>OX637888.1:8750000-10000000 GCA_951802675.2 Boloria euphrosyne
GCCTTTTTTTAGCAAAAAGGTCGCTTGTGACGCCTCGCGGATTCAAGATGGCGGCGTTTCGCAGCACGCTTTTTTGTTATAATTACTAACCTTTCGCAAAAAAATGTCGTTTGAATTTTAAAAATTCTGTTTTTCTCATAACGCTGTTTTATGTAATTTTTAAAACAAATGTAATGTGGATTTAGGCCAAATAATATTTTTTAGTTAAAAAGAGTGTGTTGTAGAGAAGAAAATTACGCTTAGTACGTTTGATTTTTATTGATGTGATAATATCTTTTTAGGCAAGATTCAATTTAAATATAAAATTTTTAAAACGAAATTTGTCAATAGTTAATGAATCTTCAACAGCTGTTTTCCTCTAGTATAATGTAAACTTCCCAGTGGTCAGATAGGTATCTGTTACAAGTATCGATTTTGGGAAAACTAAATAGGATTGTTTACAGATTGAGCATAGATTTGTGATACTTCCTGATATCGGTAATATGTGTGTTGAACATTAGACAATATTGGCTTTACAATTTAAAACCTCTTTAATAGAAAATGTTTGTTACGAACTATAAATAGAGGTAGGTATTCTGATATTCTTCTTCACAACTATTAATTAATTATTTTATTAATGAATAAACATTCTAAAGACAAAAAATGTAAGAAGTTGTTTTGGGTTTAAATGATTTAATGTATGAATAACTTCTTAAGAATGAATTATAATGAACAATCTTATATGAAGGCCTAAAATCGGAAGGCTTTAATGAAATACGTATTGAATGTACAAACAGTTTGCGAAGTAGGTACGTGTTACAATATTAATGAGTTAGTTAGTTAATCAATTTAACAGTAATTTAATGATCTAAACTGAAAATCTTATCAGTAGGTATACAGTTAAAGTAAGCAATAAAAGCACAGGTATTATTTGGCAACATAAAAATTGAAAGGTCATCGATACCTACGAGTATTAACTTCACTCTCGGCACTCGACCGAAGTAACTGAATCCATGCACATTAAGTACTCGGCATAGATCTGTAACTTGGACGCTAATGGTTTTCTACATTTATGTTAAAATTATGGAAAGAGACAACAGTTGTCTTATTTACGAAACAATTTCTTTCTAAGCATTATTATTGATAGATTACAGATCAAAATAGCGTTTTAAAATTATATTCTAAAATAATATAAAATGTGTAGTTTAAATATATCCAGATAGTGTTTCGTCGAAATGCAATGTTTTTAAAATATTTCTTATTGGTTAGCTGATATTTTTTATTTCGCTCTTACTTATTCTGGATAGTAGACATACCGCATGTACCGTTTTACACGTCGTAGCTGAATTACTACATCGATGTTCGAGCGTCGAGCAGCAAATATTGAGTTGTCTTTTTACAAAACGCCCGTGGCCGAGTTAGAGGTTATTGTTCCGTTTTCGAAACACGCCATTTTTTTCCTTTAGCCATTGGATGCCAGTCAATGAATCGGTTTCGCGCCATTTCTGAAACAATGAATTTGTATGATGTATCTAAGATGCCTTAAGGTTGATAAGTAATTTTTTTATTTATACACGCCCGAGGGATGAAAATTAAGGGTTATTAGTATTTTTTGATTCCAAATCAAAAAAAAAAATCAAAATTAAAAAATTGGTAAACAAAAAAATCTGGAGAGGGCCACACTTATTACCTAGGAGAATAAAAAACAGCCTACGACCTATTCTCAGTTCTAGCAGGTATACACAAAAAAATCATAAAAATCGGTCCACGTTTCTGAGGAGTTCGATAATAAACACTTACACGAAATTTTTATATATGAAATTATATTTTACTTTAATGAAGTTGTTAGCTCACTTATGAATAAAGAAATTATCCTCCCAATAAATATACGAAGAAGAAAGTTTTTTTGGTAATATTTTAAATATAAGTATAAGCCTGCCATTAGAGGACAATTTTACTTGCAGTTCTCAAGAGTTTTCTAGTGTAGGGGAGAGTAATTTAAGCAATAAACCAAATTAGATCTTACGTATTTAATTAATTGAATTATACATATATTAATCTCTTTATTAAGCACATTTACTCTACTTAAGCTTTCAATTAAGTACAAAAGCTTGAAGCTAAAAGGTTCAAATTAAAATTTTTACTCAGACTGATAAGAAAATTTAATGTAAGTATTTATAGCATAAAAATAACGAATCTACTTTGCTCTAGTCTCGGTATTGAAATAAAATATCTTCTAAATGACCACCAAATCGTATGAAAAAAAGTATATACAAAAGATTACATAAATCTTTAGATGCGCAATAAAATTGTAAGTAATGAAATTAAATATCACATCAAACTTCTGCCGTTCAATGTATTTAAGTGAAAAATGTATAAATTATGAATAAAAATAACTTAAATGCGACATTATCAAAAGGATGCTTAAAGCACAGCCACTAAGAAAAGCTCTCGATGAAATGACACATAACATTATGATGTTAAAGTTTTCTTCGTAACAATATAACCTCACTTATTTTTCAGCACTTCACTTTATTATCATTTAAAGTCGATGTAGCAATTAATTTATAATGATTATGTATTAGTACACCTTCTTTGTTCCTACTTTAATTATATGTTCATTTATGAGTCAAAAGCAAGTTTAGTTTTTTAAGAGAACAATTATTAAATTTTTAATTGGAAGAATGAATTGATAGATATACTAAAATAGTGATGCAATATAGTTTCATGACTTATTAAGATATTGCATTTTTCCGCTTTATTAAATATTAACAATACCTAAAGTCGGTAACAGTCAAAATTACTTATTACATATTATTGTATTATAGATTGTTTTGTTATTTGGGATTTATGAGGCTAATTTGTATTAACGAGTATGTAAGATTGCGGTTTGAGTCACAAAAAGCAGTAAAAACAGTACAGCCTATGTATAAATAAATGAAGACCAGCTCAAAACAGGGGTCCAGTGTAGTCAAGTCTAAAAAGTACAAAGTCCCGAACAACAATTGTCTCGTACGATTGTTGTTATTTTGCGTATCCGTTGCCCATATGGCGTGCGCGCTCGAAAATAAATAAACAATTTAGCAGTGGTTTCCTTCTCATCGAACTTTTTGAAACAAATGTTGAGTATTGTACATGTAAAGTTGGCTAATTTACTTGGATTTAAGTAAACGAAAATAAAACCTAGCATTTTAAATAAAAGCGTAAAGTACAAGTAACATAATATTATGTATGTATCTACATATACTAAAGCAAAGGTTACTGGAAATCGTTTGAAGTATAAAGACGAAATTTTGTAGTCGAGGTACTTTATAGTTAGTAGACGCCCGCTAAGTACGGTTTTTATGACAGGGCCGGATTAAGGAGGTCTAAAGACTCACAAATTTGTATAGAAGTCCTTCATTTTTGTGCTGCAAGCTTTAAATTTGAGAGGGAGCCCCTAAAGCTAGTATGATATTATGTAATTTATATGATATATAATTATAATATTTATCTTTTAGTAAGTGATAATTTTTAGAAAAATTATCTAAATTCTATTCTATTCTATAATTTTTCGATATTTTTTTGTCTACAACGTGAAAATAACAAAAACTACATTCAAAAGTTAAATGATGAATGTATAAAAATGTATTAGTATTAAATTAAAATTAAAAAGTAAACTTACCAACTTGAGATGTCGTTTGGATTCACTTTGTTTGATTTGTAACAGGCATTATTATCAGAGTGAAAGAAAATTAGTTTTAGATATGCCTATATTTTAGTGTATTAAAAAGGCTTTAAAATATTTTAACCACAGATCATGTTTCTAATAAAAGTTTCAATGATTTGTTTCAAAAATACCAAATCGCTCGGTTTATAAAACATAATTTCGCACTACATGATCGCGAATAAGATATCGACCGAATGGATTTGCTTACTCTATCGACCGCCAATTTAAATCATCCCCACTAATAACCGATGCATTTACTTTTGAACTTACTCATTTGTGTAAAATAAACTTTATATCAGACAAAATAAGAGTTAAAATTAACTGTGGTTCATTCAATTATATTATGTACCTACCGGCTAAACAGGTTTTCAGATTCGCAACGTACGTAAGTAAGTAAATAGCTTGCAGCGCTCTCGTTGCATGATCGAGCTCAGCGCCGACCTTTTTTTGCAAGAGATCGTTTTAATTTTTAATGTCTATAGTTGAGGAGATATCATTAGAGCTTTGTTATTATTTATAAGTTTATTTTCCATGTACTTTTGAGATACTTTTTTGTTAATAGGTCTTTATTAATACATGAGAGATTAGAAAACAATATTCTTATTTATTGTGGTTTTCTTTCTTCTGTGTGTATGTATTTATAGTATTATATACAAGTATATGTTCTTTTATATAATTTTTATTAATGTGGACTCTTTATTCTTTCTTCTTTGAATATTTATATGCACATTTCTGCTTCGCTAAGTGACAATCTTTCTGACTCCATAGGTTGGCTGGAAGAAATCTCTGTCATAGATAAGTTTGCCCTCGACTTATCTAATAACCATGTATTTTTGATTTTTTGGTGTGCAATAAAGAATATATAATAATAATAATAAATTTTTAATGTATTGTATAATTTACGCTAGGTACCTAATAATATTTACTTATCGGTAGGTACTACTGTGACAAAATTTCGAAACAATATATCTAAGTATATCCTTATAATAAAATTCTTACTTATAGGATACTTTTTACTACTGGAAAATATTTAATCTCTGAAAAATCTATACGCACATAAAATATTTTTTCGAAAATTTTAATGAAATAGTAATAAAATTGTCGATACAGAATCTATAGTTTTTAGAATTTTTATCTGTAGGAATGTCTGAGAATGACACCAGACAGTTACTGCACAGATTAAAAGAAATAAAAAAAAAATCTGGAGAGGGCCACCCTTATCACCTAAGGAAATAAAAAAATAGCCTACGACCTATTCGCAGACCAGTACCAAATATACACAAAAAAAACTTAAGAATCGGTCAAGCCATCTCGGAGGAGTTCGATAACAAACACTGTGACACGAGATTTTTATATATTAGATAATATGTTACTAGTAGGTATATTACTTTCTTATATCATCACGAAAATTACTATCTAAAAAACCGATCTATTCTACCCTTAATTATATAAAATCTTGACACTATCATACATTTCATAATATAACTAAATTATAATTTTTTACGATAAAACTGAACTAAATTCACTTCCAGAACAAGTAAATACGTAAGTTTTTAATTGAACTATTTTTAATTGAACTAGAAGAAAAACCTTTGCATTTGATTCAATAATACTGACCTAAATTCACTAAATGAGAATAAATACTTCATTAAATATTTAATATAAACATTCAAAGCCATTCGAATTTTATTAGGTAGGTAGGTATATATATAGATAAATATTTATAATAAATATTTACACATATATTAGTTTAAAACGATCTGTCACATCATTCATATACCTAATCGAAGCACTAACATTGCAAACCAATGCTGCTGCAGCGCCCTGCACCTTTATTCAAAATAACCAGTTCTTATCTAATATCAATATCAGTTAAATGAAACAGGTTTTTTAACAACGACGATAAATTTATTTTTGCAAGCACAGGTACGCGGAATGCAAACTTCGAGCTAAGTAACGGGTTACGGTCGCGACTCGATAAACAACTTCTTTGTTACTACTCGATTGTAATTGATTACAATGAAGGGTTTTGTATTGCAACTCACTCAACAGACAGCTGCATATGTTTAATTCAATAAGTTAAATTTATATCAGTTTATTATACCATTATACAAAGATCCGGTGTGCGTGTATTCTAAATTTTTACACATTTTAAATAGTTAGACCAATTTTGCTAAACAATTTACCGTGTAAAGTATATAAAGTATATAAAACTAATATTATTATATTTTAAGTTTTGCGTAGCCTTGAAACTTTTTTTATTTTTCGTCAGTAACACTAGAGTTTATGAAAGTCTATTAAAGAAGAATTTTAAGCTGTCTATCAGTCTGTCTGTTTGTGATCGCTTCACGAGATAACTTCTGGACACTGGACTAGACGAAATTTGGACTGGACGGAAAAATATGTCTAATATGTATGGAGCAAGGGTAAGACGCTAGTATTAGGTATGATTTGTAATAGATTGTAGTATAGATAGTAGTATAGCGCAAGTATTAGGTATGATTTGTACCTAGAATCTATTGTAATTAAATTGAGTACATAATAGATATAAACTAAAAGGCCGATAAGAAGTAAAGCATACTATATACATTTCTTCTTAAAATTTCATTCAAAAATAAAATTTCATTCGAGCTAAACATGAACAGAAATAAAACGTAGAATAGAAGATATAAAATTTTCATATAGATACGAAATGTAAAGCGTACAAAAACGTATAATAGAAGCGAATAGACAAACAAAAGGAGAACGGTAGGATGAACTGCGCGAAAAAGTGTATGACTTCGTATTTTCTACTAAGATAACGCTCGCCGAGCGAAATATAAAAGACTTATCAAAACGATCTCCGGCGCACTAAATCACTGTATATAAGGGGAAAAGGACCCATGTACTCGCAAACGGACAAAATAAATGTTTTTATTACATAACGCGCTTTTTCTCAAAGGCTATTTAGCAGTAGATACTATCGAATCGACTTTCTTACTCTGAAAATAAGACTTAAAATTCAATGATAAATATATTCCAGTCTTTAAGTACTGGTTGTTATAAAATGAAATTTATCTTTTTAGATATAAGGTTTATTTTTCGTGTGGAATACAAAACAGTAAGGTTTTGTGTACAGATATTATAAGGGCTGGTGCAAAATTTTAAGTAGACAAGGCTCGACAGTTGCAGTCGGTAGATTTCGACGCCTCGCTATAATTAGAGAGGTGCACGTTAGTTTTCTATCCATGTTTTTTAAATTTCCCGTTTCTGTGTTTCCTTTGTGAAAGATAAATATAGCTCATTTATATTTTGAATGCATTGCTTAATATTTATATTTACCCTGTTCCTTCAAACAAGTAAACTTCGAGAAGATACTATATACAAATCTTATTTTATTTATTACATAACGAACTTATATAAATATACATTTATTAAATTTAAATGCATTTATTTTAAGATGCTGACTTTATCTTTATAATATTAATAAAGACGTTATTTATCGAAATACTGTGCACATGTAGCGATTTCTTTTTCTTTTGTCATCAAGAATCGCGTCTTTCTGCCGACTCAATACGGAGGTAGAGCATTAGCGCTCAACTCTTGCTGGAGTTTTAAATACATTCTTTTACGTTGAAATATAGAGCAAAATAGGGAAAATAATAGTAATCATGTTTTTTAATGTAAATTTTATATACCTATATGTACTAACTAACTTACCTTTATCGAATACGATCAGTTGAGTTCAAAAGGTATCAGTTGGCAGAAAAATAAAAAATGTATGTAGCAAATATGACATTATCATATTTGAATATTTTGTGACCCACTTTATTTATTTGGTTCATTTTGGAGTTAAAGCTAAATTTCTTGTAAAAAAGAGCTATTTTTAGAAAACTCGTCAAGATTGAGAATATCTTTCGTTTCGATTATATAAGGCTCCGTTTATTAAAAAAAAGTCCCAAAAATAATATTGGAATAAAAGTATAAAATATAATATATTTAATATTGACACACAATTTAATTTATTTTTAATATAGGATGTACACACAAAATGTAAAAAGTCACTTCGACTCTGTTAAAATAGTAAAAAATGATTACCTACTTTATAATTTGTATCAGTAAGTAATAAAAAATTCATAACTCTTGCCTATAAATTATATTTCTCAACGTCGTAAGCCTGTATACCAAAATTAGCAAACCCGGTTGGCAGTCGTTGTCTTGATGTCTGCAAGAATATCATTGCTGCAGACTAATACGTTTGTTCGTAATATTAAAGAACAAACTATTTTGAAAGCAGCGCTACCTAAACATTTATAAACCATTTAGGCAACAGCATCATTTAGAATAAATATTCTCACTGTAATATACAATAGACATCGGAAATATTTAATACTCACGTCGGATTTTGTTTAAAATATCGATCTTCATAGATGAAATATGTCAAACATTTTAAGAACCCCAAAGTATAACAATGGTTTAGTAAATGAGAATACAACATTTATATATGATATACTTTTAATTAGAACAGTATATGCCTATAATATACAATATATATACATATATGTAATAATTGCGGCCATTACCGTTCACTCTAATGCGACCTTAAGCTCAGCCGTTGAATTGTAATTGGAAGACTCATAAAGCGGTCGGAGGGTCCGGAAAAGGGGTCGAAATGGGGAAAAAGGGGGACGGGGAAAATGTATGGAAATGACGCACCGCCATTTCCCTGTTTTTGTATTTGATTATCCTTTCAAGACAATATTTCGCGGGTCCGGAAATTAATGAAGGCAATTTATGCGACACAGAGAGCGGGTGGCCGGTTTTATTTAAATAACTTTTGTTTTTTTTAAATTTTTTTCATCGCCGAGGGTTTTGGATCCTTTGTAATTGAAGTATGGGTGTGTGCGTGGATTATGTTTTGAGGCTAGAATTAATGAAGGTACATTTTTTACTGATAAGTACCGCTTATGTACTTTGGCTGCTATTCAAATGACACAGCACTGGTATTATTAGTGGCAGTAGCCGTTCTTATGTGGATAGCCTAGTTTTTAACAAAAGCACGCTACTAAAAAAGTTCATTGGAAATATTTCACGTTATTTTAAATGAATTACCGTAATACCATGAAACCTACTCTATTTGCACGGCTCAAAACCTAAAACACAGAAGTAAACGGACATCCTAAACAAAACTTTAACGCTTATTAATTAACACCTAACATTATTTTTTGCAAAAAAAAATGTTTTCCTTACACAGCATTAAAGCAAATACGGGCGAGCGGTCTTGCACTGTACCTACAATAATACGACTATATTCGTATGCCGAAATCGTTTCAGCTCCTAAACAAACAGAACGCTCATTGGCCAGTGTTTGTCCCCCACTTAATTAATTTTCTCATTTTCTACAACCGCTGTTTATATTAGGTATGCTTCGTTAGGTCCATTCTGCTCTACAAAGTAGTAGCTTAAAATTGTCTATTTAAGAAAAAGCCCAATAGTTTTAACAGAACTATCTTATAACGTAATTAACTACTTTTTAAAAATACTTTAAGACAGTTCAGATACAAAAATAAAAAATGTATGATCAATGTAGAGTTTCACACTCTGTTTAATAAGTCTCTGGTAAATAAATAAAAAAAAGCCATGAGAAGACAATAGATTATTATAGTTTTTTATTAAACGTTTCTATGAGACATTAATAAAAAAATATTTAATCAACTTCAAACGTAGTAGCCTAAATATAGGCGCATTTGTACGCCTTATTGGCCATTTTCCTAAATATATGAAATGGTAGATGAAGAATAATATCAGCACATCATTTTATTTTTTCACTTATTTTTAGTTGATATTCATTACATCGATGCTAGTTGTAAAGGCCAACAATAAAAGACTTTGCTACTGATACTTTGCTATCCATTTTAGTTCTTAAACAAAAGTAGTTAACGAGCTCGCTTGAAAAGCTGAGTGATATGTGTTCAAACCCGGACCTCACACCTCTGAGTTTGTCAAGTTCCAAATCATTTCAGTCAACATGTACATTACTTGCTTGCTTAAATGAAGTAACTTTACACAGGTTTTACCCGACTTTAAGTTTCCAAATACAAAAATAGAAATCCAAATATTATCTACTAGCATTTCGCGCGGTTCCTCCCGCGTTCTAAAGACTAGAAACTAAGTTCTGTTAAAACTAAAGCCTTCACCGCAAACAAAACACGCTGCATCCTATGAAATAAGTACCATATTAATTATTTATCCATTTTGTTTTTGCAATTAGAGCTGTCAATAAAATTGTCTCGCCATTTATTGGCTAAAGAAGAGATATAAATTGGTATACCTACTAATAATCATACGTACGTTCACTCATACCTAGTTATCACGTTATATATCGCCAATCCAACTGAACTTTGTACCGGGGATATTAAATTTAAAAATTTATAATAATTCGGCACCTACTCACGAATTAGGCGCACGCACTTTCAGAGCAATTTGTCACAAAAAGTTGGCAACTTCTCCCCTCCGGTCGGCGTCATTTATTACCCAACCCCAACCTCCCCTCAAGGGCCAGTAATTTTACCTTCAAAGCCTTTGCGGGCATGCGTAATGACTAACGACGTGACGTAAATCGTAGGGATTTACCCTTTATCCCACTGAGTATACTTGCATTATCTCCCACGTATACTAGGCTATTTGTTCAATTGATATCGTGTCGGTAGATCGATTTAATTATATAAATAACATCTTATACATTCTAACGGTGTAGGACGTGAATAAGTATTGAGAACATGAGACTAAACAAAGTCAATATGTGTAATTATCTAAGCAAACCTATTTACAGTTACAGTAATTTAAGTATAAAAAGTTAGTATAATAAGAAAAGGCACTTAAAATTATAAATTCAATGCAATGTTGCACAAATATCATACAAAAGGCCGTTGGTCATCTAATATATAAACATCTCGTGTCACAGTGTTTGTTATCGAACTCTATCGAAATCTATCTTGTTATCGAAATCTATGAAATTTTTGGTGTATGTTTGATAGGTATGAGAATAAGCTATCTTTTATTCCCCTAGTTCATAAGGGTGGCGCTCTCTAGATTTTTAATTTTTAATTCTTAGACCAAATTTTTATTTATCATTTTTTTATGATTTGGCATCAAAAAAATACATATTACCCTAAATTTTCATTCTTCTATCAATGCAGGCGGAGCCGTGGGAATCGCTTGTATTATATAAAAATGGTACCACCATATATTAATAGTACGTATTACCTAATACGTAACTAAGTAGGACCTACTTATGTCTATTAGGTAGCTGGTACGTAGGATCATTTCATAATACATATTTATATATAAAAAATGTTTCGTAACTTTTAATTTTTAGAATGTAACCTTTCAACATTCATTTAACGATGAAAATGCATACATTTTCAATGCATGAGAACTGCAACCGTAAGCATTGGTCTATGGGGGAATATGTGAGAGACAAAAGGTGCAATTTATCAGCGGTTTTCTTTCAGACTACTTAATAGAGCCATTCCGCCGTGCCGCGTTAACGGCTTTCTATCGAGCTTTATTTCAATCCTTCATTTATGTAAATAAAGCTTACTTTATTCCTTATGGTATAGCAGGTACTTTACGAAATAATGATAATAAATCATGCCAGTTATAATTACTGTCGCTGTCGCTACCTACTCGGTTATCATACAGCATATCGATTGGAAAAAAAACATGGAACTTATACACTACTATAAATGTTTTACCATCTATATAGTCTATTCCAATTAGGATTAGAAATATTACCCTGATACCATAGAATTATCATAATATTTTATTTGCCTTTCCCATATATTATTTTAGAATTTATATATTTATTTACTAAAATCATTATTTAATCATATATAATAACATATATACGTATATTTATACAACTGTACTTCTATTAGAATTAGTGGAGCTTTCTATTAGTAGCATATACATAAAATTTCCACATTAGAGCTGCAGACAATGCGCACATAAAGATAGTACAAACATAGCGCGTTGCGTACAAAAATTGCATCATTAAAATTCGCGAGGCGACTCCCGAGTGTAATATGAAGTCATTATGTAAATGCAGGCTTTTGCGCAAGTTTAGGTGATTTGCGGGCGTTTCAAATATTTAGATAGGTTTTTTATGAGCCATAATTACTGAAATTTTACTTTTGTTATTATATTTTACACGTAATTTAAATCCTTGGTTATATTTTATGATAATTCAACGATATTAATGAGAACATGTTTAATAATATGATTTATTTCAATCATACTCAAAATAGGTATTATATATAGCTTTTGATGAAATAAAAAGTTATAAATGAGGGAGACGGTCTCTCCCGTGACCATGATTGCTGTAAACCATTCGAAACGTCGGGAACTAAAAATCAAAATAAATCCGCGACAAAATCCGAAAAGGTAGTTTCATTTATAATGTCGAATATTCGCGTAAATCTAAGAAAGTATTAAATAAAAAGTTATACAAGTACAGACAGACACAGTGGGAATAACGAGCTTTTTTGTTTTAATTTTTTTTAAGAAACAGAGTGTAAGTGCCTACATAAGTTGTATCCTTAATTTGATATTCTTATTAAAATGCAGACAAACGTCAGAAGAATCATGGGTATGAAAATCAACGCTATGCTTAAACTTGAAAACTTACTTTAATATATTATTTTTAATTGGTACCTATATCATGGGAAATTCAATAAAGACTTTTTTTTTACTTCATATAACATATAAAATTCATTCATTTTCTCAAATCAAACGACATATAAACTTAAATTTTTAATTTGGACACATTTTGAAAAAATAATAAAATATATCCATATACATAGCAAGCAATACATAACCAAACATATGGAGGTGCTTACGCTAAAGGTTTCGGGTAAATGGAATATTCATAAAGCACCCTATTTACAGCCTTGTAAAGGGCCACATAAAAATTTAGAGGCAAAAAGCGTACCCTTTAGGCGTGCTCTTGGGATGGGCCTGAAGTTTGTAATTGAATTTTTGCCTGGAGCCGCAGAGGGTGTCCCTGCTTAATTTGCCGTACTCGGGAAAAGGGTTACTTGGTGTGGTACAAGTGCTAAACAAGCCCTTAATTTTGCGATGAATATTATATTCTTCAATCTTAATACTTATGCTCATTCATACAAATACATATCAGATTGTCACCTTCGTCCTAAAAAAATAAGTTGCTCTTCTTGCAAGAAATCAGTCGCATTAAATATCTTTCGAATTTCGAAAAAGTTCTATGAATTTTTGTCTGTCTGCCTGTCTATCTGTGACTGCATAACGAGAAAATCACTAGACGGATTTTGATGAAATTTGGTCTGATTGCTCCAGGTCAAAGTGTAGGATTATTTGTACTACAGGGAAATATCTCATCTTTGAGGAATTCATACTACGTTAGTAAATATAGGTAAAATATTCATGAATATAGGTTTATATTTGTTAAGAGTAAAAATTGGATAACGAGCTGACTCTAAATGTATGCTATAAAGTATTGTAATATAAGTACGAACTCTATTTTCTAAGTAGAGTCTAAATTATCTGATACAAAAATCGAGCCACTTGTTCCATATGTCCACACACAGTATCCCATTGAGTTTCATCGCATTTAGATAAATAGATAACCTAACTTCAATGAATACGCTACAATAAGTAAATATTCGAGATCATAGCAGCGTATTTGTAAAAAGTCCTGTCACATAGACCATACGAAAATGTACAGTTTATATTGTTGTAATCAAAAAGAAATATTCCCTTTTTTCTCCCGAATAAGGGTTGTGGGAGGTCTAATTTTTTTCGCTACGTGATAAAATTTTATTTAGACTTTCCGAATTACATAAAACGACGATAAATGGAATAAGCACAAAATCTACCCCATTATTTTGTTATGTACGTACTTTATCATGTTTTTTGAGAAAACATGGTTTTTATTACGCTCATTATTCATTAAAATAAAGGCTTGTATTGTTATTTAAAAATAAAACAATAATTAAAAAGATCATACATAAGTATGATTTTCACTTCGACTAACTAACTAACACTCACTAGTGTTAGTTAGTGAGTTACTAAATCTGACCTAATTTTCCTACTATTGTTTTTTTTGTAATTTTAATCTTAAAAATATAGATAAACCTACAATTGAAAATCAAAAGATAACCAATTAGATCGACCTCAATAAATTACCCTCGGTCAGATTTGGCAATTTCGACCTATCATATAGTTACTCCCACGAAATATGTTAATACTCCATTTTAATTGTACTACCTTGTTGAAATTTCTTTTACCAAAGGTTATCTGTAAGAGTCTGTTAAAACCGTCTTTGCATTCCTTTATGTTTTTTTTTTGCAAAAAAAAGGTATTTATAATAATTATACCAATAAGGTATTTATCTATAGCTCTAACAACAATTAACAGATATCGAATAAAGTAAGAAAGTCAATTGTCCTTATAAACTAAGTCGCGGACAATGGACGTTTAGCCTAATAGGCTTCTTTATTGACTTAGGCGGGTGCCGACTAACAATAGTGGAGTGACGAGTCCATTAGTCTTCGAACAAAGTATTGCATGGATATGGTATCGCGCATAACACATATTTTTTTAAATATAATAAGTTTTCATACTAAAATACATGACAAATACACGATTTGCGCGTCATAAATTAAATGAATGAAATCAATATTTTAAACCAAGTTTTAAAAAGATAGGGATGTATATTTGTTGTTTAGTAGGTCCGTGCCAACATAAAAAACACAGATAAGATAAAACATGACATGTTTTTTTTTTTATTTAGCACATACTTTTCAAACAGACAATCGTGATCTTCAAACAAGTATTTGTAAATCAAAATTTCGACAGTTTTGTTAGTTCGGTTTGAAAATTTATTTAAGTTTATTATATTCACTAGATATATAGTTTGTAGATTCCATTTAGTTATAATAATTGTAAATATATAAATAATTACAAGTATAAAAATGCTAAGTGCATTGATGCCACTTCTATAATTATACTTAAACTAAGGTTCTAGTCCTATTTGCAAGTTGTAACGTTTGCTCAAGGCTCTCACTGTTACTAATTAAATAGAAACATCTCATACTTTTTACTAATGAAAAAATTAAAGTAATGCGTTTGGGTTATATAATAGCTATTTTATAGAAAAAAACTTTATTTTCATTAAAATTTAAAATTATTGACGTAAGGTAGGTGGTTCACTTTAACAAATAAACAGTTATAATTTGTTTATTTACTGGATAAATGAAACTAACTTATTTTTTAATAATACTTTGTTTTATTATGTAGCATATTAAACACTTATTTTTATTGCAAAGTTAATCACTATCTAATAAACCTAGGTTTTGGAAAGCTCTGCTAAATGGCCTTACTAGGGACAGGGCTCCATATAAGGCCAATATTATAAATCAGTCATTGAACTAAAAACTAAGGTTATGATTATCAAAATATCTGCTTATACTTAAACTACATTAAAAGGTCTTTTATTATAATGTAACATTAAACGCTCAACATTATATATCCATTTATAAAATACTTAACGAAAATAACTTGATCACAATTGTATAATATAGTATTATGTGATGTAACTAAGAATCTTTTAGAAATTATAATAAAGAAATGTTTTTAAAAGAAATACTAATGAGTTTTATATTGATAAAAAGTAAGTTTTTAAGGACCTTAATACTCGCAGTAAAATTATAAAAAATTAACTGACCTAGTTTGATTGGCCTTACAAGGAACCATTGACTTTTCTAGGAAAACTACCGATATTTTGACTGAAATCATAATAATGTGTTAATTTTTTTTATCACTATAGCCAACTCTCAGAGAAACAAAAATTAATAAAAATTAATGAAAAATTAATGAAATTAATGAAAATTAATGAAATTAATGAAATCTTTAAGATAGTTAGGTATTAGTGTGAGTAAAAGGAATTTGTTATCACGTGGCAATAACTATGATTTTTTGATAATTGGCCTTCGAAGGAACATGGCTTCCATGGTCCACCCATCTTATGTAAAGTATAAATATCTAGTACGAGATGATTTATGTGCTTACTAACAGATTTTATGACTTGGAGGTAGAATTAGTTGTTTGGGGACGCCATTTCTAATAAAATAATTATTTAAAGACCTAAACTAAGCGTAGCTGTATTTTAAGGCATAGTTAATTAAAACATAATTAAAATAATATAAGTGAAGCTATACAACAACACTTCGCGAATTTGCAAGGGGTATAAAAATTCAGTACCATAATATTTAACTTAGAAGAGATTTTTTTTAAATCCCACGCTTTAAACCGACGTGTGGCAAAAAATACCTGACAATCATGATTGTTTTATAACGCCCATACCGAAAAATGTCATTCAAAGAATCTTACGTTACGCATAAAACGACCCAACTCAAAATATGTCGTTGCCCTTTGCTTTCACGTCAACCGTTTAATATAGACCCTGGCTGCTCTGGCCTAGTATAGAAAATGTGTTAACAAATAGGCAGGAAAAAGAGTGCAGAGATCAGAGTAAAATGGACGCTTTTACCGCCCAGCATCATATGACAGATGATTATCTACGGCCAACGTCAAAGTGAATAATTGGGCTTTAGAGCGCCAGGCTATATTTTAGTATGGATTTTTTTTCTATAATTTTATGCAGTACTTTGTTATCGTTAGAATAAATTATTCTGTTTTTTTAACGTTCACCTTAATTAATTAGTTTTATGTTGCACTTTTACTCGATTACTAGATTGAGATTATAAATGAAACTCATAGTAAATGCTTAAATATTTGTATGATGTCAGTACAATATAGATAGATATTTAATTTTAACGTCAAAGTAATAATAAGACTCGAAGATGAAAAAGAAGCATGAATTGTTTTGTAAACGAGCTAAAAAAACTTAAATATATTTTTTAAACATATTTTTTTTATTTCAAATATTATTAATGAGTGCCCCACAAAGCAATTTTTGATTAAAAAAAGAAATGCTTGCTCGCATACCACGAGCCTCGTGACTCATTAAGAATTCGTTTGTTTTCAAAGCTAACCCTAAACAAAAAAATCATGAAATTTCAAATTCTATGTTTTATAACGAACTCTTAATGCGAAACAACATAAGCAGAGGGAAAATTAAAACGCCCCGTAATTAATTCGACAAACACAGAGGGCCCCCATGCATGTACATAGAGCCTTAGGGTGGAATCATAAACCGCATCAAATTACTCGAATATCAAAGAGAAATGCTCAAGAAAGATGAGCGGAACCGTGCCTACGGAAATAAAACCCCACCTCCCTTTATTACCCCAAGTGGCGTTGTGCCCCCCGCGACTGGTCGCGTAGGGCGGCTGCACGCACATGCGTATTTGAATCTCGCCCCAGTAATACCTAAGCCGGCCTTCCATTTTGTTTTTGCGCAGTCATTTCGATTTTTTTGTCTATTTTTTAGTTCTCTCCAGACAACTGTTTTAATAGGCTCCTGGAATTGAAAACTTAATTACTAACTTTTTATCTCAAAGTTTTCCAAGCTTTGCGAAGCTTGAATAAATTAGAAAATCTAATTTTCCTTTGTTTTTCGCTGGCTTTGTAATTATTGCAAATTATTTTTATTTTATTTGTGTTAATGGGCATTTGCAGTAATAGCGTCTATATGTGACATTTATTTTATGCCACTCTGGTCAATTTATAATTCAAATGACACTAGTACAGTAACTTGCATACCAATAAACAACTAGACTACATATTTGATTATATAATATCAGAAAAGATGACTTTGGTAATGAAATAATTTTTGTATCATAATTATAGTTGCAGCAAAAAACTACAGATTTTTGGAGTGCAAAATGAACGATACGCAAAAGTAATTGTGCAGCGTAAACTTTTATATCTTAATATTTAGGTACTCTATGTAACTTAATAATATACAGCAATCAAGCAACAAATCAAATTCATCTGATATAAAAAGACATCATTTAACCTTCAACTTCCTTAACAAAAAAAATCAACAATATTTTTTTGAAGTTATTCCTAAATCTAATACGTAACAAATATCAAATGTAGTTTTTATTATTTTCAGATAAAGCCTTCGATGAAGAAAGAAAATCTTGCTGAGTTATTCTTTTTAATGAAAAAGGTACACAATTTATTTTATAATTATAAACAATGATGTGTCTGAAACTGATAAATCTGCAGCTTAAAAAATGTTTGAAATAAAATAATTATGACAGACCTTTCCATTGTCTATCAAATTTAATTTGAAAGAATATTGCAATTAGATATAATAAATATTGCTCATTAGTTATAATTAGAGACATGGCTTGTACGAAAAGATATGTTCATAATATAATACTCCTACCTTCATTGTATCCTACACTTAACATTTTATTCATTTACATATATTTTATCAGTATACCCAATTACCCTGCGCAAATAGATCCACCCTTTTTCCCTAAAAAACAATAAGCCCAGTACATACTCCTATTTACTTACTACAGATAACGTAGCCTTGCAGAAGCCGAGCCATTTTATTGCAAATTTTAAAGATAAACGCAGGGAAACTTGCACCTTACAGCCAAGAGAATAAGGGCTTACATGGGGTTGGTTAAACGACTAAATTATAGCAGTCGTTGTTCGCCTGAAGCTGTAATCCATCATCGTGACATTTCTATTTATCTTGATGAGGCTCACACTTCCGATACTGATGACCCTTTGTTTTTACTGGGGACAGGTACTCAGTAATACCTACGGATTTTTTGGTCCCGACGAGTTAAGTGACGGTGACAGTTCTATAGTCATTTTATATAACAGGAAGAAGCCAGTATAAACAATTCAGTACACAGTTATACAACATGGCACTGTATATAAGAAATTGAAGTAAATAATGGTTTAGACGTAAATGCTTTTTTTCAATTTGGAAGTCTGTGGCAATAGTTTTTAGGCGCCCTGTTACGAATTATATTTAACCAGAGACTCACGCTTGTTCCGTTTGAGTTCGTCCCGAGGTGTGCCTAGTAGGTTTCTTAGAAATTAGACATCCGCAGATTTCCACAGTGAAAAGTATTCTTTATGTTGAATCGAATAACCAGCTGTTACCATACTAAATTTCATTAAAATCCAGTGGTTTTCTCGTGATGCAGTCATAGACACACAGACAAATATTCTAAAAACTATACATACAGCCTATGTGTCGATAATAGTGACTATTTCAATAAGTTTTTTCAACTGCGTTCAGACAGACGTCCGTATGAAATTATTTGATTTATTGCCCACTTCACTTACACTACGATTAAAATGAATTCATAAAATTTAGAATTCTTGAGCAATGGCCTACATTATCTAGCACTAAATTTGTGAGGGCGAAGAAAGTGTATTGTGTACCGCAAGCGAGGTACAAAAACGAGCGAGGTGGAAAACAACTTTAACTAAATTCGTGTTACTCAAGACCAACTACTTACTTAATCAGTAGACGTCATACCATATACTCTAGAAGCAGGTAAACGTTTAACGAAAGACTTATGAATTTAAAGTAGGTTATTATATTTTACAAAAAAATATTATAAAACAAAACATTAACTATTAATTTTATATATATTTCATCAAAATCGATCCGTTATATATAATCTCTTTCTTTATAATAATATCCATAAAAAATAAGTCAGACTACTAACTAAGTACGTCTCGTTATATACTTAATTAAGGGAATTATAATTAGAAAATTGTTCGTTCCACTATCTCCTAAAATAAGGTCTCAAAAACGCTTTTAAAATATTGAATATTTCTCATTCATTGCTCAGTAATAGTTTAAACATAGGAGAAGCAAATTGACAAAACTAAAAAATCTATTTCAATTCCATTAAAAAACGTTCAAAGAAAGTCACAAATTGACATGAGTGGGTAAATATGAGGGTTGCTGGATTCGAAACGGAAATACGGCTATATCGAAACATCGTATTACCGAACAAACAGAAGTGTCAATCTATGGTGAAAGTTTGCTCTGGCTGCTTTTACTGGCGACTCCGATTAAGTGGTTTAGAGATATAAAATGTATGGACTCTCTATGAAAGATTAAGTGAGCGTGAGATCGAAAAATGTGTTTTGGTTTATCTAAAACAACTGTTTAATTTAAATATGTATGTAATATGTTTACTTCGTATATGAGAAATGAACAAATTTTAACACCTAAAGTATTTACAGAAATGTTAGGAAAATATCGCCACAGAAAGCAGGGCTGATGTTAATTTGTTGTTCAATTATGCAGAGAGTAGGCGACCAAAGCAGTATTCAGAAAAATTTCTATAATTTCTGATATGACGTACTAGAAAAAATCCATAGTATACCTACTTCTCATAGCATATTTACTTTAAGTAAACTTGTAAACTGTAAAATAAAAATATATTTAAGAAAAAAACTCATTATTAAAATTGAATTAACACAACAATAGTTCTATACATGTATTTATTTAGTAAGAAATACATATTTTATATCATGTACTAAATGATGGTAGTTAATGGTTAAACACGCCTTTCGTCGCTTCGCTTCGCTCCACGCGCCAAAACAGTTTTGAAATGTACATATTCTTTATTCAGGTTTTTTTTCGTTTTCTGAAATAAAAAATAGTATAAATGTATGTATGTATGTGTATATTATGTTTATCTACATATGTAAATAAATAAATATGTTTTACAACAAGTAGAGAGAGAGAGACCATGAACTTTTTTTTGTGACAATTTTTTATGTTGATTAGTACCTGCCATGAAACTAAACATATAAGCAAAACATAAAATACACCATAAATAGACAGTATAAGTGGATTATAAAAAAATACAATTTCTAAATCAAGTCTAAGGCTTTTGACTAAAACTCTAAAAATCGAATACACGTACATTTAATTCTTTATCGACAAATATTCATTTCAATCATACTTCTCTTAACCAAGACAGCTATGATGCGGGTGTATAATGTCACATGCAAGTTACATTATAATTCCAGTCTTAACTAAGAGTTTCCCAACTAGCGGTCTTTGTTAGCAACCACGCGTAGTGATTCAAAAGCAGTATTGGTATTCAGAACAACAGATTTTATTACCGCACTATCAAGACAAATGAGAAATAGACAATATCCCTATTTACCTCTGTCTGACCCTCTGCCCTCCCGCAAAAGTAGCGCCTTCTTTTATGCAACCAGATGCGTGTAAGCAAAACTAACTCGTATATCAAAAGGGATAAAAGCAAATATTGCCAAAGCCAATTGTTCAGTTCAAAATTCCGAGCCGTTTCTTTTACATAGAGAAAATCAACACATCGTATTATGCATTTTATTTCTTTGACAAAAAGTAATATTTTGCGTGGCGGTACAGATCGCAGTGACGCCATTTTGAATTGATACTGGCGGTCAAAATTTATTGCGCATAAATGTACCTCTGGCTAACCCGGGAGTTAGAGGGGGTGGGAGTAGGCTTAAAAATCAGAGTGAGAGGCAAGGGGAACGTTTTTAGCGTTCGCAGCGTCGGCCTATTCGGGTGTTGATGGGTGGCAGAGACGAAATAAAAAAAAAGAACATTTTATATTTTTTAAATGAGATAATTATAAAGTTTGTTAAAAATTTAATTAATATGCACTTATTAGGCTAAGAAAACTTAGAACACTAAGGCAGACAATAAACTAAACTCGTTAGATAGTTTACGAGAACTTCTCATCTTGAAACATGTGGACAGCGGTACTGAATGGGAAAACAGAGATGAACATTGCATTGCCACTTGTTGAGCAGGCATGATTGTGGCAAAATATATTACTATTAAAACATTTATAATACGTAACACGTTTGGTTATATTCATACATATTATTACCTAACTGAATGAAATTTAATTGTACTCATTGCACGCTATCAAAACACTACACTAAACAGTATTACTAATATGTGCTTACATTATTTTCCAGATACATAACAGCAAAAGCCTATAAAAGCTGCATTAATATAAGAAGAAAACTAGGTAAGATTACTTGGAAATCATGGAAATAAAAATTGGAAACGAAAACGTTAACAAAAAATGGCTTTTATAAAATAATATAAAGGCTAACCATTTCAAATCATAATACCGTCAACTTAACCAAAAAGTATAAAAAAAAACTTCTAATATTTTTTTAAATACAAAATCCGTCCCTGCAACGCGTTTAACCCGCACCCTCGACCTCTACGCACGTCTCACTCGCACAAACTCCAAAAAGAACTCTCCATCGCTTTCCACCCTTTGCTTAAATTATTGCACCTCCATTCCTACGAGGATTGGACATATCTCTTTCAAATACTATTATCCAAAAATAATACATATTACGTAGTATTACGATTTCATTTAGACCCAACGAGTACGACATGCGAAATTTCTCCAAAGACAAGTTCTTATCTGTTCTCCCAATAGATAACGAACTAACTTTTATTTACTAAAAAAATGGTAAAGTCTTTAATGTAACGTGGTAAGATAGGTTTTTCATTGCAATCCAAAACGAAGGTTGGTCTTTTTAAAGTTAAAGAGCAATAACAGACGAGAAGTGAGTGTAAAGGCGGTGAACATTAAAATGGCTCAGGGTTTGAGTTAGGGTGCACAGTGGGGTGAAGTTAGGAGGGGATGAATGTAGTCTACTTACGTTGATGCTAAAGACGCACTACTCAGACAACTCTCAGAGAAGACAGACCAAGCTAGGATTTTTTTTCTTAAAGTTTAAAAATAAAAAAAAATGCTTTACCTTTTGCTATATTATATTATGAATATGAATATTTAGGGCTAGGTACTCTATTTCTAATTTTAAGCGAAAATTAAATCGCAGAAGTATTATATTGTAAAGCAATTCTATTTTAATTCCGAAATCTAATTATCAGGCATATGTTTCTGGGTATTCGTTATTGAACATATCCTCCATTCATGCTTTATGTTATACCAATAAATAGACAATTGATTATGGTTTGAATATGGCGTGTTTTATGTGAATTTTGCGCAATTATAAAATTTGCTATAAATTAGAGGCAGCTGTTCACGGTAACTAAATTGTGCGGTCGCCGTCCAAAAACCCACTCATACAATGCGTAACTAAGTTGATTACTCAGCTATTTTTCAAAAAGAAACTTAAAACTGAAAATATATAACAAATAAGTAAATATTATCTAAAAAGTCAGATAATTAAAAAAATTAAAAATTCATATGAACAAGATATTACAGGAATTACCAAAAACGAAATTTGAAATAAACAAGAAACGATACAAAAAATATGTCGTAAGATATAAACGAAATATTTTATCATAAAAAAACATTGCAATTGCAACAATATTTTTAGCGCAACCCCCATTAATTTTTTTAAAAATATTCAAATTAAAATAAACCAGGGAAATAAAAGGTAAAATGGCGTTTTTCGTAAAAAACCAGTGTATAATTATGCATTTACTAAAAAGCTGTTATTTAAACATTAAAAAATTGAAGTCTACAATTTCAGTTATCTGTAAACATTACATATTCACACTAAATCTATATTTCCGGTATACACAAAATATGTTTTTATCAAATATCCAATATACTCGTACATTATAAACATACAAACTGCATATTTTTGAAAAACTCACATGCCTATAATATATTTTAGTGTATATAAAAAGAAATACAAATTTAATACGTATTGTGAAATTCATTATACTCAGAATTTCTATATTTCATTATACTAAGAAATTCTGAGTATAATAAAAATCTGTGAATTAAATATTATTTAAGAATATTTGAAATAGTCATTATAATTTATAATCGATATGTTCAATGTATGGTTTTCAAATATTTTATCTGTCTGTTTGATAAAGCATCATGAGAAAAACACTGGAGAGATTCTCATTAAATTTGGTATGATGATAGTTGCTTATCCGGATTATATAGGATACTTTTACTTCGGGTAAATATCTCATCTCTGAGAAATCCATTCTGACAGTTTAAAACGTACCTAGGTGATAAGGAGTAAGGACGAACCCAAACAGAGTGAGGATGAGTCGCCAGTATTACCAAAGCCTATGAAATATATAGTCGGCCCACGGACGTTACAGCCCAAACTGCCATACAATAATGTCCCAAGCTAGTATATGTTTTATAGGCTTTGATATTACTAAAAAAGTATACTATAGTATAGTCCACCTTTGCTCACATTGGTCTCTGTATTATAATTTCTGTAACATTATCTAATATACAATAAAGAATAAAGTGAAGCATAAAGTAAAATACAAATAAAATGATATTTAAAAAATTTAGCTTTACCTCTGTACTCATTTGATGTCATCATGGCCCTGCAGGCGTATTTAAAATAAAACTAACAAATTCAATAGAAAAACGTTAAAATCAATCACTTTAACATCCTGACTGAGTCCATTACTTAAAACAAGCAAAAAAACATGTGTGTGAATGAGCCCCGTCAATTGCTATAAACGAATGTATCACGATTGTACATCAAGGTGATATAAAATATACATTATGAAATATATGTTTAGGTCCATGTTAACCAAATATAGTGATAATATTTCCAATAGTAATTATATGACAAATAATAACAATATATTGCATATCCTAGAATAAGTTAAGAGTGGTAGTTAAGAGTGGTAGCTCAGTAGTAAAGCGCTCACTTGGGAAAATAAATAAATAAATATGTTGGGACATTATTACAACAGCGTCATCTAATTCCGCAGTAAGCTACGTGACGTGCTTGTGTTGCGGATACCAGATAGTTGATATACTACACATATGCATTTTAAATACATACATAATATTATAAACATAAAATATAAATAAAATCATCTCTTTCTCTCTCAATCTCATATTTATAATAATCTCATATTTTCATGTGTCATTTCTAATATACTCGTTATTACCACTGGTTTTTTACCGTAAAAAAACACCGCGGACCCCGGAAACGTACTGCACGTGTAAGAGAACCTAGCGAATTTTCGAAAGATATGGGAAATACATGAACCTGCACTTGGCTGGTGTGGTTGATTGCCCAGGTCCCGCAGGACGTTAAAAATGGCTGAATAAATACATTCATGTGTAGAGCAAGAAAGGTAATACTACTCTATATTATGCACTAAAGCAGAGTAATTTAATATATATCATATCGTTAGTAGGTACAGACTTCTCAGAGATGAGATATTGTCAAGTAATACAAAGTATCCTGTATATTGACCCCGATAACCGGATCATACCAAAACTCATCGAAATCTGTTTAGTTTAAAATTTCAAAAACTATAGATTTAGTCGCTTTTCCACAACATAGAATTTATATTTTGTATTATATGTTATACAAAATAAGCGAATTGAATATTTCCTTTTATATTTTTGAAGATAACACAAAAGCATTGTATGAAATCTATTATCAATATCTACGAGTATAATACCTTTTCATCCTAATAGAATATTGTCAGAACAGTCAAAAGTATCATAAAAGTGAAGTTCTTCTTTTTTCCCATTAAAGCTCCTTTTAAGTCGATTAGAAAGCAAAGAATGTTGCAGCGAGGCAATTAAGTTGGCGCATCAGATTACATAATGCCGGGTATTTATAATGGAGGTAGAACAAAACGGAACAAACCTAACGGTGGTATCAGATGGGCGTAATTTTTCATTACATTACCATGGGATAGTCATGCGCGCGTGAAGATAAGCGGAGTCGGACCGTCACCCCGTACTACGTTGTAGGGATGCGGAACGGCTGTCGTTATATACATGAAGTTCACCCGGTTTTGTTTGCCTTTTTTATTTTATTTTTATTACTGCGTTGTATGATAGATGAAATAATTTGGCTTATCAATCTTAGCAATAAAATTTACATCGATATAATTCTCAAATATTATATTGTATTTAATAGCGTTATTCTTACTTATACGTTATATACATGAAGTTCACCCGGTTTTGCTTGCCTTTTTATGTTTTTTATTACTGCGTTGTATGATAGATAAAATAATTTGGCTTATCAATTTTAGCAATAACATTTACATCAATTATTTTTAAATATACTAATATGTTATGTAAAAGCGTTATTCTTTCCTTATACATTTAGTATTTTTTAAGTAATTTATTTCGTTCGAGTTACTTATTTGCATTTCAACATCACATACAAAACAAAAACATTCAAATAGGCGTAAAATTAACGAATCGCTTTGTGAACAAAATTTGACTAAGCTGAGTAACAATGTATGCAATGTATGTATAATACTGTATACGATATAATAATATAATCATACGATATTTTGAACTTAGATAAGTAAAGAAAAAAAAAATATTTAAAAAAACATTTATTCTTTTATTTTTCAAAGTTGAAACTTGGTAAGGGGAATTGCGGGTGTAGAGTTCCCTTAGGAAATTAATAGTCGAGTTTCTGGATGGTTTCTGGGACCCTTCTCGGTGAGGACAGACAGGTTCACGCCTTTTCCGCTAGGTGGCGTTAGCGGCAACAATTTATAACAAAATTTATAACAAAAAGTTTAACACTAAGGAATAGAATTAACTTTATATCAATATTATAATATATACATCTAATATATAAAAATCTCGTGCCACGTGTTTGTTGTCGAACTCCTCCGAAACTGCTTGACCGATTTTTATGATTTTTTTTTTGTGTATATTTAGTAGGTCTGAGAATAGGTGGTAGGCTATTTCTTATTCCCCTAGGTGATAAGGGTGGCCCTATCCAGATTTTTATATTTTTTATTTTTAGAGTAAATTGTTATGTTTTATTTTTTTATGATTTGCCATGAAAAAATACTTGTAACCCTAAATTTTCATACTTCAGGCGCGGATAAAGTCGCGAGAATCGCTAGTAAACTTGTATGATGTTATTTTGTCTTATCATTAACATTTTATAAATTTAATTAAAGAGTTACTACTAGCATGGGTCTACGGATACGAAGCTTATTATTATAATATAAGCCCTAGCTTGTGTAACCTAAATCTTACCTGTGTTAATGTAACTTATTCGAAATAAAAGTTCAATTAAAATTGAATCAGCTTTTCCGGAGAGTTTGTTCAAAAATTGTTTGATATTGTGTTACTTACTGTAACACAACATCAAACAATTTTTGAACTTCTTAATATTATAGAGTAACGGTCTTATTCATAAAAATCTCTTATTATAGGTTTACAATGTTCATTAGCTAAAATGCTCAATAGGCCTATTAAACGTTTCATTACTTTCTTTATTCATAACGGATCAATAAACGTCTCATAACTAAATGCTCGCTATAAGCTGGATTCGTTTTATTGTGTTGTCATTCTGATAAATTCATGGACAAAATGTCAAAAATACTGGTCTCAATGCTCCGTGAATCAGTTTGACATTTGATTTGACTTTTCCGCCAAAAGTAAATTAGTGAACAAAACCATTATTTAACTATTGAAAAAGGAATAAAAGTAGCTAAAAAGAGAGACAGAAGTGCAAATAGGTTAAGCTAATAGCAGGTTAGTACAGAATTTAAACTTCAAGCTACATAAGTGTGTATTTGGTGTTTTTAAATAAATACAGTGCATTATTAGTGTAAATAAAGATTAAACTGTAATATTGTTCACAGTTTTCACTGCATGTGCAAAGGGAGCAAAAATTGAATATTACGAGATGAAAAATAAAATGCTTTAAAATAAAATATATATTTCTTTTATTAATTTACAATATTATATCATAGGTACTTTTAGAATACAATTTTTACAAACTTTGAATGTCTTATTTATTTATATCTAATCAAAATCCTAAAAAAATTTCAAGCTTCTAGTTTTAAAAATAACATAATTTCAATACAAACTTTCATCCCCTATTTCAACCTCTTACATGCCGTTTTTCGCCTTAAGAAGTAGCCTGTGTCCTTTCTCAGGCTTTAGACTATCTGTGTACTTAATTTTATTTAAATCGGTTCAGTAGTTTTGGCGTGAAACCGCGACAGACAGACATTTACTTTCGAATTTATAATATTAATAATTTATTATTTTTTCTATCCATAGTTAAAATGCATCAATAAATGCTCGCAGGAAAGTACTGTTTCCTACTCTTCCTCTTTCACTCATATTAGTAGGTGCTGCAAAGCCATTCTCCTGAATAATATGAATGTCATCATCATTTTCTGAAATAAAATAACATTTGTAAAAAATATTGCTTACATAAATAGTAATATACATGTGTTGATGTAAAGTTATGATAATATGATTAAAATTACCTGGAACTGTGTCCTGATGATTTATTGCAATATTATGCAAAACTGCAAGAGCCACATATGTAGGTTTTACGTTACGCATGTGAACGGTGTCTCCATACAACAAGCTTTGAAACCGTTGCTTCCAAACACCAAAGCCAATGGCGGCTATAGTTTGGGGAGCTTGTATTATATCATATATGGTATCTTGGTTTGATACACAGCAAAAAAATAATTTTAAACAATGTTTTACAATTACGCAATGTCACTAGACACCAAATAAAATAATCTCACTTCAAGTTTAATCAAATTATCAGCTGTCACTGATGACAAGGCGACCATCTTGTCCTTTATTAAAGGTTTATAGTAGGCTTATAGTAGGCCTCAAGCTACTATAAGTTACAGAGCCGTTATTGAATACTTATAGAGCGTTTTAACACTATTGAACGTTTATGAATAATTTTTTTGAGAATTTGCTTATTAACAAGCTAATAAAGCTTCTATATTTTTTTATGAATAAGACCGTAAACTTTTAAATCTCTGCTTACTAAAAAACAGGTTACTAAAAAAAGCTCTTATATTGACTAAATTTAAATACCGTTTACGAAAACCAAATATGAAAATGTTTTTATAAAATATACGTTACGTACCTATATCTACAATTCTGAATGCCTATCTGCCTCGTTGGTGTAGTGGCTAGCATCTACGGTCGCACACCGAGAGGTCCTGGGTTCGAGTCCCGGGTCGGGCCAAGTTTAGTCTTTCTATTTCGTAAGCCTCAGTAACAGCCCGGAGTTGGGAAGTTGGCGGTGTTTCACAACCGTGCCCGTAAAGCCGTGGGTCCTGTGCCTTAATTCTCACTAGTTGTGTCGAGCAGTCGTCCCACCGGAATATGGGAGTGATAAGGAATAGAGAGTGTACTTGTGTCTGCGCGTACACTCGTGCACTATAATATCTCCCGCGCAGATGGCTAGTCTCAATGAGATTGGCTGTCGTTGCCGGAATCGGTTGGGAGGACATCAGTGATCATCAGACAATTATGATGAATAATTGTAAATAAAAATAAAATACCTTTTATTCATCTTATATTTTAGTAATATTTATTTAATGAGAGTTATAAAATTATTTTACACTGACAAAATTTCTATAACTTTTCATGTAAATATGAAAATTGAACGTAACAACAGTAAAATCTAGACGCATCTAAATTTGAAACGCTATATTACAGAAGTAAAATTTGTTTCGCTTTAGAGATAGCTATAATTGAAACTGGCAACATTCTAACAGCAGACTAGTCGCAAAGTTAAATATTAACATCAAACAGCGAAATAACTAAAGCATTAATATTTAGAAAATACGAAATTTTGAAATATTATACTCATATACTTGAAGCTGCAGAATGAAATTCGCATTCGTAGTTTATACTAGAAATCGTTTTAATGATAGAGGTAACACTGAAATTGTACTGAAAATGTAAATTTTTAGCACTCGATGGAGTCAAATAGGTTTTTATATTTAACAAAGTTCTTGACATGTTTAAAATGAAATCAAAAAATTGGTGGTCATAGTTGGTCAATAGTTTCAGTAAGTCAAATGTAAATTAAAGTTTATTCAATTAAAAGGAAAATAAATAATTCTTATAATTTTTTAAAAATGTATCGACTTTATTAAAGATTGATTCAGGTCTGTCATATTTTTCAGATTTATGCGAATATTTGCCATTGAATTTTAGATGATTTATTTTGATTACAGACTTCTCGAATGCTCTACAACAATTATAGTCACGAGAGATACAATGGTTTTAGACGTTTAAATCGCGTTATATGATTGTTATAGGCACAAAATTACCCACAAAATTAGTAAATTATAATTAAATTAAAAATTAAGTATTATTCTGTGACTTTAAAAACTCAAAGGTATAGTCGTATTAGTAGAGAAAACCCGATAGATGCAAGTAAACTATAATTTTAAGTATTAACAATTTTCACTATTATACTAGAACGTAAAGTGAAGTTCGCAATGGACAGGCCACTTGGCTTTCAAATGAATTGAATATCCTACTCAACTGAAGTACATAGAGTTCTAAACTATTAAAATATAAAGTTATTCATATACCATAGGCTAGGAACGCACTCAATTAGAGAGTTGCGTTCGAAGTTAAAACCGCTCATATATATCCATTAGGCGCAAAATATGAGCAAAGTGCAAAGTTAGACAGCGCTATCCTTTGGCGGCCATAATTTATGTGGAGGCAACTTATGCGGTGTAGAGTCCACAGAAAAGCTCAAGAGGACAGTTTAAGTAGGAGAGGGTTACCAACTCCTGTATATGTAGAAGTATAGGTATATGTAGCACTAGCAAACCGGGCCCGCTTCGCTGGGCGTAAATTAAAATAAATTAAACGGTTTTTAGGTTTTCCACAATTTGCTAAGTTCATGAAAGTCGAGTATGCCCGAATAATGAATAATGGCCGAAAAATTCAAAATAATGGAAAGTTATTATAAAATAATTAGCAATTCCCGCGGCTCCGTTCTCCCACGTTCTAATCACTATTAAAAAATAGGGGTTGGTGGTAGTAATAAAAAAAAAAACAAAAATTTGGTTCAAAAATAAAAAATAAAAATCTGGAGAGTGCAACCCTTATCACTTAGGGGAATAAAAATCAGCCTCCAACCTGTTCTGAGACCTAGCAAAAAATCATAAAAATCGGTCAAGCTGTTTCGGAAGAGCTCGATAGCAAAAACTAAAATGTGACACTAGACTTTTATATATTAGATTAGGAAAATGCTTTACATATTTTAAAATATGCTTTGTTTATACTAGATACTAGGTATTTAGGTAACGATGCTACATAATTATTGACTAGAGATTCGCTCTCATTTTGCCATATAATAAGTGTCTTTCCGAAAGATTGCCAAAACTGCTAGGTGTATCAGGTTAAAAGAGCTTTTGTCACTCTTCCATAACCTCTTACTATACAAAAAATGATATCAATATGTCGCTGCAAAAATATTGGATGTACATTGTAAATTTATTAATTACCAAAATTTAGAAAATGGACGAAGATTAATGGAAGCAAAGCAAAGCGAAAAGCTCTATTACACGCAAAAAATTTTTATACCATAATTTCAATTCTTATAAGATGCAGTCCCAATAAGAACGTTTATGCTGTCGGTAGCGCAACATTGCTCTGAGTGTGTGGTAAGCGGTAATTTTACAAAAGTTTCAATTCTCAGTTATATTGAATTGGTTTTATCTATTTTAAAACACTGAATAACTACTTGTCTTACAATGGTCTTTATATATACGTTACATTTACATTAGCCAATTACACGATAGGATTCTTATATGAAAACTTTAGTAGTCCCGATAATTAATTATGTATTAAATAAAAAAGTTACATTTACTGATTTTTCCCTTAACACACCTTGTGATAATAAAAAAGCCCTATTTTTTGTTAGAACTTCATAAAATTTAAATATTATTTAAAATGGAAGCAAGTATAATAAACCCAAAGGACCTCTCATAGTCCTTGAAATAACAAAAACAATTCCTTTCTAAAAACATGTAAAAACCCAAAGGCTAAAAAGTTGTCCTTATTTGAATTTTCATTAAAACTTTCTCCCGTCAGGAACAAAGAACATTTATATTAAAAAAGTCGGACCGCGGCCAGATAAATATCAGTAGTCTCGAGAGCGAACCCAAAATTTAACTTCGCACATAAACGAGAAATGTAACAGAACTGGCATTTCGATCAAAAAAATTAGAGTGTACTGTTAAAAATAGAGTACTTTTAATAAAAAATATGGTTCTAAGTAAAATTAAAATACAGGCTGGGGTACATCACCCAACACGCAATGTTTTTGAAAAACAATAGTAAGGCGTTCTTTTGCTTCTACCACGTACGAGTAGATATCTAAACGATATGAATTATTAATATTTGTATAATAGTAGATATTTATACATATATAAAAAAAGGTCTTTATTGAAAAATATATGAAATACATATAATTAAACATATTTTATTTAATATAGATTAAAACTACTTTTTTAATTATAAACTTTCTTTAAGATATACGATAGTGTAAATATAAATACGTATGTATGTATATCTTATATATCTTATATAAATAAAAATGAATGTTGGTAAGCGCATAACTCAAGAATAGTTGGACCAATTCGGCTAATTTATTTTTTTGTATGTTCCGTAAGTCACACGGAAGGGCTTACCTAATAATAATAATAAAAAAACACAAAGATTGTAAAAAACTTATACTAAAGGGGGTACCTAGGGACAACCCGAGCGAAGCGAGGGTGAGTCGCTAGTACAGAATACATTTTTTGCAGTCAGTTAATGTGATCGTAAGCTAGCAAAAATATTGAGATTGATTTATGAACATAACATTCAATTAAGGTCAAAATTGGTGTCTAAATTACACTGACACGAAGTCAGAGCGATTTGTTAGTAAATAATACTTTAAGGCGACATTAACTGCCCGCGCCCTTGAGCATACACTGCCGCCCGTCGCCCGCTAGAGCCCCGCTTCAACGCGCACCAAGATTATTCGAAAAAACAACCCACCTTGATTTATCAAACACAATACAAATAAAAACTGTATACTAAAATATGGGTCATTAAATTGTTTTTTATATGATTAAAGTTTCATGTAAATACGCCCCATAGTTTTTGCGTGATTATCGTTTTTTTGTCCGCGTTAGACATTACTTTACAAATTAATTACACTATGTTATTAAAATATAATTTCACATTTTCACATATCAAATTATGAATAAAATTGTCTAGTATAACATATATTTTTTTCAAAGAAATAAGACTAAAAGTTTAGACGTGATGTTCAATATAAAATCATTAAAAGTCGTTTATCTGCGCCTTAAGTTAGTTCCTTAAATTAAAACTGAAAATTCGTGAGACAATATTTAATACAGCTGCCACATCTGTAATGTATACAGTCTATTCAACCCCCAACTCATTACGAGCGGAACCACAAGACCGCTCAGCCAACTTCCATCGCGTACTTCCCATTCCTAGTGCCACCAATCACACCTAAGAGTGTACTATGAAGCTTTACAATAACATTTTCATTATATTTTTTATGATTTTGTAAGATATAAACAAAATTTTGGTTTTTTCTATATTTAAAGAATAATGAAATTCTCAGAAAGTATGTGAGTTGCCAAACATATTGTTATATATTTGACGGTTCAGTTTGAAATGCACCTTCTGCGCCAGCGGTCGCGGGTTTGAGTCCCGCTGGGGCATTCATTTGTTAACCACGAATGTTGATACTCCAGTCATAGGTGTTTATATTTATAATATTTTAGTATAGTATATAATATAGTATTTTATATATAATATATATAGTATAGTAAATAATATAGTATTTTAGTATAATATTTTAGTATTTAATAGTTATACATGTGTAGTATATGAACTATCTGGTATCCGTAATTCAAGCCTCGTAGCTTACCACGTAACTAGATGGCGCTGTGTGTAATAATATTCCAACATATTTATTTTTTATTTTTATTTATGTTTAAATCAATAGAAGCGATTGCTGAAAAACGCATTTGTATGGACCATACAAACTACCAACCTTCTTCCCAAACTACATATACTGCAAGATATCTGAACCCACACTGCTATAAATAGCCAAATCCTAAACACGGACGAAATATACGGAATGCCTTTAATAGAATTCGATTCAAATGCAATCTCCATATATTAGGGCGGTGATTGACGATCACAATCTGCTAATTAAATTGCGCACCCTCTTGTAATTTCTCGGATTTAAGATGACATTTAACGTTCCTGGTAGAAATGGAATTAGCGCTACCTTCGTCTGTTTTCAAATTAGAGATAAAAGCTAAATAAAGAAAAAAATATAAATAGACTACTGGTAGCATCCTTGCATTAAAATCTAAGGTAAAATTTTTGTAATTAAAAAAGGAGGTAGTCAATTCAGCTATTTGTTTTACATTTAACTATAAAAAGGTTTCCATTTTTTTTTACTATTAATTATGTATGTAAAGTACACACATTTTCTAGAAAACCGCCATTTTAATTGTAACATGTATACTCCATAAGATTTGTACCCACGAGTAAAATATTCATAAATTCCTTATATTGTTACATTAAAAAAACTTAATTACATAGAACTAATTCATAAGATTTAGCTTTAATTTAAATTAGGTTAAGTAAACAGTATGTAATCGATAAATAAAACGAATTAAACAAAAAACAATTCTATTTTCATTAAAAATATAAGTAAAAAAATATAAGTAAAATAAGTGGTAATCATGATAGAAATGATTCGCATATGCAAATATCAGAGGTGCGAGACTTGATTAAAACCCGCATCACTCGGTTATCCAAGCGAGCGTGTTACCGCTGGGCTACCACTGCCATCTACCACTGCCTTAAGGAGTTAAGAAAAAAGTAATTGTATATAAAATAAATTCTATTTAATTTCACGACACGTTTGGTTTAGTTTGTTCTTGTTGTGGCAGCGGTCGCGGGTTCAAGTCCCGCTGGAAGCATTAATTTGCGATAAGCAAAAATGTTTGTACTCCATTCATGGGTGTTTATAATAAGTATGTATTTAATGAATGAATTATCTGGTATCCATAACAGAAGCCTCGTAGCTACCATAGGATTAGATGAGCTTTGTGTTAATATTCCGAAATAATTATTTATTGATTCAGTTTAATTTAATAAATAAATAATAATATTTTAAAATAAAATGACCTCTATTTATACTTAAAACTACTTCTCTTATATTACTAGTTAATAATTTCCAGATCTGTTAACATTACTCTAGAAAACGGACTATTGCATGTAAAATAAGGCGAACTTTGTCTCACAAAGAAGTACATAATTTAGTTAATTAATCAGGAGTACTACAGACCCACTTCATTAAAATGTGTTGGCGTAGACCAAATAAAGAGGGTTCTATTTGCTGAGGCTCCTGAGGCAAGAGTGCAAATACGACGAATTTTATATACATAATCATCCCTTTTTGTATACTTACATAATACATACTATTGAAATGTTCTGTTCAACATTGAATAGAAAAATGAAAGAACTAGGCAAACGTTTCTACAAGCAGCATCAGGATCGATTACCTATGCTACTAGATAAATAAATATGATACATTTTGAGTACAAATAATGAATATTATACTTAATATTATGTATTTAAGACAATATAATATATTTCTTTAAATAATATTATTTATTTTAAAAGTTAATAATTTATTAGAATTACGAATAATTATTAAACATCTAAGCTAACATATCAACCCATATCAGGATTTTGTGGAGGAAATATGAGAGGTCTCAGTAAATAAAGCTACCAAATATTTGTATTTACATATATCCTCTTTCCTCAGAGCAAACTTCCGTCAGCTTCTACATACTCGTATAATTATGTATAAATATAAAATCGATATCCCTGACTGATTCATCAATGCCCAAATCAAACTGCTTGATCTGGCTGGAGGCTGACATTTTGACAGTTTATTCCAATAATGACATAGGTATCCGATTCGATAGGATTTTCTTTTTGGTTTGTACAGCAAATTATATTTTTTTTATTTTTGTGTTTAAATTCAAACCTCATATTTATGTTTACGATCTGTGGCAAAAATCAAAATGTATATTTTCTCTACAATTTCACCCCCTATGAGGGATGCGGATACTCGAAGATAAAATTATTATTCAATATGTGGAAATAATCATGTGCGCGATTTCGTTATTATTCAAATTTAAGTTAAAATAAAATTAAAATAAATTATGCCTAAACACAACCCTTTTGTTTAACACAAATGTGATATCGGTCGGAATTTGTGAAAATTCATAAAATTAAGTACCCCTTGAACCTTTTCACTCGCAAAATTAAAATTCTCAAACCATTCGCTCTTGGAAAAAGATATATTGGGGTGTTCTTTCATCTTCCCTCCGGGCTAGCCTTAGTCGTTTGTGGGGTACAGTGAGCCACATCTACATATGCCGTACGTTCTTTATTATAGGGGCTAAAATGTTTTAAAATGCAGATACTTTCGTTACTTTGCCCAGCGTACACGGGGTACGTAGCTGTGGCGGTTATTTATGGTCCTCACGGGTACGCTGAAGTACCTACCCGGCGATCGAACTTTTATATAATAAGACTGTAAGCTTAAATTTTAGAATTTAATTAGATAATTCACTTTTCAAAACACTAGCGTCTCTAGGTATTTCGATAATAATTACTATTTCAATACAGTACGGATTCAACTCAGAATTATATTCCATGTATAGATATAAAACAAAAACTCTATATTTATTACATTACAAACAATTTTAATCTAATATATTTAATAGGTACCTAAGTTTATAATACAGATTTCTTTTTCCTTACATATATTTAAAAATTACTAATATTTTATCTTCATTTATTTAATATTTCATCTTCTAATATATAAAAATCTCGTGTCACAGTGTTTGTTATCGAACTCCTCCAAAACGGCTTAAAATTAGCTTAAAATTGTGTATATTTGGTAGGTCTTAGAATAGGTCGTAGACTATTTTTTATTACCCTAGATGATAAGGCCCTCTCCAGATTTTTAATTATTAGAACAATTTTTTTATGATTTGGTGATGCCAAAAAATTCTTATAACCCTAAATCATCCTTCTACCACCAATGCCTATGCCTTTTAATAGTGATTAGAACGCGGGCGGAGCCGCGGGAATCGCTAGTTTAAATATGTAATTTTAGCAAAAAATAACAATAAGAAATATATTCTTTCATCTGTAAGTATATAAGTTATATAATTTTATACAATAAAACCTTTTTCATGTCAGGTTTTAGGCACACACTTACATAATTAAAGTTGATTAATCTGCGTGTTTTTTTTGTTTATTAATATTATTATACCAAACGTTTAAAAGAAACAACGAAATTGCAAAAAAGTAGACAAAGTTAAACCTGTACGTATTTGTAGGTCTAACAAAATGTGTCGCCAAATTAACGTACTAGTCTTTGTGAAAAAGTTCATATGCGACCTCAACGTTTTGACGAGCTTGACTTCAAAAATGATACTCGTTTGGTACATTTCATACGGTTTCGACTAAAAAACATTTTTTACCTTAATATAATAAAAATAAACTGAAATAAAAGATATTATTTTTATATATTTATAATTAAAAATATATTAATTCAAATTCAAATTCAAATTCAAAATATTTTATTCAGCATAAAATTATTACAATTTTTTACTGAACGTCATGAGTCTACTACCAGTTCGGAAAGAAGAAGCCACTGACCTGAGAAGAACTGGCGAAAGAAACTCAGCGGGACTAATTTTTTTTTGTCTGTTTTAATATTTTTTTAAATGAAAATCGAAATGAACAATAATTCTATGGGTTGAAATAGCCTGGAGGCGATCACATCATTCCCAAGGCGTACTGTCTTCTAAAAAATCGTTAATCGAATAATATCCTTTACTACACAAACGTTCTTTCACAATTTTTTTAAATTTGGCAATAGGAGCTTTTTGAACGTTTTCTGGGATCCTGTTGTATAAGCGTATACATTGTCCATAAAAAGAATTACTGACTCGGCGTAAACGAGTCACAGGCATTACAAGTTTATGTTTACTCCTAGTATTAATGGTATGCATGTCGCAATTCCTGGGAAATTCGTGTATATTTTTATGAACATACATAACATTTTCGTACACGTATTGAGAAGCAACAGTCAATATTTTTATTTCTTTAAACTTATCTCTTAATGATATTCTAGGACCTAAACTATAAATTGCACGAATAGCTCTTTTCTGCAGGACAAAAATTGTATTAACGGTAGCTGCATTTCCCCATAATAAGATTCCATATGACATAATACTATGAAAATAACTAAAGTATACTATGCGAGCTGTATCTACGTCAGTAAGAAGTCTAATTTTTTTAACCGCGAACGCTGCAGAGCTAAGCCTATTCGCTAGCTCCTCAATATGGAGATCCCACCGCAATTTAGAATCTATGATAATACCTAGGAATTTAGTGGACTGTACCGGTTTTAATATTTCCCCGCCTAATACTACACCATTATCAACAAGTTTAACATTAGGTGTTGTGAATTTTATTAATTTAGTTTTTTTATTATTTAATAATAAATTATTCGAATCAAACCAATAGACAACCTTTGAGAGAGCATCGTTTACATCGTCATATACAAGTAAATTACGTTTTACCTTAAAAATAAGTGAAGTGTCATCAGCAAACAATACTATCTCATGTTTGTCCTACACAAAAAATGGCAAATCATTTATGTAAACTAGAAAGAGAAATGGACCAAGAATAGAGCCTTGTGGAACCCCCATATCTAACGGAGCCCCAGGAGATCTCTTACCATTTACATCAACCCTCTGTATTCTATTACTCAGATAGGAATTCAGAAGGTTGAGTGCCTTATTTCTAATCCCATAATGATGCAGTTTCCTGATCAACGTCACGTGATGCACACAATCAAAGGCCTTGGATAAGTCACAGAATATCCCGAGAGCATCCTGCGACCTCTCCCATGCCTCAAAAATATTTTTAACTAGCTCAACACTAGCATCTGCTGTGGAGCGACCTTTTGTGAAGCCAAACTGTTTCTTATGAAGTAGATTGTGTGCATTAAAATGCGATAGCATTTGCCCGAGTATGATTTTATTCAAAAATTTTACTAAATGTTGGGAGTACTGAAATTGGTCTAAAATTATTAGGGTCTAGGGTACTACCCGATTTAAAAATTGGAATAACTTTACTATGTTTCATTAGATCAGGAAACACACCACGTTCTATACAGTCATTAAATATAGTAGCTAAAAGAGGTGCAACAACATCAATTACCGAACTAACAACTTTTACAGATATACCCCATAAATCAGCTGTTTTCTTGACGTCCAGGCTTCTGAAGGCTACCATTATATCTTTGGGGCTTACAGGTTTAAATTTAAATATTTCATTACATTCTTTAATTGTTTGACTGTTTTAGAAGTGAATATTGTAGAAAATTCAGTTTTTACTAATTTAAATAAAGAGTTATATAAGTAGTTGGGGTCATTAATATAAGATAAATACGGAAGCTTAGCCACAATATTACCTCTAAACTTCTCCATACGTGTAGTATTTTTAGGTACAAAAGTCTTTTTTGAAATATTTTTGTTGGCATTTAATAAAGAATAAGAAAAGGAAGCTAACTGGCCACAATGGTCTGAGCTTAATTTATTAATAATGGCTTTGGAATATGGTTTACAATTTGTAAATATGTTATCAATACATGTAGCACTGGTAGCAGTGATCCTAGTTGGTTCAGTAAATAAGTTATGTAGGTTATATGATAGAAGCATAGATTTAAATCTGAGACTTATATTAGAATTATCTAATAAATTAATATTAAAATCCCCACACACAACAATAAACTTATTAGAAATATTTAATTTTAACAAAACTTCTTCCAATACTTTCTCAAAGTACTCATATAACCCACTAGGAGGTCTGTATACGCATACAACAATGAGGTGCTCAAGCTCTACGCAGGCTAGTTCAATAGTTTGCTCAACAGAGAGGCTCACAATATCTTTACGTTCTTTATATTTAAAAAGTTTACTAATAATTATTAAAGAGCCACCGCGTATAGCTTTTTCTCTGTTGAACATACTAGCTGCCCGGTGACCGCTGAAGTTAAATATGGACTGGGAGATGCAAAGCCAGTGTTCAGTTAAACATAAAATTTGAATATTTTCACTATTCATAAATAACTCCAGTTCAAGTTCCTTACCTAACATGCCCTGTATATTTTGGTGCACCAGGTTTACATTTTTTAAATTTTTACAAATATGGGCATTTCTTACTAAATTATTATGCAATTTATTTGATTTGGAATCATAATTTGTTAATATGCTAGAGGTATCCTCTGTTGTCTTAATAATTAATTTAAATTCTTATTTATATATATTTATTACATTAATAATATGTATGATTCAAAGTTATAAATGTGAAGTGTATAGGTTCTTCTTTTATGGATACTTTCTGGTATCCATAAAACGAGCCTCGTAGCTTACCATGGGACTAGAAGGTGATGTTTATTATTAAAGTCAATATGCCTTAATAATGTGATATAATACCCCGATATAAAAGTGCAGTCATTTTTACTCCCCTAGGATTTGAATCTGAAATACCCACAAAGTGATTACTTTAGTTAACACAGCAGTGATAACAAACTCGTATATAATAGATAATTAATGTTATATCTTTAATATTTACTTTTCAGGCGAGAATTACATATTTTTCTATCGAAAATCGAACATTTCTATATTTATTAACTTACTTTGTATTTTATAATAATTTATAATAGATTAGAAATATAGACTTACAAATTATTATACTAGAAACAAAACTACAAATCGCTGACGCCTGTGAATCATACTTCAAAAATAACTGTGAGGTGGCACATAATACCTCAATAAACGTACACGATTGTGACAACGAATGCGGAGCTGCTTTTATACAACCTACACAACTTGTATGATCAGCTAAAATATAGAGCTGGTTTAATAAGATTACACTTTACGAGTTTTCACGTTATACCGTATTGTACAGTACCGAACTCTACATAAAATTTAAATTTTATATAGTTATGTATGTATACACCTCGTTTTTAAAAGAAAATAGTGATCTACTCTCATACCATGGATGTCTTCAGAACTTTTTACATCAGTATAATACCTATAATGAAACCATTTTTTTAATAATATTTATGATTCTCCAATACCTAAGTCTTTATATAAAAATAAAAAGCAAAAACAAACAAAGCAACAGACGAAAGAAACCTTTTTTTGAATTTAAAATAATACTTGCCACCTCCTGTGACTCTAGGTGATTTTTTCTACGATATAGAGCCGTAGAGATAAAATAAAATTATAGTAACTTTTAACTAAATATAATAATTATTCTATTCCCCTAATCCCAACTCATTTTCACTTTAATATATTTCAGTTAAGCGTCTGACATGAATTGTGGCAACAAAAAGGGATAATTGATATTTTCCGTTACGAAAGGCTTTCTCGCAGACAAAAGGAATGCTAAATAAACAAGGGCTTCATTCGATGACAGGTTCCGCTTGTAATATGCTAATTATAACTTTGAATTTCAAAATTAATCTACGACTCAAATTATATGAAACTTTGTGTACAAATTAGGTCGTAATTCGATGAGCGTTAACAAGTATCTTATTAGGTAGTATATTTCAAGCCCTGTTTTCTCATACAAAACTAATGTTTTAATCGGTCATTAATTTCATTCAGGTGAATTTACACACGTACATGTCCGATGGTCTTCTAATCGTTTGAAATATGGGTTAATTTTTAACATAACTTAAGTTGTTGGGTTACTGGTTTTATCCTACAAGGAAAGGAAAGAAAGCACTTTTCGGAATAGTAAAAGTTAATATAGAGTTTTGATTTCTGAAAAATAAACTTTTAAATAATTTTTCTTTGTTACGAAAAAAGTGTGAGGTTACAGATAATTTCCAGCGGACAATAAAATTTTTAAAACATAAAGGTATATCGAAATAATTTCACTAGTTTGTAGGTTATTATCAACTAGAAATAGTAAGCAATAATAAAATAAAAAACAAACAAGCAACGAAATGAGCAATTTTAATCATAAACATTTAAAAACACAATTGAAAAACCATAAAATGTAGTACTGTACACAAAAGGGCAGAAACGATTTATTTTCTATCTGTCGGGTATGTTCCGCGGCTCCTAATGAGTCCGGAGGACAGTTTCAATTACGCAGCTGCTTTTTGTTCAGATGGACTTGTCAGGCGGGATTGCTTAGTTCACCCGCTTTGCTGGTCGCTTGTCTCCTTTTAAACATGTTTATATACAACCTATCTACATTGCTATGTACTGGTTCTCTGCAGTGGTGGTACAATTATGTATATAATACTTGTGTAGGGACTTTGTAAGTCATTGCGTTATTTTGATAGTCCTAATACATATAATAATATATTTACAAAAATAAATTGAAAATCGAAAGAAAAGCATAAACCAAAAATGATGTACGGAAACATTTTTTTTTTATTGAAAGTAATGTTTTCAGTTTTAACATTTAACACAGTTAAAAACTTAACTTAACTAAATGAATACATTTATCAGTTCTCATGCACCTACTATATAACTGTATATTGTAGCTTTAAAATTGTTTCAAATAAACTGTGTTTTTCAAGATTATTAAAATAAATGCACACAAATAGTATAATGCACAGTAATAGCCTTCCTTAGATTTAATTTCTCGTTAATTTCCTTCGAAATATCCCGTAAATCCTTAGGCAACTTAACTCAGCAAAGCTAGTCAGGGTTAAGACATGAATAAATACCCTTTATTTGTCCGACGTACCGTCCAATTAAATCTATTCACGTGTAATCTAGAACATCTGAGCCCGGAGCGATAAACCTAAATTATGTATGGGGGCTTCTATGAAACACAGTGGCTTTTTGCTACAAAAAGATGTTTAATACGTCATGAATCCCTTCTATGTAGAAACACTAAATGAACATGACAATATTCATTTACTAATGTATGTACTTGTGCCATATAATTTTATGCTAGTGATGTACCCTCGCTCCGCTCGCATGCTCGCCCGTAAAACCAGCTATCACCATACCAAAATTTATCAAAATCTGTCCAGTAGACATCACTGATTTTAATCATATGTGTCAACATTCAGAAAACTTTTCATTGCGGGACAGTATCCATCCGTCATCCATCCACCGTTACAACGTACTTAGGGACGAACTTCTGCGATCTTTATATTTTGGCTTTTGTAGTAATAATATGTAAATGTAAAGTTTAATGTTTAATTATTATTAGAGCAAAATAATTTTACCTTCACACTGCTTATTTTCCGCAAATATTTCCTATATCTTTTCTCGTATAATGCAGCGAACGTTAAGTCTTCGCTAAGACGTGAATAAATACGCTCTATTTATCCTGCCGACCATCCAATTTAATCTGTTCGTGTAATCTACGAACATCTGAGCTCCGGCGATGTAGTATACTGCTTATGTTCACTTTTTTGTTGGAACTTTTATATTTTCCATTTCGTTGTTGATTAGGTAAATCATAAGCCTGATGGAAAAATTAACAACATTTCGTATCATGTAATATGTATTACATAATATAAGGTAAGATTGCTAATTTTTAGACCCCTTTCTGTAATTTCACATCTAAATCTGTCCAAATACTTGCAAGTCTACCCATAACAAACAAAGAAAAAAACAAAATGGTCTTTTCATTTACATCGAATACGGAGAAATTCATCTTAAAAGATTGATAATTAGAATTCTATTAATAAAACATATATAAGCTATTATGAAGGCTTCCAATTTGCAACCACCATATCAATAATAAGCTTCAGCCGTCTGTACGTAAATATTTAAGCTGTCTCTCTGAGAGACTCATATGTATATTTAGCTTATCGATCGTAGATGTAATTTATCAACTTGTATCACTACATTATTATTGTACTCTCGACAACTTGTCTTACGAAAAAAAAACATAGTGAAGAAGCTTGATGCATATCAGAAAAAGCTACCATGTTTAGACATGTGTCAAATGCCCACCAAACTGTACTTGCACAGCGTAGCGGATTATGGCGTAATCCTCCTCTTATTGTAGCAATGGGATTGTTAAGAGATAAATACTTAATTTTTATAAACTAAAATATGTTTTTTTACATATTCTGGCTTCAAAGCATTAACATTAATTTTGACTTCGTACTTTCAAAATTTATTTTATACGTTGCTTATGTTTGATATTGCAGAATGTTTTAAATACTGCACAATGCACATATTTTATTTAGGAAGACAGAGCTTACGAAACCTGTACAAGCGACTATTATAAAGAGACTTACATTTCGTAAACATATTAATATATAAATTGTGAATTTAATTGTACCTATGCTTCACTTCATTGTAAAAGGATAATAAGCAAATTATTATTTAGGTATTATTAATTATATTTTTATTTCATAAAAAGTATATTAAAAATACATTAAACGTGACGGAGAAAAGTCATTATCTCTATCAGAGATCTCTTTCAACCTAACTACTTCGACTAAAAAGGAGTAAGAGTAAAAGACTCATTTTTGTCTTAGCGTATTTCTATATTATATACCTAAAAAGAATAATTGTTAGTTAAGGAAAAAACAATGTTATATATTAAAAATTATAATATAGTATACTCGTAGTAACGCCAGCTCTCATCCTATAGAGCATTCTGTAAGCAGAATGTATACGTAACGCTAATCCTTCTGTTTATAATACCTCGCTTTTTATTGCTATTAAAAGGAAGACACCTAACTAGAAAGAACATTTACACTCTAAATAAATTAACGCGCCTTATTCGAATAACGCTTACAATGTTATATCATCATTTTCGATTTTTTTTATCCTGTAGACAAAAGGTAAAAATAGGACGATTATATAATCTCAACATATTTGTCTGCTCATATGGCGTAATTCATTTTGCTTGGAGTTTATTAGTATACTAATAAATTACCCTCGATTTGCTCGAGTTAATTCTAGGCATGTTTTAATTTTTTAAAGCCGAACCTTTTTCTAAATTTAAAGTACCCTAAGGTTTTGCTAGAAAAAATCCTTTAAAATACACTTGATCTCAAAATACTTTGACATTTTATTTTTTTATTTATCATGTAGAGCAACAAATGCTAAAGTTTTAGCTATTTCATTTTTTAAACAACAAAACATCTGCTATCTATTTATGTGATTCCTCTGAGTACTCAGAGCTGCAGCTTATTTAGAATTTGACAGATCGCGATCCTCCCTCTAATGTTGTGACGACTTTACGTGACATAGACCTACAAATACATACAGATGGAAGCTATTAATTGTTTTAACCAATATAATAACCATTCAAGCTTTAAAAAAACAAATTAAATACTACATTGGTCAGTGGTCTCAATTGATTAAATCATATTATAAAAATTATGAATCACGAAGAAACTCATAAAGTTCCGTTTCTATAATGTCTCTATCTCTCTCTTTCTCTACAACTACCTGAGAGTCAAAAAATACTATGTAAACAACGAACATTAATTTCTTACATTTATATAATTTAATCGTATTATAAAACGGTTTCATTATTCCGAGAAAATATATGTACCTAAAAATCTTAACAAGTACGTAGGTATACACATAAACGTTATGCAACTGATAATATATCTTAGAATAAGAAGTGTTTTTAACAATTGTTATAAAACGCGCCTTTTATGGACTGACTGACAGATCAATTGATTCCAAACTTATTTTTACTAGAAGTCACTGAAGAATTCGATTTAAAATTATATCGATCGCTTTGCTTCATCGAAACATTGTACTGCAACAATATTAAAATGTATTACCAACACAGTGTATTCTGTTACAAATTTTATATTATAAAAATTAAATGATACTCTAACTACAAAGGAAGAGAATAAGAGTTAAAATATAATATTGTTAAAAAAATCTAAGACCAATACAAAATTTGTGACACAAAACTCCTTTACATTTGCCGTATCTGTTACAACTGCAACCTGTCCCGCCTAAGCTTTTAGACTTGCACCGTTCGCTTCTAAACTTTAAGCCCGGCTCATATATAATTCCGAAGCAAGCTTTTGTTCCGGTGGGAAATAGCCGAGAGTTTCACATTAAATAATTTATCCAACCAGAGCGCTATGCTTAAATCTGTTAGATCCAACTATTAGATAAATATTATTGTGATTTAATTAGTTTTGATTTAGACACTAGTTTAACTGATTACTGATTAAGTGGTTTAATTGAGTGTTAAAGCTGTTTGGCGTAATTTGAATGACTAATAGAATTTCTAGTTGCAGGCAATAATTTAATAAAAACATTACTGTTCATTTTATTAGAGATACTTTAAGATTTACGACAAAAAATTTGTGGAGAAAAAAATGGTGCAATTTTTTTACATATAGCCATAAGAATATTGCTTCTCAAGGATGTATACAAACAGGCGTGTAAAATGTAAGTTTTTGTATAACTTCGTTGTTATGAAATTTTAAATTTGAGAAAAATAGTTGGCCTTTTCATTGTACCAAACTAATAGAATTCTAGATTATGCGAATCTTTTAAACGTTTTGGCTACGGAACTCTACAAATTTTAATTGAATGCCAAAAACAAATTATTGGGGAAACTTAATACTTATAACCACAGTCTTTAATACGGATTCCCATAGAATTACATTCATTTCCATTTTCCACTCGTCAATACAAGGTAAACGAAGAATAAAAATCAATTTGATTATTTTTTACATTAGGTATGCATGCTTCACTCGTCTGTTTAACTAAATTAAGTGGATTAGATTAGATTTGGCAACTAATATAACATGCATGAAAATTATTCAGAGTTAACAAATTTCATGGTGCAGTGAAGCTGGCTTGCACTACTTATGTTCCCTTGTTAGGAGATGACTTACAGGTTTGGAAGAGAAATGCTTGTTTGAATTAATATTTAAATAAATTTAAAAAGAAGTAAAGAAACGAAATTTTTATCAATAAAAAAACAAAAATTACTCTACATTAAATATGAAAAATTTTCAATTTAATGAACATAAGAAATTTAAAAAATAAAGAAGTATATTATTAAATAATTATAAAATAAAAAAAAATTGAACGTATATGAGAAAGAAATGAAGTAATTTTATCATGCGTACAGCACCTTCAGCAATTAATGCTTTAAACCAATAGATCTATTCGGCCCAATTATTCGTAACTCAAACTTAGCCGAAAACGTAAACGCCCAAAGCTTTGGCCTCGATTGAATCAATTTAAACTCCCGAATTTCATCTGAGGGCCGTTGGTTCCTCCCTAATTATACCTACGGAAGGACCGACCGAAAAGAGACAAATTTAAATTTACTATAAAAATATTTGGCTGCTAAACAATTATAGAGCTTACGTCCTAAGTAATAAAACACTTTTTAGTATATTTATTACTTTTCATAGCTTCTCTTTTAAGTTTGTTGAGGCACGATCATCTGCTGGGTGGGGAATAAGGGTATCCAAAATGGCGTCGGTAAGATTTCCTTCGGTTATATTAATTAAATCTTCGTAATTTATGAGAGGATGCGTACCATGTGTTTTTGATGAGATTTATGGTTTTCGCAATATCAATTTTGTATTAGACAGGTTAGAAAATGTGTTTACGATATAAAAAATCCTCGACCAGAGACCGGGAATCGTCGCAAAAAGGATAGTATTAGTCAGTATCCCATATATATTTTTAGATACTTTTAAAACTAACATTTGTAAACTCCTAAGAGACAATCGCATTGCGAAAAACATTCTAGGTTTAATTAATCGTTTTAAGCTATTCATGCTTACGTTAACTTCATATTCTTTTATCAGCTTAATAATGATTTAATCACTTCAAGTAATAAGCAATAATAATACTTTATTACAAAACAATAATTAACTACATACTCACTCTCTCTCCGCTCGGGCTTTTTCTCAACGTACGAAAGTATAAATTACTCAAAGACTTTTTCCTGCAGTAAAAGTATAGGATAACTATCATCACACGAAATTCCAGTAAAATCTATCTGCTAGCTTTCTAGTGATGCGATCTCAAACAGACACATAAAAATTCTAAAAACTATAAAGGACTATTTCAACAACAAATAAATAAGCTTTTGCAAAAAATGAATGTACTGATTCGACTCTGAATTTTATTATCTATTAAATAAAAATCTCGGGACCGTGTCATAGTGTTTGTTATCAAATTCTCCAAAACGACTGGACCGATTTTTATGATTTTTTTGTGTATTATGTAGATAGATCTAAGAAGAATAGGTCGTAGGCTATGTTTTATAATATATAGGCTATTTTTTATAATATATAGTGGCGTGGCGTCGTAGGCAATCTTTTATAATATATTTTTATATACCTATTATATTTTTTATATATTGCCAGACTTTCATTTTTTTTAAGTTTAGACCAAATTTATGATTTGGCATCAAAAAATACTTTTCATCCTAAATTTTCATCCTTTTGCCACCAATCCCTATTTTTCAGTAGTGATTAAAACGCGGGTGAAGCCGCGAGAATTGCTTGTACTATATAATATAGACCACCTACTATTCATACTTATATTACTTAATCCTAATTTAAAAATTTAATTAGAATAAAATATCAACTTATAACGGTGCCTAGTAACATTTTATACGCTTACCCTTATAATGTGCTTACCTAACCCAACCTCTTCGGCCCGACCGGTATAAAAAATTAGGCCAACCCACCCCGCGATAATTCACCTCGCACGTGCGACCCTTGAGAAAAATAGCTGCAAAAAGAGACAAGATTTAACTCGCCCCAGTTTTAAGGGACGATATATTAACTTGAATATACGTATATAAAAATAATACTTTATTAAATATATAAAATATAAAATTAAAATAAAGACCAGTTTATTTAAAATGCTGTTGATTTAAAGTGATAGGATATTTTTAAAAGTGACAGTACCAAATGCAGTTTTTTTAAAAAAAAACGAAAAATGCTTATCCCAGCTCTTGGCTCCATTGTCAGACCTTGGTCACGAATGAATTGAATTCGTTAAAAATGATTAATTTCAAGAGATTTACTAGTTAAGTGTTTTACATTAATCAAAAAGTTCAATTTAAACTATCGTATTGTTGTTAAACAATGTTACGAGAAATAAAATATTCCAATGAAAAAAATGGCTTTTAAGATTTGTTTTCAAAGTTATTTTGTTAGTTTACTAGTGTATACCTTATCATCATCAGCCCTTATTAACGTCCCACTGCTGGGCACGGGCCTCCCTCAGTACGAGGGGATCAGGCCATAGTCTACCGCGCTGGCCCAGTGCGTGTTGGCGGACTTCACATGTCTTACGAAAACTTGCTAGGTTTTCTCAGACATGCAGGTTTCCTCACGATGTTTTCCTTCACCGTAAGACAAGTGGTAATCATGATAGAAATGATTCGCACATGAAAATATCAGAGGTGCGAGACCCGGATTTGAACCCGCATCACTCGGTTATACAAGCGACGCGTTACCGCTGGGCTACCACTGCCTGTATACCTTATAAGGAAATATTTTTAATTTACAAATATTGTGCTAAAATAACGTAACTATTAAAAAAAATTAATAAATTTATTTTATATACGATAAAAAGCTGAAAGTCAGGTTACATCGTTTGCTTGAATCAGGCAAAGAGTAACCGCCCTTACACGCGGCGCCGTTAATCTAGCCAAATGTAGCGACCCACCCTGGACCGTTTGATGTTTTATCTCGCAGGGCTTACAAAAACTTTGTTTATTTAATCCCATCGCGTGGATAGGCATTGAGCTTTTGAACTGTTATATTCGAAGCTTTTCTATAACGTTAACGGTAGATCGTTTTGAAAAATTTAAATGATTGAACTGAAATTTCACTGATTGAGATAAAAATGTTTCCTAACTGGTTCGTTAAAGTCGAATTTTATATTATACTTACCCCTACTTTGCCTACACTTCACCCAATTATTTATGTGTTCCTGTTACATTATATCGCATAGAAAAGATAGATTAACTTTAAAAAAAATTAGTTAATTACAACTTTTTATATGTTATACATTATCTTATACTATTTTTCTTATTCAAAATTCAAAAGTATTACTTTTTTATGAAACACCAAAACATAAATCGACAATAGTTACGAAAATGTCCAAAGCTTCTTTAGAACAGAAATAAAACAAAATTTTCAAAACTATATATACCTACATAGAAAATAAATACTGTGTCGAAATTGAACATTAATTATTTTTTGGAAAATTTTATTAAAGGAGTGATTATTATCGATATATAAACCTGATTTATAATTTTCTGAGGGTCAAAATGGATACTTCTTACTGCGGGAAAATACCTAAATATTATACTAACCATTACAACATACCTAGAGGCAAACCCAAGAGGAGTTAAGGGTCAGTCACTATTCTTTTACTTATAGAGCAGCAAAAAATAATCGGGATATTTTAAGTACTTATATTCAAGTTAATCTATCCTACTTTATACGTATATCGAGTACCTCAATTTAACTCATCAGTGTCCAAGCCGTAAGGTAAGGGGCATCGAAGATGTCAGGTGTCTCGTACACGCCGTACTCAAGTGACCCAATACAGGGCCGTATTATTAGCCGTTGGCCGTAGAGAGTAAATGTATTACAGATTCAGTTTTCAGATTTGTATGTATTAAATCAATAGTTTAATGACTTTTTAGGTCGGAAGGTCGTTGTTTGGTTTCTTCTTCTCTATTCTTTTATTCTCTAAAACATCAAAATAAATCATTTCATGTAAGAAAGATAATGAATGAAACTACCTTTTCGAATTTTGTCGCGGATTTATTTTGAATTTTGGTCTCTCCCGTGACCATGATTGCTGTAAAGCATTCGAAACGTCGGGAATTAAAAATCAAAATAAATCGGCGACAAAATCCGAAAAGGTAGTTTCATTTATAATGTCGAATTTTCGCATAAATCTAAGAAAGTATTAAAAGATAATGAAATTAATTCATACCTGTCAATACATATAAAAAAGTTTTGGTCCTCCTATTGTGTTAAAACACACAAACAGATTAATTCGTTTATTTTTAAAAATAAACAATAAGGACAAAGATGCTTAGTGAAATGAATATTTTCCACTATCCTAAACGTGCCTATGAAATCTACAGTCAAATAAATAAAAGCGCAAATGCATTTAAAGTGCAGAGTCTACGGAAGACGCTCCTTTACTGCCATTTTGCCCCACAACACTCAGCTGCCTGATTCTCAATATAGCCATTTTATCTTTTTACGATGACATAAATACTTGCATAATTCGGCTGTTTTTGTAACGCTATAAAATGATGAGACCCTAACTTCGCGTAACCCGTTCTACCCTCAACGCTTTCTATAATGTCTTTGTGCAAAACAAATCTTCTGGTTTATAGAGTACCAAGATAAAAATACATTGAATTATTGTTCTACTACAAAAAAAAGAAAACCATCATTTGGTCCCTCTGTTACAAATGACGTACCTCATAAGGCATATGCATCGTACAAACATTGTATATAGAACAAAGTGCAGCTGTACTGGTATCGCTTAGTAAGAATTGCATACAGTGCGAGAGATCCGCTGAAAATAATCAAAAATAATAGAATCGCAAAACTTGGAATAACTAGAATTTTATTGTTTTATTTTTTCAACAAACTGAACTGAAAATATTATAAAAATTCAATATATCGTGAACTCGTAAAGTTTGTATATAATATAATACACACGAATTACAAAAACAATCTTTTTTATCTCTCAATCTCGCACGTCGTCGTAATATCATTCCATATTTATTAGAGCTTTGTATATTGCAAATTATACCTTTTTCCTTTTATATCTACGAACCTTGATTATCATGGCGCGCAATTCCCAAAACGGAAGCCCTTTTGTTATTGTCAAATTAGCCAATCCTCAAGATAACAAAAACATCCCTTTATTTCAAGGGACAAAGCCCTTTTATTGACGAGCGAAATTTATACAGGGTTGTTTAGCCGGGTTTAACTATCTTCTCCCTTATATAATCCAGGGGGTAGGGGGTAGGTTACGTTTGTAGGACGGTAATTGTGGTCTTCACCCTTTACAGAATTTAGAGGCTCATACGAAAGATAACTTTGGATGAATTAAACCTTTTTTGGGTAAAATTTTTACGTAACTTTTCTAACGCTTTTCAAATTAGAGATTAATTAATTTATTATTTAAATATCTATGGATTATAACAGTCAATTTAAATTGAATTAGTGCTTAATTTAATGAGTAGCGACTTAACCCAGCGTCGCTCGGTTGCGTCCCTAGAAATTTTAATTTAAAATAAAAATAAGTAGTAAAAATATCTGACAGTGACACGAAAAGTCGGAATAAACAGACAGACAGGCACACATTAAAAAGACAAAAATGTTGAAAGGTTGTGTTTTTTTATAAGTACCATACCATAAATAAATTCTTATTTATTTAGTAAAAAGCTGTTTTGACATCACATAAAGTGGGTATAGATATAACAATGATATTATTATATGTAGCTACGTATAGGTGTACCAATTCTAAAATATATAAATTTGTACAGTTTGTTTTTTTATTTCGGGTAGTTCTACTAGTTTATTAAATAGTAGTTAACTAATTTCACTTAGTAAACAAAGACACAAATATCTTCTCTCTAATATATAAAAATTTCGTGTCACAGTGTTTGTTATCGAACTCCGAAACGACTTGAACCTCCGAAAGGACTGAGAATAAGGGCGTAGCCTATTTTTTATTTCCCTACGTGATAAGGGTGGACCTCTCCAGATTTTTTATTTTTTATTTTTGACCAAACTTTTATTATTCATTTTATTATAATACGGCACCAAAAACACTTATAACACTCAATTGTCAACCTTCTACCAATCAAAATCTATCAATCCCTATTTTTAATAATAATTAGAACGCAGGCGAAGCCGCGGAAATTGCTAGTCTCTCTATAAGTATATTGACACAAGAGAAAATAAATAGCATAAATCCACAAATGCAAACAAACAAGATTTTATGGAAGACATAAAATACCATGGAAAACGTTGCAAGGGTAGGCAATTTTACTATCTGTATGTAATGAGGGAGGTATTAGAAGGGTGCGTCTTTGCGTGCCTGCCCGCGGGCGGCGGCGATTTGTCCCTCACTTCCCCAGCAATACCCAAGTCGTGGATTCCCAAACTTTTGTTATTTAATTTATAATTTAAATTTAAGTATTTCTAAAGTATATATTATACATTTACTAGTAGTTTATATATTAATTATTGTTTTTTAGTTCATTAGCAATATTAATTCAGTGTAATCGCTTTAGATTTCATCAAATAATTTTATTATATTACGTACTTACTTGACATAAGCTTTCCCTACTTGTACATTTAGTAAAGCAAGTAATCGCAAACTGTTAATCGGTATTGAAATGACCAGTACTTTAAAGCATAACTTCGTGTTTAGAAGATTACAATATAAATAAACTGCTAAGTATTTAAAAGTTGTCGTTTCGCGGTATGTAATCGTTTGAAATGCCTCGGTAGATAATAATTTACACATATTTTTGTTGATCAATTAAGTTTTCTCTAAATTCAAAATCTACTAAAGTTTGAAAACCACAATAAAAACGCGTGTTTACGTCGTAAAAGGTGGTCGAGGGAGGCCGGCCCTTATGACGCTCAATACATAGCCTGCTTATACTCGTAGCGTAACTTGAATAGAAATTTCTATTTTAAATTTATCTACCTATGTCCTGTTATACGTTGATTAGTTTTATCACAGGCATGATATATTTATACATATTTTTACTTTACTTTTTATGTCGAAATACAAAAACTTTACATATATTAGATACAGACTCCTTTACTTAAGTTAACCAGAGCATGGGAGGTTTGATGCTCTAGTAAAAGCACATGGTTTCTATTGAATAAAAAATAGAAGTACTAAAAATTTTATTTGTGATATATAAAAAAAGTAATTACAAGTAAGTAATATGATAAATAACTTACATTTTCTAATCTTAAGTAAACAACTAACTGTAATATATCACTCTGTCAGCTAAGTGACCGCTGAAAATAAATTAAACTAAGCCACGAGCGGGCAGTATTTCTTCTCGGTAAAATAAGGAAAAAATCTGAATTAACTGCTTGAATCCAACAATCCTCTAGAGCTCTATACTTTACGATCTCCTAGTGTTAGAATGGAAAAGATCAAACGAAGTAGAAAAGGTTTTCTGTTTTCGTTATATTTGTATATCATTTACATTTACCAATTGTTTAGGTATATATGTATATATAATGCTACATTAAAGTCGTATAGGTACTTCAGTTTTTGATGAAAAGGCAAGACGTCGTGAGTAACTGACATTTTACCTTCATATCGAGTAATACAAATACTTCAATGGTTCTGAAATGCCGTTCTATCTTAATCTAAATGTGAAAATATTCGACATAATCTTACTTCTTCTTCTTCTTCTTCTTAATTAGGTAAAAGATATTATAAATGCACTGGCCTTTACTAAAACTAGATTACCAATTTGCATACTTTTGTTTTTTTTAAGTGATCGCAGCTAAAGACAGTTGAATGAATAATTACGTCGTATACCTCAAGCTTCCCTAGTGTATCGTTGCTTGCGAAATGTAAAATGAACTTTCAAATGTGCACCGTCGTTACAAATCCTTTAGAATTTTTGAATTCTCATAGCGAAGTCCAGTTAGTTAAGCTAAGATTAATAATTTGAATTTACACACTTATTTTTCACGATAATCCTATTTTAAATTTTAAAGCTCATCCCAAACCCACCAGTAGGCATATACACTACAAAGGGTTGCTTCTGCAAATCTACTAATACCTATTTTTGTTTTTATCGTTCGTTTTATATTCAAGTTAAAAATAAAATAAGAAAATAAGTTATTAGAAACGTAAAGCGTGGCATATGTAATATGTATCTCACCAGTTCAAAGGTCAAAACTTCATAAAAGCAAACTGGACTTCCCTATGCAATGACCCTTACGGCAACTGACCCTTTAACAATGTTTGAAAGAAACTAGATCTAACAGTAATCTTTCTTCTACTCGCGCAGAAATTAAAGTGAATCTTGCAATAATGTATCCGTGTAAATGTAAAATAGTATTACCTACTTTACTTTTAAAACTTTATAAAAAACACGTTAAGTCGTTTAAATTTCAACACAAAAAATACCCGATAAACGAGTGCGGGTGCAAAAAATGTGTTTAAAGTTTCACAATTTTATATGCGAGCATATTTAAAATCATGAGCTCTCATTGTGAAAGTGATAATGACATTGAGAATTAAAGCCCGATGCATTCGTCCCATTGACCGGCGAGCGCTCGTAACACGAAAAAAACCAACAACACGCTGTCCAATAAAAACGTAAAATTGCCGACACTGACATTATCCTATTACGTCATCATTCCATTCATGAAAACGATTCGCGAAAAAACAATCGCATCGGAACACGTGTTAAGCGGCTCCATTAAATTGCGGCCGGCGAAAAATATTAATTATTAATTAACAACCGGTGGCGAATTAAAATATTTTTATTGGCGCCAAAAGGCGAAAAGCTGGGAGTTAATTCGTGGCCACGATGGCATTGTTTGCGGGCCGCGTGCATAAAAAACAGATACGAGCTGGTGGAAAAAAAAATACAGACGAACGGGTGGGGAAATAAAAAAGCGGACCGCGTGAAGCACGCTGTGATTTAAAAATAAAAAAATGTCGGATGTCCGTAATGAAATCGAAAGGCGGTTCGTCGATAGCCATTGGAAAAAGGTAAAAGAAGAGCGACACTTTCACGCGTGAGAATTTTGGCTTTTTTGGCATCGTACGCGGCTAGGACGCGGCCGCAAAGGGGTATTTTATCGGGTTAATAAGAAAACGCGAGCGCTCTATCCGTATTAGGGTCGAGAAACACAGAGAGCGAAACTATGCACTACTTTACACTGACTAACTGTTTATAATTCATCTTGAAATAGTGATGACGTAAAAACTCGATTTAGTACATATTATATCTTTTAAAATATCGCAACAAAGGATACATAGCTGAAAATTCCATTAGAATTTCTCCTTTTAAACGTGCCAAGTAATCGGCAATTAATTTTTATTATAATACTAATTAACAGTCGGCGACGGGACGCTCTAAATTACCCGCTTTACTCAATTTAAAAGCTTAGGCCGCTCGCCAAAAAATATTCTTCCAAAACACTCCATTAATAATCATTTCTCCCTCTCTTCACTCTTAATTCTTTGTAAAGCGAAAATTTCAGTTGATTATGTAAACGGCTAATCCGAAGGCCTTTGTTTAATGCCAACATTTGTTTCAAAGTATTTTGCTATAAAAAGATTAAAAAACAAATATAATGTACGCGATTATAACACTGGGTAGATGAAAATAAGTAGTGTCGTAAATATTCGGTAAAATATTATGTGATCAGAGACTACTTATTTTCGTTTTTGAGACAATGGAAGTAAGGGAGGCATGACTTACCTATACGAAATATCATGGAGAGTGTAATAGTTGTGTAAATTTTCATTACTAATATTATGATCTAGTAAACTTTAATACAAAGTTTTTAGAATTAATACTTCTTTAATTTCAAAATAATATTTTTTTAATTTTGAAATAATTATTTTTATCTAACTTTTAGTTTCTAGTAGACCTAGTTTTGTTTTGGCCCGCAATTCTATAATAATATGTCAAAAATGTAAATATAGAATTCAATTTATAAGCTTTTATTAATTAAAGAAGTAATAAACGCTTTAATAGGAGCTAAAAATATTAATGTCGTTTCAATACAATATAAGGTTACGTGTAACTTTCACAACTATATTCAATTTTATCGTAATTTTAATCGATCAAGATCGCAGCCCCGCTAGACTTTACTTATTTTCTCATTATTAATAATCTTGGTCGATAAAGGTTGTAAACTTTTTGAAGGATCGTGTACTAAAAAAGTAATAAATGGATTTTAGTTCCATAGATTTCTATCTTATGAAGAAATTCAGAAAAAATAAATATTTAAAGACATTAAAAATTGCAAATTTAGATATAGGTAATTATATAAGAAGATAATGATGCAAGCGAAGTTTTGATTAACGTTTATTACGGAATATAATATATCCGTCTAGTTTTGAATCAGTTCCATCGTTTATGTGTTTAACAAAACAAACGGAAATCGTGGAAAATTATAAAATAATAAGATTTTGATACATAATACACACATTGAAAGCCTGTCCAAAATTTCAGCTATTATGCCGTAATGAAAATATGAATTTGGAGGAAAATTTGAAAAGGGACTCATTATACTTCAGCACCCTCTACCTAATGTAATAACCCTCCCACGCCTGCCGGAGTCATAACGGCCGTCCCTTCAAAATATTCTTTCAACAAATTCACCTCCGTCCCTTTAAAACAAAAAAGAAAGTGCTGCATCACTATCGTTTTTAATTTTAACCCTAACGACGCTATTGGAGGAATTTAACGGCAGCCATTAGGCCTTCACTATCTGAAACGTGCATCTTGCGCTAAATGGCCGGGAAAGACTTTAAATGTTTCAACTTGAAACTGTTCCAGCTTCAAATATCGGCTTATTTTAAGAGGAGAAATTTATTTGCACTTAAACTTGTCATTTAGTAATGAGATTTCTTGCATCTATAAAAACTTAGTATCTACGAGTAGATTTTTTTTTAAATAGTCAGAGAATGTACCTAGCTTTAACTTTTTTTTATTTATAATCGATTTATATAATTTGTGTATAGGTATTAGTTGATTACACAGACATATTCATGTAAATAAAGTATATTATATATTTTTATAGACGTACTGTAATAGTAGTATGTATTATTTTTTTAAAAAAGTGTTAACCACCGTATGTCACCCAAAACCCTTATGTCTACCCTTTAGTTTATCTGAAAAAGACTCTCACTCACTTTCTCTACATATTTGTCACATAAAATTTATCAAGTCATTATTCAAGTCAAGGTAGATACTATGTTTAAGAATATTAAATACCTATAAGTTTTAATAGTACTTGCATGTTCGAAGTTACAAAATGTTGGCCAATCACACAACTTACACTTAAAAAATGCTGAAAGCCTAGAATTTGTAAATTATTTAAAAAATGAACTAATAACATTTGTATCATCCCTCACATCAACATTTTAATGTTAAATTTATTCACAAGCATCACAACATTTCTCACGAAAGCTACATTAGGCAGTTTATTCGTCGGCATCTACATATTAATATTAATACCTCGATTTGCATGTCCCTTCATTTTCTCCCCTTTGAATATGTACAGTCTCGTACGAAAAACCTTGGAAATGACGGACATGCGAGTAATGGCGCGAGAAAAATTACGAGTAAGCTCTCCTCGCGTGAAAATTAAGCGGCATGACTTGTCTAAAATGGCCGACTTTTTCTTAATTAGTGCAAGCTGCGAAAATGTCTGTCGAAATATTTTTCGCTTTGAGAGCACTATTAACATTCTTGTGTGTAATTGAAATAATATAATTAAATATGTTTGCATATACCTACACTTCATAGTTTTTTTTAACTTTTATCTGAATGCAAAATAAAGTGCAATTTCATATTTTCAATAAAATTAATACGAGTATATATATCTTATCACGTTTCTTAAGAAAGAGCAAAACCTGCTTTAGGATAACCTCACTGAAACCTCCTTTTGTGTCTTCATTTGGCACAAAAAGGCAAAAAATAATGATTAACTCGGTCTTAAATGGTAATTTTTGCATATTTAAAAAAACAATCTATATTGAATACATAACCGTACGTTTTTATCCGAATATATGGACTTTCCAAAACAAACATCCACAACAAATTGCAGGCGATCTTTTGCTTAATGAGTAGTAAACACGGGCGGGACGGCTGAGATCGGCAAATGAGCCTTCGATTATTTGATCCTAACTCGCCGCTATTTACCCGTTCCGCTTTCATTAATTGATATCCAACAGGCTCTATTTCATAATTTTTTGCTAAGATTGCAACACTTGTAGTACCCTATTTTTGTTTCTGTAGCTTCATATAAAAGCTTATCTGTACTTATTTTATGAAGTGGAATAATTTTGTTGATTCTTGTTTAATTTGCTTGTTTGTAATCAAACCATTCTGAATGTAGTGAATCGATAATTCTTTCACAATTTTAATTCTTTCAAACGAATCGACTAATATGTGTATTATATGTCAGTTATTTTAAAGTTTTCAACTTAAACTTAGCTATCTATTAGCTATAACCTAAACATTGTACATTTGAAAAATTAAAATTAACTTAAAAATAAAACTTCTATTAAAACAAAGTATTTCCAATCATTTTCAAAGATACGTACACCTAACGGTTGTATGTCACTCTGTATAATTTGGGCGTAAAATTTACATGTGTCGACTTAACTCGTCCCTCGAGTGATTGATGACGATCGGGAAATTATATTAGCAGGGCCGTGGAAAACGACCGCTTTCACACCCATCCTCATATATTGGGATGAATCCTATATATTGAGTTAGATTATGTAACAGCATTTATTATATGTGGAATAGAACAGTGTATGTGTATTAGAATGTTTTAAGTACTATCTTTACTGAGTTTACTTACTTGCTTTACTTTAAAAAGCGATTAATGCTATAAATGAAAGTAAAAATAATGCTAATACGAAATTACCGTTGAAACGCAAAAAATAAAACGCTAACGCTAATCTGACATTGGATATAAAATGTTGGTCTACGAACTAAGAGTCGATTATTGGTTTAAGAAATTTATGAGTATATATTTATTATTTAAGAAATTTATGCATATCTATGTAGAGCTGAAGAGCTGGTTTGTTTGTTTGTTTGTTTGTTTGTTTGTTTGTTTGTTTGTTGGTTTGTTTGTTTGAACGCGCTAATCTCAGGAACTACTGGTCCGAATCGAAAAATTCTTTTTGTGTTGGATAGTTCGTTTATCGAGGATACATCCCGCTACGACCTATAGGATCGGAGCATCAATGACAAATGTTGCAAAAATGGGAAAAAAATGTTCCTTTTGAGAACTTCTGTTGCATGCGCTTCGTAAACGGTTAATGCTATGCAAAAATCATGTAAAATCATTATTTTGGTGCATTAACACACAGCACCAACTAATTCTATGGCAAGCTATGACGATTGTGTTATGAATAAAAATTTATAAATATGAATATATTATAAATATAAACTCATTAATCCGATTGTGATGAAACTTTGTAGGTTATTTTACAAACGCCTGTGAAATACGTACACATACTCGTAATAATAAACGGTATATTTCACTTAGGTATTTATAAAAGTTAAGACCACAAAAAGTGTTCGGAAACTCTACAATTCGCCATCGCTTCTGTTGGTTACAAATTTCATAAATTAAAACATAATTCCGTACTACCGGATCTTATAATTAATAACTTTCGAACCGTAATATGACAGCAATTAGCTTCAGGAAATTGGTCAATGAAGCTCACCATTATATTATGAGACCTTCACACCGCTTAGATACGGCAAATACTCAAAGAACGCAGTACATTGCGGGTTATACAATACACATTTATAAAACTATAATAGGCAACAAGCAATGTATGGGTTCTAAAATAAAACGACGTTGTTTAGAAGTGTACCTATTCTCCGATTTAGGTGATTATTAATACGTATTGGTCGGGCCTAGAATTCCTATGTAATAGAGTCGGCAAAAACATATTACGATATGTGGCTTTATATTTCACTATCTTTCCTTATAAATACATCTATTATTAATATTTAAATTAATCTATTATTAATATTAATAATAGATTAAGTTCTTACTTGTAATAAGATCTTTTATTTACTTTAGATTTTTATCACTCAATCATGCCAGAACGGCGGAAAGGATCAGAATGTGGCTCAAGGATAGATTATTGCTAGAATAACGCATAGGCTACTTAACCCAAAAATGTACGGTTCCTGAGAGATAAATTTGTTTTTATTTTCCACCAGGGAACTCGAGCGAAGAGAAAGATAAAGGGTTGCAAATAGGTCCGCACTAATACGTCAATTAGATAAAAGTAAAACAACAAAAAAAACATATTATCTTTTTAATATTTTAATATTGCCTAGGATGGATTTTAGGATTTATTTTCACACGCTTTTTCATAAACTTATTAAGTAAGGGATAATTAAATGTTTACAATCTAATTTTTATGCGTACAGTACCTATAGCAACTGTCAAATTGCTAATTCCCTCGCCTTCGACATACTGTCACACATAAAGGTCACTTTCACTCGGAAGCTACATGGCTTACAATACACGTTGCAAATTATGTTGTTTGCGGTAGCGCATACATTATTCTCATAGAACAAGGTTGACCAAACACTAAAGGCCAGTTTAAGACAAATTTCTTATATATAAATCAAAAGTAGAACTTATGTATCAAACGAGTATCATAAATTAAACTAGAATAATCTAGAATTATCTTATTTATAATAATGTATCGAATTGTAATTTAATATAAGAAAATAATTGTGGGAAAAAACATTATACATACATACATATTTCTTACGAATACTAAATGTAAGTACAAAAACAACTTACGAGCAAATGCTTCATTTAAAGTTAAGACTTCATCTGTAATTACTACTACACTTACAAAAATTCAAAAAAATCAAAAGAAGCATCAAACTTAGCTTCAAATATAAAGGTACATTCAAATATTTTTATGTACCAATTGTGTACTATATCATATTTCGTATTTTTTCAATTGAAAATATTATTTATTTTTAAAATAAGTGAGCAATTTGCTGCGTTATATTATTTGAAGTCTTCAACTTAAGTTATTTTCTTGGAACTATCGCATTCTTGCAATACCGACGACAATCCATTTACATCCAAACATTCTCAACGCAACAATTTCTTAGGCATGCCACCTGTTGCATGGTAGTTTATATAGTGACTAGTACTAGTATAGGCTATGAGCTAAATGCATTCACTCAACCGACACGATACTCTCTCTCTGACCTAGCCTTGCCGGTGCCTTCGACCGCGAACGTTGGCTTAGGGTTAGTTGCATAGGTATCAAGTAAATTGGTACTACTTATAAGTGAAATAGGTATCTGTTCGTTTGAACAAAGAAAAATTAAGAATTAAAAAAAATTGTGACATTTAATTGGAATATATTATGATATAGGTATTTATTTTTTATTACAAAAGCAGTCATTCGTGATTGTGTAGTGATTCTCAAAGAAATACTTTAATATTCATAAAATGTAAAGATATTTTTTTAAATTCGTCTATTTATCAGAGTTTTCTAAGTAGTTAATGAGGTATTTTAATGATACAGGAAGTATAATAGTATAAAGAAGTACTGATTTTGTATGAACCTTCTGCAACAAATCTGTTCGATTCGTTTTTCTTGCGTTGTGTAAAAGAAGGCCTAACTTACATTCATATGATCAAAATGATAGACCGTGCCTCCGAAATCGTTTTGTCCCATACATTTTTAAAGTAAATGTTTAACTATTAGTGTACTAAGAGATAGATGTTTTATGAAAATATTTAACTGTGTCATTAACGAAATTTTAAGGAAACGAGAAGATACTAAATCATTTCTAACCTACCCTACACCTTTTATGTGTGTAAAGATACCTTAACTTAAGCCAATTAATAGCCTACTTTATTTTCTTAATTATACCTAAACAATAAATTTAAAGTGACTTTGGAGTCGGACTATACCTTTAAATTAAAAAATTAATTTTAATGAATTTAATTTCGACGTATAGATATGACACACCTAAGACTGTTAGTAACCTATCTAATCTAATTTAACATTGATTCAATTTTCAAACTAGTTGCATTGATAAGAAAACAAATAATAATATTATAATGTTTTCAATCAGATACTGCTACATATACTCGTATATACCTATGTCTGTTTAAAATATAGAACATTCTTACGTATTTTTTATAATAAAATTAATTCTAAAGCTGTTTCACACAATCCACTGAGTTCAATCGAGAATCAACAGTTAGTTAATAATTTCACACAAACTGTTAACTTATCGGTATGAAACAGTCTCCATTATGTACATGCCTAAACACTAGGATGCATTGCGGTAACGTCTAAGCCCGCAACACATAAGCAATATTATATGGCGGCATCGGGTCAAACAGCACTCTCGCTATCGGTCTAGGTATTTGTATTAGCTAGGTCAAGGACGGACTTTCCCTGTCTTTGATTAATGCGTACACTATAGTTGATATATATGTTTTAGTATGTACGTATAAAATGGTTAAATTTTATTATGACGTGATGATGTGATGAAAAGATGCTATGAAAAGGTTTTCAATTGTTTATTTATGTTGTATGTCATGTATGTATGTGTTTGTAGAGCTTTACTTGACCTGATTTAAAAATTCTATTTAGAGGATTAAGAATTTCACCAACGAAAAGCGCTACCCATTGTACTTGAATACTTGAATAGACAGTATAAAACTAATATGTATTTAAATCGGTCCGTTTAAGGTATGCCTAAAGATTGTTATCTTAAACCAGTTTCTTTATCCAGTAATTCACGTTATTATTGTACATTCGTTACAAAGTTTTCAAGATGAGGATAAACAGCTACGAAAAGGTCTACGAATCAGGTCAGCTACGAATATATAAAAAAAACTTATTATTTAAAAATATGAATAAGTATAATATTCACTTGATTATTGATTTAGAACCTATACAAAAATATATGCTAGATTACAAACGTTATAAAAAAACTAAAATTCTTTGAAATTAAAAATAACGACACAAATATTGCCTTAAAAAAACCCACACAAAATAGAGTAGCATGTTGAAGCACAATGTAAAGTGTTCAAGAATCCTTTCCATATAATCTAGAATATTAAAAAGATTCAGAGTTTGTTTGTTTGAAAGCGCTAATATCAGAAACTACTCATTCGAATTAGAAAATTACCAACATGTATAATGAGAAAGGCTATGTTGCATCATATCTATGTACCTACTCGTACCTTACTAAGCGTCAAAACTTGCCTACCTAGCTTAGAGACGACCGCCAGCGAAGCAAATGTGAGTCGCTAGCATGTAATATAAAGGACTCTTCCAAGCCGCGGCGGTAGCTTCCTTTTTCACTTAAAATCCTAGCATTTAATACTAAATATTCAGCAGCTCTTACAATAATATTTTTGATCGTGCTTATTTTGTGTTGACTTTTAATTTTAGACACTCATACTTTCTTCAGACAGACTAATTAGGGACTAAATATTAGTTTAGTCTATAGCCTACTTCACGTTATAAATGTAATGGAATTTCATCCTAATGAAAATGATTCGTAAATAAATCCTTATAAAGCCTTCAACTATGCGAGATAAAATATTTTTCGTCGAGAAACTCAATTTAGTGATAAAGGCCAAATAAATCAAATTTGATAATTATAAATGTTTATTAATTTTGGTTCTACTCTATTTTGATATTACATAAATAAACTGTACCAACAATTCCTCTAAAGAAAAAAATAACTGAACTCGAAATTTCTAACTGTGTAATTTAAATACAAAGTTCAAACTCAAACAGAACATCTATATAAATATGTAACATCAAGAGTTATATTTTCGGAGACCCACCCGAAAACCAACAAAGATCCACCATTAGGGTTGCCCCCATTAAAGAAAATTATATCGTGGGGCATTATCGACCGAAGCGAAGGCGCGGTAGCCTAGCAACGGCTAACCCTTCAGAAGCCGCGAGCCGCTTACTTTGCGGCGTGGGACGCCACGGGGGACAGGACCCCCGTTTTTCGGCATTGATCCGGACCTTAGCGCGCCTGCGTAAACGAAAAACGAACCGAGGAAAAGCAAGGTCACGTCACTACAAGTCCTTTTTTCAAATCCGAATATTGAATGGAGAATCATAGCGTTCGGAAAGTGTTGCTTTGCTTTGAGTCTGAGTTCAGTGGGACACGATGTTTGCTGATCGAGGTCGATGTCAATATCGGATATCGATTTATATTTTCATCCTTACTATTACTAAAAATTAGTTAGTAACTTATGCGTAATAAATGTATCTTCAGTTGCAAACTTCTACATGATAATAAAAATAAACCAAGTACCATTTTATATCAAACAGCTAAAAGAAAGACTAAATACCTGCATAATATTCCTATACAATTTGGTCCACTCGCCAAGTACGTATATTAACTAAAAATAAACAATACGGTATGGTAAATTAATATAAATGTAATCAACTCCGACAATACGATGTCGATTTGGTTCCGCTCAATCCAATTCAAAAGCGAATTATCTAATAAATTAACTTACGTCAGTGCGAAACAAGTGGAAAGGAATCGCAAACTAATCGTTTTGTCGATTCAATTTATTACAAATGAATATAAATTCAATATAATGAAACTTATCGACATTCAATTTTTTATTTTTGAAGACGTAAATTCTTTGTATCGTAAAGTACTTACTGTGATACATAATATGTATTTTCAAATACATTTTGGTACATATTATTATATTGTTTCTACTCACTATACCTACTCGCGATATTTACTGGCGAAAAAATACTAAAAAGTGACAAGATTTCTATGAGAATACTCTACTACACTACAAACTTTCAGTTCTTTTTTGTTATCCTAATTTGTACATATTCATCACAATATTATTTTCGAGGACCTATAAGACTGTACTTAAATTTTCGTTGCTAAGTTTTTATATTTCAAGTATTCTATATTAAGTTTAAAATATTTATGAAAAATTAGTAAACTTGTACTACGAGATCTACGAGTATTTAAAATAAATATTATGGACCTTTGCGAAACTGTAACTAATCATTCGTGAATTTTATTTATAGCTAATCGTATTTGCCATAAAAATACACACGCTGTAATCGGCTACTATGAGTATGATAAAAGTGTAAGACAAAATATGCAAAATATACGAGTAGATAAAAATTACGATTTTTAATATCAAAAATAATGTATGCATATATGTGATAAGATATCTTGCTTAATAAATGATTAGTTACGACATATAATATTTCACCACCTTTCACCCCCTAAAGGGATGATTTCTGAGATAAAAACTATCTATATCCTTCCCAAGATCTAAAACTATCATCATACGAAATTCCATCTAAATCGGTTGAACGAATCTGTACTTTATCCATTACAAACCAACATACAAATGTCATGTCATAAAATATTTTATAATCACATCAAAAGAATCTTCTATAATAATATTTTTTCTCAGCAGGCACGTAACCGCCAAAATTTCACGTTACAACGTTTCGCGGATGAAATCTCAAAACAAATATGTTAGGGCGAAACTACTTTATTATGTAAATATTTTTATATTAAGGGACACTGGACATTCTTTAATATGCTAATTCAATAATTAAATATGCTAAGAACAGGTGAGGTCAAAAGGGTTAAGAAAGTCTCGCTAATTATAATTGCAGATGCGTTTTTATTCTCACGACTTTTGTCAGTTTTTCGACATAAAATATGCAAGATGTTGCAAGGGGATGAAGGAGACTACGATTTGTTTCGACGGGAACGTGGAATTATGCTTATTTTAAGATTTCTTTTTTAATCTCTTTGATCTGTTTCTCGTTTAAAATAAAATTAAGCTTCATTGATATATAAATTGTTCACCAAAGTTAGTTTTAGAACTCTTTACTTTGAGACGAATATTGTAACATGCCTTCTTTGATATACTCGTATTTTAAAGACATTTTTATTACCATGAACGTAATATATTTGCATATTATAAAATAGTATCGTAATAATATACAAATTATTAAGGATGCTTTTACAAACTCTTTGCAGAAATTATATTGAAAATAAAACAAAAATAAAGATTCACAAAAGCATAAATTCGAACACATTTTCGAATATAATATAATTTACTAACATCAATTGCTTACTGATTTATGCAAATCTGTTCTAAAATCTTTTCACATCTGATCTTGGGGTTAAAAATCTTGACCTTAAGTCGTAAGGGTCACTAAGTATGAATATTCGTTGAACAGGTCTCACTGACCCTTGACCCCTCATTCTCACGGTTGACCCTCAAGGGTTAAAGGTGCGCATCTTGCTCCTAAATTGTCAGAGATTAAAAAACCCTTTGTTAAGGTTGTCTGGAAGATATTAAATGTAGCAAGGTTATTAAATTTAGCGTTCCGTGTGCATTTTGGGTTTGGTAATTTTTTATTCTTATTAGAATTGTATTTGTGGTGCGAAATTTTAAAGTATTTTTTATTCGCAGCTAAGTTTATGACTTTTTGATTTTCTGAAACAAATATATGGCAACACATATTAATACCGGTTTGTAGAATGTAAAACACAAAATACTTATTATAGAAAGACAAAAAATCATACCCATTTTAGGTTGTCAAACCGTGAGTAATACATACCTTGGTTACATATCAAATCCCTTTAATTTAATACTTAATACTTTTTGAATCCAGGATACTGTTTAGATTGATTAATTATTAGACTAATACGAGCAGGTATATATATCTACTTCAACTTTAGAGCTCTACTTTAACTAGAAAGCACAAACGATACTTCAAAAGTGATGGTGAAAATGTTTATAGAACATATTACGCCTAAATAAAGCATAGCATTATAAGCACACTAGCATTTTCGTAGTTCATTTATAGATGTATTGTCCGTTTCTATAAAGTCATAAAAAAATACTTGAAATTGAACCTTTTTTGGATTAAATATTGCTTTCGTAGAAAAAACCTTACGGTATATGGGTATTAAATTTAGCTTAATTACAACTTCGTGTGATTTTTATATTTTTTGTAATTAGCGTGTTTACTCAGTCCTCTTATCTAATCCATACTAAAAATTCAATTTAAAAAATTACTTATTTAATTACACATATTCTTATTATTTTTTCTTATGTTTCATTCTGGCTAACTATAATAATCTACGAGTACCTACCTATCTACGAATATGTTTAAATTCTAACTTAAAATATTTTGCTCGTAACAACTTTTAACATTACACAGCTATTTTAAAAGTTGGTTCCTGACTTGGGTTTTCATTTTTTACATTTAGTTTTTACACTTTTAAAGACAAAAAATATTTTATATATTGCAGTCTATTTTTTTTAAATCATTATTCGAAAAGTGAGGCAAAGAAAAGCAATAATAAAAAACAATACCTATATACTTACTTGATAATATTTTCTCATTAAATAGTATACTAATTTTTTTTCTTTAGAATCATAATATAATACATTATAATATATATTCGTAATTTGATTTTATATATCTTTTTGTGTTATAAAAAGTGTAAAATGTAAAAAAAAAACATATAATTTCATTAAAGAGAAGCTTTCAGACACTTTTATCATAACGTTATCATAGAAGTTCAACTTACTAACATCATATAACTTCTTAATGACTAAAAGTGGACTTGTGAAATTGTATAATAGATTGGGTATGGATTGACATTCTAAAAGAAGTGAGCCCAATTGAATCAAAGCTAACTTCGTTAACAGTGCTTTAAAAGAAGTTTGCACTTTAAACTTTCAATTTGGTAGAAACTCTTTAACAGCACATTATGAAGTGCCTATTTGTTTTTATGTTATTTTGTCAATTTTCCCACCACTACCCTCATAAATTCGTTATTCGAATACAAATCATCTTACTTACTTTTGTCACAGCTTTTGTGCCGATAATAAGAGACATAAAAAAGTCCGATATTGAAAACTTTTTGCTTTCTTCATTCATATCAAAATCTATTCGAACCTCGCTCAAATAAACTTTACAAAGAATATGTAAATTTCGTATTTTCGTCTTAAAAAACATCTATTGGTTAGATTTAAACAACTTTACTTTTTTTACGTTGGATACAAATGTCAAATCATGCTTGCGTAGTACCTTGGTATAGTCAATTTTTAAAATAACTTTATTACACAAAGCTTAGGTATTCTATGCCTTTTTATAGCAGTATCAAATATTTTACTCATAATAATTTATTCTTAAGTCACTCTTTTTTTTATTTTGGTCGAGAGTCAATTCATTTCCTTGCAGACTCCTTTATCGAACTCTCACAGCAGAACCGCTTTCAGGATTGATGTCACGTGAATCATTTACGACCGGATTTACTGACCAAGGTTTACTTATATATTTAAACAAAAATTATTACATTATAATGTTACTGTAAAAAAATAAAATTAAAAGCTTTTTAAAATATATTTATTCAAGAATTTTACGAGAATAATTTTTAAATTTGCTTACTTATAGTACGAAATGGATCCTACATTGATACTTAATAAGTTAGTACCTACATGTGTATTTAGTGTGACAAATGCTTTAATATGTCGTCATTATAATATAATAATCCTTTAAAATTATAAAATGAATACATTATAAATTAATTCTGTATATAAAAGTTAAGCATCAAGTACTATATATTCCTACTCAAAGCCTATTATTATAATTAACTTAGCATACTTTTAGTTGTTATTTGAACCGCAACATAATTTAAAATGCACCGAAAATTTTCAATTAATACCAAACTCATTATAATCATTAGCAAAGCTATCGGGTTTTCATTAAAAATTTCAATTCATAATTTTCCAACGACAAAATAGGAAATAATTTTTGGCCATAATTATCTCATATTTCGTTGGGGCTAAGTACTCCAAAAACCGTGATTAAACATTCTACACCACTATTCATTATCTATACTATTCCGCGTATGTATAATATCACCCCTAAAACATTACACGCAACGGTCGTTGCCACCCCAAACGCACCATTTTTCTCCCCACAAGATAAAGACCAAATAAAAAAAGAAAACGCGAAAAACATCTCTGTCCTTTTTGCGCTTGAACAAAACGCATACGTGCGAGTGGAGCGACGCCTAAGCTACGAACGACTCACGAAAACTTGGGCCCCGCCCGAGACGGTAGCCTCTATCCGTCTCTTTCGCTTTTTCACACTTTTCATCTGGGCTGCTCAACTGTAAAATGTCGTATTATCACACAATTCCACAATTGAATTTCAACCTTAATGTTTAGTAGCAAAGTTTAGTTTACCTTGTCTTGTAGAGCTGGCAGAAAATATTTTAGAACGAAAGCATTCCAGAGTGGAAGTCCCTCTCGCTCGCAAAAAAGCAAGCTCTGTATGGGCGCGGGAGGGAGGAGGGGGCGATAGTGGCGGCCATGTTGCTTCCGACGGCGAGCGAAGACTGGTATTAATTTCGGCTTAATTCACTCGTCAATTTTAACATTTTTTGTATAGATTTTGATTTAGAGTTAGAGATAATATTTTAATCTCAATTAAAGAATATATTTTTTATCGTTTCATTTAGTTATTTAATATTTTTTTAAATTAAAATCAAAGCTGATTTTAGGAATTGCTGCAAACGCATATAAATAATAAATATGTTTGTTACTCTAAAAAAAGTTACATTAAAGTTTTTGAAGCTCTCCGACTTTTTCACATTTTTTTTTTATTTTTTTTTAAGAAGTGGGTGTAGTTACGCATAGACTCTCAAATCAAAAGATAGGTTTATTTAAAATAATAAGTTTTAATATATGATCATTGTCATCACAAAATAAGCTTAAATATTGTTTAAATTTTTAAACAAAAGTAAATAACTATAGTCAAAATATGAAAATATATATTTTATTTTAACAAGATGCTATATCACATAACTGTAACTTATTATATAAATTTTAAATATAAAATTATTTTTAATTACTCTTTTCACAAACGTTTTTTTTAATTTAGATTACTTGTCTCATTCAATCGATACGTCAGTGAATATATTCTGTATTAAAACTTGTTAAGCTTAAAATAAATAACAAAGAAAAACAGCTGAGAACTTTAGACGACCACGTTTGGCTCAGTTGGTAGTTGGTGCTTTCTGCGCCAGCGGTCGCGGGTTCGAGTCCCGCTGGGGGCATTCATTTGTGAGTACGAATGTTTGTACTCCAGTCATGGGTGGTAATATTTATAACATGTATGTATTTAATATTTATATGTGTAGTATATCAACTATTTGGTATCCGTAACACAAGCACGTAACGTAGCTTACCACGGAACTAGATGGCGCTGCTGTAATAATGTCCCAACATATTTCTCATTTTTTTTTACTTATTATTATTCATTTTTAGAGGCAACTTTTTGAATACGTCTATGGTGCAAGCTTTTGTCCAATGAAAGGTGCAATGAAAAAAGAACTTCAAATTATTATTATTTTTTAATTAATTTTATTTGATTATTAAATTATTAAAAATGGAAAGTAAATTGCTTTTTTCTTTATTTCAATCATTTTTTTTGTAGTCTTACCCTTAAAACTATTCCATATGATTTACATACAACGAAGCACAAAACTCCTATCAATACTAAAGAAGTTCAAAGTGATCGATATTCGATAGTAGGTACCTATAATGTATAATATTCATAGCATATACAAAAAAGCATTTTTCATAATCATCAATGAAAGCGTGGTACTCGAGATTCGCACGTCTACATTCAAATTTTAAACTTACCACATATTTTCTAGAAGTGTTTCTTATTAAGCTTATAACAATTGTAAGTAATAGTTGTCTTAAAATTACAGTCTGCATCAAGAGAGCTACATATTCTATAATTGTAAAATCTAAATATATTTTTAAAATTTTTCTAAAGATGACATGATGATGAAAGATCAATTAAAAAATTATACTGCAGTACTGAAAAGTACCGGAAATTAATCTTTTTTTTTACTCCCTTCCTATATACCAACCTAGTGTTTATTACAGGCAACTATATGCATTATCATATTCCATATCTAATTTAAAAATAAAATTTTAACATTAATCTCACGTTACTAATCGGCTTTTCTTTTAGCAACAGAAAGCCACTTTATTGGAGGAAGGCTTTAAGCAATACATAAATACACTCTATATCTATTCCACACTAATATTTTATTATGTCATCTTCATTTTGGAACAAATAGAAAAACCTACCACCGATTATTTATCTCCGCATCAAAAATTGCATACTCGTAATACTTTAAAGTGAAGGTAAAATTTGTGATAATATATATTTTCGATTTAGATAAAATATATGTAACACTCGTAATTTAGTGGAAACAAGGGATTCATTTTTAATATCTAAATGATTTACATGTTGTATCATAATACTACTACTAGCTAAAAATAAAAAATGGCGTCGTAGTAAGTATTTATCTTTATTTAAATATTATCTTAGTGAAATTATAAAAATTTTAGGTATTATTAATTAAATTTATTTATAGAAAAATTGTTTGTTTGTGTATTAAAACAATCCATTTAATATTTCCGAGCTTTTCTGTAATACAATTTGCGAAAATAGGTTAACTAGCTTAACCATAATAAGTAACTAGTTTAAGCGTTTACTTCGCTAGAAAAATAAAAATACAAAAACCATATAATTGCTTCTGATATTGTTAACTTTAAAATTCTAGTTTGAATCGCAGTTAAGTTTTAGCGCCATCTATTGTTGAGTAGATAAAATAAAAGTTTCACATTTTTGAAGAAAACTTTTCGAACAAGAATAAATCAATTTAGTTAATGCTTTCTATGTCTTATAATAATACATTGGAATACACTTTTAATTAATTTTACTCCTTTAAATTTTACAAATGTTCATTCATATTATAATTTAAGTACAAAAAATAGAGAACAGTGTTTTAAATTTTATTAATATGTATTTAGTGTTTATCTTAAATAAAAATATATGGAAAAAATATAAAATAAATAACACATTATAATAACATACAAAATTTTAATATATTTATAACATTAAATACATTAAATCTTTTTCTTATATAATAAGTTTCAGCTATTGCCCCATAGATGGCGTAATATACTCCTTCAATAATTATTAACAATTTTTAAATCAGAACTCAATCTAATTGGAATTCAATCATATTAATTAAAAATACTTTTTCGTATAGCAATTAAGTTAAGTTTTTTATTATTTTGAGTACTAAAACCATGCTTATTATAAAGCGCGATTTAGTAGAATACTTCTAATAAACAGCTTTTTCAAAGTTCATTTATGTGAAAAGAATTAGAAAAAGACTGCTGTATTAATTCTTATAAACAAAACATATTTGTATGTTTTTGTCTAACTCACTATAAGAATAATATTTAAAAAAATCTATTCATATCTTTTTAAGTAACAAATTGACTCTACTCGATTACACTATTCATTTAAGCCATAACAACTACATAAAAATGCAAAACCAGCCATAATACCTAACAAATAGAGCGCAAAATTAATTAAATAAGACTTAGACTACTTTGCATATTACGAACGAAATTCACATTAAAACGAACAAAACGGGTAATTCGGACCCAATCGAATTATCTTCAACGAATGTCACCAAAGTGGTATGAAGACGCTCTTGAAGCAATTACAGGGGGGTGGTCGCCCCTAACCCTTATATTCGACCAAATCATCTTCACCCTTTCTGATGAAGATATGTAAATGAGATCCCTAAAGCGCGCAAGCTCGCTGTACAGTTGCCAAAACCTAGCTTGGAATTAAGAAAATGTAATTGAAACCACTCAACCAAAAGCGTATCATTAAATTCTTATATTATTTCACTTCATGTGAGTAAATGAAAGATAAATTTAAAGTTATTAAAAAATATAAATATAGGCAGTGGTGGGTAATGCGGGTTCAAATCCGTGTCTCGCACCTCTGATATTTTCATGTGAGAATAATTTTCTCACTTGTCTTACGGTGAAGGAAAAACATCGTGAGGAAACCTACCTGTCTGAAAGAACTTTGCAATCAGTTGTTAAATGATATGACTAAGTAATGTAATACTAATACTCTCTTAACATTTTAGATTCACGTGAATAATTTGAATAAAACTAGATTTTTGGACTTAAAATGTCTTATTTTATATTTTATAAAAATTTAAAATAATAACTTTGTTAAATTAATTGGTGGAAAAATATTATCTATAAAAAATCCAAACAAAAATCAGGAGCATTGTTCACTGATTTAATAAGGAAACATAAAAAACATGACCTAAAACCAGTTAAATTAACTATTTTCTTACATCAAGAGAAACCTACTATTCGATCTTGAAGTACCACTGGCTACAGGAGTTGAAATACTTCTTTCATAAACTATATATTCTAAATATTTTAATAGTACTCTACATTCTTTCACTTTATAATAAGTATATTTTTACTTTATAATAACTTCTATGTATTCCAAGTTCCAACAATTTAGCTTCACAGTTATAAAAAATATTTTTAATTAAAACTATTTAAACACGAACTTAGTTTGTGTATACATTTATTCTTTCGATGATTGCTTTAATAATTAATGCCATACAAGTAAAGTACATAATAATTTCATGAGCAACCCCATCGCAAAGTATTAGATATCATCTGCGCTCAATTAATCACGTACAGGCGGATGCCCATCGCCGCCCCCTCTATAGCTGTGCCTATAAACTTATAGCAAAAAAAACGTTCGCGTCGATAAGCCTAGACAGACACATATATGTAGGTAGGTGCGAGACAGTATCACCGTGCAAAAAATAATGTCTCTCATAGAAAATAACTTTTTTTTTGTTGACACTGTTTTAATAATAAAATATAAATGCTTTGATGTTTAAATATATTACATTACTAAATGAACTTTGCGTTTTAATCTTTGCATCAATTTTCATTCGGTTTTGAAGAAATAAATACGACCTTTTTTTATTTCCTTATTTAATACACAAATTCAATAAATTAATTTTAATTGAGCGAAAAACTAAACAATAGACACACAAAAAATCAAATAAGTATATAAGTATTATGCGGTTTCTGTTATATTCATAATCTCTAATATAAGAACTACTTAAAAGAAATAGTGAAACGTACTTACGTTTAACTTTAATTTAGCAATTTACGTATTTTTTATCGCCAATTTTTAAAGCAATATTTCTATAAACGATGAATTGATGTAAAATGTACCTACATACAATAGGTATTATATTGCAAATTGCAACAAAACTAGAGAAAAGAATAAAACTTATTAAATAACCATATTTATTTTCAGCAAATCCTGAGCCAACGAACGTTACATAATCTGTAAAAAGTATATAAAATCTGTGTTACAAGTAGAAAGGTTATCGTGCCCACGGCTCTACAAGGTAGTCCGGTAGTCGGGTCGCTGGTAGTATAACGGCCTATCCGCACTGCGAAATTTCACCGCGCGGTTTTTTCCCGCAATTCTGTAACACATGGAATCTTATAGAAGTATCTGCACTGGCGGTAAAAAATTCGCGCGGAAAATGTAGTAAAACTAATTCTGGTCGCGGAAAATAAATCGCGAGAGTAAAATTCGCGCGGTGAAATTTTGCAGTGCGGACAGGCCGTAAGGATTCATTTGAACCACGGCTACATTTGGGCATTTTATCCAAGGCAGTATGTAACACTTAAGCTGGTATCCCGCCCATCTATCCACCCCCGGGCACCCACGTAGCGAAGATCATTATCTAGTAGGAGAAAGTTAGGAGGAATCCAGTTAACCGCCCCCTCCCCCGGGCCTTAACTTGTTATAACCAGTTTAGACCAGTTCGGCTTAATTGCGCACCTGCGATACAAGACAAACTCCCGGTTAGACTTACTTTAATACGACGTTGTTTTCGTTGGACTTGAAAAATATGTTTCGCATACAAATGAATACTGTGCGCTTAAGTAAGGTAACATCTATCTATCTATACTATTATAAATGCGAATGTAAGTTTGTTTCTTACGCTTTCACGTGAAAATTACTTATATATACGTACACATATTCTTGGACGTATTAGAAGTAACATAGGATACTTTTTTTACTTTTTTTCTAGCGGGCTTGAAACCATGAACGCGGGCGAAGCCGAGGGTTCTGCTAGTTCATAATATATTTATAAGCATTTCTGTATTATGCGCAGAAATTTATTTTTTTTAGTCTTTGCTTCCAAAATTATCCATTCACTCGGACTTACAATTCAAGAAGATCTCGACGCTCATTGTTATAGTAAAACAATCAGCAATTTACCCCCGACTAGATCGAATAGTTATAGGTGCTAGCTTATGTGTTACTCCAGTTCATCATCAATCTGTGTACTGAGCTTCATCCTAATATGTTCAACCCTTAAAGCGTTAAGAAGAAACAACGGACACGTACGTACAATAGTAACTACACTCAATACTTTTTACGAATTGAATATAAGAAAACAAAGTGTCATATACATAACTTAATAGTATCGTGTAAGATAAAAATGTGTCGTTAGGCGAGCAGAAATAGCTAAGACCCCTCTCACGCTCAAGCTGGCATCGAGGTCGGCTACGCACCGACCGGCGCTCCACGCAACACGCACCCCGGCCCGTGTCATTCAACTTAATACTTACAAGTCTTCACATTCAGTGGCGATCTGCTGCTTTTATCTCATCTTATTCCATACACAAGTTCTTTAACGCTATATTTAGTGTTCAATTAGTTCATTTATAAGAGTAATAAATGATTAGTATCTAAGTATTAATTAAAATGTTCAGGAAATATTCAAAATAAAATTTCCTGAAATATCTTTACTTTTCCTAACTTCACTTAATATATTAAATTATATTTTTCTAAGGATAGACCTCAGAGACTATGTTTGCTGAAATATATTCGAAACGTCAAACAAAAAACTATTTAATTAGTCAAAACTAATAAATTAGTAGTAAATTTTGGCATGAACTCGTAAATTTTAATAATATATAATATGATTTCAGTATACGATATCTAAAAAGCTTAAAAGTGTTAGCTTAGTGAAATCGTGCTCGCTTGGGAAACTGAGTGAAACTGGTTCAAATCCCGCGTCGCTCATTTAGCCAACGTAGTGGACTAAGGCCTGATCTCCGTCAGGAGCCCTGTGCCCATCAGTGGGACGTGAAAAAAGGCTAAAAATAATAAAATAGAACACAAATATTAATAAATTGCCCTCTAAGAATTTCGAAATATACTACAGTAAATATTTTTCAGTTACGAACCTACAAAGAGAAATTGTTATCGTAGTCAGCCGCTGTGTTCCTTATCATTTTTGATAAAGCGGAGTTAAGATGCCAAAATGGCGCCATTAATGTAAGATTACACCCATTAACTCATACATAAATAAGTTGAATTATAGTTTATAGGCTATTAATGCATATATTCGAGTAGGGCCAGTTATTAATCATGAACTAATCGACCCTATCTCCGAACTACGCATAAAATTCGAGTAGCCCGCCCATACAGTGTTTATTTGAATACGCCTTAGGCATAGGACGAATTCCGTGTGGTTTAAATTATGAAATTACATGATAGAACTAACATGCTTATACAATTTCTACTTAATATTTGCTTACTATAATATCGATACGACTGACACTAATTTTATTATTTATTTAATTGCACCTCTGTCTAGTGCAATAAGAATGTTCTCGTAAGTATGTATGTACATCGCATATATATGTATATCTATAGGTATGTGTTAAAAACATATATAAAAGAATCATGAGGTCTAGTCCGCATCTGGGTGAATTTTACGATAGTATTTAAACTTGACTTGCTCATGCTTGACTCGGGTTCGTCCGTAAACGATGTGCGTTTTATTTTATTTTTTTAAGCAGAACCCTAATTCTTTATATTTTTTGTTATAAGGAGTATAACATCAGCTATCTAGCCAGTGAGAGTCCCATCAAAATTCATCTCGCCGTTTCGGAGATTACCCGGAATAAACAGACAGATAGACGGAAAAAACCTATAAATTGTTTTTCGCTTATATACTAGCACATAACTTCAAACGGATTTAGTAAACATTATCTTAATTTTATTTATCTGTAACGTACGAACTGATTTTTAAAATCAAAAGCTCTACAAAAGTGTCCTCAATCAATGTAGGTCGTCAGACCTATACCTAAAAAAATATAGCCTGAATTTAAAGGCAATTTAGACTGAGTAGGTATATATGAATTCTTAATATTGTTATTTATTTATTAAAATTTATTATTTTTGCCGATTTTGAAACAAAAAATTAAAAAATACTTACTATACTTATTTCTTAGCTCATAGTGTCTAGTTTTTCTTTTCTAGTCCTTAATGCCTGTAGTATATACCAATAGTTAAAAATTATAATTATGTAAATTATAATATTAAAATAAAATATACCTAGTATTATAATATAATTTAGAAGAAACATATGAGTTTAACGCGTGGCTTTTCTAAATTTTAACCCTGAAGTTTATTCTACCCCAGGGAGATGTTATATAGGTTTTGCACCCTGAATCGCTTACACAGTTTTATATCGACTACTCATAAATTTCTAGGCATAGTAGTAACTCAGTTGTCCGACCACAATAGATCAGTTAGTCTCAATCCATCCTCCATCCACACTCTTTTCTTAACCCTAGTTAGTAGTTTAATTTCAATGTCCTTTTTTTTAAAAACCGGTTAACTCAGAGACTTATAACATTACGGAAAATCGCTTGTAAGACGCTACGTCAACCACTATTGTATTCAAAATCGCAATCTGCTTATAAATTGTAAATCAAGGAGTAATTTGCACGACACGATAGTAAAGTACCGTTATGGTAATTACATCGTAGCTTTAATTGGCGAGCTAAGGCAGATTTCAGTTAGGCCCAAGGCGTCCTGTCGTATGTTCCACCCTTGACGTCTGGTAACTCAAATAGATTAAATATAGATCTAAGTTCTAAGGTTCCGCAACTGAAAAGCAAAGGACTTAATATTTAAAGATTGTTTGTCTATCCGTCTATCTCATGTGGTAAATGTATAAACCCAAACTTTTGGCAAAATAACACGGGTTAACTGATAAGGTCTGCTACGCCTCAACACTCATGAACGTATGAAAATTAAATTTAATATTTAAAATACATGTACCTAATGAAAGTTATAAAAAAACACTTTTAATTTTAAAAGGTACATTAACAAAATCGAAATTTGAAAATAATAATTACATGTTCCTAAGATGTTTTCTTGAAAATGTGAGGTCGAGGATTCTTGGGTTTATATGTTCAAAACTATGTATTATTTAACAATTTATTTATGACTAGATATCGATTTAAGTGTTCGATTACACACTGTTCAACTGCTGATTAACTGAAAATTACCTTCAGTCGATACGATGATAGCCTTTTTCAGAAGATAAAAGTCGTTTTCTTTTGAATATATTTAATAGAAATGTAATATGTAAACTGTATTATATATATGTCTATGTGACTCGAAAGTAAAGATGCAACACGAGAACGTCACGGAGGACGATTTGCTAGCGGAAATGAAGTCAACACTGGGGGGAGTAGCTCGAGGTTGTTTCCTTTCTATACATTTGTAACGTAGGTAACGTAGGTATATGCTTAACTTGCGAAGCACTAAGAAGTAATAACGTGAAAAAAGGTTTATAACAGCATTATCTTAGACAGAATTCGTATCCTCTTCCGTATCTTTTTTTTTAAATAAATAAATTACTTAATACCCAATGTAGCATAAAATAAAACAGTAAGCAAACAAATTTAATGAAGTTTTGATATATACGTTCTAACCCTTACATTCCGTTACTTTCACACAGAATCTCATCTCAGTGTCAATCCCACGACACTGACTCAATATTAAAATAGCCAGGTCAAAGACCAATAGTTCACATTCAGAGTACAGGGGATGCTGTAGCATCGAACACATTTGTATGCACGCACCTTTCCTAACAACCAACTTACATTTACCCTTACTTTAAGTAGCTGCAAACTATTTTCAACTTTATTACCAGCGATTAAGATGTATTAATATTATTGTAAATTCATTTCAATACACCTCACCCTTAATTTGTCAGATAAAAACCGGTACTTACAATGGGAATTGACATTAGCATAACTCCTTGACCGGAATAAAACTGGACACTTATCAATATTTATGAAATCTTTACCGGTAATTTGGTAAAAGGATGGTTAGTTAGTCCATTCTAAAATGTGGTGGTGACGAGTCGGGTCTAAGAGACCCATGCGGTTCAACACATGAGAAGTATATGGCACGGTAGAAGAAGCTATAACAGCCAGGTTAGTGAATTTATAGATGTATACTTTGATACTAATGTCTTAGAAAAACAAGCTCTTTTTCTAAGTTGTTGTTACGAAATCATTTCGGTATATATACTCGTATGTAGTTCAAAAAATAAATTAGTTTAAACCAATCTTTAAAATTAACATATCATCTTAGGAGAAAATTATAAATTAATAGTTTTATATTATTACGTAGATAAATATTCAGTACAGTGAATGTACCATTTCTTAAAGATTTTCAAGTTAAATAAATATTGTAAAAGCTCAATTAGAGATTTTTCCGTCTATTCTTTATTGCTTAGGTTATTCTTTGAATTTTACCTACATATTTCTCTCGGCATAATTTCTATTCATTTTTATTACGATATTTCAATTTAATTTTTTTTCCAAATGGGTGAGGGACTTCACATTGTCTGATAAATGAATAAGATATTATGTTAATATGTAAAAGTTAGTATAAATAAATATGGACGTGTAGCATTACCACGTAATTCTTATATTTCAATGCTTAATTATATGCATAGCAATACCTATGCCAAAAAGACATTTAAAAAAAATACAGCGCAAAGTTTTTCATTTTTAACAGTTATGTACATAGTTAAGTAAATAAAAATAGAGAGTCCACATTGTTTCATAAATAAACATGACTTCAGCAAGGCCGGGTGCAGTTCCGAACTCATCAAATACTAGATGAAGGGTTGAACTAAAACTATCAATAAATCGATAAGCGTCGCGCGGGCCAGCCGGCTCATCACTAATTTACAATTTTATGGCTTGTGGGAACGGGCACGCCACTCCATTAGACCCGCCCGACCCATAGGAGGGTGGGGAAAAAAGTCTAGAAAACTTTCTTTCTTTATTTATTTCGTTAAGCTTAAAAAAGTATGCGCAGAAAACTGAATTTATAAACTTTCTCATCTATACAGATAAATAAAATTGAAGTGTCCGTTTGTAATTTCAAAATAACAACTTTTTAGTAAAGGCAAAGGTATGAATGTAAATGCGGTACAATAAATAGTAAAAACAGAATTTATATTATTTTTGTCTGTTTGTCTGCTAAGCTCCGAATCGGCTTGACTGATTTTGAATTTTATGTGGAACAAACATTTCGTTAAATATTTCCCTTGCTGTTTAGAAGAGTTTATGTAATACTCATTTTTAAAGGTCATATAATGATAATTAATTTTTATAAAGTTACATTTAAGGTCCATTAAAATGAAAGCACTAGAATAAAAGCTATTTAAATACATTTAACAGACCTGCTTTATTTGCTTTAGGAAAAAAGCTCTCTATATTATATTTTTAAAACTTACAACCTGTGAAACTATTAATTCGAAGTTCTCATTGGTTTAAAAAAACATTTTATTTCATAATATTAGAATAGGTTTTAGTGTAAAATAATTTCCAAAATTTAATTTTTGAAAATTATTAATTTGCAATCGGTACTTGTCCACGCCTCCCGACAAGAAACGCGTGCAAAGGAGAAAGGCGAAAACTGAGACAGGGAGGGGGCGATCTTTAAGATACGTCACCATGGCAACCCTTACTTTCATCCCACACATATATAATATTCAGCTAGGATTACATGTTGGTCATTTTTATTAAAATATAATAAATTTAATATAATATACTATAAATAATAATAATCTTATAGAAAGTTCTATAATCTTGTAGCAAGGTCATCGTTACAGTGAATTTTTAAAATTATACAACACTAGCGGTGCCCGCGGCTTCGCTCGCGCTAAGAGTGAATAAAATAAACATTTTTGCTTATATACTGTTACTTATAATGTACCAAGGACTGATTCCCCATTTAAAGTTCTGGCCCTCTTTTCTGAAAACTACTGTGTAGCATCCTGCCGTGCCGCCACTGCTGCGCTTTCTAAAACTTATTTCCTATTTTTAACCAATTTTGCTACTATGTGTATCATAATTTCTTTGTGAGTTTTTCGTTAATGATAAACTGATGTACGTGGTTCATTGTTATGGACTTATGGCAAAAATTACTGTTAAATATTTTTCCTACGCAAATTGTGCCACCCCCGTTAACCCCCATAGGGGTTGATTTTCAAAAAACGCTTAGATATGTATGTATAATTTGTATTGCAGAGCATTATTTCAGTGTCACGCAAAATATTTCAATAGAATTAAATTTCCCATACAAACTTAGCCACCCCCTTTAACCCCCAATGGGGGTGAATTTCGAAAAACCCTGAAATACGTGTTTCATCATTTGTACTAAAAAGCATTAATTCAAAGTTTCATGCAAAAATGTGCAATAAAAATATTTTTCTCATACAAACTTTGCCACCCCTTTTAACCCTTTTAGGGGTTGAATTTCCGAAAAATAATATGCCTATTTCCTTCTCATGAATGCAAACCATCTACATACCAAATTTCAGCAAAATCGGTTGGGTGGTTTAGGCGTGAAAAGGTAACAGACAGACAGACAGACAGACAGACAGACAGAGTTACTTTCGCATTTATAATATTAGTATGGATTATTCGGTATAGAATTTGTACATTTTTAAATAATAATAATAATGAAATCTAAGACCATACTATCCATCTATAACATCGACGAAAAAGAAATGTAAATAAGAAAGTCTAAAGATTTTAATGAACTTATATCACGAGTCTTCTCCATCCTATGCGACATTGGCGAAACAAATTATATCCACGTGACACCCCTATTTAAAAGCATTGAACTAATTGATTGAATAATTATTTCATGTGTGAATAAACTTACATGAAAATAATATTTAGCTGTTATTATCTATTATCTATTATTGTGAAAGAAAAAACTTTTTTTTTGGACATAGAAATTATCGTACTGGTCGTTCTTTAATAATTAGGACATTCACAGAATAATCACATCAATTTAAAATATATCTAAAAAATGTACATTTTTAATTATTATTTTTAATGATAGCATAATTAAAACATGTAAGCGTCCCGTTAAGGCGGTGTCACGCACACAGGCGCTACGTGTATCAACACGCGGTATTAGGAGAATTCAACCCAACCCCGAAGTTTCTGTTATTAAGCAAATGCTTTGTAAACATTTTGGGTACACCTTTAGTTTGAATAGCCGGGTGATAAGTTTTAAGCTTAGATTTGGGCGTTTACGGTACACATTTTGCTAAGGGAAGCATGTAAATATATACAAATTCTTATGTACTATTTTAAACTACTAACATTCTCAAATATATACGAATATATATAGAAAGAATTATGTTTGACATTATAAGTCATTAAGGGTTCTTTTCTATTACCTAAAGACTGTTTCAAAAAATTAATTTATGTAAGTAATTAGGTACATTAATTGAATAATATTTCTGTCTCATACTTACTATGAGCATAGGTATGTATTCTTTAAACTTCAATGTAATTTCAAATTTCAAATCAAAAATTTTAAATTAATTCCTAATTTATCACACTCTACTTTGTATAAACAGACCATCGAATGGTTTTTGATTTGGAATATCAAAATAAACTATTTTGTATGAATAGTTATCGAGTCTATATCAGTCTGCATAATTTTTAATGTCAGAAATTGGATTGCCTAATTTTAATACTCATAACGCGGCGTTCCCAATTGTCATTACTTATAATAGTAGTGCTAAAATAACGAGTTGTGAATTCAAATTATATTTTTACATTGCGTTATTCTGCATCATTTGAAATATCAATATATAAGTTTTTACTAGAATATTGTTTTTATTGCTTATTAATATAGTTAAAACATACTATTACATAATTTAATACTAGAGATAGTAGTATATACCTAAACATATAACATAATCAATTATCACTATTTTACGAATAAAGATGTATGGATGGGTCTATACGATGGCCTCATATAAAGGGTCTATACGATGGCCTGATTCCCTCACCTGAAAGGGAAACCCATGCCCAGCAGTGGGACGTTAAAAAGGTACGGTACGATAATAAGAAACCATATCAAAAGTTTATTATATACGGTAGTAAGGTAGGTAAGTGATTAGACGAGTAAATGAGTGATCCTAACGAACAGGTCATTTTAAGTTGACAAAAGTCTTCAAGCAAATTATTAAGCACATGTATCTACAACTACCGTACGTTAACGAAATCGGCATCTTTTTTATTACAACGAATTAAGTAAACAGTATGAAGTAGTATATCTTAATAACTAATATTCTTTATGACTTTTGATAATACACTTAAATATTACGAATACTTTGATGTATGTATGCATACCGAGCTTTTTAAATCTGTAAACGTTTCATGTCTTGCCTTTTGTAAGCTTAAAGTTGCAAAACGTTATATACGTTTATAAATTTAATATTTTCTTATAGCATAAGCTTAATGTATGTAAAATTACATTTAAAGTAAATAAAAATTTACTGAAACTGCTCTTCATAATTTTAAGATTATAAGACATTGTCGACGTCGACGGCGTGTTTATGATTAAACTACTTTGTACCGTCGCTACGTTAAAGAAAGATTCACATTTCTAATGCAAGATAAAATTGTTATTTCTTAAAACATATTTTAAACAAGTAATTTAAGTATTTGGCAAGTAATGAAGTGAACCAGAGCTGCATTGGAGAGAAGCGTGCGTGCTATGCGGCTTGCCGGCTAGAAGTTCGCGACAAATTGCTTAACCGCTAACGACTTCAGCTAACTACCATAGCTGATAATGTAGCCTGCTATTTATAAACTTGCCCTTAATTTTAAACTTTGACTAGCCAAATGTATATAATTTAATACTTCTGCCATACTTTTAAATAATAAAAATTAATAATTAAAAAAAATCTTTAATAATGATAATCTTGTAGAGACATGGATATGTATTGGATGTACAACGTATTTCTTACAAAATTAATTTTATTTTAGTTGAATATTTTATTTCGCTATGATTTAGTTTTAAGTCGGTAATACATTTAATATTAACTATGCTTAATTTTAATACCATTTTATATAGGTAGGTACCTACTTGTTAGTTAAAAAAATATAACAAAAAATGATGTCCAAAGGCCACCCGTTCAAATCATCGTAATCAAAACGATTGCTGGCGGTGAGTGGGTTAACACAAGTATAAGGTATTTATTACCTACAACTAGAATATTATATTATAATCAAAAGTTTATATAGGTACATGTATCTACATAACAAATTTAGCTAAAATTAGTACATTAATTCCACTAGCCACCCCTTTAATAAGTTTCTCATCGACCTACACCCGAGCTTAAGGCTCCTTACGTTACCCCTCTCCCACCTCTCGACCCCCGAAGACATATTTCATCAGCAAACTCCTCCTTAACTACCGTCCGCCCAACTTCGAGTAATATTTCACATGTAAATAATACACAAGATACGTGACCGTAACTACTGTTTTGCCTCACGATGCCCCGCAATTTGCGAATATTTGCCAATAACACAGTTTTATGGAGTTTGCCAAATTGAACACTTAATTGTAACCAGTCGGAAGATTGATGGTGATACTATAGGGGATGTAAGAAAAATCTTTAAATTTTATTAGTAGATATTTATCAATCTTTATAAATCTATTTTTTGTGACTCTTCTATAAATTGTTAACACTATGACTTCTTGATTATGTATATTTCTTACTGAAGCTATCTCAGATTCTATTCTTGATTTATTCTTTCTAACAGATGTAGACTCGATAGCATGACGTATTTAGTCGACTTTATATTTGGAGCATTATAATGAGCATATTTTTTCACAATTTGCTCATAAAACAACACGTATTACTTACGATACTTGAAACTCATCTTAATATTTGCTATCTAGGTAGGTACTCCATGCGAAAATAAAAAAAATTAAAACAAGCGACCTTCGCTTCGCTCCGCGTGTTCGTCCTTACGTACGTAAGTTAGTACTTACTAAGTATACATGTAACATGTCATCATCATAATTAATTTGTGAATAACACAAAATTTGGTTAAAATCCGTAAATTACTATTTTGAGTTTAACGATAACATACAAACAGACACACAGACAAAATTTTAATAACTATTGTTTTGGGGTATTTATTTAAATACATAATACGTTACAGTCATTCTTTTTAAAAAACATTTAATGGACAGATTTTTTCTAAGCTACTGTTTTATGATATGTATAGAAGAAATATTTACACCAAACGAAACATAATAATTATGTATAAAAAAAGTGACTTAAACTTACCGTTCAGTTACCAATAAGCGCGAAATTGATAAAAATAACTTTAGAAGCGGCATAAAACCTTATGTTAAAAATAATGTAATTTACAATACAGCTAGAAACAAAAGCTCTTTTTAGAAATTATTTGATGATGAATCCGTTTGAAAATATAATATATAAGTATTGTTTCAGATCAGTGTATGTGTATGAAAATAAGAAATTATAAAACTATGTAAATAGGACTTAAAAAAATAAATTCTGACATATTGCATTCAACTATCCTACCTATTGTAATATACTGGTATTATATTTAGAATACTCCATCAATACTTAGTCACTATGGCACCATTACATCTAATTTAAGTTTATAAAATAGATATAACACAAATGAAGCCAGGTTAGATTGACGTAGGAGCTAATAAGCGGGGGGCGGGTTAGAAGGCGGTCGAAAAGACCCCCAGTTTTGAGAAGCGGGCAGGGGTGAACTGATAAGAGGGCGAGGGGGTAAGACCTATATTGTTTAACAAGTAATATTCAGATTGTTTGAATTTGTATAAACTAAATATTCTATGTAATATTCTCTTCTAATCGATAAAATGGATACGATTACGAAACGTAATACGAGTATAGACGGTAATAGAGATATATTATTGAGGACAAATTCATTTTAAAACTGAGCTGTTTCATAAAGTTTATTTTTCATAAAATATCAAAATTTAATGTAGCCGTACTTATAAGATATTTTTACATATTATCTTGAACTTTTCCCTTTTGTTGAAGAATTGTCGGAAAGAAATCATTAGTCCCTATATTTAATTTCAAATCGAATCGAATTCCCTATTACATTCATTACGTGTTATCTTCCACCTTTTATTGTGTGATATTGCGTATATAAATAAGAGTGTCTGGTTTTAATTTCAAATTAACAGCTTTTCACTAAATGTATATGAAAGTATATACGGTACTAACATCAAAAAATCTTTTTTTTTTTTTAATATAATTTGTCTGTCTGTCTGTTTGTTCCGGCTAATCCCTGAAACGGCTGGACTGGTTTTGACAGGACTTTCACTCGCAAATAGCTAATGTTATAATGAGTAGCGTGGCCAACCGTTTAATTTATTTTATTTTAACATTCGCCCGGGTTTACTAGTACTGTATATAATACAACACAATGTTAAAAACATAAATCATACGGTACATAATTTCTACAATGTTTTAAATCTTACATATACTTAAAACTAACTAAATAGTAAGTAAAAATCAATACACTGAAAGCCCATCTTGTGCAAGTATGAACTAATTAAGGGACAAATGACCTAATTTCCTTGAGTTTTGCGGCCCTCCGGCAACATTCGCTCGCGTGAGTGGCGAATGCCCTAACCCGTAAACAGCCTTCCAGATAATTATCTTATTTTTCCCTTCCAATGCATATATTTTTCTAAATTCAAAACTCTTGTCTATGCTATGGGAAGTGCAACCGCTCACACTTGGTAATTTATTATGGCATCCTATTGAATATGTAGTAGATATTATTTTTTATTGGCTTCATATACGAGTGTCGAGTAATAATTACTGACATCTGTGCCACTTGGAATTAAAAAAATGGGCATTTTCCTTTTTCTTTCTACGCGACTTCCAGTGTCGTAAGTTTTGATCTCATACATAATATATAACGAGTTTCTTTGTGTAAGTTGTTTTTTGCTGTTGTAAAGTTACAATAAATTAAGACATTTTAAATCAAGTCTTATATTTCAAGGAACTAAAAAGAAGGCAGAATGTAGAAATTTTACTGTAATACTATCCAGTCGTCTCAAACTACCGGCAATATGTATTAACCAGGCCTTATATAGAGAACCTAGGTAATGTATAGGTTTAAATGTGCTGTTGGAAATATAATTTTATTTTAAAATAATGATGTTATACAATCGGTAATAAAACTATTTAAATACACACTACAATATGATAATATCGTTCGTTGAAATAATTGTAACTTAAATATTTTTCAAACACAATTAACCTAAACATATTTAAATAAGTAAGTTTAAATTTTCTGTATTTTTTTTAAAAAAAAATACCTTTCGCATACTCAGCCAGAGATTTTTTATTATGGTTTAAATATGGTTGTCTATTGATAATAATCAAAGCAAGTAACCATTTTATATTTACGAGAAATTATATAGAATGCATGTGCATCCACATTGTTGGTATATATAACAGACATGTTGCGTGTAAGTTCGTCGGGTGTTTTCATTAAAACTTGCATACGATACGCGATGTAGAGCCGTTATCGGCGCATCCGTATAGTTTCGGCTTGTTTTGTTAGTAATGTACTATTGCGTGTCTAAATAGAAATATTAAAGCTGCGGTAATAAAATCGATGTTGGCGCTTTTCACTGGCACATACGAATGTTTTGTTAACTGACTAATCCTATTATGGAAGTGAAATGATTTTGGTTTGTTGGTTCATTAATGATTCACAATGATTTAAATTTTGTGATTTTTCATTGGATTTGTGTATGAGTTTTAAATTCATTTGTTTTTATTTCATTCTTTTTTTTGTTTTGAGAAAGTATTTATTTATATTTATTATTACATACTATATACTCTGATATCTGAATACAAACTCTTCACCTATAGCGACGTGAATAATATCCAACATATTTTTATCTTTTTTGTATATGTTTTTGGTACTTTAAAAATAACCTATAAATTAAATGAAATTATAAGTAGTAGTATCTAGTAACAAAAAATACTTATTTTATAAATGAGACCTACCTTTATCAAACCCATGTGAAATAAAGTGTAAGTTAGCGTTAGGACGATCTGATGCAAGAAAGTTATTACGAAGAGTAGTAATTTTCATTTTTATTTGATTTACTCAATTAGTTTATATAAAGTAACGAGTGAATATGAATTACAAATTTTCTCCAATAATTCAATATATTATCATTATAAAATCTATTTAATTAAAAATTTTTCACAAAATTTCTTGGTATTTATTTTTAAAGTAATATTTTACTTAGCGATGATTAGACCAGACGCACAAACAAACAAAATTTACCATTCAATATAGGCGGTAGTTAACGTTTTAATTCAATAATAACACCCGATGGCTATAACGCTTTTCTACATAGAGCGTTTACTGCAGTATGTGTGAAAATAATATGTAGAAGGAAAATCTGTAATATTCAGACCTCTACATCCACGTTATATGATTCCAGTCCAAGATACAATCTTCAAGATATAACTAACTAGGTACTACTTCTATTTGTAAAGCGGTTTCTAACACAAGAGTAATGCTCTCAACTTGCATGCCATTATGGTTCTCGCGGTTGATGTATCGCCAACTATTACTTTCCAACTTCGTGGAAGCTCATCGTGCAGCTGCCTAGGATATTACTTAAAGCTGTTCAGTGCATGTGAAAATATTATTATGTTATAATTTTATATACAATATATATAACTACTCGTAATATCAAAATTCATTATCTGAAATATATCGTGTCGTTTGTTTCAAACCTACTACTGAAGAAACGTATCTGCGAGTATCAACTACTTAGGATAATCAACTCTATCTCTAATATTCTTTAGAACCATGAATCATATGTTATTAAAATTATCCATTCTTAAATAAAATAGGACGTAAAACACTTAATATGGTAGGCTAGAATATTTAAGGATTAAATGTCAAATAACTGAAACCAAGCACGGTCTGTAATGAAACGAAATTTCGAAATATTTCTTTGTCACCCTCTCTTTTAGACTTAGCCAACGTTAAATTCAAAACAATTTCCAGAGCACTTCAATTTAGAGTAAAGAGGCACCTCATCAAGCAACTGAGAAGGACATTTAGAACAAAGAGCGGTGCGAAATTTAAATCCGACCCGCAGTAGCGACCTTATGAGCGAACAAATAACCCTCCCACGGCCGGAGACTAAACACGGGCCGCCTTGCTACCGCATCTTTCAGGCCCCGAACCTACTTCCTTTTCATTACACTACCAACGCTGACTAAACATAATCGTCGAACTTCCTTACGACTCAACCCTTCCGGCGAATTGCTCGACTAAGTACTATTTTATATCAAACTCTATTAAGTTAAATATACAGCCCACTTCACACTGCGTTGATGTAACGTAATAAAAGAAAACTACCAGCCAATTGCAAGCCAAGGGTATATAAGCAGAAGGTTCAAAATAGGTTAAAGAGGCAGAATTTTCCAATTTTCCTAGAGCCACCATCGGAGCGAGCGAGTTAAGAACGACGCCGTACAAGTTGCGATGTTAGCTACGAGTGTTTGAATAGTTTTCGTTGTCAGAACTTGTTTGGGTGAACGCAGCGGGTTCTTACACAAAGACGGGTGGGTATGATGAATGTTGCTATTAATACTCGGGTCGGTGATACAGTATAGTTTTATGATCTTAGTTGGGTCATAATATAAATCTGCTTTTCCGTTCAAGGACCTTATACTCGGGTGTTAAAAGGCTTTAGTACTCCTAAATTTCTGTTGCTTAAATGTTATATAAAATTAAAAGTTATATATAATTACTATAATATTTTCACACGTTCTTACAAAATTTCAATAAGTTTATTTGTATAGTACATAATTATCTCATTAACATTATGCATATTTGCTCTATGACTGAATAAAGCTTAGGTACCAGACATAGAACAACAAAAACTAAATCAGAACTTATTTCTCAAAGCACTAAAACACTAGATAAATTGATTTATCTGAGTGTTCTGGCGCGTCTTATCTTTTATAGCGCCAAAACAATATTCATAAAGCGACCGTCGACCAAGATTTTATTACACCGTGCCTCCAGCCGAGAGAATCGTATAGCGCCCTATCACATAAACTACACAGGGGTCGCAAACCACCGACTTTATTATATAATAAGATTTCCTTAACATATTCTATCTCTACAGCTTAGAAGTTTCAAAATTATTTAAATAATTTCATAGTACGTACGTACTTACATAACTTTTTGAATCGATTTCACAAAAATAAGGAGAGAGATTGATTGATTTTTATTGTTCTTTGATTATAAAAAAAATTAATGGTGCTCTCGATAGTACAAAAACGAAACAAAGCTCTCCAAAGTACGAAAATATATTTGATCGTTTTTGAAGTCGTTTTTATTTATACTACATTACCATCTAGATCATTCATGTTACTAAGCAAGAACAAGATAACATTCTTATTAGCATGATCGATGCAAAATTATCAATCTTAGTTTGTCTTTTTATTTTACTTATCAATTATTCGTAGCATATCTCTACGCATTACTAGTAGTCTACTTATTATTTTAAACATATACATTAAATATTTGTTTTATACTAGATCTTAGATACGATATCTACTTTCTACCCATGTTACTATTCGAGTCAATCAAAACATGGAATTCAAGCTTTAAAAATACCATAATTGTAAAATAATCTTAGAACTATTCAAACTAACAGATACACATTTCTAAATTCTAAATATTTACAAATAGTTACATTATTAAAATAATTAAAATCATGAACAAAAGAAGAAAGAATAGGAAGGAAAAATATTTGACAATAATAACAAGTAAATTTTGTCACCCACTGATATTGATCGCGGCCCCAACCCAGAGAAGGATCCAAACTTCGTAGGCAGCGATTAAGTCTAAATTGCTGCAAAATTTATGTCGCACTAGGTTAGCGCTAAATTTCTTATTTACTGTGGTAACTGCCGTCTGAGCTAACAAACCGTCTAACTTCAGTCTTTGAGCACGATCGTTACATACGTGCTAAGCACAAAATCGAATTTTAGCGTAAGAAATAATACTTCTGTAAAATATGGTTTAATTATTAATATCACATGTTATAAAACAGAGTCCTACGCCGCTGTCTGTCAGTCTGTCAGTTCGTGATAAACTGAAAAACTACTGCATCTATTTTCATACTGTTTTCACTAATGGATAGAGTGGTTCTCGAGGAAGGTTATAATTTGTCAAGTTTTTGTATACATTTACTAGCGGAACTCGCGGCTTCGCTCACGCTAAATCTAAGGACGAACCGAACCCGAGCGAAGAAGGCTAAGTCGCTAGTTCTTAATTAAACTTTTACATTATATTATACATATAGGACTTTATTGTTCAGTCTCATTTGTCCTCTCACTACAAGGAATTCTATCAGACCATAGCTTAGTCCACGACGCTGGCCAAGTGCAAGTTGATCTTTCGAAAACTAATTAAGTTTCCTCACGATATTTCGTAAACCCTCACCGGACTCTGGTAATCAATCATGTTGAAAAGCATTTACACATTACAATCTCTAAAGTAAGATGTTTTAAACTCGCTACCCTTAGTTAACCTATGTAGATAACGTATTTGACTGCAACTAGACTATCACTATATTGATAGATAATATGAGATCAGGTACATCAATAAAATGGAATTAATAGCTGAATAAAACCCTTTACCCGGTACTCTATCTACACCAGGTACACACGACCCGGCGGTCACAATGCTGACCCTGTGACCTGTAGAGTCATTCATTTTGATCAGTTGTCATGGCCCCTAATAGAGTAATAAACTTTATTATTTTTTTAATTTAATCTACAGTATTTTTCTAATTAAATTTATGCCTACTTACAATTTTCAAGAATTTTGTAAACTCGTGTTTAAAGCAACCGATGTATTTCCTGAACCCAACTTTATTTTGATTTTAAAAATACGGTTATAAAATATAATTAATATCATTAAAATCTTTAGTTAAAAATAACAAAAAAGTATATGATACTGAATATGAGAAAGGATTTTAAGTAATTATTTTTTTTTTAATTTACTTACAAACACGTACCAATAAGATAGAAATGTTTAAAATATCTTCTTTTAGAAACACTTTCCCACTGTAGCAGAATTATTTAAATACTCGTTTTTGTAAATATTCCTAGCATCACTCGCATCCTTTGTCCGAATAAAGAACGTAACATCTAACCACCCGGATGACCTCAGGTCATAGGAACCCCTTGCTCTCACCGCTCTCACGAAACATCTCAGCAGATTTAGGGTTAAACCTATTAAATCAGGTTTTCTACAATACAGGGAGATGACTATTGTAAAATTATTATTGAAATATCTTTTCTCTATGAAAACTAACTGTAAAAATTTATAAAATAACGTTGTACAAGTTATGAATTATTATTAGGATTTTTATTTTATTTGTGTACACATTAAATATATTACATATACTTTTTCTAGTTTTACTATAGACTAAAACTTAATAGATACGTTCGTTATGAGTAAAAAAAAATAACATAAAATATTATGCAAGGAATAGTTTAGATCTTATATAATTTACATTAGCCACTAGCCATATAGGTCTTAATGAAATTATACAGTACATAGCCGATAAGACACGGCCGAGGGGGGAAACAAATGTCCGCACGTGTGGGTTGAGGCGTACGTGAAGACGGCGGACGAAGACGTGAATAGATCTGCTAAAGCTGTTATTACTCAAAAAGAAATATAATAGTTAAATAAAAATTATATAATTATTAAATAAATGTAGTTTTGACAATTTATTTAACTACATGAAATAGTTTGCGTGTACAAGAAGTACATTAAATAACATTAAGTTATATATTTTCAGGCTTACATATTTGATACAATGTATTTTTTTTGTAAAATAAATAACAATTTAAATACTCGTAGTATAAAACTTTACGAATAACTACTGAAATATTTTTGTCTTTTGTTACAGGCAATTTGTCAAGATGAGCGTCAAACCCATTCAAGTTGATATAATTGTCAAATGGTGACTGAATTACTCACATACAAAACAATGGTAAAATGGTTTTAATTTGATAACCACATTAATAACCGAAGTATTTAATTTTTAAATAAGTTTCTTATTATGAAAATTCAAGCTATAAACACGCTTACTAAAAAGCAATTACAAAGATGCTATGACGAAAAAACTATGGATATCTGAGAAAAACAAGTATCTACTACCACGAGGCGTTTCTTCAGTCATCGTCATTTATTTATTATTACAAAAAGAAAATAAAATTGAAAATGATCCAGTATAGTGATGTGGAAAACAAACGTATATAGAGAGAAAATAATATATCAAATATTGCTTTAAGGTGGTATTATCAGCTCTCGTGAAATCCATCTGAGTCCATTTGGGTAGAGTGCGGGCGACTTTCGTGAGGGTGAAAGCAGTTTGAAAGTCGGGTCGGTATTGATCGAGTGTCTTGCCCCGCGCCCCGCAGCGCCCAATTCTAAGGATACTTATCTTACACCCGATTTACAGTAGGTACTATTTATATGTTACATTATATTCTAGACATTTTAAATTGGTTGTTGTAAAAACTATTTTTTATCGAGGAAAGAAAATGGCTTGTACTTTGATTTCGTTTTTAATTACTAGAATTATAAAATTATTTTATTTGTAATAAGCCTAAGCTTAGTTATTACTTATGAACGTGTCCAGTGTAAAAATTCAACAAATAAAATGTACAAGTACGTATTTCTACACCTTAGAGTCTTTTTCTACTGTGTTATATTTTCTTAACTATACAAACATAATATAATAAAGGATTAAATGCATTTACAAAGTAAAAAAAAAACAATTTGTAACTTAAACATTTTTAAAACCACGTAGAGCATAGCTTATGTTATTTTTGGTTTTGAAATTCATATTTTTAAAATAGAAGGGTTCAAGAATAGTAAAAATTAACTGAATTAGAATTAATGTTATCGTCTTAATGAAATTAATTACACATATTTATTTCCACATAAGCCATTTCTAGCAGGTTATAATTATTACAATTATGAATTAATTATAAATAATTCAAATTTAAAGTTAAAAATGAATCTTAAGCTAATATTTATACTACACTTTAATGTATGCAAATGATTAACCAAAGTATTCATAAAATCAAAAAGCACATTAAAATAAAATACAGTGAAATTACGGACTATATAATGCCTAGTGGGAATATCGAGGTCATTACCTCAATAAATAGTCATGAAACTAACGCGAGAGCAACCCTATCGTCGAAGAGCTGACACCTGAGGCCAGCTACTAAAATTGAGTGCCTCATACCATACTGCCTTATTCTGATTATACCTAATACACACGTGTAAAATATTATTAAAATTTCAAATTTCTACCAACCAAAATTAACAGAAGAAAATTTTATATAGGCTTATTTTGATTTTTGGTTCATGATGTTTGAATGCTTTTGTGGCGATTTTCGTCAATCATAGTCACAAGAGAGATATGAGAAATGAAGTTTCGCTAAACTTTGAATTCAAATTTAATTATATACACTTAATTTAAATTTATATTCTTACTAATACTATAGGGATTATACCAGATTGAACCAACAAAAAACGAAGGTACATTTCGACCGAACAATTGTTGACACTAGACAAGCTCTCCCTAAAGCTCAATAAGGGGTTGATTAGAATATATTTTCGGAAAGGAAGTCAAAGTATTATACTATCTCTTAACTAAAGTTATAAATTCTAGGTTTCTTGTATAAATATAATCAGAATAAGCACATGTAACGCGACACTTTCGTGCGCGCTCGTCTTACTGCCACTTGATTAATGTGTGTACGGACCGCGCTAATCACCACTTGAGGAAGCAGATCGCTATAGTGATTACTTCATATGATACGATAACTTGAAATCTCATAAATCATACATATTTTGTGAATCGTCGCCTTGGTGCTTATTTGTTCAAGCGCCCAATACTTAATTTATGTTAGAGAGTATATTAATCGATTTTTAAAATATAACTATATTTCTAAGATTGAGATAAAAAAATATTTTCAGCCTTATTTAAGTAACATTTATGTTAATTTCAATAGAATTGACTATGAAAAATCAATATTTCTGTATTAAAAACTCTTTCGGTCGGTCGTTTGGATAAAATATAAACACTAAGGCGACATAACATGTAATGAAAATCGTGTAAGTTCATACACAGCTAATATAGAATTCGCTGTGAGATCAAATTATTTTTCTTCACATAAAAATTATCTTAAAATGAATAATTTTACTTGATTCTTAAATTAGTTTATTATTCACACTTCATTAGCTATAGCTTATAATAAGAATGTTTAACTTATTCTCGACAAACCATCGTTTAAATATTTTTTCTTTAAAAATATATTGCGAAATTGGCAAAGAAAAAATTAATTTAAAAATTACAAATCGATAACATTTAGGTTTTTAATCCGAAATAAGTCTCTTTTACTTTAAATAATAATATTTACTCCGAATTTCACTACCCTTGATTTTGGAATCGAACGAAAAAAAGAAATTCCTAATTGGAACATTGACTAAAATTAAAAAACAAAAAAAGAACAAAAAGCGCAGACAGATTTTAAAATCCCGTCGCTCAATTGCACAGTGTACAACAAACTAATTTTCTTAAAACGTTTTCGAATTTCCTAGCGTCCAATCGTCGAAAGGTTCCATTTCACGCCGTCCGGCATAATTAATGGACATCCTACAAAGTGGGTATTAAGAAGTGGAAGGGAGTAGATCGATACGGTCTCCACACTTTAGGTTCCTTGCGGGGGCGTACTGTCCGGTTTTCGTTGCGGTTCCCACTGGGGTGTTTCTTCTTTCGTTCCTTAGCGCCCCCTTTCCCCCGCCTCCACGAAAACACGACCAGTTATTAAAGAACTTTGGGAGCACATTGCGTGATGTTCACTCACTCTGTTCATGTATTTATTATAGCAGGCGCGGGGCGAGCGAGGTCATTTAGTGCTGGCACAGTTTATATCTTCTTCCATTCCTTGGGGGGTGGGGGTGGGGTGTGTTTCGTATGTGTGAGTGGGGTTCCTAAACTTTAAGATTGTTAGAGGGGTCGCAATCAGAACTAGCTAGTGCTTTTCATTAGAGGAGATGGTTATCGCCGTTGTACGTGTTTTGTTTGACGAAATCGTTCGTTTGTTTGTTTTGTTCTATTTGTTAAGGAGTTTCCTAGGCGTGACTTTAATTATAAGTAACATTCATCTTCAAATTGCGTATTAGGTAGTACATTTGCTATATAAAATAAAACATTATAAATAAATACGAGAAAAATAACAGTTTTCTTCATATTTTATTGACATACTTATTTTCGATGTACGACGAACATACATTATCGATAACAAATTTACAATTAAATAACTGTTATACGCTCAAATAATATTTTATTCTAGTCCCACATAATATTATAAGTCCCTAAGCCAGGGCTAAGCTGCTCACTTAGTATGCAGCATCATACGAGCTCACTTCTTTAATCTCGAGCTGCCGTGAACGACGCAAGACACGTGACGAGAGAGCCAATTAAAAGAATATCCCAGTCATAATGAACTCGGTCTAGACTGCTGTTTAAGAAATGAGACTATAAACGATAACCAGCTTTATCTAACGTTTGTACGTACACCCAAAGTTTATATTATGTAAACTCTTCTTATAACGTTTTTTAACTTATAATTGATATAAAGTATATTCTTACTAACAAATCTATGTGCTTAATATATAATACTAGCGATTCCCGCGGCTCCGCCCGCGCCCGAAGGATGTAAATTTAGGAATATAAGATGTTTTTGCCAAATGCCAAATCGTACAAAGTTAAAAATATCTGTACCTATATCTATACCTTATCACCTAGGATTAAAATTAGCCTACGACTTATTCTCATACCTACCAAATATACACAAAAAAATCATAAAAATTGGTCAAGCCGTTTCGAAAAAGTCCGATAACAAACATTGTGACACGAGATTTTTATATATTAGAAGAAGATTTATGATTGAACAGCTTTGATTTGGTTCACAAAGACAGAAAATTAGTTGTGCGTTTTTGTCGGTCAATATACATAGTTAATTCTCTTTTGTTCATTTTACATCGATGTCGAAACCAATAAAGAAATCGATAAACGGCAAAATAATCTGATTTCTATAAAGAGTATTCAAGGGATATTTGATTATTATTAAATTTCTTGTCAGTTTTTTTTATATTTTGACTAGCAATTTCCGCGGCATCGCTCATGTTCTAATCACTATTAAAAATAGAAATTGGTGATTGAAGGTTAAAAATTTAGGGTTATAGGTAATTTATGGTGCCAAATCATTAAAAAATAAATATAAAATTTGGTCCAAACATAAAAAATAAAAAATCTGGAGACGGTCACCCTTATCATCTAGCGGAATAAAAAATAGCCCATGACCTATTTTTAGACCTACCAAATATACACAAAAATTCCATAAAGTTTGGTCTAACCTTTTCGGAGAAGTTCCATAATAAACACTGTGACACGAGATTTTTAGTTTTTATATATAAGATAAAGCCAGTATCATTTTGTACATGCATATAAAACTTGCGGACCCGATAACCAAAAATTGTCCTAGATGATAAAAAAATGACAATACGCCAACTACTAAAGTAGACCTATACTCGAACAAACAAATCGTTCAAGCCGTTTGAGAGGTGTAGAATCACAAACACGACCAAACTGAAATTTTTAGTCTAGGCACGTACTTTTAATATTTTTGCGTTATATTTGTCGTACGTCTTTTTCTATACATAATAATATTATAAAATTATGAGTCAAATCTGTACATTAAATATTTGTAAGAAAATCTTACTGAAATAGTAATTATTATAGAAACTGAGGCCGAATCTATAGTTTTTAATTTTTTTTTCTTTCTATTTATTAGAAACTAGTGGTGCCCGCGGCTTCGCTCGCGCTTAGAGTGAATAAAATAAACATTTTTGTTTATATACTGTTACTTATAATGTACCAAGGACTGATTCCCCATTTAAAGTTCTGCCCCTCTTTTCTGAAAACTACTGTGTAGCATCCTGCCGTGCCGCCACTGCTGCGCTTTCTAAAACTTATTTCCTATTTTTAACCAATTTTGCTACTATGTGTATCATAATTTCTTTGTGTGTTTTTCGTTAATGATAAACAGGTGTACGTGGTTCTTTGTTATGGACTTATGGTAAAAATTACTGTTAAATATTTCTCCTACGCAAATTGTGCCACCCCCGTTAACCCCCATAGGGGTTGATTTTCAAAAAACGCTTAGATATGTATCTCATAATTTGTATTGCAGAGCATTATTTCACTTTCACGCAAAATATTTCAATAGAATTAAATTTCCCATACAAACTTAGCCACCCCCTTTAACCCCCAATGGGGGTGAATTTCGAAAAACCCTGAAATACGTGTTTCATCATTTGTACTAAAAAGCATTAATTCAAAGTTTCATGCAAAAATGTGCAATAAAAATATTTTTCTCATACAAACTTTGCCACCCCTTTTAACCCTTTTAGGGGTTGAATTTCCAAAAAATAATATGCCTATTTCCTTCTCATGAATGCAAACTATCTACATACCAAATTTCAGCAAAATCGGTTGCGTGGTTTAGGCGTGAAAAGGTAACAGACAGACAGACAGACAGACAGAGTTACTTTCGTATTTATAATATTAGTATGGATTTATGGAATTGGTATCCATATAATTACTTTTTATTGCGAGAAAATCTCATCTCCGAGAAATTTATAAAAAACGTGAAAACGTGAATGGGATGAAACTGAGCGGAGCGAGAGTAGTCGCTAGTAATTAAATAATAATAAATTATTTTTAATTAAAACATTTATTGAAAATATTAGATAATATTATGTCGAAACGTCTCAAACATGCTTACATTCGTTTGTTCTAAAGCTATTGTTAACATGGCTAACCAAAACACCAAGCGTAAGTAAATAAAACAAAATGAATCAAGTCTAGACTTTGTTAAAACGCCTTAATATTCTAGACTGAAATTCGGCCGAAAGCTTTTTTTGCGGAAGAATTAGCTGTTTATTTTAATTACACCATGAATATTTATTATTTTTAATAAACCTAGTACGTACCTAGTACTTATTTTTTGATCGATAACAAACTCTCAACAGCTACTCTGAACAAGCTGGTTTAATATGCGTACAAATGATACATCACAATGAAAATCTTAATTTATTTTGTGAATTAAAACGCGATAAATCTTCGAATGAAGCTGGAAAATTCTCATATTTTCTTCCCAATTCGCAACTCATATTGAAATGTGAAAATGCACATACACAAATTTTTCAATTGCGGTGGAAATAAAATGAACAAAATATGTATTGACATATTTTGTTCTGTTTCATCCTAATTAATTAATCGTAGTAACTAGTTTTTGTCCATGACTGCGCTCGTGGGTGCTAGCAAAAAACATTGGGTGAATATGGAACACTTTCTTTTATAGTTTTGTTTAAAAGAATTTTTGAAGCATTTCTGTGGTTATCAAAGAATAGTCTTAGTCGGTAATTATTTAATGTTAATTTACGAAGTTAAAACACAATAAATATACGTACATATTTACGAAATTCAAAATAATTTCCTAAAATGCAAAATACTACGTGTTAAGTTTAAAAAAATTTTGCAAATGTAAATTATACATACTTACTTATAATGCATTTATGCATTTTTATGTATAGTTCTTGTGTTTTTACTCACATAAATATGTACGTACTTACATCAATACCCTACTCTACAATCAAAAGATAACATTCTATCGTTGAATGGATTTTTAAATGATGGTACCTAAGTATATCTGACGTTTATTATATTTTCTAAATCAATATTGGATAGAGTTAAAAAATTAAAACAAAATGGAATTACTTTTTGAGTATTTTCTAATTCAAAATCTCTAGCGTAAAGTGAGAAACTTACAATTGTTTTTGTTTCAATACTCGTAACTTAAATTAAAAAATTATGTGTTGGAACATTATTACACACAGTGCCATCAAGTTCCGTGATAAGCTACGAGGCTTGTGTTACGGATACCAGATAGTTGATACTCTACACATGTATCACTTAAAATACGTACATATTATAACATCCATGACTACAAACAAAAAAGAAGTACAAACACTTCACTATAAACCGAGCCCAACGTGTCGTCAAATTTTCATACAACATTATTGAAATACAATATGATTGAACAAGCATACATTTTATATTATAATTTTTTCTTGTACTCTTCACTTAGTATGTGGCTCTTACAGTAAATAACCAGCTTACTTAATCAAAATAAAGTTTTAAAAAATTAAGTAACTTGTTTAAAGTAGTAATGAAAAAAATTATTAGACAAATAATACAATTTGAATATCAAAAGTGCGCTTAAAATAAAATGGAACTATAAACAGAAGCGAAAATGGATAATTTATAAGTTAATATGACTTTAAATAAGTTAAATGAATAAAAGAAATCTTCCATTCCTAAAACTTCCAACTTCATTCAGTAAAAAGAAAAATCTACGCTCGTAAGTAAAACTGCAGAGGAAAATAATTTTAACACATCCGACTTGAGTAGGGCTGCCATAAAACTTAGATTTAAAACATAGCGTAAAAAATATACGATATAATTATATAGTATTGGTATTACTTTATGGCCTAATAAATAACATTTTGGAACTTAAAAAAATACAAAGTTTATTAAATTATTCAATTAAAAAGATATATTTTTACAACTCCCTGGGCGACTTAAAATCTAATATCGTTATGATTCTCAGTTCATTCTTTTTATTGTATGAACATGTGTAGGACTTAGGGTGAATAGTTTCGAAGAATCTAGAAAAAAACTATTAATACAAAAATACACCATTTTATAAACAAACATAAAATATATTCAAAATTTATGTTAACCTTTTTTATGTGTGTAAATATATATAGAGATAAATTGTACAAGAGTTAAGTGTAAACCCTACGGTCATTTTGTTGGTCGAATGCTAAAGCGGCGGAAAGAGATTTGCATTAAATTGTCTTCTTGTAAGGCTCCGTTCTGCGTCTAACGTTTTTTGCGTTCGCCACTTTTCATGTTCGCGAGAAATTATGTAAATTATTATTCAATTTCATTTTATATAATATTTTATCATATTAATTTTTCTCTTTCCATGTTTCAGTTATGAATATACATCAAAATTTAACTAAGAATCAAAAAAACTAAGCAAGTATTACCTAAAATTATTATTGTATTTACATATGTAATATTGTGACTAAATTGATTACAAAACAAAATAAATCAAGCAAAGATAATTAATTTAACGATACGAAAATGCCCATCCAAGGGATTAAAGTGCGACTCCAGACGAACGATCTGAACTAAATAATCTCACGCAAATCGAATAGTCCAAAGTCCGACAATAAAGCCGTCCTCTAATAAAGAAATTCCGGATCGTCACAAACATTACGTCGTAACGCCACGGCCATGGAAATCTACAAGTATCCCGCGCGAAATCGTAAACGACCGAGCGGGTTGAATACAAAACAGCGTCCACCCCCATCCCCTACCCGTCTTCATGCCCTTCTTCCTTAATGGGTAACAAAGACACCCCTCTTACGCTCCAATGTGTTTGTGTTTAAGAGTGTGTGCGTTTAGTTTCGTTCGTTCTTATCGCTGTGTGGGTTGAAATATCTGATATTAAATTTCGGGCCTATATCAATATTCACTGGCTGCTTATAATGAATTGCTAGTTTCATGAATCATCACTTTCGAAATTAGTTCTTCTATTAGTACATAGAATACAATTTTAATACAATACTCGAATATCTACTTCGCTACTTCAAGGAGTTCTAGTCATAATAATCCCAATCCCTTAAATATTGGAAATAACAAAATATTATAAAGAAAAATCTGAATGTAACTTCTAAACTGTAACCAAAGAGTCACATTTCATATATTTAAAAGAAAAATATTTAATTATTACTATAACTTAATTTCAATAAGCCATTTGAGAGGAAAGGAGTTGTTATTTATTTTAATTTTTAAGCTTACATCATTTAAAAAATATAATATAATCAATAAAAAAAATTTACTGACCTGAATTGCAGTTCGTTGTAAAGCACAGAACAATGTAGAGTTTTTAAATTTTGCAACCAGCCTGAATAAGGTTTCGATGAAAAAAAAATGAAAAGTTTTCCAAAAAAACTAACTTTATATAGATTTTTGAATGAATTCAGAGAACACGAAAATATGAAATTTGGAACGTCGCGTCGTGCAACGGGACAGTTAATCATCAGTAAATTTGAAATAATTTAAAATATTGATTATAATACACAATGGTCTTAAATATTATAATTAACAATAATAAATATAATTGGCCTAAAAACAAAGGAGCGAAATAAGTACTTTATGTACCTACATTTTTTCGTACGTGTTGGTAGAGTTTTTTGTAAACTTAGAATGTTGAGGACATTCCGAATCAAATCAAAAATTTTAGGCTCTGTAGGTTTTGAAAGTAGTGGGTTTGTTTTATCAAATATTCGTTTCAAATATATTTAAAATTAACGATCTTTAAATTTTCTCTACTAACACACGGATATATAAATTTATATTTTTTCAGAAATAAACCTATAAATGTAGGTGTGGTGATAAAGTGAAAAAGGCAAAGCCTTATCTAAATCGTTACAGCTATTTTCGAACTGTATAATATACTTAAAAATATATGAATATTACAAAATTGTAGCATGATAAAAACATAATTTCAAATTGAAGCGGTAAAATAAATAAAAACTTTTCATTGAACGCACACACTATTCACTAATTACGATTAACATGAAAATAAGAAATACCAAGCGCTTAATGGCGGCGGGAAAAAACCAGCGATGGCGTCGTGGCGCCTGCGGTGTGCGCGAGAAAGTGTGAAAACTTGCCTTTTTACTCTCTTTCACATTCTTCACCTATTATATAGAAAAAGAAAGTTTTTAAGCGAACACTTTTTTATAAATTCTTCTATATTTATTAAGTACATGATATTTTTAATTATGTATTTATTTAAGAATATCTTTTTGTGATTTCTAATACTGCGATATACGAGTTTGTCACTTATAATGAACACTTTAGGTGGCAAAGTGATAAAGTGGTCCTTATGTATGGGTTAGGTACACGTATGTTGGCAGCACTTATGTTAATTATAATATGAAAAAAATATTAATAATGTGAGTTGTATGTTTTGCAAAGAAGATACAATTTTCATTCTTAAACGAAAAGTTTTATCGCGTCTCTATAAAATTAAATTAATCTATGTTTAAAATTAATTTTCTCTATTTGACATTTTGAAATTGGTACACCGAATGTACACAAAAACCATCCTTTCTTAAAATTTTCGTGAAGTCAATTATAATACCTATTATAATATGTATTAAGATTTTCATTATACCTGCCATTATAAAAAAAGACATAATTTTTAATACCTACTTGTTTGGTAATAAACTTTATTAAATGAGGAAAAATTGTCTAAAATTGTAACACGCACCAATATATCGTATGAATGAAAAATTAACCTAACCCTTTTAACGCCGCCTTATTAGCATAATGATGCCGGACGTCGGAAGAGATGGACATAAATCAGAAGCCCCGCGAATTTGCGAAACCTCATGTAAGAATAGACAATGCTTTTTTTATATTCATTTAATGCACAGAATATAAAAGTAAATGTCAAATTGCAACCTGATTTATTTAACAAAAAAACATACGAACGAACATAGAACCTCCTCTTTTTGAAATACAGTTAAAAAAACAAGAAAATAAAATAAAAAAATTGTGCGTCAAATATTTTTTCTTGTTGCTAATGAATCTTTAACGAGAAAAATCCAAGCTCCGCCGTACTAAAGGCTCACTAAGCGAAAATTAACCTTAATAGGGATCGGTAACCGCATTAGTGTTTAGCAGGTCATGGCTGCACAGATAATGCCTAATATTCTACAAAAATAAAACATAACTACAAAACAAATTTGCACACAAAATTCAACCTTGTTACAAGAAAATAAACGCTACGAAATTAAAAAAGTTAAAGCATCTATTTAGAACAGGTCCGTTCAGTAATTTTCTTTCGAACGCTTCATTGGCGCGAAAAATTGCGTTTTTCAAAGGCGTTGCCTAGTATGTGGAAGATTGACCGCCATTTCGTACAATCGATGCAATTAGGAACGGGAAGCTAAAATCATTAGTTTAAAAATATTTTTTTATTCTTAAAACATAATGAAATTTTTAAACTTCATATGGGAATTATAAAACAATGTTTTCTTTTAGAATACATTTTCCAATTGGAAAAACTCTAGTTTGAATTGAAACCTGTATCAAAAAAAAATAAAAAATAAACGTAGGTATAATAGAAAATTCCAACTATAAAATATTCTGTAGTCATTGACAGTGTATTTTATTACACAAGTATTTAATTAATTTTGTGTGATTATATATTTTTCCATATATCGTTTAGTTTAATTAATTAGTTTGAACTCCCAATGGAACTTTTAATTTACCTAAACACGAACATTTATTTCTAAAGAAATATATTTCTAAGAATCTTTGCTCACTCAACAAAAAATAACATAAAACAACAATTTTTTATTTGATATAATATTGAATTTGATTATTATGGTAAATAAATATTAAATATAAAAATACATAAAGGTAGCGACATCTAGTGATGAGAAGAAAAAATATTATATACATCTATTTGGCACTAGATGGTAGTATAAATGTTATTAGTTCTATTTTTTTCATCATGTCGCTATTATCGTATTTGTTTGCGCCATCTAGTGCCGAGTAGCTATAAGTAACATAAATCTTAATTTTGGAATCCATCAGATAAAACAAAAATAAACAAAATTCATAGAATTTATATCCCAATGATAATGTCCGTTCTGGTTTGAATTTTCGTATATACATTATCAAAGTTTAATAATAAAAAACCCTGTAATTTGTCGTGTTGTCATTTTTTAATGAAAATAGTAAATATTATCTTCTTATTTTATAAGATACAAAAATTAGATAGTATATTTTTTTGTAAAAATCTAATAAAAAATGCCACTACTTTTAAGCCAATACGTGAAAGTCATAATGGAAAACTTACATACCAATAAAAATATTTTATTAAGTAAAGAATTATTTTGGACAATCACCTGTTTCTATCTGTTGAATTAAATATTATAAAACTGGTACTTCTAAATTTAATATATTGATCAATACTTTACATAAGAAATCTCACCCATAATAGCAGATAAAAGCTTAAAATGTAAAAAGTCGCGTCTCATTAGAATGACAAACAAACACACAGCTGCTGGACCGGTCCTCACCCTCATTGATGGTCAATGTATTCTATTAAAAACTTATAACTATTCTTCCACGATACGCTTATTTTAATTTTTACTTGGTTTAACTAGAATAAATCACAGGAATTTAAATAACAATTTAACTAATTCTTATTAGCATGATATTTGTAAACTAGATATTTTTTTAAATAAATTGAAATTCAATACTTTTATAAGTCAATATGTGCTGTATAAACAAAGTGTTTTGATTACAAACTTATATGTTGTATACAATCTGAATCAAACACATTGGCGGTGATTAGAATTTCCTAGTGGGCTTTGTTAGAACTATCGATACTTATATAGAGCAAATTAATATTTAAAAGTAACTATTATAATTATTTCACTTACGGTAAATTTTAATATTTTACCTAAATTTATATGATAAATTTCATAAATTAAATAAAGATTTAATTGATCGAAATTAGTTCTGTCTCAATAGGAAATCTGCTCACCGCCGGTAGGGAAGTGTTAAGTTATGCTTTTTTTATATAAATAATGATAATGACATTAGCCTAGGGCTAAATCCTTAATGGATTTTTTGTTACTATTATTGTACTAAAACAAATGATTGTCCTGATTTGTGTGAAACATTTTAAATATTATAAAGTTGTTAAATAAAAATATTATAGTTTTTCCATTGAATAGTTGTCACTCACAAAGATGTTCTTTTATTGAAAATTTATACTAATATTTCTTTGTTATGTAAACTATTTTTCGTGGATCATAAAATTGTCTATTCATAAAACATGCTTATAGCGATTGTCATTGTTTTACCACTTTCTATTATATAATACCTAAAGTAAAAAATTAATAAAATGTTCTTTATGGGAAAATTTTTCACCAACAATATATTCATTTAGCCGTTTAGCGCAGAACAAACATCGAGAGTGACACTCGAGTAAGAATAAAAAGATTGCGTGTGTAGCGTCAACAGAAAAATCGTTACCAGGATTGTCATAACGTATAAGTTACCTTTATATTTAGTTATGTTAAGACTAACTTAGTAATGATTAAGTACATAAGAAATTGTGGTTTGAATAAATTTTCATTGTAATTAAATAGTGTTTTTATTTTCAAATCTACCTACTGTAGGCTTGAGTAAAATTGATTTTTGATCATTTTCAATTGTATGCCTATATAGCTTACTTTATGAAATATGAGGTATAAATAGTCTATCTAGTATGAATATAAACAATTTTCTTGTAAATTGTGAGTAAAATGAATTAAAATTGTCAATGAATAACTAGGCATCTTTTTATAACGGCGGTACCTGTTGAGCGCGCCTCTTCTTTTTGTGAGCACTCGTACTAAAAATCAAATAAATCAAAACATAACCGATCACAAAGGTATAAACCAGTTTCAAACGCAGCATCCGCGGCATCTGGATTCACTTCACAAAGCTTTGAAAAGACAAAGTCTAGTTTAGGCAACCGGTTCTTTTGATATGCCGCTATTTGGGTCATCAACGGTCAGATCCTTCGTGCTGTGGGTATGCTTTCGGTTAGTATCGTGTAGTTTTTATTAGGAGATGTTCGTTTTACCTTTTTTTTCTAATGTAGTGATGTTTTTAAAGCCTCCAGCACTAATGTTGAATGTTTAATGATTGATCCATAAAAGAAACGGAAGCTTCCATTAATTGCTTTTATTATATTTTTAATCTGTAATTTACAAATGTCAAACATACAAACATTTCTCAAAATACTTCGAAAATCTGAGGTAAGTCCCATTATTTATTACATATTTTTGTTTTATTATTCGTGTTAGAATTAATAATGTTTTAATACTTCCTATTAAGTACATGTACATTTTATAAGATTTCAAATCAACAGTTCAAAGAATAAAGAATGACTGATAAAAGTTTACATATTATTATATTTTAAGTTTTGCAATAGTTACTTTTTTATTATCACAGGCCGTTCATTCGTATTCTTATTATAAAATTTTATATTTAGAGTAGAACCGAAAATTCATTGCAAAACACAACTAAAATAATTCAAATAATGACAACAAAAACCAAAATTAAATCACAATAAATAAATGCTTAGAGTCTTCATAAAAATTCAAATTTATATTAAAAAAGTAGCATGTTTCCGATCCCCATGCGTACATAACATTAAGCCAAAAAAATGCAAAGTTTACCAATCGTGAGCACAGCAATTCGAGTATCGATTTTGGGATCCCCTTTCTCCTATTATTATTTTTTTACATAAAGAAAATATAAGGAGGAGTTTGCAAGGGCCACGCGCCCCTCGCGTCCCCAGTGTGCGTGCGGTACTGCGAATAGTGCAGTGCGACAGTGTGCAACTTTGAGACGATCGACGGAGCCGCGCGAAATAAGGGGTGATTTGTGGACGGATTGGCGGCTCTTGATCGTTTTACGTTTTCTTATTAGATTAAATCGGATATTTTCGTACTATTTAAGTAAATTATATAAATAAGGGTAGTGGTAGCCTAGCGGTTACGCGGTCGCTTGGATAACCGAGTCATGCAGTTTCAAATCCGGGTCTCGCACCTCTGATATTTTCATGTGCGAATCATTTTCTATCATGATCATCACTTGTCTTACGGTGAAGAAAAACATCGTAAGGAAACCAGCATGTCTGAGAAAAACCTAGCAACTTATCGAAAGACATGTGATATCCGCCAACACGCACTAGGTCAGCGCGGTGGACTATGTACTCATGGTGGACATTGTACCGAGGGAGGCCCGTGCCCAGCAGTGGGACGTTAAAAAGGGCGGAAGATATAAATAAACCGTCTTCATTTACTCTAGATTAGATCTTTATGATATCTAGCCAAAGCATGTCATAAAAAACTTGGTATTCATATATATTGTTCATGTATTGGTTATCTATAATATTTTGTTGTTTTTATGTTTTTCGCCGGTTCATTTCAGTAGAACTGCTTTCTGACAGTTTCTCAGTAAACTGACGGCTTTAAACCAAATTGACGATTCAAAAGTGCTTGCAAACAAGCAATTTTGCTTTTTTGACTCTTATTAAATGAAGTTTAATTCAATTTCGTTTTAAAACTATTTTTGGTACATTTCGACATAGAATGGCATATAGCATGCGCCTAATGAGTGCTGACTGCTGACTATATCGATATCGAATCAAGTCCCATTCGCATTACTACTACTCGTACAATTAAATAGAACAATTGATACCTATATTGGGAAAATCTTTATGTAAACATAACTCAGTGTCATAATTGAAATACAAAAGTTTTAAATTTATATATAGGGAAAGTAAATAGAGAGAAATCAGTAATTCATTAATTATCTTTAATATATGTTGTTTCTCTTAAAATGAGTGCCTACATTAGGCAACGAATAAAATATTTGTAACCAAGACAACGTATTTATGAAAACGTAAATTTCATTTTTGGGAAATAAACCTTTATCATCGTTTAATATTTTTAAATTATTAAAAAAATTGTTTCTGGTAAATAAATTGTAAAAATCATCTCAAACAAACTACCAAAAACTATCAAATTACAAATCCTAAGAGAAAATATCTTTCGGACAAACAGCTAATAAATATAAAAATAAATACGTTTAGTAATTTATATGAGGAAGAGACTCGCGGGTCTCTCCCAAAAAAAAAACAAAAAACTTGTTTCATAAAAAATATCAAATATTCGAGTAATCTTTAAAAGAAATAAATATTAATAGAGCCGTCTGTCCGTCGTCGTATCAAATTACTAAAAGTATCAAGGTCTATCGTTCGGTGTATAAGAAACGAGGGGCCGAAGAAAGCGTCTCTTAGCGTCTCCCCTTCTTGCACGCACACGCACATCACCGTTTTAAAAATACTATACACACATAGGCGCAGCTATCAATAGATTCATTAGACGCATTTCTTTGATACAGCCGTGCTTTTAGCGAAGTCAGAACCACCATCCATGTAAGTTCACTTAAAAAATCGACAGGCGAATGTAAACTTTATCTCGTTCGAGTATCGCTTGACGTAATTTGGATAAGTGCAAAGTTATTTTGGCTGAGGAGTAATTGCGTCTTTACTTCGTGATTTTTTTTTCTTTACCCTTTCGCAAGGGCTCGAAATGGAAACCCTGTCGAGATCCGTTTGATGTGCGTCTTGTAAGAATAAACGATGGGGTTCGGATTTTCGGATATTAATATAAGTATTATATTATATATACAATTTTTGTTTATCGTTTTTTATGTTTTCCACGTAAGTACCTACTGGGGCGTACGTAATATCGAGGATTAAACGATTTTTAATAGGTCTCGACTCTCAGCTTACCCAACCAAAAAGCCTCAAGACTCAAGAGAAAAAATTAAATAACTTTTGTATGGAATATATAAATTATAAAGCATTGCTTAATTTGATTATAAACAATACATATATAAATATATATGTATATAAGAAATTGAAATACGTAAATATATCTAATATAACAAAATGTTAATGACAAAACAACTAACAAACTGCACAAGAAATGGCTGAGTTACAGCAGTGCGTGCTCACCACATTGATAAGAAGCTTAAATCCCCCTTAATATGTATTAAGATTAATGAAACTAACAAATCTTCAGTTTAGTTAGAAAACTGTGATCTTCTACAGCAATTAGTACTTAATACCCGCGACCAAACTAAATGAGTAAGACTAGGTAGGTAGGGGCATTCAAAGTTAATTTTTTTATGACCTATGCATGTAAAGTCATTGATTTCATTAAATGAGTATAATATTCATATTTTAAATATGTCATGTTAATTTTATAATTAACCTATACATTATAATACAAGCGAATCTCGCTTCACTCTGGTTCGTCCTTAGTTTAGGTTTAACGATCAGTGTAGTTTATCAGAAAAGAGATGTTTTCTAGACTTTTTTCTACTGCAATGTGCACTTATTATAGACTTTTCTTTTGAATCACTCTGTCTATTAATGAAAATCGCATTTAAATCCGTTGCGTAGTTTAAAAGATGTAAGCGTACAAATGGAGAAAGCGACTTTGTTTTATACTATGTAGATTGTAGAGCTATGTATTTCTCTATTTTTAAAGTAAGTTAAAAAGTTTCATTTGGTAATTAACTTTACCTTACAATAGAACTCTACCTTCATTTTGGAAACAAAATACGTCTAACGAGAGAAAATCCGACGAGAACACCTCAACAAGACGTATTAGTAGAGTTTATAATTTTTTTAATATAATTATTATGAAATTAAATAAAATTATTTAAATAAACGTCAATAGGATTTAAATTATATAATAATAATCAAGGAAAAACATGGCTATGAAATCTGATTTATCTTAAAAGGGGTATGTAGTAGGCGTAGCTGATCGATTTCAATATTAGAATTTGATAAACCACTGCTCGCCAGGAATCCGGGGGAGAAGCCACGACGAGGCACACATTAATATAAATCATCGTTATTTATGCGGAACTGAAATATATTTTGTTTATTCTTGTGACCGTTCTATACCTACAAAGTTATTTTCAACCGACTTCCAAAAGGAGGAGGTTATCAATTCGTCTGTATTTTTTTTTTATTTTTTATGTTTGTTAGCTCATAACTTTGAACTGGGTGAACCGATTTTGATAATTCTTTTTTATTTGAAAGGTAGTGCTTCCCATGTGGTCCCATTTTAATATTTTCCAGTTCTGACAATGGCATCCATGAGAAAACCATAAAAGTCTTAAATTTGCATTAAGTATTTGCGCGACAAATGGACGAATAACTCAATATCACGCCAACCGATTTCGATGATTCTTTTTTTAATGGAAAGGATATACTTCAAGGGTAGTTTGATGGGAGTTTGGTAAGGTTCTGATGATGGGATCCATGACAAAGTATCGGAACTCTTCAATACTTAGGAGCAAATTAACGATGCTCGGCGGAATCTTATATAGGCTATATGGATATTTGAGTCACGTACCATAACTGATGATGAAAGGTACAACTCCTCAACGGTTAGCAGTTTAAAGAAAATTCTTTCAATATAATACGCAATTATGGTCCGATAGTTGTATACTTTCAGGCTATTTGATTTACATAATAGAAGGTAAATTTTTATAGTCATTAACACTATACCTATAAATGAAACTACCTTTTCGGATTTTGTCGCGGATTTATTTTGATTTTTAGTTCCCGACGTTTCGAATGCTTTACAGCAATCATGGTCACGGGAGAGACTAGTCTCTCAGTCATGGTCACGGGAGAGACTAGTCTCGTAGTCAAAATCCGAAAAGGTAGTTTCATTTATAGGTATAGTGTTAATGACTATAAAAAATTACCTTCTATTATCGAATATTCGCGTAAATCTAAGAAAGTATTAACTTATACCTACTTAAATATTTTTTCCTAAATGTAAGATCAATCTATGAAATCCGTGATATTTTATTGAATGTTTATGTGTTACCTTATGTATAGGAGGATATTAAGTCATATTTAGCATTACCTATTATATTTTATTGATAATTTTTAGAATTTATATCTGCAAAATAGCAAACTTCAAAATTTCTAAAAACATTTAAATCAGTTAAATATATGTTGGGACATTAAATAAATAAATATGTTGGGACATTTACACACAGCACTGTCTAGTTCCATGGTAAAGTACGAGCCTTGTGTTATGGAGAACAGATGGTTGATATACTACGCATATATATATTTTTTTAAATACATATATATAATAAATATTAAAATACATGACTGCAGTACAAACATTCGTGCTCAACAAATGACTGCCCCCAGCGGGACTGGAACCCGAGACCCGCTGGCGCAGCAAGTAGGGTCACTACAAACTGCGCCACACGTGTCGTATTACGTACCTATTATGTTTAATTAAAAACGCAGCATAGAAAGACAAAATGATGGAAAGGCTTAAATGTTTCATTTGAAATTTCTTAATGTAATGAAGATTGATTTAAAAATGAGAAAATATAAGTAAGTTATCATAGTACAACTTTGTGAACATAAACAGATAACTAGTGCACAGATTATGCTTCAATTTAATTATCTGTCCCCTCATCACGGTGTAGTGAATACATCGGAACCAGTCGCCATTGAACCGGCGGCGACCTGCTGAGACGACTTACTTACGTGAGCAGTTGTGTGGCTCAAATAAAAATATTATTTATATCTCAAAATCATATAAAAAAACATATTAAAAGTTTTTCTTATTTTAGCTTCACTTGCAATAGTGTATCTGTTCCGATCTATCTGGGTAAAATGTATGATTGTCGATTGAGTTTGATAAAGAATCTTAGTCCACGCATAAAAAAGTCTTCCTGGCCGAATTTCAACTAGCTTTGGTCTAGTTTAATGTGAAGGAGATATTTATATAATTAACAGTACTGTGTATTTTACTTAAACTTCACGCTGCGCTTTCATTTTCTCGTAGGTTCTAAAATTCTAATGGTTATCATCATATTCTTATCAGAATGACAATGTAAAAACAATCAGTTTCTTCCTGATCAGAACAAACCGGCTTTACCGGCACAGAGGTATAATAATGGCAGCAGTTCATCGTTAGACCAATAACTAATTTTGTACGGGACTCAAACCCGAAACCTTACACGGAAGGCTTAGTCGATATTTGGAAACACTCACCTCAATGAATATATTAGTTACAAATCATACATTTTTACGTAGTTTTATTTAATTTTATACTACTACCAAAATGTATACTTTATTGACCTTTAGTATAAAGTATAGTTGAAAAAATACCTAAAATTAAATATAATTGAGGTTCTTCAATCGCTTATATCTTATGGTTGAACTACCTAGACGGAACGGTAAAATATAGATAGAGCAATACGACATTTAAATGTTTAGTATACCTATTTAAAAATACCAAGCGATAGCACATGATATTATTTTATTACATGGTTTCATTAATTCATCTAAAGGTAGGTAATAACTTGATACTTTAATTGTATTTCTCAATTACCATGACATAGTATGACCACACTTACGACGCCTCTTTATTTCTCTCTATCCAATTATATAGCATATGTACTCGTAGATTATATAAACTGCTTGGTAGCGCAGGATCAAGACTGCGCTCTCTTTTCTTCTGACATCGGGAAGACAAATCCTAACCTAACTAAGATTTCCAGCTCAAAATATAATGTAAAAATAGGTAATTAAAAAGTTAAAGACTGCGTTCTCATTATAATTTTAATGTCTCGATCATCGAAAGTAATCAATCTAGTCAAATTTCCGCGTCTTGATGGTGGTGAATGCGATTAGGGGTGCAATCACAGCACGGTGAAGTGTTTCCTGCGGAAGCGCCGCCCCCCGCCCCTTGGTCGCGGACTTAGCATGTAGAATTATACTAAACACGTTTTTTATACGAATATACATGAAGGAATGTGTAATCTATACATATTATAAAATTCTAACTGAGTCAAATGTGTACATTTGTTATTTTTTGGAAAATCTTATTGAAATAGTCTTTATCATCGGTCGTTTTTAAGGATTTTTGTCTGGCTATTGGTCTGTCTATCTGTAATTTCCTTTATTGTAAATATTTATATATTATCTCGTCTCTAAATTAAATTGCTTTATTTTTACAAATACCATGTAGTAAAAAAAGCAGAATAGTTATAAAAGCCAAATATATTATTAAAAGCCTGAGAAACTAATTTAATACATGATATTTAAATATGTATGTCTTACCGCCGCACTCAGAGTCATTTAATGAACCATAAATTCGTTCTTTAGTATGGAGATTCTCGACTTAATGGTTCATTAAGTGACTCTGAGTACGGCGGTTAATCTAATATTACGATATTTTTCAAATTATTAAACTTAAACTGACTGAAAATTTCTATGTAAAAGTAAACCTATGTTCGTGTTAAAACAAACTGTTCTTTCAAAATCTAAACTAAAAAGTAGAAAATAATACTTTTAAGGACTTTGTTAATTTTGGAGTCGGTGTCAGCCAGGTATTTTGATTATGTTTACAAATTGATAGATTAATCGAATATGTATCTATTTAGGGTTATTATGCTTTGGCTGGCACCGACTTCAAAATTAACAAAGTCCTTAAAAGTATTATTTTCTACTTTTTAGTTTAGATTTATTAAGTTTGGAAGTCGGTTTTTGTTTTTTTGTTAAAAATAATTTATTTTTAAATTTTTAGCGGAAAGTAGATCTATACGTATTGTGTTAATGACTATAAAAATTTCCTTCTATTATGAGGTAAACCATATAGCCTGAAAGTATAAAACTATCGGTCTATAATTACGTATTATTTTTAAAAAAAATTCTTTAAACTGCTAACCGTTGAGGAGTTGTACCTTCCATCATCAGTTACGGTACGTGACTCAAATATCCATATAGCCTATAAAAGATTCGGCCGAGCATCGTTAATTTGCTCCTAAGAATTGAAGAGTTCCGATACTTTGTCATGGATCCCATCATCAGAACCTTACCAAACTCTCATCAAACTACCCTTGAAGTATATCCTTTCCATTAAAAAAAGAATCATCGAAATCGGTTGGCGTGATATTGAGTTATTCGTCCATTTGTCGCGCAAATACTTAATGCAAATTTGAGACTTTTATGGTTTTCTCATGGATGCCAATGTCAGAACTGGAAAATATTAAAATGGGACCACATACATGGGAAGCACTACCTTTCAAATAAAAACAGAATCATCAAAATCGGTTCACCCAGTTCAAAGTTATGAGCTAACAAACATAAAAAAAAAAAAAAAAAAAAAAAAACAGCCGAATTGATAACCTCCTCCTTTTGGAAGTCGGTTGAAAATAGCGTCAAACTGTAATACTGTTTAATACAGACGTCGTATTGTATACGTAAAAAAAATATATTTTTAACTATAGACACAAACCTAGTTGTTTTATAATGGTTTCGGTTAACACGATGTTTAGTAGTTCTATGCAAAATGCAAGTAGACAAAAAATAATTTAATTAATATCTAATGACGTAATTTAAAAATATTATTCTATAACAATCTTACTTACGTAAATAAGTAAATAATAAAATTACTAAAACATAAACTTCGCCCAACGTGGGGCTCGAACCCACGACCCTGAAATTAAGAGTCTCATGCTCTACCGACTGAGCTAGCCGGGCTGTTACGTTATTAGTATAAAATATGCTTTAAGAACTTTTTGCTACTTCTTTTTATAATTAGAACTTATCAAATATTTTTAAATGTTACTTCATGTAAGATTTGCTATTTGTTCAAAAATCGAATTAATAAATAATTACTAGCAAAAAGCCGAGCTTTATGAGGGCTCGCGTAGTTTTTCTAACGGGTAATAATGTTACAGCAAAGTTAACTCTATGGTTTTCTAACAGATGGCGTTAATAGTACAATAACATTTTACCCAATGAACACAAAAAAAAAATTTTTTTTGACAGATAACACATTTAAATATGAAGTGAAATTACTATATTAAAGCACAAATCTATAGGTGTGATAGTTTTGCAGTAAAGTGTACCACAAAATGCTCAGATTGTGGGATAGTGTTAGATAATATTATTCGTCCTACTATTGACAATTTGTCCGAACATTAAATAAATAGACATAATTAATTTCAAAGAAAAGAAAAATAACCTACCTACCGAGATGAAAAGTCATTCTTTTAGTTTATATGCGTAAAATAGCGCCTGAATCAAAAATGGACATAATAAAAAAACATAATTTTTATCGTTCGATAAAGATTATTAAAGTCCATTTGATATCGTTCAAAGCTTAAATTTTAACTATTCATATTAGTGAAAATCTATATAACTTAAGAAGTCAAGTAACACGAGCAATATTAATAGGACGAATAATTAGGATCTTATTCACCTGATTATTCCTGGAGTTCTTTTAATTAAATCACGTTTCACTCGAACTATTTTTTGGATATACTACGAATTACGATAAGATCTTGAAATTTGGTGTAACGTCGTGATGTGACACTCTAGCTGTATCTTTGCATCTATTAAGCAATTTTAAATAAAAAATATTTGATACCGCTACCTGATCTGATCAGCCTACCTTTGACGCGTACGTGTGAAAAAGTTATTCAAAGGGCTGGTTAAAAAACTGTGAAAATATATCATAACTAAGTATTTTATTTTCTATGTACATAATATCTATCTACGAGTCAAAAAGAAGAGTTATATATTTAACTTGTACATAATTAAAACATACTTTTAGATAATGTGCAACATTATTTTATCGCAAGTAAAATTAGGTAATCTAAATATATAAAAGCGAGAGGCCATTCACTCAACAAGGAGGTTTAAGGGCTCTCGCAAGTTTGTATGAAAGTCCTTCATTTTTTTTGCTACAAACTTTAAATTTGGCAGATAGCAGCTAGGAGCGAAACCCAAGCGAGGCGAGGGTTAGTCGCTTGTAGGTATATTCGAATTTTATTTTACCCTATCTAACATCTGCAGTGAGTTACCATTTTTTCCCACTAAGTCCTTAGTAATTAACGTTAGACTTTCATCCAAACCTTGAGAGTTTGTAAAACAAATTAGTTCGTCTGCTTCGACTACGAGACACAAGACATTCGACATATCCGTAGTTATAACTATGTCGTCACGCACAATAAGGGGAGTTCTCTCAGAATAAAGGGTTCACTTTCAAGAATCTTCTAACAAAGCCTAATAAACATAATATAGTCGGCCAACTGACTTTTTATTTTTTATTCACAATTATTTTTTTTATTCACTAATGTCCCAAGCGAGTGTATGGCAGCTTGGGCTGACTGTCACGTCCGTTGGCCTACTACATGTTTCATAGGCTTTACTTTTATCATTTGTTAGGCGTACAGAATGGTATAAGACACAAGTCTAATAGCTAAGCTCAGTTGCTAGAGACCCTACTTGCTCTGCCAGTGGTCGCGGGTTCGAGTCCCGCCGGCGCGGCGAGGCATTCATTTATGTGATGAACACAAATATTTGAACTCCAGTCATTCCGTGTTTTATTTATAATTTAGTTATATATGTGTATTTTATCAATTACAATATGGTATCCATAATACAAACTCCGTAGCTTATGTATGAAGTTGATGGTGCTGTGTGATATCCCAACACTCGTATATTACTGTTCAATAGTAATCATTTTTATTAATTAATAATAGTATAAGTAGAAGTAAGCTCGTAAAATACCTATTAAAAATAAACAAAATAATTAGTAACGAAGAGAATGAAAAAGAAATCTTAGAGTATGAACAATTTTTTCTATCACTAGGTGAATTTTTAAAACACTTATCGATCATTTGATGAATATAAAACCGACTTCAATAAAGCATTTATTTAAAATAAACTATAAACAACAAATTTTAAAATTTTAATCATAGTATTCCAGAATCAGGACTTTAGTTTTTAGAATTTGAGTGTGTGTGTCTGTCAGTTAGTGAAAGCATCACGAAAGCCACGAGACAGCTTTTGATGAAATTTGGTATGATTATTGCCGCTAATCCGGGTCAAGATATAGTATACTTTTTGCTAATGGAAAAAATCTTATCTCTGAATAATGCATATTATAAATTCTACAATCATGGTCACGGGAGAGACGTCTCAGAGGTCTATATACTTATTACAGAATTTTTGTACATTGTGAGTATAGGCACTGTCTGTAACAAGTAACCTCTGAGACGTCAAATACCTTAGTCTCTCCCGTGACAATGATTGCTGTAAAGCATTCGAAACGTCGAGAAATAAAAATCAAAATAAATCCGCGACAAAATCCGAAAAGGTAGTTTCATTCATAATGTCGAACATTCGCGTAAAATTAAGAAATTATTGAATGCATATTATATACTAACTTCGCTAATAGACTTTAAAATAAAAGTTTATATCAGGCTTAATTCAAATGGATCCAAAACCTAAAGTGGGATACAATAAATTACCAGTTACATTTATTGGTATCTCAATACCTCCTTTTATGTGATCCCATATCGTCCCATGCTAAGTAAATGAACGTCCTTTCATCAAGAGCTTGTAAGACAAATTAGTTTGTGTCCAACGGACGTCTGACTTCTTAATCAATTGAATTTATATTGAACTAAAAAATCGACTAACAATAAATATGTCTAGTTTTATTATTTACTTGCCGATTGTGACTTAATTTTATAATTTTATTAATAATATTTTTAAATAAAATAGATTCCACGAAAATATGATTAAAGGTGGCCTATAAGCAAATCACTTGTTTTTTATTGTTTTCATAATAATTACATGATCAATTAATCCATTTATACAATAATCAAGAAGAATATGATCTAAATCAAGCAACAGAGTCGCTCGAGTGGTCACCACGTGACCGGCTTTATATAATAAATTAATTATTTATAGAGAATTGTCTGCCGCCAATATAATATACACAATCTTATATTAATTTTTAACATAGTAATCTTAAAGATTTAAACGATATGATGAAATTATAAACAAAGCTGTTTTCAGAGGACTTATTTTTAAATTTTATTTTTTGGTTCCCAACCACGAAAAAATAGAAAAGATAGACAGCAAATTTTATATACAGTTATATTTAAGATGTACAATATTCGCGTAAATCTTAGAAAGTAAGTATACTGGCATTATAATTGTTCAATTAAGCAAAATGTAACATGACTATAATATAATGCAGGTCGCAAACGGCTTCCCCTCTCAACTTATAAGGAGCCTCGATTACTGCGGGTTACAAAATATGACGTTTCTATATTTACAAACTTCTGTCAGTACCTGTCTCATTCTGATGATAGAGAGATGAGAAAGGAGGACCTTTCAAAAACTTTTTTCCTATGAACTATGAGTAGACGTAGGACTGCTAAAATGCTATAAACTAAAAAAAACAATTTTTTTGTTTATTTTTTTTTTTTGGTTCTTTATCGTTTGCTTTAATAGAATGACTTTGAATAGCAATGTTACTGTAAAAGCCCGAACTACGGTAAATCCTAAGATTTTACAGTAAATCCTAAGATTTACCAACTCTTAATGGTAAAAGTCAGAACCGTTCTATAATCATCGTATATTTCGGATTTTTACCACCATTCACTTGGTAAAATACCTATTAAAAATAAACAAAATAATTAGGCTAAGGCTAAGGCTATTCGGACACTAGCGTGACTACAGCGGTAATTTAGCGTGACTGGCACTCGAGATAAATTATCTAAAGAATTAGCGTTAACATTTAATTATTGGCACTCGCCGGCCGCTGCCGCGGCACGCTTCGCTCGGCTCGTGCGATTTGGTCATATATCTAACCTAACCTAACCAACCTAGAAAGAAAGAAAAGTTTTTAAAATTAACCTTTTGAACCTATGTTATCTAAATCGAAAGAAAATAATCTTTGTGCCAGTCACGCTAAATTACCGCTGTAGTCACGCTAGTGTCCGAATAGCCTTACCCATGTACTAAATTCTAATGGTAAAAGCCCGATAAAGTCGTTTCTTTTTTTCATATTCTTACATTTACCGACTCATGTTGGTAAACCTTAAGATTTACTGGTAAAACCTAGGATTTACCAATATTCGGGCTTTTACAGTAACAGCAATACATTATACGACTGACATATATAATATGTATTATAGTACATAGTATCATTTTGTTTTCATATAGGTACATACCTACATATGTAGGTATAAACTATAAATTATAGTACCGAATATTTATATTTAATATATAATTATTAATTAGTGGTTAGTAAAATCTAAATTACCATTTTCAAATATCCATATATATAATTTTATTAACCCACTTCATTATTTGCCGACATAAAATTTGCAAAAATGAAACTAAAATTATAAATTCAGTTTTGCGAAATCATACGTATCGCTAATTCAAAACACAGTAGATAAAATGTTGTAGGTACATTATTTACAAATCAATAAACATCAATAAAACGTGTTCAATTCTGGTAATTGTTTTTTAAATTATTGTGAACATTTAGGTGATTACGCATCGATATAGGTAAATAAGTACATATATATTGACCTAACTTAGTTGAATCTGTGCATTAAATATTTTTTAGAAAATATTATTGAAATAAAGATTAATTATTATTTACTATCGATACATATCCAAATGTATAGTTTATAGAATTTTTGTCTGCCTGTCTGTCGGTGACCGCATAATGAGAAAACCACTGGACAGATTTTGATAAAATTTGGTATGATATTAGCTAGTTATTCGGGTCAACAAATATTTTGGATACTTTTTATTGCAACAAAATATCACATCTCTGAGAAATCTGTACTAATAGTTAAAACTTAAAATGTATGTATGGCATACAAACCCGAGCGGAGCGAGGGAGAGTCGCTAGTCTTAAATATTATATTTAGGGAATTATACAACAAGTACACCTATTGCTCATTTTCATTTGCAAAACCCTAGATTTGCACAATTCATTAAGAGCGAGGAAGCTTAATACATTCCATTCTCAAGTGTGCGCCGGAAGCGGATCTAGGAGCCATTGTGATAGCGGAAGTAGCGAAGACATCCTTTTGTAATAAATTTTACGTTTTGGCAACGTCTCCTTTTATTCGATAACTCTTGCATTAGATATTATAAATTATCCTTTAAACTTATTACATGAAAAACCTAGCACGTTAACAGTGTAACATTTAGAGAACAAAGTTTAAATCATTTCAATGAATGATTAAAGATCTAAATTTATAAAGATATATGCAAAATATTTACAGCATAGATACCTATAATGTAATAACAGTACTAATTTTCAAAAATATTCAAAATAAAATACTCATATGTAAGTTTTGTCAATAGATATGAATACACAAAAAAAAACGATAGCTCGAAGGCAATGGCGCCGACGTTGTCGGGAAAGTTCTTAACTTCGTGAAATTTCTAATAATTCACCACCATTTACATAAGGAAAAGATAAAGACAAGACGCCGCGGCCATTTTATATTTTTGCTTTAGAAATTCGAAGGGAGAGATACTAGGGGAGTTCAGAATACAGAATATTATAGGCGGACCGTGTCGTGTGCGAATTTATAGCCCGTTCAACTTTCGATTCATTGAGCGAATTTAGAGTTGGGACTTTTCTTCCCCTTATAAAAATATAACAATGAGGTAGTGCTGTTACCTTGAACTAATAATTTTATATTTTTTCCAATTTATATTTTTTTTAATTTAACCAGTTGCTAATTATGTGTACAATAATAAAAAAAAAGTACCTCATTTGATTTTTTTATGCGTAACCGGCAAGAAAATACTTCTACATCTAACCTTATCTAAGCTTACATTATGTACGATGATATTTTGAGATCATGATCGTTTTAAGTACTAAAATAAATTTGTTGGATATGATCTCTCAGGATTATGTTATGTTCCCATCACACTTACATCAAATATGATATGCCTATATACATTTTCCAACGTCAAGAAAGGTGTGTGTTAAGTCGCATCATATGTCATTGATGTCTGTCATAATTGATTGAATGAGATGAATAGGTACCTAATTGTTGGCAGCTTTTCCTTGAATTTGTTATTTTACATTAATGCAAGAGGAGTTGTGCGATTTATATTCAAAAAAATTCAATTTGCAGTATACAAATAAACCTTTTGAAAATCTATTGTCTTTGTAGTGTAAGACTAATTCCTTAAGTTCCCAGTGATTATATCGACAAAGTTATCGATACAAATGAAGTTTAGAATATTGCTTAGCGCATTCAATTGAAGACAAACTATAAATCTCCACAAATTGTGCAAACTATTTGTCCAATAAATCGACAAGTTGCCAACTTGCCAAGACCGGACTTACGTTCCAAGAAAGTATTTAACTTCTCCGGGCGCTTATTGACCGTCTAGTGATGTGAATTTAGACGATACACTATAGTTATCGAATAAATATTTCAATTTTATTTTTCATATGGTAATATGACTGAATCTTAATTAAAATACAGAAGCTAATAAGTACAGTTTTCACAACCATATGAATTTTATTTCGTCACTTTATTGATTGCACGATATCACTTATTTTATAAATATAAAATAATATTTATATTTCTTTAATCTAATATAACCTAATTATTAACTTGTTTAACATTGTTATTATATTTAATAGTATTTAGCTTAAATACTTAGTAATCAATATAAGTAAAATAAATCAATTATTAAACATTTTCCTATGTGTCCTATAACATTTTCACAAACCAAAAGAATACAATATTAAACGATGAAATTTCTATTCCAGGTACTGCCCCAGCACTACAATAATAGAGGCGTTTTGTTGATCAAGTTAAAGCGTTTAAGCTGAAACAGTGGCTCACTACCTGAGACGGCGAAACTTACTCCACTATACCGAATGCAGTGAACCAAATAAAACATTAACTATCTAATAAATTAGAATAATTCAGTAACACCGACTTTTGTTTGTGTATCCTACGACTATATTGTAATAATAATGTTGAAATGTATTAAATGACATTAAATATTTTTGGGATAATTTTATTGAAATTGTAATTATCAATACAGAGGCTGTTTTGAGAATTTTTGTATGCCTGACAGCCTGTAACCGGCATCATCATCATCATCGGCACCATCACCAGAAAGCCACTGAATAGGTTTTGATAAATTTTGAAAGTATAGTTATCCGGGACAGCATAATACTATACTTTTTGCTGCGAACAATACCTCATTTCTGTGAAATCTATGCTAACCATAAAAATTTAAGTAATAACTTACTATTAAAATTCTTACGTACAAAGAAATGAGTAAAAATCGCTCGGTAAGACTTTACCGAGCAACTAAGCTAGGATGGTACGATATAAACAACATGTCGAAGTATTAATACTTTAAGACTTCCCAACTTGCTTACGTGTTCCAGATACGCTCTTCCAGGGTTTATTACACGAACTGCTGTATCATGTGTCTAAGATTTAATAATACAACCGGCGAGTTTAAAATTGATTGTGTTGTGTGCGTAATATAATATTGTTAAATGTTTTGCAAAAAAAATGCACTACAGTTAAAATTCATACACAAGCCATGGCAAATTCTTAAATGGATCACTTCAGTAGACTTGAACATACAGAACTCGAACATCAATTCAATAACCCAACCACTGCATCTACACTGTTGTGTAGTAATCGCAACTTAGTCCTCTCAACTTTACACTTACTTATATTTTACTATTTATTGGCGAAGAAAGGGAAAGAGCCAACCCATAGAGTAAAGTAATAATATACCTGATAAACCAACCAGACAAAGATGTCATAAATATTTATACATACTAATTATTCTTGTGTCATATCAATCGTCTAATTTCCACTCATTTGAGAAAAAGGTTTTGTTGACAAATATGCTTTAACATGCAATGTAAATAAATTGTTATCAATGCTACGTTAACCAAACGTGCACTTGTATTTTTAACCGACTTCAAAAAAAGGAGGAGGTTATCAATTCGTCGGGGACTTTTTTTTTTTTTTTTTTTTTTTTTTTCTATGTATGTTCCCCGATTACTCGACGATGGCTGGACCGATTTGGAAAATTCTTTTTTTGTTTGAAAGGGTATAGTTTCTAGTTGGTCCCATAGTCACCAAGTCACGATCTGATGATGGGATCCCAGGGAAATCGAAGACAACTCTCAAATTTTATAGGCACTTATTACGTTTTTCATATATTTTCTAAAGCTGTTCAAGTATTTGCGTCTGATAATCATCATCTCCTGTGGTTGAGCTAATGATGGAAGGTACAACTCCTCAACGGTTAGGAGTTCAAAGAAAATTCTTTCAATATTATACGTAATTATAGACCGATAGTTAAATTCTTTCAGGCTCTTATTAACCGACTCTAAAAAAAGGAGGAGGTTCTCAATTCGTTGGGGACTTTTTTTTATGTATGTTCCCCATTACTCGAAGATGGCTGGACCGATTTGGAAAATTCTTTTTTGTACATAAACAAAATAAGTATCTACTTTCCGCTAAAAATTTGAAAATAAATTATTTTTAACAAAAAACAAAAACCGACTTCAAAACTAAACAAATCTAAACTAAAAAGTAGAAAATAATACTTTTAAGAACTTCGTTAATTTAGAAGTCGGTGCCAGCCAAAGCAAAATAACCTTAAATAGACACATAAGTATTCGATTAATCTATATCTATAATATTTGTAAACATAATCAAAATACCGTTCGAAAGTTCCTTGCAAAGGCAAGATAAGTCTATCCGTCCTGGCTGGCACCGACTTCTAAATTAACGAAGTTCTTAAAAGTATTATTTTCTACTTTTTAGTTTAGATTTGTTTAGTTTTGAAGTCGGTTTTTGTTTTTTGTTAAAAATAATTTATTATACTAGCGGATTGCCTTCACCTTGTTCGAGCGCTATATGTATAATATAATAGTAGTTAAATAACTCATAATAAGAAAAAATGGCTTAACATCATTACTTCTCTATTCCAATACAGAATATTAACTAAAGTTTTTTCATTTCGTCTAAAATTTGAGACTGAATTATACTTAACTAGTACCTACACTTTAATACAGAACTAAGATACTATATTTTGTTTATATAGTTATTATGTAAATATTAGGTAATAATTATTATGACTCATATTTAATAACTTCAAAATTGCTCAGTTAAATGCGCAGTAGGTACGTCCCATCCGATATAGATTCCTAATCAAAGATGCGGGCTGCAGGAATCTTAGCAAATTAGTAGGGGAGCCATTACTTAGGGTTGTCACTATGCAAACTAAAATAACTATTACTTTAATGTATATATACTAATAGGTAAATTTATAATTACGGCTCTATCTGTCTGTCTCTGTTACTTTCACGTAGTGTGAGTAACAATCGCTATATCGCATATCGAACGAAAAAAAAGTACTTGTAAAAGTCTATTTGAATAAAATATATATTGATTTTGATTTGATTTGATCTGTATGATAAAATCTTTTGAGATTTGACAAATCCCTTATATGAAGATAATCGTCTAGATTATCTTAACCTTGACTTATACATTGTGAGCAACACCATTAGTAGTTACAATATTTTCATATATAAATAGGTACCTAGACTAGACCTAGATTTAAAATAATCTAAAAGAATATTTTGTTTTATTTTCTACATAAACAAATAACACAATATGATTAAATTTTGTCGCTATTAATAGTATTCTAATATGATGCGAACCCTAAGGACAAGAACAAGGAGGTAGCATCGGGATGTCTTGAGTGGACACCACTAATGTCCCGCACAAAGAGCTCTGCCTCTTATGCGTATACATCGACTATAAATGTTGTGATGTATTCAATGAACGGTTTCATAAATGTTTCTAAGAGCTTTAGTGATATTGTTGTGTTATAATCATAAGGCAATGAAAAAGTCTAGTTTTTTAAGCATTTTCAGATATTTGTGCGCACATGTTATAAAAATTAGAGTAATGAACTTTTTTACTTGGTAAATAATCATTTATTTTTTATCGATATACTTCACCAATAGAGCTACAATTTCAAAATTAATTGAATTAGATGCAATCGTAGCAATGTTACATATTATATATAAAACGTATTGATAATTATACTTATATGCTGACTGATACTGAATATCATGTAAATAATTATTATTTTTTAAATATGTGAAACTAAAGCGTCGTTTCTTCGAAATAATTGCACTATAAACTCACATTATCTAAATTCTAATATTAAAAGATATTGGTAAACGTGACTTTTCTAACTCGTCTTTAAACTCATGGCCCTTAGTCGTATCACACTAATCAAATATAAACTGTAATCCATTTAATTTAGAAATAAAGTAAAGTTCGATAAATACTGTGTCAATTATTCTAAAGCGTAGTGTAACGTGTTATAGAAAGCTTTATCTTGAATATTTTGCGTCGCATCGAAGCGCTACCTGGTGTACAATAGGGAAAGCAGAAAGTTAATAAGTGACATCTATTGACGAATAAGCAAATGTTTACTAACGCCATCTAGTGTCAAGTAGGATATTACCATATTAAAATACCTTAACTTATATTTAATTAATATTATAGTCGTTTATTATAATTAAAATCTTCTTTTATATTATGTCCGTTTAAAATAATAAATAAGAAAATAAATAAAATAAATAAATAATCGACCTTTTTTCAGAAAAAGAAGAATAACTTTCTCGTCAGATTTTGACAGATTTTCTTAATGGTACCTATTATGCATAACCAAAAATTGGATATTTAATGTTGTAAATATACATAGGTAATATGTTTAAAGGTAGATTTATGCGAATTGTAAGTAAGCCTTTACTTTTATTGAAGTAATTATTTTTGACAAATACCATTTCGTGTCGAATTTTTTTCTAGGTTTCAAAAAGCACATCGCTATTGAGGTATTCGCAACACATTAAAACAATTCAAACACAAAAATGCTGGGTTCATTTAAAAACAAGGTAGGTTGCAACGAGACCATAGAATAGGTATATAATGTATGCTTTTTGCATTTAAAGAAAAACTTCAAAAAAGAAACAAATTTTTAATAATTAATATATTTAGCAGGTATATCGACAAAACAGAAAATCTATTAATTATAAGATGTGGAATGTATTTAAGACGACAAAATTTTAAGACTAATGCAATTTTTCTCGCTGTTGAAGAAGTCAAAGCGCCTACATTCCCAGATTCCATAACCAGTGGTGATGTCAAGTGAGTGAAATAGAAAACTAATCATGTTCTTAATCTGAGAATATTATGAATTTTTCCTCCAAGTTCTTTTTTTTATTTCTCTCAACTAATTAGGTAGTCACTCTTTTTATTATCAAAATATACTATATACTATAAACCAGAAAAATAATTAAGTACTCTTATCGACTTTTATAATGGATTCGCCTTAAGAAATTGTAATTCAAAAATATATATTAAATAAAACATGTACATATATTATATGAAGGTAATACACAAATATAACATTATATTTTAGGTTAATAAAGAAAGAAGGTGATGCTGTAGCGATAGATGAAGTGGTATTAGAAATAGAAACAGATAAAACAGCTTTACCGGTCATGTCACCAGGCAATGGCAAAATTGTCAAATTATTGGTTAAAGATGGTGAATCAGTCAAATCACAGCAAGCGCTTTTTCAGGTCAATGAATTTATTATCACAACAACTAATAAGTTATTTATCCACATTTAAAATGGATTGCATACAAAATAAAAATTTATTTCCCCTAACACGATAAAAGATTTTAAAACTCCGAAAAAAAAAGAATTCACATTGAAGTAACTCAACAGATTTATATGTAGTATATACAGACAACATACACATAAACTAAGTTCCTAGGATATACAGGACTAGAAGTAACAGATAGGCTACCTTAGACAAGACATTGTGAAGTTTTCCAAATGTCATTTTATAAGTATAATGAAAGTGTCTATAAAAGTTATTTTCAACTCTAAACTAGGTGGATGTGACTGGTGTAGCACCAGCTCCTGCAGCTAAGCCTGCTGCTGCGCCCTCGCCTGCAGCACCTCCCGCCCCTGCACCTGCATCCACTGCACCTGCACCTCCTGCACCTACATCCCCTGCACCTGCAGGAGGAGCAGTACCCACTAAGCCTACAGCAGTACAAACAGCTGTAAAGAAAACGGCCCCTGCTGGCCCCACTGTAATTACTTATATGGCATTTTTTTATCGATTTCCTTAATAAATAGTAAAGTATTATATTCTAAATGAACCCACGTAATCCACTCATCCATGGGCTCGTCACTCATCCATCCCAATAATAAACTTGTGAGTTGTGCCTATATCTGTAAGTAGTTCGCGCATAAAGGGCCTCTAATTTTATTTACTATTGTATATTATATTAAATATAAATACCAATTAAAATAATGAAATGAATATTACTTAAAAATGTTCGGTATACAAAATGTATGTGTTTGGCTTTTTGTTTAAATATTTGTGATGATGAGATTCCTGAAAAATAATAATTATATTATTTATTGTTGCTTAAAATTATCTTTCGTTTTGAAAAATATCATTATTGATTACATTTTGAACTTTCTAATTATGCTTGTTAACCAGTTAGCTGCACAAAAAATCGGCGATCTAACAAAAACGATATCGGGCACTCGATCGGAACTGGCGGTGCCCATGAATAAGATGCGCAAGCGCATCGCTGAAAGATTAAAAGAAGCTCAAAACACCACGGCTATGTTGACAACATTCAACGAGTGTGATATGAGGTTAGTAAACTATTTAAATAAAATTTGGGCTTTTGATATAAATATTTGGAAATATGTATAACAAAAAAATTATATTATATCTCTATTCTGACTTTCACAATAACTTTCAAAAATAAATATTTTATCGTAAAAAAGTAGTAAATTTTGACAATATTATCTAATATTGTCAAAATTTGTATAACTCTTTATTTTTTTAATAATGAGATAAAAATTATTTATTGTTAGCACGCGTACTTTTGCCCTGTAATATTTCCTGCTCAAATGGCTAGTCTAAATGAAATTGTTATTTTTATAAATATTTTTTTAGCAAGCTGATGGCTTTCCGTAAAGCCAACCTAGAAACGTTCACGAAGAAATACGGCGTTAAACTGTCTTTTATGTCACCTTTTTTAAAAGCGTCTGCTAACGCTCTCATGGATCAGCCCATCATCAACGGAGTTATTATCGGAGAAAATATTATTTACAGGTTCTTATACTTTTCTTTTTTATATTTTCTAAATTATTAGAGTTTATAATATGATTTTCTTTACTGATACGCGTATATAATATATTTATATGCAATCGATATTAACATAACGTCTGTCTGTTTATACTTGTCTATGGTTTTAGCAACAACATTAATTTAAAATTACACATTAAATTAAAATCCACTGCATGAAAACATGTAGTAAACATTTATAGATTAGCTTTTTTTACTTGCTGTCTGTGTACATTTTTATATATTTTTTCAATTAGATTACTTATTACAATAAACTATAATGATATACTTAACTTCGGTAGATTTGACTAAATGTCTACTCAGTTATTTACTTGAGTTAGTTTATCAGTTATAATAACTAAGAAATACTATTATATAAAGTTATCTTTCACGTCACAGTTTTTATGTCGCTCGTTGAACGCTCTCACGGATCAGGCGATCAACAGCGTTATAACGTAGCATTGTTTACAGGTAATGGGCGCGTAATACTATTACTTCTAGGACAAAGCTTTTACACAGCGGCTTATCCCTCCCGTCCCATCACCCCATACCACCCTAGTATCTGCTGAGTTATTTTGTTTCAAGAAAAATGTTATTAATGTTTGCGATTTATTGTTAAGTTCTTAGGTTTCTATAAATTATAATAATAAGAAAAGTTTTTATAACGAGTATTTGTTACTTCTTCAATCTTTCAACGCTCAACATATTAAACTATGAGAAGGATTGATACTAACTAAGCGAAGTAGCTCAAAAACTACTTAATACTACCTACTTAAAAATGAAGGTTGGACACTGATAGTCGTACTATACGCTCAGGCCAAATAAATTATTTGGTCTGAGACTATATATTTACAACACAATTTTGTCAAGAGTATTTTTCCACTTCTCGTTTACAGTTCGGATTTTCTTATAGTCTAAACCGGGAAGATAGGTACCTCTAGGCTCTATTTAATATAAAAAGCCAACTTTAGTACTTAATTAGATTATCTATGGTTATATTTTAGTCAAATACCTGCTAATATACACGTAATGTTTGTGGATGCAATTACAATAAAGAGTATTTATTATCATGACAGAGACTACGTAGATATCTCGGTAGCAGTGGCCACCCCAAAAGGCTTGGTGACTCCGGTTGTACGCAATGTCCACTCTATGGATTTTCCACAGATCGAATTATCCATTGCAATGCTTGCAGAAAAAGCGAGGACAGGTATAAAATCTTATTATACATAATATATTATATATCTACTGTATAAAAATACGCCTCAAATACGAGGGGGGTCAGGCCATAGTCTACCATGCTGGGCAAGTAATTGTTGGCGGATTTCATATGTCTTGCAGGACCTTGTTAAGTTCTCTCAGACATACAGGTTTCCTTACGGCGTTTTTTTTTTACCCTACAACTGTCAGAGGTGCTAAACCCAGATTTGAACCCGCATCACTCGCTTACCCAAGCGAACGCGTTACCATTGGGTAATTTTTTTTTTTTAATTTTAAAAATATACATTACATAAAATTTATAATCTAATTGAAAAGAAACACGTTTTTCAGAACAATATCTATGTAGGAGGTACATAGGTATATCTATAAAAGATATATCTATTCAATCCTTTGCTTCAAAAAGCTACGTATAACGTTTTAAAAATAATTCATATTTTTACCAGTTAGGTACCTTCATAATATTATCACAGGCTTACCGTAAGCCTAAAAATACCACCATAGAATCACGTCGGGTGAAATAAAAGGTGCGGCGTAGAGGTCATTGCACTCGATACCGCCTAAATGCCTATGCATTCAAATCCTTTCATGGCATGGTTCGGTAGTTTTGCATTTGTAGGCATTTTAAAGTGATTAGTGGTATTTTTACCTTAACTATGATATTGTAGCAATTATAATTATTTTAATACTAATTTTATGAAATATAACTATTGAGGTTCCTACAATTTCTGAATGCAGTTATAACTGCAGTTATAACTGTAGAATGCAGTTATAACTTATAACTGCAGTTTAAATAGAAAAAAATGAATAGCTTAAAAAATATTCCTAGTAGTTAACTGCTTAGGTATATTTAAAACAATAATATAATTATTTAACGAAAATTATCGCTAAAAAGTAATATACCTAGTACGTATTAAATCTACTTGTTACCTTTTATATGACAATCCAAAATATAAAGATGTTCATAATATACTTATCTAATAATATAGAAGGAATCCTACTTAGTAGGTACTTTTTATTTATTTACAACAAGAAATAATCAAAGAACATGCACAAAAAATGAAAGATAAAGCTAATAATTTAAGGTTCGAAAGTTATGAATAGAGTTTTTCAGGCAGACTGACGCCCGGCGACATGCAAGGCGGTACGTTTACGATCAGCAACGGCGGGGTGTTCGGCTCGCTGCTCTCGATGCCGATCATCAACATGCCGCAGTCCGCGATACTGGGCATGCACGCCATTGTGCAACGACCCGTCGCCGTACAGGGAAAGGTAGGGACGTACTTATTATATTTTTTGAATAAGTATAAAATGTTGTTATTATTAAAAAAATTCACACTTGTTACGAGTCTTGTTTCCAACTTATGGAGTTGGATTTTATGTCCCTTCGTCAACTGGGTTTAATTGGGAGCAGTTAGACATTTTGAATGTAATATAGGAATTTTCTATTCCAAATTACTTTTAAACATATAATTGTTGCGTTAAAACCTTTATTTAAATTAAAAAAAAAATACAATGAAATCCTATGTAACCCATGTTATCTAAACGAAGCTAATGACGTAAGAATCATCAAAATCGGTAAATCATTTAGTAATGTCGAGGGAATGGAGGATCAGTTGTATATGTACATACAATATACATACCATACCCACTTGTATCATGTATGGGCTTCCCCGCAGTCGAATAAAAATAATGTGAACATCTCATCACTAGGGAACGTTGGTCGATTTCGGGTTGCCATCAATAATAAAGATTGTTTTAAGTATAAATTAAAATCACCAACATTTTTGTACTAATATGTAACTGTAATATGTAATGTGGGTAGATGAGTTCCCTTCCATCTTTGTTTAACTAATGACCGATAATGCTCTAAGCACGCCCTCGCAATAGTTTTCTAACCTATCCGTAGAATCCTATTCAATGTTCGAGTTCACTTCACTGCTCCCGCCCCTTGCATTTATATGCAAACTGCGCCCGGCCTGCATTTTAAATAGCAGAATATTTTTTTACATTATATTATTTACCAGAGTAAATATCTACATTATGTGTCTTACACGCATATAATCATGTCTTTATTGGAACAAATAAGTTTCCCATTACAAAATTAAGCTTTGGTATTAAAATAATTATTGGTATAGATTGGGAGCATAACTACCTACATATCATGGTATATAGGTAGTTTAAATTGAAAAAACATTGAAACCACAAACAAACATTTTCGTACGCATTTTAAAAGCCCATTTAACTTTTTTTTTTGAAAATAGTATTAGTTAAACTTTATATCACTTAACATAAGAAAATGAAACTTACCTACACCACAAATTTACTGTGCACTACTGCATACGTGTACCCTTTAATTGACATGTAGTATATAATCAAAGCGTGTACCGTAGACATTGGCCCATTAGGTCCAACTTTTATAGAAATAAAAAATACACTTACTAATTCAGTCGCAAACTTTATTGAATTAATGTTTTTTTTTATTCTTAAATTTTTTTACAACTTTAAGGTTTTAAATTTTAAACACTTACAACTACTTAAAACTTATATAATTGTTTGTTTGCAGGTTGAAATAAGACCAATGATGTACTTGGCACTGTCGTACGACCACCGACTTATCGATGGTCGCGAAGCAGTCATGTTTTTACGAAAAGTAAAATCCGGGGTTGAAGACCCTACATCTATTCTCGCTGGAATCTAATTATTATTTACTTATATAATTATGTTATGTTCTATAAAATTTGTAATTATTTTAATAAATACCTGTTCTAAAATAGTCGCAAGCTGCTTGTTATAACTCGCTAACTAACTTATTCTGCTATCATATATCATATTATCATCTATTGCTGTAAATCAAGGAAATTGAACAACACTAAACCCTTATCCTTTTAATAATAATGTTCTCCGACTGATTTTGACCATGGTGGCCAATCTTGTTGAGACTGACCAACTGCGCATGAAATATTATAGTGAACAAGTGTATGCGCAGACACAAGTGCACTCTCTATTCCTATCACTCTCATACTCCGGTGGGACGACTGCTCGACACTCAACAGTCGACACGCCGACCGTTTGGAATAAGATGGTTCCATCTGGATTTTAACATTCATGATTCAGATGAAACTTTTTGAATCATTAATTTCACAAATAGAACTTTTTTATGCAGCTAATTCATTAAGGGTCAATAGATGACGTTCAAAGGTTTAGAGAACAAAGTTATGGTCACATGAAACATTTTTAAGTTAAAAAATCAAAATATAGAAAATGTTGGATGGAACCCTTTTATTCCAAACGGTCGACGCATGGACCGACGGCCTTACGTCATACGTGTTCTCCGAGGCACGGGGGTGACGCACCGCCAACTTCCCAACTCCAGGATGTTATTGAGGCTTACTAAACAGAAAGACTCAACAACTAAACTTGACTCGACCCGGTACTCGAACCCAGGACCTCTCGATGTGGTGCCGTACATGCTAGCCACTACACCACCGAGGCTGTTACATCCTTTTAAATTTTAATTTAAATATATTGTCTCAAATTATAAGGCAAACCGAAGAAATTTCACAATTCAACAACATCATCTATACATCTATACATTATTATCGAGACGTAGAACTAATGGCCAAATGGAATAATAAAAAACTATATTTTAGAGTTTTTGTCTGTGTGTCTGAACTCGACAGATTTTGATGAAATTTGAGTTGATGATAGCTGCTTATCCGGGTCCAACAAAAAGAATACTGTAATAAAAAGAGTCCTAAAAATATATCACCTATGCGAAATGAATACTAACCGTTTTTTTATATACAAACGATTTTAGCCTAACATTAGCTATATAATAATGTAAAACATAAAAACATTATTATATATGGCTTTTATTATAAGTACTTTTTTATTATATTTATTTTGCTGAGATTTCCTTAATTAAAGAAAAAATAACAAAAAGTTACACTAAATACGTACGTATAATCATTATAGTATAAATATGAGGTTTTGATAATAATTGAATCAATCTACGCCTGTGTAAAAGTAAATAATCTAAAAATAGTGTACTAAAAAAGTTCTAATGGTGTATAAAATTCTTAAATAAGTTGATGTAATAGAGCTTCCAGTGAATTTTGAACAAAAAATATAGTGATGGTTCGGTCTGGTTCAAATTAGTTATTCTTGATTTAAATATTTCCAACGAAATATTTTGCTTTAATTAAAGTAAAGTAAAGTTTTAATGTTGGGCAGAAATGCTTGCTAAAAGCTTAAACTGTACGTTTTAAAAATACCTGCTGAATGAAGTACCTACTATACTTTTTAGTTCATAGTATAGTACTATCATAGAGTATATTGCTACATATATAAAAGTACTATATTACTATATCCTTATATATCAAAAATTTAACCTCTCCAGACTTTATTATTCATCTATGCTCCAGAGTCCAAACACAGTACTGTTCAAATTTCCCGCAAAATTATATAAGCACAGATGAAATATTGTTGAACCAACTATTGTATATTTTATATGACTTCATTTACAATAAGTAAGTGTAGTAAATTAATCTTTTGGCCAAAAATAACTTTTTATAATTATTAAACGTGCTAAATCCTTCTTTTAAATAAATATTTTTATTTTTATCGGTATCATGACAGTTTATCTCTTTATATTATCTGTTTGTTTTTAAACATCATTACAGAGTACAAAACTGAATTGATCCAATTTGTTTGTTTTGCTCCGATAAAATTGATGTTATTATTAAATATTTAAAATAGTTAGTTGTAAAGTGTAATAGTATTTAAGTTAATGCCACTTGTATGCTTTATAATATGAAGTGATCTTGACAAGATGCGACGAGGTCATACAGGAATAGGTGGATGGCGCAATGAAAATCCGAGACATTTTAGGCCTCGAAACGGTGGTAATCCACATTTCAGAACATCCAGAAACTACAGACCATTAGAAACACCGAGGTTATTCATAATCCTTACTAAATATGCCTAAAAAATATCCTTACCGCCTTTAATGTCAAACGTTACAAAATTGCTTACCTACATATTATTATATTTTTTAATAAATCTAAGCCAAATAGCTTTCAGGGCTATAGAAAGAGCTTATATTTTAAACCATTTAAAATTACATACTATGTAAATAAGCTCGGAAATTACTAATTTATTAATATTTTCAGATTCCCGCCACCGAGTTCAAGGTCAATAAGACCCCAATATCATACTCACTCTGAAATCCAGGAACAAAACACAAGTGAACATTCAGATAGAAATAGATATAGAAATAATAGACAAAATCGACACAATGATTACCAGAAAAAACATCATCATGGTGAAAGACAAATCTTACCAATGTTGCAACAATCTAGACATAGCATTGATAGTCACAGAAACACTTTTTCTGATACAAACTGTTTCAATGACAAGACTATACATGTTAATAGCATGGGTGATGTGGACCATCGTCAATTCAATACACAGATAAGGGAACCTTATAGACAAGCTCCCTTTATAAATCCGTGGGGGCCAGACACTAATGTACAACAACCTATTGAAAGGCCTCACAACAAACCACATAGCTCAGAAGGAGATGTATACAAAGCATCAGCTTATACTGGACACAGACCACCTGCGTCTGATCACTACGGCTGTAACCCTACACATTCATTTTCAACAAGTGACAGCTCACATACCTTTAGTCGCTCTGTAGATGATACTGTAGATATAGTAAGGAGGAGATTACTAAACCGCAATGAAGTTCAAAGTGTATCAGAAAATTATGATAACCAAAATACAACTGATGTAGAAAATCAAAGGCTAAGAGATTGTATACCATTGGACTCTATACCAAATAATCAACAAGAACAGCCAGCAAAAAAAAGATATCAAAAACAAAAACACATTGAAAAGTCTAATTGTGCTAAAATCAAAAATAAAATTGTGCATCAACTATTCAAGATGGATAAAGAAAAAATTCATAAACTCATGGACAACCCAAATTCTTCTCATAAATTTGAATATGCTATCAGTAGCCTTATAACAGAATCACAGAACAGCTTTAACAGGCACATGAGGTCAACTGCTGAAAAGTCCCTCTGTAGTACAAGTGCAGAGTTTATGCAAAATGATAATAACACCATATATGAAGACACATTTATAAAACAAATGCAATGTATTCTTGATCCACAAGATACAGTATTCTTGGAAGATATAAAGCCAATTGTAATGGCAGAGTTAACGAAAGTTTTGCAGATTGATGATGAAGATGATCAATTATATGTACATCCAGAAAATACTTATAAACAATATCCAGATCCAAGTTATAATCAATATGGCTATGAAGACTATCCTCAGAGTAGTACATATTCACAAAATTTATCACATCCAGGAAATACAAGACCTAAAAGTGCTGACGGCATTACTGACAGTGATATCTCATATGAAAATAATGAACAAAATTATGATGATCCTCAACCTATGTTTCATAGACGACAAAGAAGTAAAAGTTATAATTACAATGGAGAAGTGAGTACATCTTCTGTAAATGAATTTTACCGCAGACCTTCTAATGACAATGAATCTGTGACAGATTTAAATAGGACAGCCCAAGAACAATTTTATAATCCAAATACTGAGCAAATGTTAGAAGAGGATGACCCATTTGCAGGATTAGACCAACAATATCATGTGGCCGTTGATCATGATTTTATAGGAAATGACGATATTCCTATTTCTAGTCAGAGTAATGCATGTATAAACTCAAATTATACAAAAAATGAATTAAAAGTCGAACCTGACTCTCTAGATAAAAGCTCTAAAATCATGGTCGACATAATTGACAGTCAGTTACAAGATACTGCCAAATCACCTTTAAAATCATCTGTCACAGCAAACACATTTACTCCTGATAAATCTATAAATAACAGGATGAAAGCGACACCAGAAATATCTAATTCTGATAGTAATTTACTATTACAAGATAAAGATATCAACAGTGTACATGAAGATAGAAATGGAAAGTTTAGCTCTGATTCTAAAGACATGACTACAGATATGGAAAAAAATGATGATCTTGCATCTTCATTAAAATCTTCCACATTAATAAACTCCCGTAAAAGATCTATCGATCAAAGGCCATCTCACAGGAAAGAGAAGCGGAAAAAAGTGGACTCATGTCAATCTGAACCAGACAAACAAATTATAAATGTTAATGATAGTGCCCTTAAGGCTTCAGAAAAGTGTGAGGCACCAAAATCAACATTTAATTTATTCTTTTCGAAAGAAGAAAATAAATCCACCTCTAAGGATAATAAAAAAGTCAGTTCAAATGACAAAAACTTTACAGAAAAACATGTAAAAAGAAAAGAAACTCCTAAAAAACAAAATGATACAAAGAGAAAAGACTCCACTTCAAGTCAACCCACAAGCCCCATTGAAAATACTAATTCTAATAATAATCAGACTCCTACAAAACATGACTCAAAGATAACGCTTAAAACAATAGATATGTTTACTGAACAACCACGAAAAACAAACGTTCATCACGCTCATAGGAATACTGCTCTTACACCAAGTGTAGTTCCAAATGTTATCATTGAAAAGACAGAAAAAGCGAAGGGACCTTTTTCCCGTCAGATAATTAAAAGGCATGTTGCTGTTCAAGTCTTAAAGAAGTATCCGTCGAAACAAACACAAACTGAGAGAAAAAGATTTGCTACCAAAGCTGTACAAACAGATTTAATTGTACCTGAAAGGCCCGGTATCAAATCTAATGACGCATTTGAAAGAATGAAAGAAATAGATCTAGAAATACAAGTTTTGCTCCAAGAGAAATTTAAATTGTATAATTCAATCGAAAGTAAGGAATCTGGTACAAATTCGATGCAAACATTGGGAATGACTGTATTAAACGTAGACCCATTTGATGAAGAAACTGAACTTGCATCAGATGTTCTAGACGAGGACACTATAGTTGATGATTTTACAAACATACCAGTAGAAGAACTTGAGAAAATAGCTCTAGAAAGTGTTAGTAGTAATGAGCAAATAAACGATACATCAAAAGTTGAAAAGCGGAGTCGGCGACGAAAAATTTCAAGAAATGACTCTGTTAAATCAGGAAGCCCTGCGTCAGTTGGCAGGAGAAAAAATAGTAAACCTAAATCACCAAATATATCACTGATTGAACAAATTATTACTGATGACAGACCACTAGAAGATATAATATCTTTAGATGATTTAGAAGTACCACAGGTCAAAACAAAGAGTAAAACTCAAAAGAAACAAACTGCGAGGAAAAGAAGTAAAAGGTCCGCCGCAACTAATATTGAAATGAGGGATTGCTCAGTCGTTTTGATGAGGATGGATTTCAGTCAGTATATTGACCAAAAAATTAAAACAGAACCTGTGGAAGAAAAAGAATATGAATCAAACCAAGTAGATGAAAACATGATGAATATAGCAACAGACACAGGAAGTCGAACGTCCATAAAGGAAAATATTTTTGTGGAAAGTGCTATTAACGATGTACATATTGATATGCTAGATGTATCAGAGGATATTATAGTAGGTGATAACTGCGAAGTTAAATTAGTAGAAGATAAGGAAGCTATTGAATCGGTACCTGTGCCAATTAGTGAAGAAATTATCTTGGATAATAGTCAATCGTCTATGGAGGATGCGTTGCCGGCCATGAGTCAAGGTGAAGAATGCAAAGTGTACGATTACTCCGCTGATGAAAACTTGCGTCGCGATTCTGTTATCGTGTCGGGCAATGCTGATGCAGTTCTAGCTATAGAGGTAAGTATGAAAGCCCATATTATCACAACATATTAGAAACTAGCATTACAGCAGCAGATTCATCCTTAAGAATTTTTTTAAAAATACTCTAATTTTTTAATTCTAATGTTTTCTAATTTTAAAACAAATGCCAGTAAAAATATACACTTAAAAACTTATCACATTACAAACAGACACTTTTCACATTACAATTTTATCTACTTATGTACAAATATGTATAGAATTCTGATACAACTTAGCAACTCGGCCCAGGAATAAAACTATATATCTATCTTTCAAGTACCAACCACATATTATTTTAAAAATAAAGCGTTTATAAGTAGTTTCGCTTATAAGAGTTCATCGCGAACAAACATCATGACACCGAAATTTTATAATTAACAATTAATATAAAATAAAATTATATTTATTGTAGATTATATTTACTAATGATATATCAACAAACAACATATTTGTTTCAGTGTGTGGAAACAAACTTCTTAGCGGCGTGTTTAGACGGCAACGTCTACTACTTTAACAGTGAAGGGCAGCTTATAACGACCTTGCGGGGGTCGAACCTTGCTGTGACATGTTTGACCATCGTCAAGGAAAAACATGGAACAACTGTGTATACAGGATCATTGGATTCGCGTATACGCTATTATGACTTGGAGGTAGGCATTTAAATAAATATGTTGGGATATTATTACAACAGCGCCATCTAGTTCCGCAGTAAGCTACGTAACGTGCTTGTGTTGCGGATACCAGATAGTTGATATACTACCCATAAATTTTAAATAATGGAATACAAACATTCGTGATTAGCATATGAATGCCCCCAGTGGGACTCGAACCCGCGACCGCTGGCGCAGAAAGTAGGGTCACTACCAACTGAGCCAAACGAGTCGTCAAACGTTTAACGGCTTGTTACGTCGTTCCGTTGATAGTTTTTCAGTAATTACTGTACATAGCGTGGGTTCGATTCCCACGTGGAGTATTTTGTCCTGTCTGTTTATGACAGATTGGTGCTAGACATTTTTATGAAAATATAGTATGTATTTTGGTACATTAATAAATTGTAATAATAATAGAAATAAATATAAACTATTATAATTTGATTTCAATATCTTTTTGTAATGAAATACTCTATTTTATGTGATATAAGTAATCAAATTAAAAAATGATTTTACTTAAGTTCATTTTGATATTTCAGACTGGCTTAGAAAAGGGACCAGAATGCAATGTTTTAAGCCCAATACAAACTATGGATAGGGCGTGGGACACCGTGTTTGTTGGCACACGGACCGGATTTGTTTTGCAGTTTGAGTGCAAGGTACAAAGTAATTCTTAATATTACAATAAAGCTTATTACCTGCTTCTCATTTTGTAGCTTTTAATTTAAAATATAAAAAAAAATACCTCCAGCCCATAACTATTTATACCATTTCAACAAGCCTATATTATATGATATCTGACCAGAACTTTTGACACAGCAGTGCAATCCAAGGTTACCAAATCATTGCAATAACGTCAAAATTACAAGATTTCAGCATTTAAATGTACAACATCTGTGGAAGTTGCTCATACCTTTTGACTCTCATTAAATAAGCTAATAGCCCACAGTGGTCAAAAGGATTTCTTGATTTAAAGCTATAACCACTCAATCAAATCACCTTTCAAAAACAAAATTAAATCATCGCTATCGTTTCTTCGCCTTGAGAGATACAATGCAACAGACAGACACACAAATATGGAATTTAAACTTATATTAGCCCACTTCTTTGCAAAAATGCACAGCTACTTAACAGTCCTTAAGATGTTCATATTATTTATGATAACTACTTATAAATCAATGGATGTACCAAATTATTACCCTGCTATTATTAATAACATAATAATTATATACATTTAATCCCAAATTCTCTTTGCAGAACAACATGTTGATACCGGTCAGTTCAGTGAAATTTTCTGATCAATCAATTCTGGCCCTTAGAGCCATGAAGGAGGGGCCACGAAAAGTTCTTCTAGTAGCTGCCAGATCTGAGAATGTAACCATAAAAGACGCACAAACCGGTCTTTTACTGAGAACTCTAGCTGGCCCCAAGATGACTGTATACACACTGCTGTATGAAGATGGCAAGGTGTACTGTGGGACCAGCAGTCATCAAATTCATGTATTTGATTATACAGTGAGTATTAGATGTAGTAGTAATTGCTAGCATGTACGGTCACACACCTGGAGGTCCTGGGTTTGAGTCCCGGGTCGGGCCAAGCTTAGTTACTGAGTCTTTCTGTTTTATAAGCCTCAGTAATAGCCCAGAGTTGGGAAGTTGGCGGTGTTTCACCCCCGTGCCTCGGAGAGCACCTGAGAGAGAGACCTGCTCCTTAACTCTCACTGGTCGTGTCGAGTAGTCGTCCCACCGGAATATGAGAGTGATAAGGAACAGAGAGTGCACTTGTGTTTGCGCGTACACTTGTGCACTATAATATGTCCCGCGCCGTTGGCTAGTCTCAATGAGATTGGCCATTATTATTTAATTGCAATTTGCAACAAAAAATATAGATTATGCCACTTCATAGCATGGTATGTAACTTGTGCTTGTTATGTATATATTAAATATCTCTGACTTATACGCGGAAGGGAATAGAAACACCTTGGCGTATACATTTTATACTGTATAAAATTAAGTACAAGTGATCCCGACAATGTGCGAATAGGGACTGAAACGTACGTCTATAAAATATTATTAAGATCTCTACCAAACAGGGAAGGTGCAGAGATGATGCAATACAATATTATTTAGTGCAATATTATTATACTATAAGCACAAAGCACACAACAATTTTACTGATATTTTGATGTTTTTATCATTTCCATCATGACTGTCATACTGCAACCTAGCAACCTCCATCCAGCACTTGGATTGCGTGTTGGACTATGGCCTGAGCCTCATATTGAAGTCAGATGTATGCCCAACAGTGGGATTAAGATGTTTATAAAGTGGCTGAAAACTTATACTGTACTAACGACTCACTCTCGCTTCCCTTGGGTCAAAAAAAAAATGAAAATCGGTGCAGTAGACAGATAGACGTGGCGGAGGATATTGTTTTATATTCTGTAGTGATGATGTATTTGTTGTCCCAGAGCGGTGGTCACGTGGGCACGCACGAGGGCGGCAAGGGCGCGGTGTGCCTGCGCGCCACGGGGGGCCTGCTGTTCGCGGGCTGCTACGACGGCTGCGTGTACGTGTACCGGGAGGGCGAGGGGCAGCCCTTCGCGCAGATCCGGGGGCCTAGCCTCATGTTGCTCTCTTTAGCTGTCGTTGGTAGTAAGGTAAGACTGGTGTATTTTTCTGTATATATAAAAAAATGGATGGACTGTTCTACGAACGAATAGCTCAAAATGCTGATAATATTGGATTGTTTGGTAAACAGGGCTGGATTGGTGTATCGTTTTAAAATTTGTATAGAGAAGTTCTAGAAAGTTGAACTTATACAAAAACAAATTTAACATTTCTTTTTTTTCCAAGAACCTTTCCTGTTAAAAGTCTAAACATAATGCCATTGTGCATATAACTACATTAATAATTTATAATATACATATATGTAAATTAATTGTTGCAGATTATTGCTGGTTACAAAGACAGAAGTTTGTACATATGGAAGATACCTCTTTGTATTTTACAAGAAATGATACTATAATTTCTACGAAGCCATGTTGATTGCACACCATTATATTTTTAATTATTGTCACTAACTGTTTAGATTTAGATGTTTAGATCGTGTATTTTAATTAATAAAGTAATATAAATGGGTTATAAAGATTATTTTTTCATTTATATTAAGTTACATTAAATTTAATTTCAAGTAAGTTTTTTTGTTATATTATGTCACAAAAATGGGTGTTAAATATTTTGTACGGTACAATGCAGGATGTGAGCCTCTACAGTCTAAGTGCGGGTTTGCGAAAATAACAATGGTATATATACACGATACATTTTTAACACATATCTACATATATAGGTACTATTCACAAATAGGAATGTCATAAAACATTTGGCATGAAATACTAAATATATGTACTAGAAAATGTATAGTTCTCATGGTTTAGGTCTTTTTCAGTAATCAAGGAAGCCATCCTGCGACGCCCCGCTAAGATGGATGGAGGTTTAGTTGGTTTTTTGTAGGTAGTACTTACTTTTCTAGCTGGTGAGTCCCACATAACCACCTGTTACCTACAAGTAGTATGCGCAAATGCATTTCCCAACTTTAAAAAAAAAGGACGAATCCGATGTTAAGCGAGGGTGATTTGGTAATCTCATCATCAACATAGTAGATCCAGTCAACATATTTATAATAATAAAAAAATAAAAATACCCAAAGTAAAGGAAAACCGAAGGCGTTAAATTAATTTTATTGATGATTGAAATATCAGAAAATGAATTGTTAGGTTCTTGATGCGTATTCATACATGCTGTTTAAATTTTATTTTTTTTAGCAACGAAAAGAGTAACTAGCACAAAGAAATAACAATAGATATAATACTCTCTTACGACGAGGCGAGATACGACGACGAGACGAGGTATTTTTCGTAAAAGCTATATAATCCTCCTGGTGGAGTTAATATAATATGATTGACAGGCTTTTATAATTTTGCTAATAAAATATATGTAAGTAGGTTAAAGGCTAATACACCTTATAACATTAGCTATCCGCGAGTAAAAGTTCCGTCAAAATCGGTCCAGCTGTTTCAGATATTAGCCGGAATAAACAGACAGCCAAAAATTTTAAATTGTTTTTTTATGTTAGTAATTTGAAATGATTGAAAATGCATTTAGTCACTGACCTCTATAATACCACTGGACTGGCTGTTGCAAGCGTTTGACAGCAATTTTTTGTGTTCATTTGAAGCGCCACTAGCGAGAGTCCCGAGAACTAATTTTGACGTATATTGCAAATAACAGCGAGAAGTGTTTGTTTACTGTAAAGTAATTTTGCATTTTCGTTGTTAATATAACATAAGTAGTAATTATGACGATACGATCATTGATTAATAAAAAAATAAAAATCTTTATATCGACATCATTAGTTTTAGTACCACAAACTTTCGCTACGTCGGACAGCGCCAAAATGGCGAATATCAAGCAGCCACAAAAGCACGTTGACAACAGCCAGTCCAGTGGTATTATAGAGGTCAGTGCATTTAGTGGAAAGCTGTTAATTTTAAATTAAATACAGACACTTCAATTTCTTTTTTCTCTTCCGTGATGTCAATGAATTCAGCCCTTTTTAACAGCGCACTGTTTGTTGGGCATGGGCATCCATTCAATAGGAGGGAGATCAGGCCATAGTCCATCACGCTGGCCAAGTGCGGGTTTGTGGACTTCACATGTCCTTTCAAAAAAATATGCAAATACATTAGATTTTAGTATACTCGCTACAAAGAAATAAGAATAATAATAATAATAGTTTATTTCATTCAACAAAAGTACAAGAATAAAATTCTAATTTAGTTATATCTATTATTATATTGATTGTAAACTGAATAAATTCTTGAATAATTCTATTGAAAATTGAAATGATCATTATTATCGATACAATGGCCGGATCTAGTTTTTAGAATTTTTGTCTAACTAATTATTATATTAATACCATCTAATCATTATCAACAATTTTATTAAAATAATAAATGACAATAATATTTTAGTGTTAAAGTTTATTTATCCGTGATTGACCATTTCAGAACGTAATTAATTTTTGCCAAGTGGCACTCCTGCCATGAAGTGAATTTCTGACTTACGTCAGTGTGGGTGTCTCAGTGTCGGCGGCCATTATTCTACGTATATAATATTATAATTTTTTTGTGTTTTGCGCTGTACTACATTCGAAACAAAGAACTTTGTAATATTTAACAAACTATTCTATAGAACTATTGTTGTTTTAATACAAATATAGTACAAAATGAATCCAGAATAGTAAGTATTTTTTTTATATGATGTGTGAAACAAGGATGGGCAGAATTTCTTTTCAATTTTAGCATGTTCATTTAGTGAAGAAGTATATAATGTACCATAAGGGAATAATTTGATGCATTTAACATATATAATTTAGTTCCAGCATCATAAATGTGTAATCAAATGGTGACTCATTACGGTCTTAGTACCAACAAAATCGAAACGTAATCGTGAAAATCTGTGTGAAGGGTGTACTAATAATCCTGATTTTTACTTCCGCATATATTAAAAAAATAAATGCTTTGAATAGTGTTCGACTTTAAGTGTATATTTTCCTGTATTTTGTTTTCTTTGTTTAACAAGACAAAGATACGCCTCCAGCGAGGTCGAAGATTTATGCGTGTTTATCGTTTCATACTTATTGACGTTTATTGTGCTTTGACATCAGGTGGACCGTGAAATAAACACAAATGTCATTGTTTTTAGCGATTACCTCTTCAAACTGCTCTTGATTGGTGACTCTGGTGTGGGCAAATCATGTCTCCTGCTCAGATTTGCTGATGATACTTACACAGAAAGTTATATCAGTACTATTGGAGTTGACTTCAAAATTAGGACTTTAGATTTAGATGGTAAAACAATAAAGTTACAAATATGGGACACAGCGGGTCAAGAAAGATTTAGAACAATAACATCGTCTTACTACAGAGGAGCACACGGAATCATCATTGTTTATGATTGCACAGATCAGGTACCTAATTATAGTTGCGCATATTAATTTATTTAATAAGCTACATCCTAATCTTATAAAAACCAATTTAATTACAAGCAAAATTTAACCAATTTTTTATCTACTACTACTAAACAATCCTATTTTCTGTTAATCTAAATCTTTTATGAAAATATTATTTTATTATTGTATATAATGAAATCAAATTTAAATGAAAAGTTTAAAATAAAGCTAGAACCATGATAATAAAAATACTAGATTTTACTTTTAGTCTCAGATACATATATGTGTATATATGTATATATAGATACGTATAGGTGTATGTATACTTATAACATTCTAAATTTTAGACTCATCATTCAAATCATCATAGAAAATAGAAATAATTCAGTTTCAACTTATATCAATAAAATAGAGAAAGTTTATATTTCATTAAATCATTCATACAAGTCTTCAATTAAAACACTAATGATTATGCTACCTTTGTATAATCAATATACTGCAGCCCTTTAATTTTTAAATCAGTGGGCAGAGTGAATATAACAACAACAAATTGTTGAATGTCAACTTAGACCCTTAGTACCTAGAATCAGTAAAAATATAGCCCAAGCTGTACCTTCAGACTTCTTTAACCCATTCAAATGGTTTAAATATAACAAACAATAGTTATTATTTGAATTTTATTATTTGTAAAAGCCTTATCAAACTATTATATGCTTTATCAACTGAGTGAATAAAGTGTATAGTTGCTATCATATCAGCATCTGTACTATCTAAATTAATTATTCTCAATCTCCAAATATAAGTATTTCTATACAAATTCATTTTTTTATTAAAATTTAAATTTGAAAATGATCTCATTATTAAACCCTCTTGTTTTGATATGTTTACAAATTGTAACAACAATATATTTTTTTATAAATATTCCATTGAAATAATTATTATTCATCTCTTGTAGTATTTTGAATTGTCATATAAGCAGCAGTCTGTGTGTAGTCATATTGGTTCACATTACTATAACAGTGAACATTAATTATCATATTATCACAAAATTTATATAAAGATTAATTTATATAAATGTACAAGTATTTTAATTATATATGTAATCCTTACAGATATAATTAAAATACTTGTACTTTTATAATATTATGTAAATAATAATTATATTGTAAATAATAATAATACTTTTATAAAAAACAAAAAAAATGTATTAAGAGAATTTGTAATATTCTATTTTAAAATTATTTTTAGTGACCTGATAAACTACTAAAAGTTTACATTTCCATTAACTTCTTACCTGTATTTCCAATTCAGTAAATGAACCATATCATTTTGACTCTTGATAATTAACACAACATAAAGTTTCTTTGAGTAATAAAATATTAATGTTACATTATTGAATGAGCTAAAGCAACATAAAGGATGTGTTGAGGCACACAAGCAAAGCTTGGATAAAGAGCTATTTGTGCATATTATATAACATGCTTTTAATTATGTATCCTCACAGGACTCATTCAGCAACGTCAAACAGTGGTTGGAGGAGATTGACCGCTACGCCTGCGACAATGTCAATAAACTGCTCGTTGGCAACAAGTGTGATCTTACTACAAAGAAAGTTGTTGACTACACTACAGCTAAGGTAATATTTTACTTATAATTTATTAAATTTGCATTAAAGTTATATTGTGAGTGTGTTCACTTCTTCAGGCTGTAATGCGGACTAGTAAAATTCAGTAAAAATGTTATATCTTATTGGAAATACCTGTCACATGTTTCATTTAGTAAATAAAAGGTAATACCTAGACAGTGGTAGCCCAGTGGTAACGCGTCGCTTGTATAACCGAGTGATGCGGGTTCAAATCCGGGTCTCGCACCTCTGATATTTTCATGTGCGAATCATTCCTATCATGATTACCACTTGTCTTACGGTGAAGGAAAACATCGTGAGGAAACCTGCATGTCTGAGAAAACCTAGCAAGTTTTCGTAAGACATGTGAAGTCCGCCAACACGCACTAGGCCAGCGCGGTGGACTATGGCCTGATCCCCCTCGTACTGAGGGAGGCCCTTGCCCAGCAGTGGGATGTTAAAAAGGGCTGATGATGATGATGATGAATACCTTTTCTGTAAATTCCAATAAAATCTGAAGTTATCCCAGGGTTTTTCTAGTTCTTGTCAGTGGCTTCATACATATTTCAGAGAAAATCAACTCAAATGAAATTTTCAAAATATTCTTTTTATAGTATGTTCACGTTAAGAATGCAGTGAGTTGTCATTTCAACTACAGGGTAAAGGTGTATTCACAACGGTCTCAAAATTCAAACAAATGATATTTTCACACATTATGTAAAATGGATTTATAAAATTACTTTTAACTGTCTAAAATCAAAATAATATTTTTTTCAAGTTTATCTTACAAATCAGATTATTTCCGCTTAAAACATTCTTGACCGCCGGGATCTTTTTTCACGAGCGATTTTAATGTATACTACTACTATAAACTGTTACGGTTACTAAAAATGTCAAGGACAGGCACAACGTTGCGTCCGAAATGTCTATGCGTTCAACTGGTCACTGTGAACGCGACTTTCTGATTTGAGAAGATTTCATTGGTTAAGGGGCGTTGCTATGCTGGTAATGTGTCATTTACTGCATTCTTAACGCGAACGAGGTATATAATCTTTAAAAAAGAAATATTACCCTTGCTGACTATGTTTCGACTTAATTATATTATTAGGATATGTATTTAAGAATTGTAACAGATTATTAGGATTTCTACATAAATCTCATATTCCGCCTTTATTATTTGATATTTGGTGTTACTAGATAAGGAAGATCAACGCCCACCCTTATCTTTGTGCACATACTATGTGTCATCGAACTTTTTGAAGAAAAAAAAATCTATTCGTTGCATTTCAACGATGTTAAATTTTTCTCACATTAAGTTGGGTTTTAGCCAAATTTGTAGAAATATTCTGATCTCTTATATTGCGTCTAGTGTCCGACCGAAACTGGTTTTTACGACCGAAACCGAAACCGAAACCGAATTTCGGCAACGCTCTCAGTTTCGGCCGAAACCGAAACCGAAACCGAAACTTCCTTACCAGGATCATGTTTTGAGAGAAAAATAAAGAAAACGTTATTATGCTTTTGAAAGCGCCACTATCTTTTGTTTCACATCGATCTGTTGTTGTCGCTTGTAAAATTTTATATTCAACCTAATGAACAAAATTGTCCAAGCAAATGCACTCTATTCTAGTGAAAAAAACGTTTAAAGTAGTATTTCGATTGGCCACATGACGGTTCCTCTATGGGAATCTTGTGTATTGACAGGGAACTTTGAAACTCTGAATTCACAATATTATCACCACTAGTGCACTATAGTAAGTACCAAGTACACTAATTTTTGTTTAGGTATAGCATTAGGGAGAGAGTTAAATTAACCAAAAAATATTTAGATAGTTAGGTTAATCTAAGACAGCGGTAGCCCAGCGGTAACGCGCTCGCTTGGATAACCCAGTGATGCGGGTTCAAATCTGGGTCTCACACCTCTGATATTTTCATGTGCGAATCATTTCTATCATGATTACTACTTGTCTTACGGTGAAGGAACACATCGTGAGGAAACGTGCATAGAAAACCTAGCAAAACACGCACTAGGCCACCGCGGTTGACTATGGCCTGATCCCCCTCGTACTGAGGGAGGCCCGTGCCCAGAAGTGAACGCTAAAAATGGCTATTGTTATATTGATTTATTTTTTGATGACTAATCTTATGCCATATCACGTGATAAAACTTACAGAAAATAAATAACACAAAAACTGACAACATACAAAATGAACTGCAAACACAAGCCAGTTACGACATGATTAGTCGCTTGGATGGAAATCAACTCGCCGAACATGACCGATCACAGCGCGAAAACTCCCGAATGCAGTTTCGGTTTCGGTCGTAGTTTCGGCAGGTTTGCCACCGAAACCGAAACTAAACCGAAACCCGGTTTTTTGCCGAAACTCGACCGAAACCGGAACCGAAACCGAATGTTCGGTCGGACACTAATTGCGTCATAAAAAATCATACATATCAACATACATTCATTGCATTTCTATAACCCTGAGTTCTCGGCTTCAATCAATTAATTCGAGCCTTTAGTACTGCGCCTTAACTCTCACTGTTCGTATCGAAATATAGTCCCAAATGATAGGGAGTGTTCTTGTGTCTGCTGATACACTTAAGCAGTACAATGCCTCTTACGCATATTCTGACTAGTCTCACATTTCCCGTCGTAAACGAAATCGGTCAGGAAGGCATTATTTAATATCGCCTTGGGTTTTAATTGATCTATTGTATGATCCATACCGATTATTCACTAGAGTGAGAATAGAACCGATAAACAACGCAATTGTACTAAAAACATGGTAGCAGATTCACAGAAAACTGCGTTAGAAGGGATTATAACTTAGCAAGTTTTATTGTTTAGGAAAGTCCTTTTCGTCTTCATTTAATTTTGTTATGATAATTAAAGATGACTCATCACTACTTATTTACGATACATGAGTCAAATACGTCACACACCACAGTTTGTGTTGTTGGAGTATTTTTAACTGTAGGCACAGATAACATAATACTAATGTAGATATGTTTGACGGATATAGAAAATATATTCGTCAATATCTCGAAAACTAGTAAATAAAAAACAAGACAACCTCTAACTTGTGAAAATAAATGTGGTATAAAAATGGCGACAGTATATTATTTAATTAAAATCTTTGAGGTCAATTTAATTTAATATATTAATTTAAAACAACAAACAATTTTAGTATGTGGAATTGAAGGAATTGCAATTAGCAATTCATTAATTTGATACTATCGTGCTGTATCGATGACGGCGCCAGGAGTAGATAAAGGAAAATTTCAGTGACTAACAGGAAAACTTTACGATTAACCTAATTTGATTCGGTTGACAAATTAAACATAATATATAACAATAGGGAATTGCGACTCTTTTTAGACATACGATTACCTCGCATTGTTTTCCTTTACTGTCAGCCAAATAGACTTCTTATAGAAAATGATTAGCGATAGCCTAATATCAAACATACGAAACTCGGAATTTGTGCTCGCTTTAGTTAAACCAAGCGCTTTAAACTAGCCTACTGGTCTTATTTTATTTACAAATAGATTTTTACACTATCGTAGAACATATCCCTTTCGATAAGCAGTTGAAGTCGTCCACTATTTTACAATAACCTTAATATTTGCATCGACAGCAATACGCGGAACAGCTAGCAATACCGTTCCTGGAGACGTCAGCGAAGAACTCCACGAACGTGGAGCAGGCGTTCATGACGATGGCGGCGGAGATCAAGGCGCGGGTGGGCCCGCCGTCCGCCGGCGCCGCGCCCGCCGGCGCCGCCGTCAAGATCGACCAGGGCCGCCCCATCGACACCGGCAAGTCCTCGTGCTGCTGAACTGCACACGACAGGTACTTGTCTCTACCTGCACTTATATTTACATATGATGTCAAACATCTGACTTATATTTACGGAAAGTGACGGAAATTCTTCGCTTCTTTTTCGATTCTTTTGTGCCCGTATAAATGTCTTATTGACGCCGGCAAGTCCTCGTGCTGTTGAACTGCACACGACAGGTACTTGTCTATCTACCTGCACTTATATTTACATATGATGTCAAGCATCTGACTTATATTTAGATATGATGTCAAACATCTGTTGACGTGCCTTGGCAGTACCTACTTATGGTGGTGACGGAAATTCTTCGTCTCTTTCTTTCGATTCCTTTGTGCCCGTATAAATGTCCTATCGACACTGGCAAGTCCTCATATTAATGAAGTCCGTGCGATAGGTACCTTAAACATTAGTTGGAGTTCCTTGACAATTCGTTTCTCTTGCGTGCATATAGTAGACACACTTATCTATTTATTTATTTATTTATTTATAAATATTAAACACCCATGACTGGAGTACAAACATTCGTGCTCAACAAATGAATGTCCCCAGCGGGACTCGAACCCGCGACCGCTGGCGCAGAAAGTAGGGTCACTATCAACTGACCCAAATTCTGAATACAATACATATATATTTTATTCCATTTTTGTTTCCCACTTCCAGGGTGGCGACGCGAACGGCCGGAGCTGCGCCCAGCTGTTATAATGCAATTACCACAAATTCATGATCGCATCCTTATTATTATAAATAAATAAATAAATGATATATAGTGCCGAGTGGCGGATGTTATAAGCTAACTCCCTTAAGTTGCTATCGTCGAGGTGAAATGGATGGTGTATGTTTATACGTGTTTATATATAATGAATATTGTAGGTTAATTTTGTGCTGTATTCCAAATTACGATCTATGTTTGGAGACACGAGTTTTGTATGGAACGGGAGCCTTGTACGTAGAAGTGGCGGTCTGACTCGGAGAGTTTTACACACGGTATTTGGCAATAATATAATTTCACTATTACTATGCCATTTTACAATATTTTATGGTAAATTCTCTTATGAATTTTTTTTTTAATTTTTATTATCTCCTCACAAGAAAACTGCAATATTTAAGTGTCTTATTAAAATTAAATAAATATAATTTAAACTGGACCTATCTTAAATGAAATAGGTCCCAAGACCATGTCCATGTTAAGATCCCCCCACAAAAGACCCGTCGGCCGCCATCTTGTAACGTATGTCAACTCAATATCAGTCCATTTCGAGGTAGGCTAATTTCTCCATAAGTTTGCTTTTAGCGTTTTCTTTTCAAACGTCACCGTGGTACTAATTCGTTTTAATATTCGTCTGCACTGGGTGTTATTCCATATAATATATTATTTTTTAATTATAACGCGTACTGGGGTTGTGCTGTTCGAAATTTTGTGTTGAAATTATCTCACATTTGAAAATTCGTATATTTTAACACAAAATTGTAGATATAGCGACTAGGCCTTAGTTTAGACAGATGTATAGAGTAATGTAGCTGTCGTTTGCGATCAAGCGGGAACATAGAGTATTATACACCAGCGATGTTTGACATCGGGTTGCGCCTACTGCCTAGTTAGCTATATATGCACAACACAGATATTTATAGGCTTTAAAAGCATATTCCAAGCCTTTTTAAATAAAATATATATTATGTTTTATTCAATCTTAACCATAAAGACATTATTACACCCTCTTAATACATATATATGCAATCCGATGTCAAATACCGTTTTTAAATATATCGCTCAGTGTTTTAAATATCACGTCATCTAGCCACATGTAGAAACACATTGTCACCTTAGTGTTTGTCTAATTTTTATTGTGTATGTATTAGTAAACGTAATTAATGTTACTCACTTAAAATAATTTCCAAAATTATTACAATTTTAATAAATCTAAGCAATAAGAAACTTAAATTAGGGAAGCTCAAATGTTATAACAAAAACAGATTTAGTGTGTTTCCATCTTTATTTTCGAGTATATAACAGTCGGTATTTAAAACATTGGACTTGTTATTTTATTTTTTCGAACGTCTATAACTTACTCAAGTATGTCGTTATTTTTATACTATTACATGAAGTTAAGTTTACTTAATTAATCGATCCGCTAACCCACTGTAATTCTGTATTGAGGGTTTCTTAGAAATTAAAACCGTATGCTATTTAATGATGTTTTATTTTATCCTTTACTATCCTTTAATATATACGTAACAGCAGTGAATGTAATAAACGAAAATTTAATGCTAAGAATTTCAATTTTGGTAGGTATTAATTTCAATAATTAAGCTAAATAATGTCTGATTCCATGATTTTTGGAAAAATTATTATGATAAAGTATGTGGAGGCAACCCTCGAAATACATCCTATTTCTTAAAAAAAAATTGACAGAGATCAAAAATCTTTTTTATTACTTCCTAATTTTACAAGTCATTTTGTTATCTGCTAACAACAGCATCGCATCATATATTCGTAGTCGTGACAGAGACCGTGCAAGTTGAGAGGACACTGAAGAAACTCTGGGCATTGTACTGGAAGATTATCTGAAAGAAAATGGCAATAGTTAAACAATTATAACACAATTTTTATACGTCATTAAGAATTTTGGGAGTAATTGTAGTTTAAGTAAGGATCGGATACATGTTCGTTTTGTCTTTTAAAAGCATAATATGACAATATTTATTATTTAATTGTTTCTGTAATTCACTATATCACTAAATGATAATTTCATGCGAGCAAATCTACTGACAACTTATATAAATGCAAAAGTTTGGTTGTGTGTGTACGTTTGTTACTCATTCACTCCGAAACGTCTGGATGAATTTCTAGGAACTTAATTGAATAGATTACCTAAAACCTGAAAACTATTAGTCTATTTAATTTTAAGATACCTAAACCATAAGCACAGCCGCAGCAAAACCCGTGTATAATGGCCTCGTCGTCTTCGCAGCCACGCGGCGGACATCCGTTACACCATTGTCCAATGCCTATCCATGGCATATTCCCTAAAAAACAATAATAATATTAACAACATATATTCTTGGCAAGGCTCTAGTTGTGTTAAGGCATTCAAGTATTATTAGAATCTAATATCAAATCCAATTTTGTGTATTTAGTATTTTAATCTAGTAATACAAACGATAAAGATTGAACAGTTGAATGTTGCCATGATCTATACGGTTCCTCTAAGTCTTGGACGATAAATCATTTAACGATTTACCTGCAGGTAAAGTCGTTTTAAATATGGGAGAGCCAGAACAAAATAGTAAAGAGAAACCGAGGATATCCTTGACCCATTAAGACTGGGAATATAATGAAAACGTCTCTTTATAATCTATTTTTCGTGTTTCCACATGAAATGACCCCAGAGACATAATACTTAGACCCATTGGCTACACAACCGCTCCCATAGACCACGCCTTATTCTAGTCACTGAGTGACCATTTTGAAAAAAAGACCATTTAAAAAAATAAATAGTAGATACCTTAATGCAAAACAATAGGTACTTACATCTAGGCGCCTTTCGAACTAAACTGTTTCCTGTGTCAGAAGAAGGAAAAAACAAGCCGTACGAAATATTTACTACAGAAATAAATAAAATAAAACTAGACAGTATCTTTACTAAATCCATTATGAGAAATGACTCTACGCTTTACACTTTCCTATTTATAGGTTAGTTATAAGTAATTAGTTTTAGGTCATTGTCACTAGATAATGCCTGAATGTTTCTGGAATGAGATAATCTCGTATTTAATTTTTAACATTAAAGCGACGTTCTTGCATACTTAGATAGTAGTCGGGGGTTTGATTTTTTGAAGGAGATGCAGTAAAAATTATCTCCAGACCTCAATAGGTGTAATAAATATGCTTCTCTTAACTTTACTTCTGTGTGTCTAATAAGGGCGAGCGAAGTGAGACCTTAGGTCTCGCTTACTATAAAACCATCTAGCCTATAGATTTGTTCTTTAACATAGTAATTAAACTTCATATCTAGATGTGTTTTCTGTCAAGAAAATGATTATTTATCTATACATAAATAAAATAAAAAAGAGTCACTTTGACTCTTGTTAATTTCAAATTAACAGCTTTTTACTAAATGGATGCAATTTTATTGTACTACTAACGCCATCTGTTAGAAAACCAAAAGAGTTAACATCGCTGTAACATTATTAACCGTTAGAAAAACTACGCGAGCCCTCACAAAGCTTAGGTTTTTGCCAGTTTAATCATATTCTAATTTTTCAGCAAATAATTATAAATCAGGGTAAGTTATTAAGAAAACATCAAAATTATATTAAAACATTTATTCCAATCGACTTTTGGTAATAAAACAAAATATGTAACAATAATAATGTATATTAAAATATAAAATTTAACAAAAAAAAACGATAGATAGCGCTGTAAATAAATACAAATAAATGAGATCAAAAAAAAATATCACAGATATAAATTCAAGTGCATCACTACTAATTAATATGTGCATAATCTTACAATTAGTTTTTAAATAAAACTTTTTTTTAAATTAATACTATCTTTTTGGCGTTTACTCGCGAATTTATTAATTAGATTATTGGATTCGAATGCTAAAGCATTGCCATGATTAATAAACCATGATTGCTGTAAACAGCTGCTGTAAACAGCAATCATGGTCATGGAGACTGCTATCGAACCAAAAATCGACAAAATCCTAATAGAAAGTGTTACTTCACTAAAATGTTTATGTAAATGATTTAATTAACCGCTATGACTAGGTTTTTACTATACTTAAACACGCTGTAAGCGTTTTGGCATACATTTGGCAAATTAGTTACTAACTGGAAGTGCTTTCGATTTGATCTAGATTCTAGAAGGTTAAAAATGTGTAAAATTTTTGGCAATTTGGCATAAACTATATCTCGTAACTAGTATCAGTAATTCATTTTAATTAAATTTAAAAATATTAAAGAGAAAAATAACCTTTTAAATAAAAAAAAACATTTTATGTATATATTTTTTTTAAATTAAAAGGGTCAATTCTAAACAAAAAATGTTTAAAAGTAGTCAATATAAATTATATAACACATTATTATAAACAAAAACACTTTGTAAATTGATTGTTTGAAGCAAACACTAATACTTAATAAGTACTTAAAAATGAATTACTGACAGTAAACAACCTTATAAAGTAATGTTTAAATACATATAAATATTTTGTTATTCCAATATCAAATGCTAAGGTACAGGAGGTAGACTAAAAATACTGTTGGTTCATAGACAAGTTGCTTTGGCACTGATTTCATGTATCGACATTAAATACTTAATTATATGCTAAAAAATTCATTTTAACACAATGCTATACTTAAAACTACATATAATACCACATTCATTTTAAAGTTCTAAATATAACGGATATCCATATTTGTTATTATAATTGTTAATACATTGCTCGTGCTTTGACCGGTTAATGAAAACGAACGATTAAGTAAATCGAAATATTAATAGTTATTCATAGAGAAAGGTTTGATTTTGACATCGTTATAAACGTGTCAATTAATTCAAAAGTATAGCAATACGGGAACTTATTTCTTTCTTATTCTTTTCTTATTAACTTGCATTCGGGGATTCCCCGTATGTGGTATAATGAAGACATTTACAACTATAGTATGTTCGGTAGGATGATCGTCTTGGCATAAAATGGAACTAGACATCTGCAAATTTTTCGTGTTGTTTAATTGTGATTTTTATTGTAAAATCATGACGAAAAGGGGAAAATCTTTACACCATTCAAAAAGAGAAGTAATATTTATATATTATACGGTTCTGCCAAAAAGAAAAAGTAGCAAAACACAACAACAACAAAACAATAAACAATGCAACGCCCTCCAATCTTACGACGATCATCCTACCGAACAGACTCTAAAGATGACGATTCTTTATAGTTGAGAACAATGATATTATATACAAGATACGTCACGTTCATACTGCACGCACAACAATTGTTCCGCGACACACATACACATTTAATAACATTGCATATCTAAACACACGACATAAGTGCGACAGGAAATACGCAAAGCTTAAGAGTGAAAGAGACAGCTATTTGTACTCAGTACAGCCACGAATAGTTCGTGATTTAAGCAATGTTCTATCTCTTTTATCGTTTGGAAACAAGCTTTGATTCATTAAAATTACAAATTATAGATTGATCTATTTCAAACTTCAATATTTTTATACACTTACCTGTGATATGATATACCTTCATCTTTTTTTACCTTTTTGTCGTAATTTTTGCACTTTCGAAACACACAGGAAGGCATTTAAACTTTTTTTTAGTAGACACGCGTGCACGCAATGACAGGTCACAGCTCGACTGCAATGGTCACAAATAGGACCAATCCACGGCACGCGTTTGGTGCGTTAGTGGCGTATCTTGTATATAATATCATTGGTTGAGAACAATAACTGTAACGTTGTGCATAATATGATTACACGGAGGCTCTCTCCACGAGGTCGGGCGCTAGCGAGGCCCGCTTGGCGCGCGCGCGCCGCGGCCGCGTCGGCGCCGGCAGCAGCGCGCCCTCGCACTGCTTGTTGCCGAGGCAGTTGCACGAGCACACCTGCGGACCATGCACTTTGTTACTTACTGTGTGTGTGTGTGTGTGTGTGTGTGTGTGTGTGTTTGTGTGTGTGTGTGTATAAATATTCTAAATAAATGTATTAATGTAGTGAACAGAACATAGATATTAATTTTTTTTTTGTACAGTAAGTGTACCACGGGTTATCGAAACAAGGGCCACGTAGAAAACTCTGGGAGTGAGTAGGACTCGCTTTTTTAGCCGGTTTTCGATTCAATATTCAGCTTGTATGTGTGGATATTAAATATGCCAAATACACAAACGCCCTGGTCAATACATACAAGACAAAAGCGAGGGTATTAAAATTCGAAGTTTATTGATTCTGTACGATGACATTCACACAGATGACAAGAGAATGTGTGACGTAGAAATTTTATTGAAAAATCTAATTGAAATATTACATAAAAATAATAATTTTATTGCAGGAAATCCATACTACATTTCATATTTAAACTGTTAATCGTACTTAGGAATGAACTCGAGTGGAACTAAAATGAGTTCTTAGTGTACATAAGAAATATATTTTTATAGTGGTAGTGCCATGCTTGTTACCTTCGGGTAGCAGCCGAATGGGCCGGCACGCCCCGTATAGTACCACTCTCTCACAGAAGACCGGCGTGAAGTGGCAGCTATGCTGTCGCGTTTCGTCCGGTAAGTGAGAGTCCGGGAGGCCCACTCCCCATCCCTCCTCCCGTCCTCCTCCCTCCCTTTCCTGAAAGGCCGGCAACGCATCTGCAAACCCTGTGTTGTTGCAGAAGTTCATGGGCGGAGGTGATCACTGAGCTTCCTGCCCCTTTGCCCCCTTTGTCCCATAAAAAAAAATATATGTATATGTTATATATTACCGAGGCCTGGTCGTCGTGCGAGCGCTGGCGGCTGGCCAGCGGGTGCGCGTCGATGGGCAGGATTGTTCTAGAACCGTCTTTCTCTTCGTCCCGCGCATTCTCTTCTGCTTGCCTACAAATAACAATTTTAAATAAATATTGGGACATTATTACAACAGCGCCATCTAGATCCGTGGTAAGCTACGAGGCTTGTGTTACGGATACCAGATAGTTGATATACTACATATATGTTTTAAATTCATACATATTATAAATATAAACACCCATGACTGGTGCTTAACAAATGAATGCCCCCAGCGGGACTCGAACCCGCGACCGCTGGCGCAGAAAGTAGGGTCACTACCAACTGAGCCAAACGAGTCGTCAAACGTTTAACGGCTTGTTACGTCGTTCAGTTGATAGTTTTTCAGTAATTACTGTACATAGCGCGGGTTCGATTCCCACGTAGAGTATTTTGTCCTGTCTGTTTATGACAGATCGGTGCTAGACATTTTTTTATGAAAATAAAGTATGTATTTTGGTACATTAATAAACACTGTTATAATTTGATTTAATCGATATCTTTTTGTAATGAAATACTCATACATGATACATATATTATGATAAATGAGTAAGTATATTTCATATATACTTAACTCAACCCTTTGATGTCAGTATGACTTTAGGGATATGGAAAAAAGCTAGCAGCAGCTACCAACTAAAGCACACTTCCATTTAATTACTTAAGAAATAATATTCATAAAGGTATGTAATTGATTTTAACAAATTATTTAATAATTAGTTAATTTCCTCATCAATTTCAAGCTCACTTAATACAACTCAATAACTAAACTGACTTAACCTCCCTACCCTCTTTTCTACAGGTGGTATGCGTTAATGCATTTCCCAACTATAAAAAAAAAGGATTACACAGATATACAACCGTTACTACTATAGTTTAGCCAATTAATATGTATATTAAATTATATTTAAAGTACAAAATATAAATCACTTACATTGTCATGAAGCGTAGCACAAGCAAGTTGATACTAGCAGCGACCACTGCGAGGCCGAAGAGTATGAACACGAGGCTAAGAGCCACGTAGCCCGGCTTGCTGGTCAGTGCTTGGTCGTTCTAGAAATTAAAAAAAAAACTATATTTCTTCTACTCTACAAAATACACTATTTATAAATATTATATTTTGTATCATTGTTACTCTTTAATACAGATTTGATGGAGACGGAGCAACAATTTGTTTATATACTTGATAAAACACATTATAAGAGTTCCATATCTGAATGGTGCCAATGAGACCCTCGAGTATTTCTATTGCTCCTATAACAACAAATAATAAAGAAACTTATACCGCGTATATCAAAATCTATTGAATTAAGTATAGCATAATCTCTTGTTCGGGTAAGACCGGGCGTCTTGGAGATCTTTGGGGTAGGCCTATGTTCTGCAGTGGACGTATTGTGGCTGAGATGATGATGACGATGAATGTCTTGTACAATTTTGCAATTCAAGTGCAAGCAGCAGACTCACATACAAAACCTATTAGACCCGAGTTCGACTCGGTTTTTTTATATATATTTTTTGACTCGACTGCCAGTCAAACGCAGACGTGGAAAAACAATACATTAATAAGTGTGTAAGATTGTCATGCATTGAAACGAATACCGTACAACGGATTTAGACGAAACTTGATCATTGATTACTTTTTATCGTCAAGACATTAAATTTTACCTGCAGAGCCACATAATCCCCGAAACCGATAGTGGTTAGTGTTACAAAGCAGTAGTAGAAACTGTCGAAGTAGCTCCACCCTTCATACCTGGAAAACACTGCAGCACCTATAAAATATTGAAAAATAAAAGAAGAGTTCATACTTAAATACAAAAAAACTTGTACAGATACTTACAGGTACACTTATAGGTACTTATAGGTACAGACAGAGTACTTGTAAAGATTTTTTTTTCTTTATAAAAAATAAATCTGGTAGAGATCTCTTATAGAGATAAGATATCCTTTGTCTACATTATATTTTTTCATTTTGTATAACATATGTTAAGGTACATAAATAAATAAATAAATAAATAAATATAAATAAATAAATCATATATTGTATTTCCTAATCCTTTTCGTTTCATATATCTGATTAAATTAAGGAGTCAATATGATCAGTCTCGCATATTAATTGTCTGTTGGTCCATCTGTCTATTTTCTATAATTCTTCAAAGAAAGAAAGAGTAAGAAAGAAAACTTTTAAATTTAATACTTAACTTCAATCATGTTAATAAATGAAAAACAGCCCATATAACAGCTTTTGTCTATATACAATATTTTTGTACGCATACTAAATAATTTAAAAGATCTAATAATTACCTACCAGTAGTTATGATGATGGAGGACAGCATTCCGGTGGCAAACATGAGGTTCATCTCAGTGGCTTCTGTAGTGTTACATCGCAAATAACATTTAGCACGCCTTATTACAACTGATGCAAACTTGTTCAAACGCTCGCCAATGCTTTGAAACATTACTAGGCCTAGAGGGATGCCTACCTGAAATAGATATGTATAATTCTTAGTTCATTACTAATTATACTACACATAATTGCTTGTGTATACAAGAAAATCATCAAGTTTGAATGCATTACAAAAATGTGGTAAAAAATAATTTAATATTAATAATAATAAGGATAATAAGAAGTGTGTATTTTTCAATCACACGGAGGCCAATAGCTGAAACTACTAATCAGATTATAACTTCCATTTACTACTATAAAGCAATTTTACCGCTGAGAGCTTTATTCATTTACTAAGAAACTTAAGACTAACATTATTTATTTTGAAAAATGACAGAAACCAAGAGAACTTTTATTGAAATTGTAACAAAAGACTAGCCAAGGGTATAGTTAAGATACCCAGAAATTCACATGAGTGAAGAGAAGTGAAGGAGATCTCATCCCATGAATATTATAAATGTGAAACTTTGGATAGTGATGTTTGCAACACAATCTAGTATAGAAAGGCTAAATTGATCTGGACAAAATTCAGGCGGGTTAGATTTGTCTACTAGGTTACTTTTCTTCCCAAATAATGTATGGTTTTGCTAAAGAAATATATTTAAAATATTACAAAATCAAAGTGAGGTTTAATGAAATGAAAATCAATATTACTTTCTATTTAACTGTAAAATATTACCATTGCATATGCCATACAAAATGCTTTGCCACCAACGGTGACAGGTGTAGAGTGGCCATAGCCAATCATAGCTAGGACTACTGTAGCAAAGTAAAATGCTCCTGCAAATTTCCATTGAGGACCAGCCTTGTGGGGTTTGTTCTCAATTATAACTATTTCAATCATGTGGTAATCTTCTGGTGTAATATTGTATTTGCGCACTAGACCATTTTTCATATCTGTAAAAACATTTACCATTTACAAGCAAAGTATAATATATTATGATTTATAATTATTAAATTCGGTAATTTAATATAATATATTTTAGAATTAGGCTTGGAATATATGAATTAGCAATTTATTGATATAGACTTTACAATAGACATATATTTTAAGAAAAGTTTAGAAAATACATTAGTAAGACCAAATGAAAGAATTATACCTGACAAAATTTCCCATCTTTTACTTTCGGTATCCGATTCAAGAGCATCAAATACTGCAGCTCCAATCAACAAATATGTAAATGTACAAACAACAAGTGATAAAGTACGAACATTTTGTCTTTTCATTATGATTTCTCTTGGTTTCCCCTAATATTCTATCAAGTGTATTGTAAAGAAATTAATTATAGACACAAAATTTTGTTTATTTACGTATAATTAATTATGCTATGAACAAAAAGCATATACATTATACAATACATATTTACAAGAAACAAAATCGAACACTTGTGTTGTATTTTATAGAAACCACAATCTATACATTGTATACAAATTACAAATAAAAATTTTGGCACATGAAAATATATCAAATATGGATAATATTTAAATCCAGTATATTATCTATACTCTTTGATTTAAATTTTTAAATTATTACCGTACAGACTATATCCAGTATATTATCTATACTCTTTGGACTATATTCTAAAACAGGATAGTACACAGATTGCAAAAAAAAAAAGATCATAGAGGTATGAGATCTCAGATCATCTCTCTTTAGTAAAAGACATTGTGCATCGGTTAGAAAGCCTAAAAATGAGAATAGCATGCACTAACAAAAGTTATAAAGGTGAGGAGGGCTGTTATGATAACCGCAATTATGAGGCTGCAAACTGCGGTGATCTTAATTTTATAGGCAATATTTGAAGAGTAACATTATTGAGGGCAAAAGGCGGGGATTTCGAATGACCCCGTAAAATAATATCGTAAGTAAATTTATTTTACTAAAGTTAATTTATGAAGATTAAGTTATTGAAAGTATTCAAAAAAAGCCTTCAAAAAAATGATCACCCAGCGGTAACGCGCTCGCTTTGGTAACCGAGTGATGCGAGTTCAAATCCGGATCTCGCACCTCTGATAATTTCATGTACGAATCATTTCTATCATGATTAACACTTGTCTGTCGGAAGGAACACATCGTGAAGAAACCTGCATGTCTGACAAAACCTACCAAGTTTTCGAAAGAAATGTGAAGTCCATAAACACGCACTGTACTAGGCCAGATCCGCCTCGTACTGAGGGAGGCCCGTGCCCAGCACGTTAAAAGGGCTGAAGACCCTCAAAAAGATTGCTGAATATTAATTATTGTTCCTATATATAAACGTGTGTGTGTGGGTGTCCTTGTTACTCATTTCCATACCTTAGTGGTTGTCCTTATTACTCATTTCCATATTACGACCGGGTTAAATCGCCATGGTAGAGCCCTGAAAATTATTTTTTATAAAAAAAAACGGACTAAATATAGATACTGTAGCATATTTAAAAGCCTAAAATAACTGTGCGACCAAGACAAATTCATAATCTTTAAGGCCACATTTTTTTCCCATATTGGGAAAGACTTAGAATAAAAGGGAATATAATTTTATAAATTGACATTGGCAGCCATGGTGATGTAATTGATTTGTCGACTGACGAGTGACCATAGAGTATATTGCTACATCGAGTGACGTCTACTGTCGTCTCACGTCTGACGTCTGTCTAGTTGACTTATCTCTACATCGTGTTCGGTTTCGGAATTCCGGCAGGCGGGCGGCGGCAAGACGCAAGTGGCCGAGCTGATAAAATAAACACGATAACTATTATTAAAAACCGAAATCATGAAAATATTTTGTAATAAATCCAATCCACCGCTTGGTAAAACAACTCTTTCTTTTACGTAATTTTTTAAACATCTTTTAGAATGATAAATCTTAAAATAGCACTTTCCGATGCATTTCAGGTGGGCTTCTAGCTGCTGAACATTACAGGGAGGTGGCTAAAGGTGTGGAAATAGTATGGGGAGGAGAATCTTCTATAATCCTCCCAAATTCAAAGAAAACACTGCCATATGGAACGAGCAACGACCTGATAAGAATTCTAGAGAATGCCTTCAATAAATCTGTCAGTCCTCTACATAGAGTTACAATGAACCACTGGTTGTCCTTTAGTTTGATTTTAGAAGAAGAAATTTTGAAGTCACTAGAGTATCTAGATAAGATTCTAGGACCTTTAACTTATTTAGTTGGGGAATCATTATCAGTTTCGGATTTATCTGTTTTTAGTGTACTTTATGGTAAATATTTCAATTATCAAAATATATTACTTCAGCAATTACTAGAAAATTTGTGTTATGTTTGCTTTCCTGTACCTTAGTAAATTATTGATGATTTATATTTATGAATGTGCAATTTTTGAAAATTCAATTATATACTTCTTACAGCTTCTAGTAAATTTAAAGAAATTTCTAAAACAAAACCATTGAAAAATATTTTGCGTTGGATGAAACTTGTTCAAGCTCAAGAACCAGTTGCTAATTTATTGAAGCAATTACCTGCTGATATTCTTGAAAATGTATCTAAAGCCTCAGCATCAAGGTAATAAATTACTGGCTAAGATTTTCTATTTGGATTAAAGTAAGAATTTTGTTAATATTGATTATTTTCAGAGATTTGGTATTAGTTAATGTTATTTATAATAAGTAAAACTAAAAATACAATAATTTTTATTAATTAAGAATACATATAGATTTTTAACATAACTTACTAAATATTATTGTTCTTTATCATTATAACAGGAGGTCCCCACCAGCAACTAAAGATGTGGGAGGACGCCTCCAAGAAGGAAAATTTGTAGAACTGCCTCATGCCGAGTATGGTAAAGTTGTAGTCAGATTCCCACCTGAAGCATCTGGGTGAGTAAAATTATTAGGTTTATTCTAATTTTAAATTATTTATGATAAAAAATAAATATAAGTCTGCGATCTTTTTAATGTAAGATCATCTTCTCTGCAAGTGTGTGTATGAAATTCAGCAGCAAGGATATTTTTTTCTTTTTTGCATATATTTATGTTGTTTTATTAAAGTTTTTGCTAATTTAAATTGTCACTTCAATTAAAGTTATCTCCACATTGGCCATGCAAAAGCAGCTCTGTTAAATCAATATTATCAACAAGCTTTTGATGGGAAATTGATTATGAGATTTGATGACACTAATCCAGCCAAGGAGAATGCTGAGTTTGAAAAGGTAGTTTTTAGTAAAAAAAATAAAAATATATCAATTTTATATATTAATCACTTGTGATTTACATTTATTAATATCATGAATAATTATGCTTAAAATAGGTAATTTTGGAAGATGTAAAAATGTTAGAAATCAAGCCAGATATGTTTACACATACTTCACAATATTTTGATTTGATGCTACAATTATGCGAGAAGCTGATCAAAGAAGGCAAGGCCTTTGTTGATGATACTCCTGCTGAGCAGATGAAAGCTGAAAGAGAACAAAAAGAAGAGAGCAAGAATAGGAACAATTGTATGTACCTAGTAAATGCTTTTTATTAATAAAATCAAATACATTGTATATAGGTAATAATTAATAATCAAATAAAAATAATGCTGTGAACAGGAAAGGCACATGTTGGTTTTTATTGGCTTCTTATCTCTAAAATATAACATATTTTTTATATATTATTGATGAATTTTACCATTTTAATATACTTTAAATTGTTTAAGCTGTTGAAAAGAATCTGCAACTATGGGAAGAGATGAAGAAAGGTACTGAAATAGGCATTCAGAATTGTGTGAGAGCTAAAATTGATATGCAATCTCCTAATGGGTGCTTAAGAGATCCTACTATATATAGATGCAAGCCTGAACCACATCCAAGAACTGGCACTGCTTACAAGTTAGTATAGATTTAAAATTAAAAGCTGTACTATAATATATATTTGTAATTGTTCAAAATGTAAAGTAAAATTAAACAAGTTAACTGTAAGTTCCTTATAAAGATTTTTAAGATTATTTTTCAGTCTCTAATCGCCAATTCTTATAGCTCATTTAGACTCTCGCCTCGAAGCTCGTATCGCACCTCGCCAGTTCACTTTAAACCAGCAATGATGGAAGACGTTGAATTATTAGCAGCATCCACTATTTCCTTACTTAGTTTTTACATCTACGTGACTTATTTACAAAAAATCATTGACTTTTTGGGTATTCTTGTGTAATTTGTGTCTTGGATCCCAAATTATTTGCTCAATCTGAAATAGTTCTAGAAACTGCAACGTTTCTTCTTGAGACCAATCCATTATAAATTGAAATTCTATTTAAAATAGCAAAAAATTTAACAACGAGTGAAAAAAACAACACAACCTACGAGCCCGAACGTCAGTAACCATGTGATTTGAGAGCGCGAGTGTAAACACGACGTTCGCGTCGGTCGCGAGGCCCTTTGACTCGTGCCTAAAAAACCGCCCTCGACGCGAGCGCTGCGAGGAGCGGGACGAGCTGCGAGGCGAGTCGCAAACACACCATTCACACACTCGACTCGTGCCTCGCCTCGCGGCTTGTCTCGTCACTCGCGCGAGAGTGTAAACCTATTATTATAGTATATACTGATATAAAAGCTTTATGTGGGTAAAATTATTGTATGTATTCGTTCAGAGCAATGTATGACTAAAGTTTTATTCAAGTCCTTTGTCTCATGATAAAGTTTAATTATTAAGCCACATTATGGCTGGAGTGATAATTTTTACTTGAATATCAATTATTCTTATTTATCGTTATATATTATATTATACAGTTTTCACAAAAAGATATTCTATGATGTTATAATGTATGATCCTTTACGGTTATTTTGTGTTAAAAAACGTGAGGTACAACCTCTGCTAGTGGTTTTTTAATTTAATGTAACTGTGGAGTAATACTTGCCTTGAGCAGTTGAATTGATTGATTCAAGCATTTTTCGTCTTTACAGAGTATACCCAACTTATGACTTTGCTTGTCCCATCGTTGACTCCATTGAAGGTGTGACTCATGTACTGCGTACTATGGAGTACCATGACCGAGACCCACAGTTCTATTGGTTCATAGACGCTTTGGGACTTAGAAAACCTTATATTTGGGAATACAGCAGGTAATTAAATAGCTAAAGTGATATTAATTAATATTATTTAGTTTAATGTTAAACATAAGCCTAGTTTATTAAAATAATTGTAAGTTGGTGACACAATAACCTCCATTTGTAGTTTCAAAATCATAATTTTTAATAATTACTTGATGCAGTATTTTAATTTAATTATTTCAATTTTAGACTAAGCATGACAAATACAGTTTTGTCAAAGAGAAAGCTGACTTGGTTCGTAGAACAAGGACTGGTTGATGGATGGTAAGCTTAAATTATAACTTTTTTGAAGTCTTTGAATGCTATTAAATTAAAAATAGAATATAATCAAACAATAATATACACTTGTGGTTTCAGCTTGTGGTTTTAATGTGTAATTTATCATTCATAATTCTATATCAAGTACAAACTATATTCTATTATTATTCAGAAGCTATCACTACTATAGCCAACAAGGCTTGAACAAAAAGCACCTACTATATGTTTGCAATGTTATGATACTACTATTAAAGGAAAAAATGAATATTATTCTAATTAAAACCAGTCAAAAACTATTAATAAAAAAAAACCATTGCATCTTTTTTTTGCACACTGTACCTACTACGTCATAAGTACGAATGGGCATGCGTGTAGTGCGTGCGTACATGCGTGTGTGCGTGTGCAAATGCGTATGTATGCGTGCGTACATGCGTATGTTCATGCAAATGTGCGAATGTGAGTGTGTGTGCATGTGTGTCTCGGAGATAAGAAGTGATGTATAAACATGCACTTCCGGTTACAGGGACGACCCGCGCATGCCGACGGTGCGCGGCGTGCTGCGGCGCGGCATGACGGTGGAGGGGCTGCGCCAGTTCATACAGGCGCAGGGCTCCAGTCGCTCCGTCGTCTTCATGGAGTGGGACAAGATATGGGCTATTAACAAGAAGGTGTTCTATGAAATCATTTATCTCTGGTTCACTCATTGTAGGCGAGACAATACCATATCAACTTTGTTTATTTTATTTTTATAAGTACACAATAATTATTATCGTAGTTATTGTCTATATAGTTTTCAACCAATACATTTGAGAGATATCAGAGGCTCGACATTTGTATATATTTATACATTATATATACATTAGTAGGCTACCATAAAATAGAAAGATGATTACTTTTATTCTGATACACAAAAGGAAGCAGTGTAGTAAATTGCTGTTATTAATTTTAATTATTATAACACCATTTTAATTTTGTAGGTCATAGACCCAATAGCTCCTAGATACACAGCGTTGGAGTCCACTCCGGTACCAGTCAACCTTAAAGGTATTGAATCCGACAGCACTCTGAAGGTGGCTTTACATCCAAAGAATCCAGATGTGGGAACCAAAACAGTTTGGGTTTCAAAGAGGTTGCTCATTGACCAGAATGATGCCAAAACTCTTAAGGAAGGGGAGAATGCTACATTTATTAATTATGGCAATGTTATGATTGATAAAATTCATAAGTAAGTTTCTTATTCATTTTTAATGTGTTTATTTATGTATTAACTATGCTACATTATTTACTGACAATCTACTATCGATATATTTAACTAGTGAATTAAAATGAATATAAATCAAAATGATTAATTTTTCTTTTAAGATTTTGTAATGTGTTCAATAATAATTAGTATTTAAATTAAAATGTTTCATGTCTTTTAAGAGATGGGAAACCACGTAATCATTACGGCTACGGTATTACGGCAAGGCTATAAAACATTACATCGTAATGTTTTATAGCCGTGTGACGGTTAGTAGATTCCTCAGAAATTAGATATTTTCCAGCAGTAAAAAGTATATAAAAAGTAAAAATTATATAGTGGATGACCACCTATCATCATATCAAATTTTATCGAAATCTATCCACGTTTTTTCGTGATGCGTTTTTTATGTGACCACTTACAGGCAATAATTTAAAAAACCAAACATTTGGCCTCGATATCGATAGTTATGACTATTTTAATATTTTCTAAAAAATATTTAATGTTCTGATTCAACTTAGTTGGAACTTTATTATATTATGTACATATGGACTAGTGAATTGAATGTAAAATTTTAAAATTCTTAAGGTAATGTTGTCATGTTGATAATAATTAGTATTATTGGAGGTGTTAATTTTTTAATAAGTTATATTTTTTAATATATCTTTTTAACATTCTTGCAGAGCTGCAGATGGAACAGTAACAAGTGTTGATGGTACACCAAACTTAAACAACAAAGATTACAAAAAGACATTAAAGCTTACTTGGCTCGCTGACACCCCACAGTCCTCTATGGTCGAGACCTACTGTGTTTACTTCGACCACATCATATCCAAGCCATTGCTGGGCAAAGATGAGGACTTCAAACAATATATCGGGCATAAGACTAGAGTAAGCGAACAAAATCTGATATTGTCATACATTTTTAGCAATTGCTCAATTAAGTTTAAAGTTGTAACTCATTTTCTTTAGTCGTCCTAAGGTAATGGTAGCTAATGTGTCATTTCTTTCACTTCACTAAACATCAAAATACATTCATAAACTATCTCTCTAACAAATTTGTGGTAGTGCCATACTTGTTACCTTCGGGTAGCAGCCGAATGGGCCGGCACGCCCCGTATAGTACCACTCTCTCACAGGAGACCGGCGTGAAGTGGCAGCTATGCTGTCGCGTTTCGTCCGGTAAGTGAGAATCCGGGAGGCCCACTCCCCATCCCTCTTCCCGTCCTTCTCCCTCCCTTTCCTTAAAGGCCGGCAACGCATCTGCAAAACTGCAAGCCCCGCAGTCTTGCAGATGTCCATGGGCGGAGGTGAACACTTCCCATCAGGTGAGCCTCCTGCCCGTTTGCCCCCTTGTCACATAAAAAAAAAAATATCTTTATACATCAAGCTGTTTTTGATATTTTGTGATGAGTGAGTGACCTTTCACTTGTATATATTTATTATTCCATTCCATCTAAGTTGTAAATATTAAAATTACGTTAGTTAATTACTTATAAAGGTCACACGCATATGCAAACACATATATAAACAAACTCGCATACATACAACATAAGTAACGTTATAGTGGGAAGTACCAATGCTGGGTGAGCCAGAGCTCAGCAAAGTGAAGGTGGGGGATATAATCCAGCTGCAAAGAAGAGGGTTCTTCCGCGTGGACGTGGCGCCCACGCCGCCCTCCCCGCACACCGCCCGCGCCGCGCCCCTTGTACTGTTCCACGTGCCGGACGGACACACCAAGGACATGCCTGGACAGGTAAGTGATGGGTTTGCTTTTTGAAGTGAAACTTCTTATGCGACTTCCAACAAGGTTGCGTTAAACGTTTAACGCAACCTTGGGTTTTAAGTCTCGGAAATCTAAAGCTTTAGATTAGTTTAAAATATAAACGAGTACCAGTACAAGTACCAGGCTCTCAGAGACGGGGAAGAGTTAGCGCCACTACCCAGACGGACCCAGATGCACACAGGTCGGGGATCTCGCCCACCGCAAGTCGGTGATTTTAAATGTGACGTTATGTGCAGCAAAAGTTATGACGTGGCTGCTCATGCTGGTAATCGTGAGGAATTGTTTTTGAAGTGAAATTACAATATCATTACTATTTATACAGTGTGTAAACAGTTTCACTTCTCACATGTGTACTTTGTACGCACGCACTTTTTTTTAAATTATTATTAGTTAGTAAGGGAAGTTTTAGTCACGTTATGCAAAAAGAACGCCGGCTGTCAAGCTGCGCAGAGGCGATTTGTCAGTCAAGTCTGTCAGCGAGGCGGCGGGGCTCGCGCCGCATCCGTGCCGGTGCGCTAATGGTTTGGTCCAAAATACCATCGCGCGCACAAGTTTTTAATTACAAAATATTTTTTTATAAAAAAGAAAGAAAGTTACTTTTGACGTATATTATTTTATAAAGAGAGTCCGATAATAATGCAGTTAATAATTAAAAAAATCATTAAACGAATTAATCTACACTGAATGAAACATATTTTATTAATTAATAAAATTCTATTTAATGATATTCTGTCCTATATATTTTTCAATGTACATCGCCTACCAATATACGTCACGAGGGAAAGGGTAGTTCAAAAATAAAAAAATAGGCCTAGTACTTTTGTGCGTGGGTAGTACTTTGTAATCAAAGTGAGGTAATGTGTAATTTATTCTCTATCTGATAAATGATACACGTGCCTTGTATTGGTTCCATTTGTAACCAGTCATTCGAGTTGTCATTGCGAGCACGCGTGTCGACTACCTACTAAAAAAGTGAAATTACAAATAGCTGTCTCTTTCACTCTTACGCTTTGCGTATTTGAATTTCTTGTCGCACTTATAGCGTGTGTTTAGACTTTAGATATACAGTCTTATTAAATGTGTATGTGTCGCGGAACAATTATGTTGTGCGTGCAGTATGAACATAACGTTAATTTTGAAGTCGGTGCTAGCCAGGTATTTTGATTATTTTTACAAATTTATAGATTAATCGAATATGTATCTATTTAGGGTTATTTTGCTTTGGCTGGCACCGACTTCAAAATTAACAAAGTTCTTAAAAGTATTATTTTCTACTTTTTAGTTTAGATTTATTTAGTTTGGAAGTCTGTTTTTGTTTTTTTGCTAAAAATAATTTATTTTTAAATTTTTAGCGGAAAGTAGATACATATTGTGTTATTTAATTATTATAAAAATTTAACTTCTATTAAGCCTGAAAGTCTTTAAACTGCTTACCGTTGAGGAGTTGTACCTTCCATCATCAGTTACGGTATGTGACACAAATATCTGAATTGCCTATAAAAGATTTGGCCGAGCATCGTTAATTTGCTCCTAAGAATTGAAGAGTTCCGTTACTTTTTCATGGATCCCATAATCAGAACCTTACCTAACTCTCATCAAACTACCATTGAAGTACATCCTTTCCAATAAAAAAATAATCATCGTAATCGGTTGGCGTGATATTGAGTTATTCGTCCATTTGTCGCGCACACACTTAATGCAAATTGAAGACTTTTATGTTCTCATGGATGCCATTGTCAGAACTGAAAAATATTAAAATGGAACCACACGGAAAGCACTACCTTTCAGATAAAAAAAGAATCATCAAAATCGGTTCACCCAGTTCAAAGTTCTGAGCTAACAAACATAAAAAAAAACAGACGAATTGATAACCTCCTCCTTTTGGAAGTCGGTTAAAAATAAACTTTTGAAAATAAAATATATTTAATAAAAAAAATACTTAGTTTCTACGTAATTAACAGTTATATAATGTAACATTATTAATATTTCTTACTTGAAACTAAAACTATGTAACTTCTAAGAAATTAACTAAATTTTTCTTTTAAATAGTTTACTTAACAATCGAACTTTTCGTTAATAAAAGCATTAGCGTACACAAACTCAATAGTTAATCTCTTTTTAGGGAAGAGAACTATCATTTGCTGTAATAAATTTATGAAAGAGTGAATTTTTGTTTCGTCATACTCCCTTTGGTTTTTGGTTCTCAGCGGAGCCCAATGCTCGAAGTAGGCGTCGTAAACTGTTCTGCTTATTTCATCACTTTTGGCAAAATAATGTACCGTCAAAAGTTTCTAAAAAGGAGTAAAAAGTTGTAAGACATTTTTTTGTATTAAAAAAACAAAGAGTAAGTAATTATTAATTGTCATTAGCTTTTCTTCACATACCTTATTTTCTAAACCAATTTGTTTCTTGAATGTATAGCCAACAAAGTAATGATTGCTGAAATACGACATATCTATCATTTCATGGGGTATGTTGCCTAAAATCGACATCTGTTTATATAATATATCACCGTTCGCACAACCCGGGAACAGTTTTCTCCCTGTAGCCATTTCATATAAAACCAAGGCAGTAGACCATACATCAATACAAAAGCCTGCTGAGTAACCCAATATCACTTCAGGTGCTCGGTAACTAAATGTACCATGATTTGGTGATATTATAGCAGATTCTATATAATAAGCATCATCAAAACCGCACAATTTCAATTTATCATTTGTACAATTCAACAGAATGTGGCTTGGCTTAATATCTGGAATAAAGAAATATAAGAGATGTTTTATTTAGAAAAAAAAAATACATATTTGGGAAATATTATATATTAGAATGCATAATTTCAAGGTATTAAGTGGTTTCATAAAATTTATAACTAATGAATATTAAATGAACTACATGAATATTGAAAAGTAATAGGGCATGCTTTGAAGCCACTAAACAAGAGAGTTGAATTGAAAAAGTAATAGCATCATAACAGAAAACTACCATCTTATGGAAGGTAGTTTCTGACTGATGATGCCCTATGTCATAAAAATTATATTCAAATTAAAATAATGTAAAGGTTTATAAAAATGGTGATGAACTGTTAAACATATTACCTGAATGGACTATATTGTTAATTCTCAGCAATGTTACAGCTGATACCAGTTGCCGAGCAAGGTCTTGTACTGTGTCTATATTGAAAGGATTACTGGAGCTAGATATTACTTGTTTTAAGTTTTGAGGATAAAAGTCCATGACAAAACACCAATTTCCATTCATTAAAAAACTTTTGTGGAGGTATACACAGAATAAATTTTCTTTAGGAACATCACATTGAATGTCTTTTAACATTTTTTGTTCATGTAATCCACGTGAGTATTTGTAAGTGTTAAGACTGAAAAAATATATAATAGATTATAATAACTTATAAATCATATCTTTATTGTGTATAAATGTATATTGATTGCAGTTTTAAATATATACCTTAACATCTTAACCGCATACTCTTTCCCAGCAGAATCTTTGCTTTTAAATATTTTAGAAAATTTTCCATAGTGTATAATTGAAACTGCAGAAGGCTTAGCATCTATAGATTTTAACAAATATTCCTCTAAATTTTGTGCTAGAAGCACATCACATTTATTCACCACAACACTTTTTATGCATGAAGATTTCTTGTTTTTGTTTATTTTTATGCGCTCAGCCTCTACATATTTGTTTTTTATTATACTCCTATTAGAATCATTTTGAACTACCAAAGTGGCATTCTCAGAACTGTTTAATTCTTCACATTTACTTACATTCATAGATTTCAATTTAGTTTCAGATTTTGTAAATGTTGTTATTTTAGAACTATCATTAGCAACTAACTTCACAATTATTTTAATCATCCTATAGTCGCCAGAGTCATCATTGATATCAATGTTGGAATTTTTCAGTTCTGCTTTTGTATGTTCTATAAACTTGAGTGATAGTGAAGAATTTAATTCCCCCTCTATTGCCAAGACATTTGTTTCAGTATCACTAGATTTTTCTGAATTTTTATTTATTTTAATGTTTTTAATATTTTTTTCACTTTTAGACTTTTCACTATCTTTCGTATTGAAACTATTTGAATTTTTCTTACATTGTGCATTATTGCTCATTGCATTTCCTTCCACATTTTCAATTGAACATATTTTGCTTTTAATGGGTTTAAATTTGGTTTCAAGTGTCATATTTAAATGCTGTTTTTCTTCACACTTTTTTAAGCATGCCACTATTTCATCTATATTCAAATCATCGAGGAAACTTATGTCTAGATGTTGTGGTGATTGGTCTGGCTGTTAAATATGAACAATAGAAATAGATTAACTTACATTATGTTGACAATGTTTCTTTGGTTTCCGCTCTGGACTTTAAAAAAAGGTTCCGAGTAATTTTTAATAAGATCAATGGTTTTGAGTTACAGTTTTCTTTCATATCAAAAGAATAGCACAAAACCAATTAATAATTAGTTATATTCTAATTATTACTACAGAGAAAGATAAAACAAAATTTCACATACATAAACTTGTTCATCAATAATTATACAACTTTCAATATATTTTTAGTATTGTTTTTTCAACTGAACATTACAAATATATCTATGTACATGCTGTTTATCTTTAATCTTTTGTATTTCCTCTACTTTTCACCAAACAATACTCAAATATAATTATTTGCCTTACATTTCTAAAAGCAAATTGATTTTTTTAAATTGGGTTAGTAGATAATAATTTGAGTTTACTTACCAGAACATTATCAACTTTTGGTTTTTTTGGAGAGGGTGGTTTAAAAACAAAAGTTGGTTCTATAACAATGTTTGGACTAGTGTACTGAGAAAAATATTTCTGAAAATAGAAACAATAAATTATTACCAAATATTGAATAATAATATTTCTTCCATAAGTAGGTATTTAAATATATTTCTAGTTCTATTTTGATTTTAAATATACTTAATTAATATTATTCAATGGAAACTGCAAATTTTATTTACCTATCTCATTATTCCATAAAATTTTCAAAAACACAACTTTTTTGGTACTTACGTACCTACTAACCGCCACCGCAGCTATAAATACGGTGGTGATTTTTAAGTGCCACCATTCTACATCTAAAATTTATTTTTGGCGCCATTTTTTAGCTTTGTTATTAAATAAAGTGTTTGATTATTAATATTTTTAACCGACTTCAAAAAAGGAGGAGGTTATATGATAGTTTTGAACTGTGGCACTTGCCGGCCGCTGCCGCGGCACGTGATTGAAGTTATTATCAGACGGGAAAAAAATATGATATTATTACATATTACCTATGCTGCTTTAATGATTGTATGTGTAAAAACATATTATTTCTTACCTTAGGCATAGTTTTACTTAGTTCAATATGTATTTTAAGACAATGTTGTTTAAAATTTGATGAACACAAAGGTAATTCGAATACGAATATCTAAATGAACTACGAATAACTAATACTTTTCTATCTAATATAAATAAAAATATTTTAGATATAAAACGGTGTTTGTGATTTTTCGTTTAACGACAAATTTAAAATTTTCAATGCAAATTGCAATTGTTGTCATTTCACATGTCAAATCACAAAGATTTGTCATTATCATTAACTTTTTAAACTTCAAAAGAGACACGTCTCTATTTTGGCATTTAACAATAGAATAAAAAATACTTATTTATTATTATTATTTTTTTGGGATTTTTTGACCTGGTAATTACAACCTTTAGGTCAACTCTTATTTATTCGTATACGTAATAATATGTCTATGATCACATCCCATTAAATTGTTTTAATTGTATTCTTTATGCATTTGTAGATGTGCTCACAAGTAAGTTCGCAAGCACATCTACAAATACATAAAGAATACAATTGACTTATTTATTATGGTTTTGTAATACAGTACCTACTTAAAGTAATAAAGATAAGAAACATTTTTGAATTAAATAATCAAAAAATCTTTATTCATTTTCAAATAATTTAAAAATAATTGGTCAGTTTGACCAATTTGACTCTTGACTCGGTCACGGCGACCAATCTAATTAAGATTTATCAGCAGCAAGATCTAAGGGTCCGTTCAAACAGGTGTATGTTTTACGCCTGAAAATCAAATAAAATACCAGAACAAACACGACAAACGACAGGATAGGACCGACGGCTTTATATTATAATCTTAAATGCAGGGGTGTAACAACTAACGACCCAATACCCATTAACAAACAATTACCTTACAGAGTGGGCGCTCAAATATTTGCATCTTAGTTACTAGACTGATAATGAATAAAGCAGTTACAACTTACTAGATATATTGAACAAGTTTAATGGCGATATATCAGAATATATAATAGTATAATATTTTTCAACGCTTAGTTTATAGCTGCTAAATCCTTACAATTTCTTTTATGTTGGGAAATGCAATAACGCATACCACAAGTGGTTATATGGGACTCACTGGCCAGAAAAGCCAGTGATACCATGTAAAACCCAACAGACCTCACCCGTCATAATGGAGCGTTGCAGGATCGTTTGCGCATTCCACCACGCGCCTCGACGGCCCGGCAGATTGCCCCACAGTCCACTCTGTTATCCATAGAAGTATCAGGAGCAACCCGCATGACATACGGTCCACCGAAGTGGCTCCCTGCGCGTTTCTTGGCTTTGCGCCTGGCCGGGCTGCCGGTTGCTACTGAGACCCCCCACCACAGCAAGATAAACGCACGTTTTGCTAAATTTACCATACCTTGACTAACTAACTAACTTCTGGTGGTTTTTGGAGATATTATTTATCGCTTACAGCACATTGCACATTTTTCAACTTCTCGCTGTTTTGTGGTTTAAAATGGTCTATGCTTTACTATACAAATGTAATCAAAGGGTCTATGGAGGATAACGATAACTTGAAAAATAGTAAAATATCTTCTGCGTATAGGTCAATTTTAGAATTTGGTAAAAATGTTTTTATTTTGAATTTTATATTTTAAAATATAAAATAAAAATGATGAATATTAAATAAAACACAATAGCTGTTTTTATTGTTTATATTGCTATTATACTTAAAAAATACTTCAGTAATATCTTAGAAGTATACATGTCCTTATGAAACATTTACCTATACCTATTATATAATTTAAGTTATAAGTAATTAATATAATATATTAATTACTACATTAATTACTTATAACTTGTAACTCATTGTTTAGAATTCAGATACACATTAAAGATCTCCATAAAGTTCCTGCTTAATGGAAAAATTAATATTGTTAATTTTAGGTAGATCCATATCGTTATCATTTTTTTCCAACTTTATTATAACTTTGTCTATACTGCTTTCATAATATTCTTTTTTAATTTTATCTTTATTATAAATGTCTTGGCTTAAAAATAATGAATCCAACCGAGGTTTTTCTTCATCTTGTTCTTTTGTTTCCAACTTTTCTGGGCTCATTATTGGAGAAAAACTCATATCAAATATCCCTGTATTATTTTTGATGTCCGCTTCAAGAACTAAAGTATTAAGTGAATTTAAAGATGTATTAATATTTTCCAATGATTGTAAAAATTTATTATCTGTTTTTCTCAATGGAGTACTAGTATAAGGTTTTTTAAGATACCATTTCCACTCTTCATCTGAATTCTGCATTCTCTATAAATTGAAAAGTAATATACTATATTATAGTTTGTTCGAAATTATAACTATTATGTTAATATAAAGCATATTGACCAATAAAATTATTATTTCTACATTTATACATGTAAAATAATTAAATTTAATATCTTTCTAGCTAAATTAAATTATGATTCAAAATTATATACAAGAAATTATATTACATGTACCTTTCTAGTTGATTTCATCAGATTTTCAAGTTCCTCATCAGAGTAAGAGCTAGTAAATGGATCTGAACTAATATTTTCATAAAGTAAATTATTATTGTGTTCACTATTCAAATATATATTTTTTGATGATTTTGTTGTGTAACTTACTCTATGTGTTTTCTTTTTGTAAACTTTTGGAGTCTAAAAGAGAGCATTTTATTTTAAAGAATTACTTAAGTTATTATTACATAAAAAATGGGTGACTTGCCTCATATTACATTACATATGTTCATACTAACATGATTTCTTCTCTTTGGCTTGTGTCGTTTTCTTGCTTCCTTATATTTTAACCCGTTTTTACAACCTGGCCTCAAACAACAAGGCACTATCCTTTCTTTTGGTTGAGCCTTAAATATTGAGTAATTTTCAGAATTTTCTATTATGGTTGTTATTTTAGTGTTATACTTAACTTCTAATGTTACCTTTTTAGTCCTTTTCCTGACAGTTTTTGATAAAATTATCCTCTCTTTCATGTCATCATATTTAACTAAAATAACTTTTCTTTTATATTTGCAGTGTTTAGTTTTCATAATTAAATATATCTTTATATAACTGAATAATATTTTGTAAATACAAAAATTTAAGACACAAAGCAACAAAGTTGAATATATATTAACACAAAATTTTATTTACCCGCAAATACAGAATATTTTTACGCAACATTTATTTTTTTATTTTTTACGTAGGTAGTAGTAGGTAAGCATAGACATAATATCCATGCAATACGTTTTCTTCTCGTTTTATTTCTATCTTTTAAATTGAATTATTTTATCATAAAATGAAAGAATACTTAATTTAAATATATAGTATCCACAAGTCACAAAACATCTTTCATAATTCAAATTTATTTTGCCATTGAAAAAATGACCGGCACTCGGCAGATATCGTTTAGGAATCAAGTTTAAAATTACCTTTTATTTCAATACTTAGAACTCAGAAGAATGTAACTATATTATATTTTGTTTATTCAAAGTATCTTTATAGGTAGGTTTTAAGTTACACTTGTGAAGCAAATTGTTTTTATCATAGCTCTTTGTAGTGTAAACATTGAAACTGCAGCATACTTAGAACTCCTTAAATGATTATTATTATCAAGCATTATTATATAAAATAAGGGTTTATGTATTTCATTTACGCCTAGTAGACGACGTACAAAAAATAAAGCAGCAATATTGATTGTTGCAAAAATACCATAGTCCGTAGGGGTCGCGTTACTACCATCTAATCTTGAACTTTTATACCTACATGGCTTTTCCTTTTTTTAACCGACATTTTAAATTACAAAATCATCCTATAAATACAATAAAACTAGCAATTCTCGCGGCTCCGGCCGCGTTGGTAGAAGGATAAAAAATAAAAATTAATCTGATGCCAAATCATAAAAAAATAAATTTTGGTCTAAAAATAAAAAAATAAAAATCTTGAGAGGACCACCCTTATCACCTAGGGGAATAAAAATAGCCTACGATCTATTCTCAGACCTACCAAATATACAAATTTCATAAAAATCGATCAAGCTGTCTCGGAGAATTTCAATAACAAACACTGTGACCTGATTTTTATATATTAGATATTCATTTTTGTATGCGGCTCTCCTTGTGTGGTTTGTTTTCATTATAAAGTAGCGTATGTGCTTATTTAGATTGTCAAAGTACCAACCTACCTATAATTTAAACTATTATAATATCGCCAATTCGAATACCATTATACTACAAGGTAGTGCGAGTTGATGAAGAAACTCCACGATCAATAGTTTCTGAAAATAAAACCATTTTTATTAAATTAAAAATAGTCTATAGCACTAATGGCGGGAATGTAGCTACCCGTTAGTGAAAATAAATTCGAATCGATACTTTCATAGATACCCCCTACAATACACAACACGGACAAGTGTAAATCAGTGTGTATAAATATTAACGAAACCCGTGACCCGCTATTCGTTTTTTCAGGCGAAAGTGCGTGAAGGGTCCCGCCCTTCACGCACTTTCTTATTATATTAGAGAAAATATCAATACAACCGCTTTTTACATAAATTCGATTTATCAGTATTCTACCTAACTTTTAAAACTATAACACTAACTATTAGTCCGGTTAATTTAGACCTCCGAGGTCCGAATTATTGAAAATTGATAGGGTTGTTCAAAACACCATTATAAATGAAATTTGTAAAGTCCTCATCGATCAGACCAATAAAAATTACTCGGGGTTAATTTAGTCACAAAAACGAGTTTTTCGCGATTTTCAGCAAAACGATCAGTCACAAAATTAGGCCAGACAAAAATTTTAGATCAGATAATTATTATCTATAAAAAATGTGTAAGTACTTTTGTTTTTTCTAAGAGCCACAGTTTTTGAGATAAAACGACTCAAAAAGTGCAAAAAGGGTCATCGTCAGAATGCTTTCCTTACCTTTGCCTTTGAGATAGTGTACTTAGCGCGTTTTTTTAAAATGTGGCTTAACTTTTTCCACCACCACGGTCCACCCACCTTATTACCTATATGCTAATTGTTGAGTGTATTTCTAAAACATCGCTGACATTGAGTTAAGAATTTTGAATTTGTAATCAAGTTAGATAATATATTACGAATGAATATTAATAAAATTTACTAACATCATAACTTTTTATTACACTATGTAAAAAGTGTACAGTGTGCGTAAAAATAAAAATAATAATTTTATTTCTTATTAGAACACGTCGACGCAAAAATCATGGAATATAATCTCTTTGTCCTCTAAATACTTATATACAATCTAAAACAAATCTTCTATCATTTATATATTTTGCTATGACAAAAAGTGAAAGTATTTCTCATTCAAACGCCCGCGTCGTCGACCACGTAGCGGATCACGCCACCTCACAAAATCAGTCAATTCAAAATTGTTTTGGTTAACACGTGTGTGGTTTGTTAATTTTAACACAGCTGAACTTTATAATAAGTACGTATTGCTAATAATATTTTACAATATTTTTTACAAGTATTTGATTCTTTTTGTAAAAAGCTATGTACACGTGCGAAATGTTATCTTAAAATCTTTAAATATTGTTTAATAGTTACATATGGTTAAATAATATAAATGTAACTACGCATATGAGATCTATATAAGTATAATAAATAAAAAAATTACATACATTTTAGACATCCTTTTTCATTTTGGATAACTGTTTTTTTACAGAAAAATAATAAAAACATTAACGGTTTAAAATATTATTATAATTTTCATATCGCACATAAAAGTTGTGAAGGATATTTACGTATAGGTTTTATTACAAGTTATGTGCAGAACCTAGACTTATTGCTATATCAAAGCTACAATTTTTTTATGACTATGCTGACCTTTGTCTAAATTACATATCTGAATTTGGCGAAAGTTGTACCTACCTATATTATTACCTTAATCCTTATATTGTAATATACCTAAATAAAATGTTTTAATTAAATACTTATTTTACGGCATTAAAAAGAAAAAATATTTGAATAATTATTTAATATTAATTAAAATTTCAGCCAAAGTCTGCAGTTCAAACAACGCAAGTTAAAGTGGCAGCACCACCGGCCGGACTAACAACCGAAGACTCGGTTAGATTGCTTGAAGAAATCGATGATCAGGGTGAACTAGTTCGCTCTCTTAAAGCTACTAAAGCTGAGAATGTCGTGATTGACGATGCAGTCAAAGTCTTATTGAACCTTAAGGCCGAGTATAAAGCGGTGACGGGTCAGGTATTAAAATTATTTTTCATAATTAATTTATAGCCTATAGGTACACGAGCGTTAAATATTTAAAAAATATTGATAGCTTTACCGCCGCACTCGGAGTCACTTAATGAACCATTAAGTCGTTCTTTAGTATGGAGATTCTCGACATAGTTCATTAAGTGACTCTGAGTGCGGCGGTTAAAGTTATTTCTTTAGCGAGGCTTTTTATCTTCGAATTATGGTGATCGATCCTTTTTAGCTTCTTCAGTAAGCAATTAATATTTAATCTAAGTAAAAGATATCATGAAACATAAAAACAAAATTTATATCTCACTGTATATTTTTTTTATATTTAGGTACTAAAAAAATATTTAATTTTGTTTTACTCAGAACTGGAAACCTGGTGTAGTACCATCAGCTAAAGCGAAGCTAGCATGCAATCAATCCCAGCTAGAAGATAATATCGCAAAACAAGGCGAAATAGTTCGTGCTCTTAAGGCATCTAAAGCTGATAAGGAGAAGATTGACTTAGCCGTAAAGCTTTTACTGGAATTGAAGTCGCACTATAAAACTAGCACTGGCCAAGTAAGTATTTTAAAATTAATGAAAATATTTAGAATACTTTTTAGTCTTATTTTGTTAATTATCCAACATGAATATCACTTTTTTTACGGTGAAGCAAGAAGTCCAATCCGTACTTGGCCAGCGCGAACGCAATCTTAAAATATTCACACACAATAAAATTGAAGTGTCTGTTGTTAATGTCAAATTAACAGCTTTTCACTAAATGCATATGAAAGTATATACCTACAGGCTACAGTACTTACATCATAATTTTTTTTCTTACTGTCTGCTTGTTCCGGTTCATTTCTGAAACGGCTGGACCGATTTTGATGGGACTTTCACACGCAGTTATCTTATGTAATAAGAATAACTTAGGCTACATTTATTTTATTAGAAAATTATTAAAAGTGTTTCATTTATTATAACTAACACCCAGCAAAGCGGGCCTGTTTGCTAGTATATTTAATAAAATATAAAAAAAAAATATCAATGCTTCACTAGGAATGGAAGCCTAAAGCGTCACCAGCTGCTACGACTTCAACAGCTCCACAACCCGGTACTTCATCATTAGATGAAGAGATCACGAAACAAGGTGACTTGGTCAGATCTCTCAAAGCTGCCAAAGCGGACAAAGCTAATATAGACGAAGCTGTCAAGACCCTACTGAATTTGAAAACCAAGTACAAGATTCAGACTGGAAAAGTGAGTACCTTTATAAAATATCGGTTAAGTTAGTAAAAGTGCAAAGAATAATATTGATATTCAATTTAAAAAGCAAAAAATTATCTAATTTGTAGATATTATGATAATATATAGCTAGATAAAACAATTTATCTTTGATCGCCAGCTGTGTAAATATCGTAATCGATTATTTCACCAATTGTCCTATTAGTGTCATAAAATACATAGTACGAGTTTTACTTTACCGTATATGACAATGACAATTAAGTAAGATTAAATTTTGAGTATTTAGCATTTCGCATTAATAAAATTGTAATCAGCTATTTTAAACGTCCTATTGCTGGGCACGGGCCTATACCGCGCTGGCCAAGTGCGGGTTGGCTGACTAAGCATGTCTTTCGAAAACTAGCACTCGTAAAAATTAACTCGTATGGAGATTCCTGACTTAATGGTTCATTAAGTGACTATGAGTGCGGCGGTAAGATATGCAGGTTTCTTTGCGTTGTTTTCCTTTACCATCATGTAATCATGTAAGACATGATTCGCATATGAAAATATCAGAGGTGCGAGACCTGGATTTGAAGCTGCTTCTCTCAGTTAATCCAGCGGTAATCCCAGTTAATATTAATATTATTAGTATGGATGAATTCAAACATATCTATCATTATAGGACTGGAAGCCGAATGCCCAACCAGCGCCGGTAGCGTCGAGCGACGACGCAAAGGTAGCGGAACTACTGAACCAAATCGCAGCACAAGGAGATAAAGTGAGGCAGATTAAAGCCGCTAAAGCTGAAAAAGAAGTCATTGATGTTGAGGTTAGTTCATTTTTTTTATTACTTTTTTTCGTTTCCTTGTAATTCTCACGTATTTTGTTTATCTAATGGCAAAACTATATTTTTTATAATTTAACAATTATTGCCAAAAAGTACAGCAATGAAATTAAGCCTTAAGAGAAGAGAAAAATAGCATTTGCTTCTAAATTTTTCTATTTCCTTTAAATATATTATCTGACTTTATAAAAAGAGTAAAGAAAAAAATTAAAAAAATATCGATTTATTTAAATTGTCGTATCTTCGCTTAAATCTAAGTAAGTACTATTTTGTTTTAGGTGAAGAACTTGTTGAACCTAAAAGCGCAGTACAAATCAATTGTAGGAAGCGATTGGACGCCAAAGACAGTTGCTCCCGCTCAAGCTCCAGTAACTAAGAAGGTACTTTACTATTTTTATATTAGTGGTAGTATTCAACCCTTTTTAGCGTTTCACTGCTGGGCACGGGCCTATCTCAGTACGAGGGGGATCAGGCCATAGTCCACCGCGCTGGCCTTTTTTTATCCTTGGGAAATGCATTGACGCATTCCACCTGTAGGTAACAGGTGTTTATGTGGGACTCACCAGCTAGCCAGTACTACCCACTAAAATAGTTTTATTGATTGTAAAAACTTATTATTAAAAGTTATCGATATTTGCTCGCTAATATCGATATCACTAGTTTTAGTACCACAAACACTCGCTACGTCTCGCTACGTTCGACAGCGCCAAAATGGCGAATATCAAGCAGCTACAACAGCACGTTGACAACAGCCAGTCCAGTGGTATTATATAGGTCAGTGAGTGAAACCCAAGCACCCATCACGTTTTAATGGGGCGTTGCATGATCGCTTGCGCATTCTACTACGACGCCCCGACGATCCGACAGGTCTGCCGAAGCAGACAATTCAACCAAGAGGGTTGCTCCACAGTCCACTCTGCTATCCAGAGAAGTACCAGGAGCAACCTGCAAGAAACATCGCCCACCGAAGTGGGCCCTCCCTACGGGTTTCACTACGCTGGCCTAGTGCAGGTTGGCGGTCTTCACATGTCTTACGAAAACTTGCTAGGTTCTATAATACATGCAGGTATCTTCATGATGTTTTCCTTCACCGTAAAACAAGTACTAATAATGTTAGAAATGATTCGCACACGAAAATATCAAATGTGCGAGACCTGGGATTCGAGCGTGTTTAATTTCATCACTCTGTTTTCTAAGCGAGCGCTACCTATTTTTGTACCTATTTTTGTAGTAAATTAGTTACTATGCAAAAAAGTATAACTGAAGCTGTCATGACATAAGATATCTTTGTTATCTTAATATATTGTAAGGTCAAAAAAAATTATGTACTTCATATATAATAATCGATTCGATATGCATAGGAATGTGCAATTTAGAATTAAATTAAGAGGCATAGTTTTATTTATTCTGGCAATTCTCGTACATAGTACATTTGCCATTATCAAGAGGCATAGTTAAATAGTAAAAAAAATTTTTTTTAATATTATATCAGGCAACTCCCGCGATGAGTGGAGCCGGCGAAGAGATAGCGGCCCAAGTGGCTAAGCAGGGCGACCTCGTAAGAGACTTGAAGGCTAAAAAGGCAGACAAGGTAATTATTTTATTTTGCCAAATGTACTATTCTTTCATTTTTTTTTAATTTTAACACCTTATATATGTTATGGTATAGACATGAACTCTATAGCTTAATATTAAGCGAATTGCTCTATAGTCTATACTCTATAGCTATAAAGTCCTCTTTAGATATTCATATAATATTACTATTACTTAATAAAGAACAAAATCAATCATATTTAAAATATGTTTTAATTATTTAAAATTGTGTAGGTACAACATAAAAATAAAAAGTAAATAAATGAAAAACAAAATTTTAAAAAATATTTAATAATAAACATATTTTTAATTATAGATCTTTTTATTAACTTCTTAACTATTTTGTTGCTCTTAAACTAATAACAATGTACAATACATGTAAAATTTTATGACTCATAAATAAGTATATTTTTATAGGCTACAATAGATGCAGAAGTAAAGAAACTTCTAGAATTAAAGGCAAAATATCAAGCGGAGACGGGGACTGCGTATGTAGCGCCGTCGCAGCCGCGGGAGAGCCAACCTCAAGCAAGCAAGAGCAAGGAGAAGAAAGAGAAACCTAAGGAAGCCAAAAAGGAGAGCAAACCTAAAGCACCGAAAGAACCGGTAATATATTAATACATATTATAAAACAAAGTCCTCCGCCGCGTCTGTCTGTCTGTCTAACTGTCTGTCAAAACTACTGCACCGATTTTCATGATGTTTTCACCAATGGATAGAGTGGTTCTCGAGGAAGGTTATAGTATATAATTTGTCATGTTTTGTTTACATTTGTTAGCGGAAACTGCGGCTTCGCTCGCTATCTATATTATTCCGTCCGCTTTTAAGTAAAAAAAATATTACTGTAACAATTGTTTTTTTTTTAATTTTGTTACATAAGTTTAATTTTGTTATAATTAATTTAAAAAAAACTTTTGTACATATATGTACATTTAGTAATTAAATTATAAATAATAATATCATAACTTATTATTGTTTCAGTCACCAAAGCCAGCCAAAGAAGAGTCCTCCTCGGGGGTGAAGAAAGTAACTCGGTTGGGACTCGAGGCGTGTAAAGAGACGGACTTGCCTGAGTGGTACTCGCAAGTTATCACTAAATGTGAGATACATTCCATATCTTAAAGGAGATATATCATAAAGTTCCTTATCGTATCGAAGGACCTCCTTAGAAAGAGACACCTCATCATTCACCATCTGTGACCAAGTATCAGGATATATTGCGTTCAAGTCGATTAGTATAGCTAATAGTTTAATGATATTCGGCAATGATTTTGTTTTAATTCTTGTTACTTTTATCTCCTCCTTAACAGTTCTTTTACTTAGAGCTTCATAGATACTTCTATTAGTGATGAACTTTTGTGCGCCATATTGGTTTTAGGATCATTTTTTAATTTTTATATCGGAAGCAAGTAAATGTTTCTGAATCGCATGCTTATTTTTTTTTAAATTGAAACCACAGACACTTGGAAATGAGAAAAAATGTCACAGTTTTAATTTATATAGTTTGTATAGGAATATAACAAATGCTTTTGTGTTTCAGCTGAGATGATCGATTACTACGACATATCGGGCTGCTACATCCTGCGGCCGTGGTCGTATAGCATCTGGGACCTCATCAGGAACTTCCTCAGTGGTCATTTCAGGAAATTGGGCGTTAGAGATGGTTATTTCCCCATATTTGTGTCTAAGGTAATATATATTTTTATTTTTTTTTATCTCTTAAGTTGTTTCCGGAAGGAATGTAATAATTTTTAGCGTTTGTTTTTTGTTTGGTGTGTTGTTTATATTATGCTTTAGATCATAGAAATAGTATCGGTAAAAAAGAAGGGAAAGAAACATGTTATTATGACAATATAGTTATCGAACAGAATGTTGTTAATTTTTGCTCACATTTTGTAGACATTGAGACAAGACAAGGGAAAATTAATTGAATTAAAAATATGCCATGTACACTGTACAGGTATACTGATATCACGTACAAACCTTTGGCATGGCTAATAGTAGTGAATTAATTTTAAATGAAAATGATTTGATTTTCTTTTCGCGGATTTTATTTTGATTTTTTGATCATCAGCGTTTCGAATTAAGTTTCTAGATGTTTCAAAGATCTCAACTTTCTCTCTCTCTCTCTCCCTCCCTCCCTCTCTCTCTCCCTCCAGCCCTTTTTAACGTCCCACTGCTGGGCACGGGTCTCCCTCAGTATGTAGAGGATCAGGCCATAGTCCACCGCACTGGCCTACTGCTGTGTTGGCGGTCTTCACATGTCTTTCGAAAACTTTCTAGGTTTTTCTCAGACATGCAGGTTTCCTCACGATGTTTTCCTTCACCGTAAGAGGTGCGAGACCCGGATTTCAATCCGCATCATTCGGATATCCTACTACATGATACACTGACCTCTATAATACCACTGGACTGGCTGCTGTGAACGTGCTTTTGTGGCTGCTTGATATTCACCATTTTGGCGCTGTCCGCCGCTGTCGGATGTAGCGAGAGTTTGTGGTACTAAAACTAATGATGTCGATATGAAAAATTTTATTTTTTTATTTTTATTAATCAATAACCGTATTATCATAATTACTACTTATGTTATATTAACAACGAAAATGCAAAATTACAGTAAACAAACACTTCTCGCTGTCATTTGCAATATACGTCAAAATTAGTTCTCGACCCTCTCGCTAGTGGCGCTTCAAATGGACACAAAAAAATAGCTGTCTAACGCTTGGAACAGCCAGTCCAGTGGTATTATAGAGGTCAGTGACATGATACGATTGCGTCCGCAGGCGGCGCTGGAGCGCGAGAAGGCGCACATCGCGGACTTCGCGCCGGAGGTGGCGTGGGTGACGCACTCGGGCAGCACGGAGCTGGCGGAGCACATCGCCGTGCGGCCCACCTCCGAGACCGTCATGTACCCCGCGTACGCGCGCTGGGTGCAGAGCCACCGCGACCTGCCCTACAAGCTCAACCAGTGGAACAACGTTGTGGTCAGATTTTGTTGTTTTATTATATATACAGGTGAAGAGAGTCGGTATACGAAGGCTTTGTGGCTTTTTTAAATTTGTTTAGCGGTGATTTTGAAATTAGATAATTTGTTTTTTTATGCGATGTTATAGCGGCAATAGAAATTGACACTAAAAATTTCAACTTTTTAGCTATTATGGTTTATTAGATACAACCCATAGATAGACTCTAGCGGCTAGCCTTTGGATGTGTAACTTTAATAAAAAGTCGCAGATGTTGTGAGACACCCAATAATAACGAGTTTCATTTTGATGAAGCATCCTTTTGCATTGAAGAAATATGAAATAAATAAGTATTTCGTACAACATAATAATAATGTCCTGATTTTGGCCACGGTTGCCATTCTCACTAAGACTAGCAATCTGTGCAGGAGATATTATAGTGCCTAAGTGTACAGGCAGACACACAATCCTTATTCCTTTTACTCCCAAAAATCCGGTGGGATCTTCGACACGAGTAGGATCGACTGATATAGATTATATATTATAAACATTTATTCATGTTATTATGTTTTAGAGATGGGAGTTCAAGCAGCCTCAGCCTTTCCTTCGCACTCGTGAATTCTTGTGGCAGGAGGGACACACCGCCTTCCGCACCCAAGAGGAGGCCGCCGAAGAAGTGCTACAGATACTGGGTAAATACTTTATTCAAACGAATTTCTGTATTACTTTTATTTTCATTATCTGTGAATTAGCGAGTTTTTTTAGTGTTTTTTTTGCAACTAAATAAATTATAACTAAACTCCAGGCGAGTTATCACTATCTTAGAGAATAACACTCAATTAAACTGATATTTTTAATGTTTGTTTTTTTTATTTTAAAGTCCGTATGAAGTTTTACGTTGGTCCTTATTTGTAATGGTGTCAACTATCGTAATAAGGTGATAGACAAAGTACTTATTATAAAAATAATTTATTTAATTAAAACGTAAACAGTGTATCATGTCTTGCGTTAAAATAAAAATTGTAAAACAACTAAATAAGTTTATTTTTTATCTATATATTTAGTGAAGCACAGATAATAAATAATGAAAAATCATAAAAGGAAATTTAAAATTACGTTGACACAAAAGGATAAAAATATAAATAATATGTCTTTATTTCCAACAAGAAGTAGTAACACAAGTATACTTATTAGCTAAATACTTAGAAACATTTAAGCATTTAATATAATATGAAATATAGCATCTGCAGCCGAACTAGGAAAACCTGTGCATCAGCTGTCAGCGCCATATCTTCACGGACAATTAACTTATTTTTAGCATTTAACTAAGAAAATATTAATTAACTAAATAAAAAACTACTTATAAATGAAACACGGGACTCCCGTGACCATGATTGCTGTAAAGCATTGGAAACGTCGGGAACTAAAAATAAAAATAAATCCGCGACAAAATCCGAAAAGGTACTTTATTATGTCGAATATTCGCGTAAACCTAAGAAAGTATTAAAAAAACTACTTTCTCTTACTACTCTTACTCTCTCTCTCTCTCTCTCTTATGTTAACGTAATATGTGCCAGATCTGTACGCGCGCGTGTACGAGGAGCTGCTAGCGGTGCCGGTGATCAAGGGCCGCAAGACGGAGAAGGAGAAGTTCGCGGGCGGCGACTACACCACCACCGTGGAGGCGTACATCCCCGCCAGCGGCAGAGGCATACAGGTGCCTACTCATTTTATGTATCTACTAGCATTTTCAGTATTTTTAGTGTTATTCATTACTAGATAAAACATTTTAACTGGTCAGTATGGGTTTTAAGGCTATTTGAACCTATAGTATTATTGTTTATTTCAATTTAGTTAAAAAAAACCCAGCGGTAACGCGTTGCTTGTATAACCGAGTGATGCGGGTTCAAATCCGGGTCTCGCACCTCTGATATTTTCATGTGCGAATCATTTCTATCATGATTACCACTTGTCTTACGGTGAAGGAAAACATCGTGAGGAAACCTGCATTATTGAGAAAACCTAGCAAATTTTGGTAAGACATGTGAAGTCCGCCAACACGCACTGGGCCAGCGCGGTGGACTATGGCCTGATCCCCTCGTACTGAGGGAGGCCCGTGCCCAGCAGTGGGACGTTAAAAAGGGCTGATGATGATGATGATGAAAAAAAAACAGACTAAGACAAAAATATTAGTCCCGCTGAGTTTCTTTGCAGTTCTTCTCAGGTCAGCGGCTTCTTCTTTCCGAACTGGTAGTAGACTCGTGACGTTCGGTAAAAAATGTAATAATTTATTGCTGAATAAAATAATTTGAATTTGAATTTCTCAGAAATGAAATATTTTCTTGCAGTACAATATCTATGCATATAAATAAAATTGAAGTGTCTGTGAAGTGTCTATTTCAAATTAACAACTTTTCACTAAATGCATATGAAAGTATTAACTATAATTATACGGTACTAACAACAAAATACAATTTTTGTCTGTCTGTGTGTTTGTTCCGGCTAATCTCTGAAATGGCGACCGAAATCGATTTTGACGGAACTTTCACTCAATGATAGCTAATATTCTAAGGAGTAGTAGTAGTTCTTAGTTCTAGAAATTTAATTTAATTTAATTGCGGGATGGATTTAAGTGCTACAAACTTTAAATTTGGGTTTTCATATGTTTCATCTAAATCGGCTTGTTTGCGTTAAGGTAATATCGAGAACGTACTTTCGCTATTTCGTCGATTTTGTCATTATTTTTATTTATATTGTGGTTTATTATGCTTTGAATGTATTATTATTTTTATTGATGTTTAGGGTGCAACAAGCCATCATCTCGGGCAGAACTTCTCGAAGATGTTCGAGATAGTGTACGACGATCCTGAAACTCAGGAGAAGAAGTACGTCTTCCAGAACTCTTGGGGTCTCACTACTAGAACGATAGGTGGGTGAAATAATTTTTTGTCACTGTGTATGTATTTATGTATTGAGTAGAAACTAGAAACCCTACATATTGATGTTTACATCTCATATATGATTTTGGAGCTATGGTAAGCTTACTATGTTTGACGACACGTTTGGCTCAGTTGGTAGTGACCCTTCTGTTGGTAGTGACGCCAGCGGTCGCGGGCTCGAGTCCCGCTGGGGGCATTCATTTGTTGAGCACGAATGTTTGTACTCCAGTCATGGGTGTTTATATTTATAATATGTATGTATTTAAAAAAAGCATGAGTAGTATATCAACTATCTGGTATGCGTAGTACAAGCTTCGTAGCTTACCACGGAACTAGGTGGCGCTGTTGTAATGATGTCCCAACGTATTTATTATTTATTAACGAAATAAATTTTCGAATTGGATCAGCACTTCCAAGGTTACATACAAACTTACACGTAATTTATAATATTAATAGCCTCATAGGCTTACAGATATTAATTTAAATTCTATATTTTAATAATGCAAAAATGACAATTTAATTTTTTCCAATTAATCCCACCAGGTGTAATGGTGTTAGTCCATGGTGACAACCGTGGGCTGGTGCTACCACCACGTATAGCGGACGTGCAGGTGGTGGTGGTGCCGTGCGGCATCACGGCGTCCAGCGGCGCGGCCGAGCGCCAGGCCCTGCTGGGCGAGTGCAGGCGGGCGGTGGACGAGCTGGTCGCGGCCGGCATCCGCGCAGAGGGGGATTACCGGGATAACTACTCGCCTGGGTGGAAGTTTAACCATTGGGAGCTTAAGGTTTGATTTTTATTTACTAACTAGCGGACCCGACAGACGTTGTCCTGTCCGCATGCGCAAAACAACGTTGCCTAGCAACGACTTGTTTATAATTGGATATTTCATTTATTGTGTAAATGTATAAATAGCTAATTAATTCAAAAAGTACATGTTGTAGAATAACTAGAATAATAGAAATATACAATTCGGTCCAAATTGTGAATCTAAACCATTCTCGAATGCACTCGAACACGCACAAAACATTTCATCAAAATCGGTCCAGTCGTTTAGGAGGAGTTCAGTCACATACACACGCACACAAGAAATATATATATTAAGATATGTATGTATGTCTTATATTTTATATATTTATTTATATGTGTCTGTATATATATTTGTATATATATTTATTTATATATGTACATTATAAGTATATTATTTGTTTAAGTAGTATTTTATCTAGTTATTGGTTAATTATATTTATTTTCTGTTTATTGATTTTTGTATGATAAGTATTTATAAATTTATACTCTATCTTTCTCTTTATTAATTTTTTCGCACCCCCTCTTTCTTATAACATTTTCCTACACCTAAAGGTTGCCTGGAAGAAATCGCTTCTTTAGCGATAAGGCCGCCTCTTGTACTTTTTCCTAATTTTTCTCTGTTTCTGTTTATTTTCTTCTGTTTTCGGGTGTACAATAAAGAGTTATTATTATTATTATGTATGTGATTTTATATATTGGAGTAGCGGAGTGCGTGAGCAGTTCGCTAGACGACCGATGTTGGTGTCAGAGTGGTACCATTTGTATTGTACTACGTTTTAACAATAAGTTTATATATGACAAAATAAAACCCTTGTCAAGTCCACCGCGGTCAATATCTTTAATATTAGACGTAACTTTGGGTAGAAAAAAGTGTATTTAATCAGATATAAGAATAAAAATAACAGGTATAGAACCTATAACTTTTTAATAAAAACCTAAAAGCTTATTAGCTATAACTTTCACATGAGTAGTATGTATTCTTATGAATTTAGACCAGAAGTGAGCTTTTTTTTTAAAAAAAAGTTTACTAAATCGACCTCAATTTATTTTAAGAATCTGAAAACGCTAAAGGTGAGACCGCCCTAGGCGTAACTACACTGCACTGCAGCGACGCGACACGGCACTGCAAAATATTCTTTGTATGAAATAGTATGAGGCATACCGCACTACGCGGCAGCAGCACTACGCGACACGGCACTGCACGACAAACTTGACCAACTCGCCAAAAATGCCGCGGCGTGCTGCGTCGTGTAGTTCCGCTGCCGCTAGTGCGGTATAGCAAGCGACGCGACACTGCACGCCAATCAAGTTCCTTGAACCTTTTTAATAATAAAATGTAAAAAATATGGTGGGATATTTTAACGTATTTTCATTTCATAACATTACATTTCTAAATAAAAATATAAATACAGTTGAACAAACAATTTGATTGATCGAACAGTATAAAATATAATCTATCGAATAAAAAAAAATACATATGAGACATAATACGCTAACTTGTAAAAAAAATATTTTTATTTTTTAAAAAGAAACATTTATCGAACAAATAATAATTTTTGAAGACCAAACGATTGGTTTATAAAAAATAGTCGAAATATTTTTTCAGCCACCAGGTTCAAGGAATTCGCTAATAATGTCATAGCATATTTAATGCGTAAAACGAAAGGTTGCTTATAAAAATGGCTCTATACGAAGAATGATGTTTAGTTTTACTTGTTGGCCAATATCCAAAGATATAATATTATGATCTCCAAAATGACATTGAATGAAAAATACCAGTAAAAATGTTAGTTTCATCCATCGTGCTCAAAGGTTGCCGAACTACTGAAAAGCAAAATCTGTCGCGTAGTGCCGCGCTAGTGCGGTATACCTGTTTTTGCAGTGCCGTGTCGCGTCGCTGCAGTGCAGTGTAGTTACCTACGCCTAGTGCGGTCTCACCTTAAAACACAATTAAACTGACCAAAACGACAACTAAGCTACCAACAATGATATTTTAAAAAATAAACCAACAGAGTAACGACCTAACAGTTCTACCGCGACAAGTTTCAAGACACAACTACCCCCCGACGCCGGTTATGCATCGACTTTTATAGTTTTCTCACCACTCCAACATCCTCTTTTCTGTTCATCTTCCACAGTATCATAAATATACGGTTAATAAAATATCTATATTATAAAAGTTGTTAAAAGCAACTTTTGTTAAACTTGTTTATATTTAAACAGGGAGTACCAATCCGCGTAGAACTTGGGCCTAAAGACATGGCAAAGGGCGAGCTGGTCGCGGTGAGACGTCTCACTGGAGAGAAAATCACCCTTAAAAGAGAAGATGCTCCGACTCAGCTGGTGGCATTGCTCGAGAAGACGCATGATGAAATGTTGGCTAAGTAAGTATAATAGCAACCTACTGTGACAAATCGAATCACATTGACTGTTTCACACGCTTGGCAAACCTCGATAAATTTAAAACGTGTCGGTGTGTTTGTAATTTTTGTCGAATTTTGTTCACAAATGTAAGAAAATTTGTAGGAAGATTTTAAGTTTGGTACTGGTATGAATTTAATGTCTTAAGTTAAAATATTGTTATTAGGGCAACCAAAGAAAGAGACGAGCGGTTATCATCAGTAACTAAATGGAACGACTTCATTGAAGCATTGGAGAGACGACACATTCTCTTAGCACCTTTCTGCGGAGAAACACCATGCGAAGATAATATAAAGAATGATAGTGCAAGGTACCTTCGTAATCATTATTTTTTAATATCATTAAATATTCAATAACTAGGCAAGAGGATAACTACTATTTTAATACTAAATATGTTTTAAATATTTTCTCCATTAATGATTAATACTATTATATTTTATTTAACTAATGACTCACCCTCATTTTGCGGGGGTACTGTAAGTATAAATTACTCAGAGACATGCTATGATGTCCATTGGTATTCTTGTGATGCGGTCAGACATACAAACAAAAAATCTCAAAACTGTAGATTCGACCGATAGTATAACTATTTCAATAATATTTCCAAAAAAAAAAAAAAATATGCATAAATGTATTTAAGTTCGAATTTTATTACTAACTAGCGGACCCGACAGACGTTGTTCTGTGCACATATAAATTTTTTATAAACTTTTCCTCCCGGTGAAATGTTTTATTACGCATTCGCAAAACAACATTTACTTCGCACCTCCCAGCATGTATTCGCTGATTTAATTACCATTGCACGCACCATGGCAACGGTAATAACATGATACGTCAAACGCCATTAATGTTATAAAGATTTTTTTAATTTCCTTTTTTCCGCACAACTTTCATATTTATTCACCTTTAAAACCTTCCCTGGACTTCCACAAATAATTCATGACAAAAATTAGCCAAATCGGTCAAGCCGTTTTCATGCTATGTCGTGACAACGGAAAACGGGTTTCATTTTTATATATATAGATTTGTAATTGCAAAATGAACTTAATTTTGTACTTCTAAACACTCTTTAGTAAAAAATTATTGATCAAATAAAGATATTATTTATAATTACTATTTTATAAGGACTACTTGTTAATAAAATGTATGTTACTTTTACAGAACTGAAGATGACCCAACCACCGATGTCAAAGGGCCAGCGATGGGAGCAAAGTCCCTTTGCATTCCATTCGAGCCTCCTCGTCAACTTACTGCTGAGGATAAGTGCATCCATCCAGCTTGCACCAACAAACCTAAATTCATTACACTGTTTGGTCGCAGCTATTAAATAATGTTTAATAAGATATTATTCAGAAAATAAATAATTGATGCTTATATTTTGTTTTTAATTCATGCATATCTTAAGTCTGGTGACAGTTTGGCTCAGTTAGTAGTGACCCTACTTTCTGCGCCAGCAGTTGTGGGTTCGAGTCCTGCTGGGGGCATTCATTTGTTGAGCACAAATGTTTGTACTCCAGTCATGGGTGTTTATATTTATATGTATGTATTTAAAAGTTATATATGTGTATTTTTCAACTATCTGGTATTCGTAACACACGCCTCGTAGCTTACCACGGAACTATATGGTGCTGTTGTAATAATGTCCCAACATATTTATTTACATAACTAATAATAGAAGATTCCCAAGTATGTGAATCCCTCTCTTTTGACTAGATATATTATTTATAAAATTAAACATTAACACTATGAGTAATGTATACCCTGGGCAGTTGTCATCAAAAATTAGGCTAAAAGCCCTTTTTAACGTCCTACTGTTTGGCACGGGCCTCCATTCAATACGAGGGGATGAGGCCAGCCCACCACACTGGTCAAGCGTGGGTTGGCAGACTGCTTAAGTCTTACGAAATCTTGCTGGTTTCCTCACAATAATTTATTTCACTATGATAATGATATAGAAATGATTCACACATGTAAATATCATAGGTGGGATACCCCGATTTGAACCTGCTTCACACAACAGCTACCACTACCTAAAGGCAAAGGTGTGTAATTTAAATTATATAATTACTAGCGGTGCCCGCGGCTTCGCTCGCGCTAAGAGTGAATAAAATAAACATTTTTGCTTATATACTGTTACTTATAATGTACCAAGGACTGATTCCCCATTTAAAGTTCTGGCCCTCTTTTCTGAAAACTACTGTGTAGCATCCTGCCGTGCCGCCACTGCTGCGCTTTCTAAAACTTATTTCCTATTTTTAACCAATTTTGCTACTATGTGTATCATAATTTCTTTGTGTGTTTTTCGTTAATGATAAACTGATGTACGTGGTTCATTGTTATGGACTTATGGTAAAAATTACTGTTAAATATTTCTCCTACGCAAATTGTGCCACCCCCGTTAACCCCCATGGGGGTTGATTTTCAAAAAACGCTTAGATATGTATCTCATAATTTGTATTGCAGAGCATTATTTCAGTTTCACGCAAAATATTTCAATAGAATTAAATTTCCCATACAAACTTAGCCACCCCCTTTAACCACCAATGGGGGTGAATTTCGAAAAACCCTGAAATACTTGTTTCATCATTTGTACTAAAAAGCATTAATTCAAAGTTTCATGCAAAAATGTGCAATAAAAATATTTTTCTCATACAAACTTTGCCACCCCTTTTAACCCTTTTAGGGGTTGAATTTCCAAAAAATAATATGCCAATTTCCTTCTCATGAATGCAAACTAACTACATACCAAATTTCAGCAAAATCGGTTGGGTGGTTTAGGCGTGAAAAGGTAACAGACAGACAGACAGACAGAGTTACTTTCGCATTTATAATATTAGTATGGATTTTTAAACAAAAAGGCAATGTTGTTTAAAAACTATTTAATAATTTATATATAAATTATTATATTAGGTACAGTTAGAGGGAAATTTTATAAGTAATAATTTAAATAAAATTCATGTTTTACTTAAAATGATTTGCCCAACACTCATCATCTTCAGAAAGTATTGTCTTGTGCTACAATATAAATATTTTAAATATTCAGCATTTTAAAAATTATATTTTCACAGCCACTTTATTATTGTGTAATATAGAATATTTACTTATTAACATTTACATTGAAACAACTGTACATAATAACTTCTAGTATGTAGTCTATGTTGCTATGTAGATTATGATTAAAATTATGCATTCTGTTGTCCAGTATGTATGCCATTTCATAATTTGACGGTTTTGCTTTAATAGACTAAAATCTAATGGTATTAACATTTTTACAGTAATATGTACAAAGAAATACTTTTCTTATATTATGTTCTATATCAAAATTTGAAATGAAACTACATAATAAAAATTACTCTAAAAGTGTCAGTCTTACATCTTGATTTTTTACTGGTTGTGTTGAATTGGCAATTCAGACTTTACATGTTATAAAGGACTAGACAGCACTTAAGTATATCTACACATATAATTTTGTATTAGGTATATGATTTGCTGCTTAATCAGATAGGCTGCAAATCCTGCAATGCCTCAGGATGATGTTTATATCCTGTTTTTTTTTGTATTTTCATTTACATTTCAAATGTATAATTTCCCAAATTGTAAACAATGTTTAGTAACATGGACAATAAAGTAAAAGTCAGTATTGTGTACTTATTATGTCCTTTTTTCATTCAGGAGTCTCAATATGCAATGATATAGTTCCTTAAATTTACTACATTATGTTACATCAATGAAAATGCTTAGTCTTCATCCTTTTTATCATTTTCAAATGGAGTACTTTTCTCATAATTATCTAGCAGACTTTGAAGTAGTTGTATTCTTTTTTTCTTTGTGTTTAAAACCTGATTAAACTTTCCATATAAATTTGCTTCTAATGAATTTTTTAAATCTATCATTTTATTAAATTCTGTTCTACAATTATCCAAATCCTTGTTTAGTGTTTCATTATTCTTTTTAAGTTCTTCTGCTACAGATTGTAGTGTTTCATTTTGTAACATCAAATGTTCCAAGATTCCATGTATTGTTACATCAGGTATAATTTTTTGAACCATTACATGTCCATGTATTACATATCCATGTTTTGAATATTCTTCAGGAATTTTCCTTTTCCAGATAAATTTTGATAAATCCGCTTTCTCTGCTTCTGGTGTGAAATCTATAACATATGTGCTTACTTTTCCTTTCAAAGCAATTAGAACATTCTTAAAATATTCATCTTCAGATTCATCTACATTTTCTGCAAATGTCTTAGCTGATTCACAAGAAAAAATTCCAGACCAACTTTGAGTTGGGGTAAAAATTTCAATTTTAAGCAAATCAAGTTCATTAGGTTTACAGTTAATTTTTGCATACAGAATCTGCTCGTTGATAACAAATTTAGATACAAAAATGTCTTTCCCACCATCCATTTCTCAGTTTTTTTTTAATTTATAAATGTAATTATCCTTTATAGTATATATAACCTTACCAATCTATTATCTATATTTTAGTTACACAGCAAATTAGATCGATTTTTATTCTTGATTACAAATAAGTACTATTTGGCTACTTATTATTTTATGTAAATTGTAAAACATTCGTCAACACACATTTTGTAAACAAATCACTGAAATCAAATGAGAAATCAGACGGCCGGCAGACCGCAGACGCCATAGAGTATATTATCAAAGAGTATAGTCTGTATAGAACTAATAAATGTAAAATGGAGTATAGTATAAATTAATTTACTGCTCACGCGCGTACATAAGTATTAAGTACACGCACCCATTTTTTTATTCCCTTTTTTAATATTCATCCAGAGTTTACTTTACGTTGTGTAACATGGTTTATTTTTATTTTAAAAAGTTATTGTCTGTGTCATAAGTCATAAGAACTCATATTTTTATTTGATGTTACTTATCACTATCAGCGATGGTCACTGACCTCTATAATACCACTGGACTGGCTGTTGTCAACGTACTTTTGTGGCTGCTTGATATTCGCCATTTTGGCGCTGTCGGACGTAGCGAGACGTAGCGAGAGTTTGTGGTACTAAAACTAATGATGTCAATATCAGCGAGCAAATATCGATAACTTTTAATAATAAGTTTTACAATCAATAAAACTGTTTCAAATAAAGACTTTTATTTGTATTAATCAATAACCGTATCATCATAATTACTACTTTATATATACTTTATATATACTTATGTTATATTAACAACGAAAATGCAAAATTACTTTCAAAATTAATTCTCGTGACTCTCGCTAGTGGCGCTTCAAATGGACACAAAAAAATTGCTGTCAAACGCTTGCTGTCAACAGCCTGTCCAGTGGTATCAGTGGCGGTGGCCCGTGGCATTTTCATCTGGCAATAATTATTATTAACTGTCATTGAACATTTTGTAATTTGTTATTTTGGGGTTATATTTTATAAATAATTTGCAATAAAATACTAATCGCTACACAATAAAACATTTTTTATATTTATACAGTAAAGACTACAGACTTATTCAACTGTAAACTATTTATATCTTTTCTAATATGATAAACACTGATAATAATTATTCTGATCTTAGTGAAGATGATGATGAACGTGTAAGCAAATATAAGCAGTGCAATTAATGTCATATCCATACGTACGTTTTGTTCAATATATCATTTAAATAATTTTTCTTCCATTGTAGATGAAAATAAAGCTTGAGCTATCAACATTATCATTTGAGGATCTCCAGAAACTGAAAGAAAAAGTTGGTGCAAAGGTGTATAAAGAAGTTGTATTTGGTAAAAATCAAAGTGTTCGTAATGAACAAAAGGTTTATAAAAGAGAAAATAAAAATAGACCAAGAGAAACAAGCTCTAAAAAACCTGTATCTATGTTACAAGACATTGTTCCTGTAAAAAAAAAAGAAATTCGTGATCCCAGGTGAATGTTTTTTTTGTAACACATGTAACATAATGTCTTTATTTAAATCTTATCTTTCAATCTATTATAAAATTCAATTAAACATGAAATGTAAGTAATAAGATTTACTTAAATTTCTTTCTATAAAAATCTAATATTATTATTAACTACATTTATAAAACATTGTTTTTCTTTTTTTTTTTTGACTTACAGGTTTGACCCTTTATGTGGTACTTTTGATAAAAAAGAATTTTCAGAGAACTATAATTTCCTCTCCAATATTAGAATCAATGATATTAAAGCAATAAGGGCAGAATTGAAAGAGACCACAGATCCTGAAAGAGAATCAAAACTTAGGAGACTTTTGCAAAGATTAAATGATCAACACAAAGCAAACAAGAAAAAGAAACTAGATAGTGAAAAAAGAGAGAAAATGACATCTGAAGTCCAGGCAGAATTTAAGCAAGGAAAACAACCATATTTTAAGAACAAATGTAAATATAAAATAATCTTATTTACAATTGCCTTAAAAATTACTTGAATTGGTTAATCCTTTTAGAAAAAGAAGGGTTACACACAATTTTTATAGTCTTAATGGGGACACGGTATCGAATAGAAAGTATTGATAGTGTACTCATGACTAGTATCGAAAAAAATTGTACTCATAAAAGTATCGATACTTCAAGGTATTGTGTACTTTTCTTTTTTTTCAACCAACTTACAAAAAAGAGGAGGTTCTCAATTTGTCTGTTTTTTTTATGTTAAGTGGGCGAACGGATTTTGAAGATTTTTTTTTTATTTGAAAGGTGATGCTTTCCATTGTAATATTTTCCAGTTCTGACAGTGGCATCCACAAGAAAACCATATAAAGCTTAAATTTGCATTAATTATGTGCGCGACTACTGGACGAATTACTCAATATCATGCTAAGCGATTTTGTTTATTTTTTTTATTGGAAAGGATGTACTTTAAGGGTAGTTTGATAAACATTAGGTTTACTTGATAATAGAAGGTAAATTTTTATAATCATTAACATATGGGAGTTAGGCGGAAAACTGAATGTGGACAAATCTCGATTGCCTAATAACTTTTATTCCAAAACGTTGACTCATTAGAGCAGTGGTTTAGTTGGTCTACCCTAAACCCATTTTATATTTTAATAAACAAAATATGTATCTACTTTCTGCTAAAAAAATTAAAATAAATTATATTTAACAAAAAAAAAACCAACTTCAAAACTAAACAAATCTTAACTAAAAAGTAAAAAAAAAAATATTTTAAGAACTTAGTTAATTTTAAAGTTTCATGCTCAGTCATTGAGCATAGGTGAATATCAGTCAGTAAATAACGTGTGTTTAACTTCAGTACACAAATTTAATACAGTGATAGAAAAAGACAACTGTATCTTAAAAAAAAATAGAAACAAAATTAAATTATTTAGTATTTTAAGCGTAAATGAATGCAGGGACGGTTAGGAATTTAATTGTGACTGGAAGAAATGGTTTCGAGAAAAGATCGGTTGTTGTGTTTTAGAAGATCCAGAACGAGTGAACTAGATGCCGTTGCCATAACTATAAACATAAGCCGTAAGGTCGTGTAGGTCGTAAATTCTAAGATGACCCATTTAAAAACATAATTTCTTATTCGATACGATACCTGCAAAAAAGTACTCATCGAGTAAAAGTATCGAGTACAAAAGTATCGGTATCGAAAGGAAATGTACTCGATACAACAAAGTATCGATACTTTTTTCGTGTCCCTAGTCTTAAGATTGAAATAATATTTTTAATTTCAGCTGAATCACGCGTAGAGTCACTTGTTAAGCAATATGAGGAGTTGAGGAAAGAAGGTACAGGTCGTATTCAAAGACATCTTAAACGCAGGCAGCAAAAGATCAAGAAGAAATCCTTTAAGACCCCTTTAAGTGTTGAATAAACGTTTTAAGTAATACATTGTTTTTAATTTGAATAGGAATTAACAATAATATGTTCAAAATATTATGTAAATCATTTCTATCATAATAACCACTTGTCTTACGGTGAAGGAAAAAAAAAGTAAGGAAACCTGCATGTCAGAAAAACCTAGCAAGTTTTCGGAAGACATGTGAAGTCCGCCAACACGCACTAGGCCAGCGCGGTGGACTATCGCCTGATCCCTCTCGTACTGAGGGAGGCCCGTGCTGAAGGCTGAAGACAGACAATATATTTATCATATTTAGCGTCAGCGAAACCACGAGTTCCGCTAGTTAAAATAAATAAAATTTCTAAAATATAACCTCCTCCCTTTTTTGAAGTCGGTTAAAAGTAGCCTAAGTTACGTCTTGTAACATTAGCTATCTATCTGCAAGTGAAAGTCCCGTCAAAATCGGTCCAGCCGTTTCAGAAATTAGTCTGAACAAACAGACAAAAAAATGATTATTTGATGCTGATATATACTTTCATATGCATTTAGTGAAAAGCAGTTAATTTGAAATTAAAAACAGACACTTCAATTTTATTTATATGTATAGACTCTCTCTCTCTCTGGGACGGTCCCTCATGTCTGAGGATTGTGGTCAGCATCTGGAGCGGATGATCTGCCTCCATCGGTGTGTTAGATACATCAGTAGCAAAATTTCCATGCGGCGCCTGATGAGTCACGAGCGCATGGCCGGTAGCACATTTCACACCACCTCTCCCGGAAAGATGGCGCCGGGGGGCAGCCGGATCGCCAGACATACTAGATACTGTTCTTAGACCTTCCATGCTGACTCTCCTGGGAAAATAGTGGCAGTGGTTTCCCGTGCCTTCTACCCCAGATATTTTAGAAGTTATTTAGATTTCAAGGCCACTGTTGCCTCCTCGGTCGGTTTCCCGGTACCGTTAATATGGTTATACCGCCATTGCTCGATCGCCAGAGCCTCGTCCATTATCTAGCAGGGAGCACCACGGCACTCAATGGGCGCCGCCGTCAGCTATTCATAACGAACCACCGACGCGTGCAGGTGAGGTTGACTTTTGGGTAGGATACGTATAAACATAGATATAATATTAAAGTTATGTACTGGTATTTAAGACACGTCTCTTGTTCACCAAGGAACTAGATGGTGCTCTGTGATGTGCGGTGATGTTCCAAAACATTTATTTATTTATATTTATAATATATATGTATTCTGCGCGGTTCGCTAGTCCGAAAGGCGCGGCGAAATCATGCAACAGGGTATTAAGCTAAAACTTGAAAGCACACATTGGGAAGAAGGAAACCGTTGCTTGGATATGAATAAAACAGGTACCTACAACATTATATGTAATAACAGGTTTATTTTTCACAAACATTGAACAATTGAAAACTATTATAACAATACTTTGTCAAAACATAAGTTTTATGCAGTTTATGGGAAGAGACAGCCAACACTCCAAGGTTTGTCGATGTAGTAGATGTGCATGGTAACAAGTCCGGGGGAGGAAGCCAACTCATACAGACATGTAGGTCCACGAGGTACGATTATCTAGAAAATAAATAGATTATTTAGATTTATTCACGTGCTATTGACTTACCCTAGCTGTGCTAGGATTTGTCCCTAGGTACCTACAAACGTTTTATCAGTCAGCTTTCATTTCCCATACAAAATAAACTGTTTTTATCTTTTTTTTAGGTGTTTTTTAGTTTTTCACATTTTTTTATACAGGACCAAATTGGTTCAGTTTTTGAGTTTTAGCAAGACTGACGAACAGCGATTGATATTTATAGATAAACACGTGTACATAATAATCGACGCTCATTAATCTATTTCTTATATAAAATTGAAACTAAGTCTCATCTGTAGTTTTCACTATGAAGCCGAAGTTTTAACTATGAATGTCTGTTTGTCTGAGAACATCACGAAAAAATCACTGGACAGATTTTTATGAAATTCGGTAAAATGAAGAAAAAGGCACATGTTACTGCGGGAAATTATCTCATCTCAAACGGATCGAGGGTGTGTCGCTTGTATAGTAACAAAATAAATAAGTAAGTAGGTTGTTCCTTCTGGCTTATGAATTCATCATTTGTAAGTAATTTATTACTATTTAGTAACATTTTTCATTTTTCACAGTGACCCTCGATGTGAGTGATCGCTTCTGAAAAGTAATTCGAAATTCAGCATCTAAATACGGGAACATATTTCAGTCTACATTAAAAAGATATCAAATAAATGTTGCCAAGGTAGATTGGAATTTGGAAAAGATACGCCGTTTTAAAATTTATGTGATTAGCTACTCTACCGAGACTGCTAGTCTGGGTGGTCTCTCAAACCAATCACGTTCTCCTTCCTTAATGGGCAATTTTCCGAAAATGACGAATCCAGTTCCAATCAATTCTTTGTGGTGTACCAATGGGAACCACGGGTACATGGAGTCAGCTTGGCAAGGAAGCTCTGCAGTCATGTTATAATAATAATGGCGACCTGCGAAGGCATTGAATTTTTGACTTTTTTAAGAGCTAGGATCCTTGTAGGTATTTAAACAAGTCAGAAATAAAGTAATTTAATTAAATATAAAATAATGAAATAAAAATAAACTTTGGAAATATCTCAATATATGAATAACAAAAAAAAGTTGAAAAAATATTCTCTATTAATAGACTTACCCATCCATGGGATGCAGGCCTGCTTTGTATATCCACTCTCTGCGATGTCACTTTCTTTGTTACTGACTTTATCGAGATTTTCACCAAAACCGCTCAACCAAACGGCGTCTTCTTGTAACAACTTATTGTCATTGTAACTCTCGAGACGCTTTTCAGCACTTAATTGAAGATATTCTACAATAGTCAAGTGTCATTAACATATCGGAACGTTACTTATAGTTATAAAATTTGGTCCAATAATATATTACATGTAAATGAAATTATATTTCAAAATACTATTTTCTAAGTAGGTATTTACCTATTTATCTGATCTGATTGTAGGTACCTAAGTACATTAAATATATTTTTTTTAAAACAATGACTGACTACTACTTATTACGTATAATAAAGTAAAAAGTACGTATAAAAATAAGTATTTATGTCTGTTTGTCTGTATGTCTGTTTGGGTGTGCGTAATTGTTAAATATGACGAGAACGTAAGTGAGGAGACGATTGATATAAATAAGCTTAGATGGATAGGAAGGGCAAGGAAGAAGAAAAAATGGCTTGAATGTTTGAATATTCTAACTTGGTTATTTAGGAAATGGCCAGGGCAGATGAGTATGATAAAATTGTTATGGAAGTGTACAATTATTAGTATACTTTAGTCTTTACTGTATATCGTAATTAATATGTAGTTGTGTTAGATTAGTTACAAACCTTCAGAAACGAAAAATTGTGACTTCACCCAGTATTTAAGAACGGGTTCTCCTTCCCGAGGAGTGGGTTCCCATTCAGAGAACCCTTGCACTGACCAATCATAGACACTTTCAGTAAACTCATCTTGTCGCAACTGTAACAACAGAACAGGTATTAAGTACATCGCAGGTTTGATTTCTACGCTTAGTGTCAGCAAAATTTACTCTTGCTGTTTTGAGTGGTTATAGCTTCCATTAAGTATCTACTGTCTACATTTATTAGTTTTGTTTTGTTAAAATAAAACAAAGGTGTGCAAAGATTATATCAAATAATCAGTATACGAGTATAAGTAAATATTAAAATGACCGTAACCACGTTATAAAGGTAACTTCTAATTATGGTTTAAAACAATGAGGAGAAAGAGTTAATCTTAATAGTAAAAAGTTAAAAGTTAATGTATATAAAAATAAATTATGTAAATATAGCAAACCTTAGACTGCAACTTTTAAGTTTTTCTCCATCATTGTTTGCTTTATAGGAGAAGTCTTGATATATTCTTAACCAAGAATACGAAACTACCTCCCTACCTCATCTACCTTTTCTCTCATTTATATTTCCAGTACCAAAATGGCGATAGTCTGACAACACTGTTATAAAAATCGAGTATTAGCTTCAGTTACTTATTTTCATACACCATGTTGTACATACATACTTAAGTTTACTAGAGTTTAGATTTGATCATTGTTTTCAGTCCTTTTTTACCTCGTGGTTGGCCAAGTGACCCGCCAATTATACTACTTACAGCGATCTGTAATCCAGCTACAAAGCCATTCTCATCATAGTATGCGCAAAGGACGCGGTCAGCTGGGCAGTACAGAACTAGGACGGGGCGGGGCCCAAGGATACGGTCAGTTAAGGTCCAACTCTCTTGATGAGCACTTTCGACATTGCGTGGAACACTGAAGAAAAAGTCTGTGCCTGGCCTTATACCCACGTTGAATTTGACTGAAATATAGTTTATAAGTTTATTAAAACACTAGCAATCGCTCCGCTCGGGTTTATTTGTAATTACTACTTATAAAAAAATTACAGTAAATTTCTTAGTTACAAATAAATATTTTTCAGCAAAGCTTCATCAGTTAGCATAGATTTCTTAGAGATCAGATATTTTCCCACAGTGAAAGGTGTTCTGTATTTAAACGTAAATAAGGGTCTAAAAGGATGAAACAAACATAATCCAAATAAAAGTCCAGAAATGCAGTTACAAAAATGGTTACGGTAGAGCCGTGGTCGCACTTACTACGATACCTACTGTGATTAGTTAGTAGTGTTATTAGGGACTTACACTTACCGAGGGCAATGATGAGCGAGTCGATGAGCTATAAATAGATTATAATATAGCTATATATAAAATTCCTAACAAAGTCTGAAAGAACCTGTATCTAAACATAATAAAGCTTAGATAAAATCTGTACATTAAATATTTTTTACAAACAATGACTGTAACGTATTGTGTATTGAATAAAGACTCCAAAACAATAGTAATTAAAATTTTTGTCTGTTTGTCGTTCTCGTTTAACTCAAAAAGAACTGCATGGATTTTAACCAAATTTTCTTTAGTGAATACGTACCTATTACTCGGGTCGTGACTTAGAAGTTAGAAACTAGCCTACCTATTATTGCAGAAAAATATTTCATTTCCACAGGCAAACAAAATAATTGCTATTATTGAGTCCTCCTTAAAAAGCTGGCGGTCCCTAAATGTTAAAGAGATAAATAAAAAAGAAAACTATGTAGTAGAAAATCGTAGATATTAAAAAACCCTACAGAAAAGCTGACTACTAGTTTCTACAGTCTAAGTAACTGAGTTGACTTAGTCATTTTTAAAGATACAGAGGTTGTATCTATCGTTTTTTTAGAATTTTGTCTGTCTGTCCGCGACCGCATAACAAGAAGATCACTAGACCAACTTTGATGAACTTTGATATGGTGATAGTTGTTTGTCCGGGTTTAATAGGATACTTTAAAAAGAATGCAGGAAAATATCTGCAGAATTTTAAGAAATCTATACTAAAAGTAACACGTTACTATGTGTGTAGTAATATTTATTACTTTGAAAGTATTAAAATTTGGCAAAACTAGAAAATAATGGATATACTAGGACAAGAGTAATGTAAGTAATCTTACCTCTCAATCCGGCATCATGCGCAGACACTGGAAAAATTATTAAAATGTTTTAATAATATTTTATATAATTAAAACAGAAAATAAGTATCAATTTAATTAATATGTTGAAAATAATTAAATTCCATATCTTACCGCAAGCCAGGGCAAGCCCTAAGAAGACTAGTAAACCTTTCATTTTCAATGCTTCCGGGTCAGTGGATCACATTAATACGATAAGTTCGTATTTATACTTGTCAGATGTATTGTAATGTAGATTACATACCTACTGACTGTCGTGACTGGGTCATTCTATTCTGCGGCTCAAAAATTGTTTTAAGCTATGACACTACGTAAAAATTTAAATTTATGTACTTTAAAAAGTAAATAAAAACAATCAAAAATATGCACTTATTTTATCGCGCTTTTATATAAATTGACTGAATGTTTTTCCAAAACACCTTAATATCGCTCCGTGGTCTGTTCCGATGATTGAATGCGCGAGCGATCCTGCGTCGCCCTATTAAGACGAGTGATGGCTGTTGGGTTTTAGTGGGTAGGACTGGCCTCTCTTGCCGGTGAGTCCCACAAAACCACTTGTGGTATAAGTTAATGCATTTCCCAACATTAAAAAGAAAAGGCCGTGCAGAGATACTATTCAGTCATTACTCAATATTAGTAATCGGCACCCCCAAAAACCATGGAAACGATACCCATATTGATTTTATGAAAAAATTCGCTTCCGCCATCTTGAATCTAGACAAAAATCTAGTAATATGTCATATTCCTAATCAACACCCCCAAAAATCATGGAAACAATACCGCCATATGTCCGCATCTAGACAAAAATCTAGTAATATGTCATATTCGTAATCGGCACCCCCAAAAACCATGGAAACGATACCCATATAATTTTATTTGAAAATTCGCGTCTGCCATCTTGAACCTTGAAATATATTGTCATATTCGTAATCGGCCCTAAAACCGTTCTAAGACAAAAATGTAGTAAACAATAATATGCATAATTTAATCTAATATCGCTGGGCTAATATTTTTGATTTCATTTAATTTATCATACAAAGAATACTCTTTAATCAAAAAATAATTTTTATTTTTTTAAATTTAAATTAATTAAATTATAATTTTAAATAATTTTAAATAGCTTTTCTTGGAGGAAATAAAGGAAATAATATCAATAGTAGGTATATAACTGTATAAACATTTATTCAGGTGTAACTTAGAAAGTCCTCTATGTGACGGAATATTAAAAGAGGATTATTCTATTATATTTCGCGTAATATTTTTGTAATATATTATATTGTATTTCATCTTCATGACGGCCAATAGCCACAGCCAATAGGGTTGCTCCACAGTCCACTCTGCTATCCAGAGAAGTACCAGGAGCAACACGCTTGACACACCACCCATCGAAGTGGGCCCTCTCTGACCGCCCACCAAGTAGTTTCTGCGTGTTTCTAACTTATTTAAAATGATAAGGATCAATACCGTATTTGTGTAAAATGTAAATAGCTTTCCAATTACCGCTTTATAATTGCCCACTTTTTAAGCTATTAAAATGGATATATAGTATGTTATCCTTAAGAGATAGACTTTTTTGTAGACATATATAAGATACACAATCCCACTATACATCATTTTGTTATATCTCAAAGAGTTTAGCCTTTAGGCGGCGTTTCCGTTGAAAGCTTCCAGATGGATTATTTTTTACGACATTTTAGCCAATGTATACAAAATAAATTAATATACTTGACTAATTAGTGAAATTATACACTAAAACCTTCCTCGAGAACCACTCTTTCTTTTGGTGAAACAGCAAAAAAATCGGTGCAGTAGTTTTTGAGTTCATCGCAAACAGACAGGCAGACAGACGCGGCGGAGGACTTTGTTTTATAATATGTATACCTATACATAAATATATAATAAACACGGATATTGACTTTACAGCTTCGTTCGTGTTTACAGCTGAACAGTTAGTGTGAAAAAACATGTCGTGACTCATTTCGTATGGTAGCTGTAGATTAAGTTTTACATAATATTAATAATTATGAAATAATTCTTTAAAATTGAATCACGAAAAATATTGCGTAGGTATGAAATTTTACCTATTAAAATTTATTTATATAAATAAATAAAATATGTTGAGACATTATTAAAACAGCGCCATCTAGTTCCGTGGTAAGCTACGATACGTGCTTATGTTGCGGATACCAGATAGTTGATATACTACACATATAAATTTTAAATACGTACATATTATTATAAATATAAACACCCATGACTGGAATACAAATATTCGTGCTCAACAAATGAATGCCCACAGCGCGACTCGAACCCGCGACTGCTGGTGCAGAAAGTAAGGTCACTACCAGCTGAGCCAAACGTGTCATCATTTATTGTTTTTAAAAATAAAAATATTTATGTATTTTTATCAATTAGCCATTCAAGTATTACGTATTAGCAGATTTTTTGTAAATTTTTTGTCCGTCCTTGTCAACAGTAGTAAGTATAACCTTACCTGCCTACGTAAACATTACATCTCAATTATTTTGGGGAATCCCTGTATATTATTACATTTCATATTACATTTCGCTTTTAAGCATAGACAAAAAGAATTGTCAAATATGTCCTGAAAACATTGATTTGACATATTATCAAACTTCTTAATTAAAAAAAATATCTCTAATATTCGTATATAAAAATCCCTCGTGTTTGATCTCTTCCGAAACGGCTTGACCGATTTTTAACCGACTTCAAAAAAGGAGGAGGTTATATTATGTTCCTATGTATGTATTTTTTTTTTATGTATGTTCACCGATTTCTCCGCCAACTGTGGGCCGATTTCAAAAATTTTTCTTTTGTTCGGTATAGTTCTGAGGGGGTCCCATTATCACAAAATCAGGATCTGAAAATGGGATCATAGGGAAATCCAGGGCAACTTTAAAAATTTATAGGCACCTATTATGTTTTTTATATATTTTCTAAAGCTGTTCAAGCATTTGCGTCTGAAAATCGTAATCTCATCCCAGTGAACACATGACCTTAATATAACATCATACATAGGTCATATATAGATCATAAACTTTTACGTAAACATGACATCATGGTGACTCAATACCATGATTTCAATATGATGTCATATTGGATTACATCACTATGATATCATGCTGACATTAAATTTGACTTTGATATGATGTCATTTTTATGACTTTAATGTTACATACAGCTGATAACCGACACAATTTTAGCACCCCATCGAAGGATTTTTGAAATCAATATGGCCTGAATCGATAGGTCTACGTTCGGTCAGGATAGGTCCACTATCATTTTTGTTAGGTCGCCTGTGATTTTTTAATAAATATTTTTTTAAATTTAACTATTATTTTAAAAAATTTTAGCACCCCATTGAAACTGAAACTGATTAATCTTTATATTTCTACATTCTTTATCGTTAGGACAGTTTTGGTCTCTATACGTTTTGCTTTTATATTATCCATTTAGTTTTTTTATTAACAATTATAAATAATTGACATTGACAATGTCATAAGTCATTTGACATCTCATTTATGTTACCTTTTGAGCATTAGCTTCTTGTATTTTGGCTATACATTTTTATGTCATATTTAATATGTATTGTATAGTCTATATATAGTTATTTAATATTATTATTATTTTTGATTTGTTTTTAATTTATTTTTGTTAAACGAATATAAACAAAGTAGAAAGTATGAAGGCATAAAAAATAATGATACACATAAATAAAGAAAACACAAAAATCAACAACAATAAATTAAAAACAAATCAAAAATAAGATTAATATTAAATAACTATATATAGACTATACAATACATATTAAATATGACATAAAAATGTATAGCCAAAATACAAGAAGCTAATGCTCAAAAGGTAACATAAATGAGATGTCAAATGACTTATGACATTGTCAATGTCAATTATTTATAATTGTTAATAAAAAAACTAAATGGATAATATAAAAGCAAAACGTATAGAGACCAAAACTGTCCTAACGATAAAGAATGTAGAAATATAAAGATTAATCAGTTTCAGTTTCAATGGGGTGCTAAAATTTTTTAAAATAATAGTTAAATTTAAAAAAATATTTATTAAAAAATCACAGGCGACCTAACAAAAATGATAGTGGACCTATCCTGACCGAACGTAGACCTATCGATTCAGGCCATATTGATTTCAAAAATCCTTCGATGGGGTGCTAAAATTGTGTCGGTCAGCTGATATAATATTTTAATCATATTGTGACATCATGTCAAAGTCATAAGCTTATATATTATTTACGTAATATGTAAGTCATACAATTACATAAGTTACGAGTCAATCTTCTGACGTAAAAGCGACATAATAACTCAATCATACAATTACATAATTTACGAGTCCATCTTCTGACGTAAAAGTGACATAATAACCCAATCATACAATTTCATAAGTTACGAGTCAATCTTCTGACGTAAAAGTGACATAATTACTCAATCATACAATTACATAATTTACGAGTCAATCTTCTGACGTAGAATTGACATAACAACCAAATTTTATCAAGTGGTAGTGCCATGCTTATTACCTTCGGGTAAGAGCCAAATGGGCCGGCACGCCCCGTATAGTACCACTCTCTCACAGAAGACCGGCGTGAAGTGACAGCTATGCTGTCGCGTTTCGTCCGGTAAGTGAGAGTCCGGGAGGCCCACTCCACATCCCTACTCCCGTCCTTCTCCCTCCTCCCTCCCTCCCTTTCCTGAAAGGCCGGCAACGCATCTGCAAGCCCTGTGGTGTTGCAGATGTCCATGGGCGGAGGTGATCACTTACCATCAGGTGAGCCTCCTGCCCGTTTGCCCCCTTTGTCCCATAAAAAAAAAAAAAATCTGATGTTTATGTAAAAGTATGATGAAAGATCATACTATAACCTTAAGCCATAAGTCATTTTTTTCATACAGATTATATAATAATGACGTCATAACTATATGAAAGGAATAATTCTTTATTTATGTTATACTAGAGACTCACCCTCGCTTCGCTCGGGTTCGTCCCTAGCTCGTACCCCCTTTTATCGAACAATTTTTACAAAATTTAAATGTCTTATTTATTTATGTCCAATCAAAAGACCAAATAATAAGTTTCAAGCTTCTAGCTTTAAAAATGACGTAATTTCCATACAAACTGTCATCCCCTATTTCAACCTCTTACAGCCTTTTTTTCGCCTTTAAAAGTAGCCTGTGTCCGTCTCCTGGCTCTAAGCTACCTCCCCACCAATTTTCAGCCAAATCGGTACAGCCGTTGTTGAGTTATAAATAGTGTAACTAACACGACTTTCTTTTATATATATAAGATAAGTACTTGATAAGTAAAAGTTTTGCATAAAAATTTAATTGTTTTTATGATCGAACAATCACCAATAGTCGTCGAACAAACGATAATTGATCGAAATTAATTAATCTCTGAGCGATAAAAATAAAGATATCTAGTAAGGGTGTCCAACTTAAGGGTGAACATTTGTATAATTTAATTATAAATAAATAAAAGACGAACAAACAATTTTTACATTCGAACATTAACGAACAAACGACGAACAGATAATTAAAAATAAAAAAAATCCGAAAATCAAAACAAGTTGGGTCAAATTCATTGAGCCGTGAATAAGTGCATTACAGTAAATAAAATATTATTATTGAAATTCAAAAAATTGCACTACGGAATTAAAATAAATTTATTGTTGCACTTTTCAACATATTTTTCAATACAAAAAAAAACAAATAGTTTAAGCACAGTTAATCATTTTATTTAATAGTTTGCTGGTTGAATAAATGTTTAAATTTTTCAAGTGTCTGCTATTTTTTATCATACTTTATTTATTATAGGTTAGTTAAGTAAGTTTAATTATTTCTAAACTAATAAAAATTTGAATACTCACAGTTGAATAACATCAAAATATTTCACGTATTTTTTATCTACCTAATATAATTTTTTTATAAGCAATTAAGGACAGTTTTTAATTAAAACAATAATTATATACACTACTAGTATAGTACGTAGTAACTAATACTTAATCTGTGGCATAGTATTATGTTTTATGATTTATCTGTGTATACATAGATTTAAAAATATCTTAAATCTGTGGTTGTAATGTATACACGAATTTACTTTTTAGTTTTTTTACATATATTGCGGATTGTATTTAAGTATTTTTGTGGTCGACTTATACCAAACCAGTAGCCATTTTTTACCATTATTGCTGATATTTCACGTAAAACAACTAACAAATAAGTAATAACAATTCCTCGACTGTCAAACGACAAGATGGCGGAATTGTCAAATTTAGTCGAGGACTAGATTTTCCATACTATTCTCAATTACCCGCGCAGCGCCTCCTGAGTAAAAGTGTTATGTGCGCAATTTCTATTATTTTCTTATATATTCTGTTCTATATACAAAGAAAACAATAGAAATTATTTAAATAAAAAAATCGGATTGCATCCAACTTATTTGTAAGTATTTTAATATGTATTGAACTATTATAATAATATTATTGCTGATTCTGACCTAACACATTTTTTTGAATAAATAAATAGTTATATTATATTTTTCAAGTACTTAACTTGTTTCATGCCTGTATTCTAATTTTCATCCTGTTATGTTTTAAATATCTAAAACTTATTAAAATATTGGATAATTATTTGAATAATGTACAGAATTTTTTAATATTAAATATTTACTTTTTTAGTGAACAATATTATGGAAAAACCATATGCAGTGGTTTATTTTGTTGAACAAGCATCATATTCAGAAATTACAAGTAATTGGCTTCTAAACACTGATGAATCTACCGGAGCAACTACGTGCAAATGGCCGCCCTCAATCATTAAAAATCTGAATTTTCAATTTAAAAAGACTTCAGACTTTCAGACAGACTTTCAGACTCACACCATGCGATGATTGGCCTATATATGAAGTTAAAATCATACGATATTGTGGTAAATAATAAAATTTTATAGCCTTCTAAATTAATTATTCAAGTATCAATCTTTGTTTAAAATTTAGTTGATTATTTATAATTGGTGTTTATCTTGAAGTTAATTTAACGAGAAAATATACATCAATCATCATCATCAATAATTCATCATTTCAGTTTTTTTTAAAGAATTTGTAAGTTAATACATGTAATTTAACTAGTTATTTTTATGTTTTAAGTTGAGTAAATATGGAATTTTCTTATTTATATCTGGGTAAAAATAATTCCAAAACCTTGTCATGTGTATAGAATCGAATCAATAATCTAATAATTCAAATCAAAAGCTAATTTTTTCGCATTTTTGTAGACAGTAAATATTAATCAGTGGATTTGTGGCTCTATATTATCAAAAGATTTAGTTTTTATTAGATTCTGAATCAAACAAGATTCTGGATGATTTTTATAAAACAAAAAAAAATCTTAAATTGACTTCTTCTTAAACAGCTCTTTCATTAATTAAAAATTTATATTTACGCAGGTCAGGATTGTTAGTCAAGTTGGAGGAACAAACGGTAAAGAGTACACGGAAAGAGTACTTAATAAAATATTCTCACCAACATTAATAATTTGAAATTGATTAAAATTTGCGAAGGTGAGAAAAACTAAATGAATGAATAAAGTTAACATTTACTTAAAAAGAAATATTTATGCTGATAAAATGAAAAATTTATTTTCAGAGGTAATATTGAAAAAGTTTCCTTCATGGGACAGTGCTGAATTCTCAAAAGCAGGAACAAATTGGTTCCGATTAGGAAACCAAAGAGCACGTCAACAACTGGGGCAAAAGCTAAAACAAAATGAACATCAAAAGGATGTAGATATAAGACAACAAAATTAGATTAGTTTCAAAAGTGAGTGAATTTGAGAAATTCATGCAATATTTAAATATTAAAAAAATTACTACTTAATACTACTTAAAAAGTGGAAAACAATATTTACTGGATACTACAATATAAGACTAAATCTAACTCTATTTTCAATTTTAATTGTTAACTTTTTTAATTTTTGGATGGTATTTATTTCAATAAGAAAAAAAGATTAGTGTTTATTTTATGGACTGATTAAGATATAAGTGTGTGAATTCAAAGTATTCACAAAATATTTAATTAATATAGAATTTATTTATTGGAGTACAATTCAAAAAGTGAAAATAAGTCCTTATTGCGTACTAGTATACCTGATTGAAACCAAATTTATTTTTAATTTAAATTGTTTATCTTTTCACTTTTTGGATTATATTTATTCCAATAGAAACAAAAAATATTATTTAGTTTTTTTCTTTCAGTAATTATAAGGTGTTAGTTAAAACAAGTAATTTCTACAAATATGTTCATTTGTGAAATTTCGGTATTAATAAATAGTTTTGTATTTAAATTAATCAGCTTTTAATTAATTGACCTTTATTCAAACGTTCTCGAATTTTTTAATTATAATTTGTTTAGGAATATATTTTTTGAATCTTGTATAGTAGTTTTATGTATAGCTGCTTCACGAGAATTACACTTACGTGATATCACGCTATTACATTCATATGAAATTGAATATGCGTTCAAGTCTAATAAATCTGAGTAAAAGACATTTGAATCCAGCTAGACATTATCACTATGACAGTATTGTTATGTCATTTTGATGTCAGTTAAATCACGGTGGAGTCAATTGTAAGTCATATAAAAGTAAGCGTTTCAGGAACAACTTGACATCATTATTATGTCACCTCGATGTCAATTGTACGTCATATGTAAGTAAACGATTTCAAAATAACTTGACATTAACATTACATCATTGGTATGTCATTATGACGTCGGTTAGGTCATAATGATGTCAATGGTACGTCATATAAGTAAGCGATTCAAGCTCAACTTGACATCATTATTGTGTCATCTTGATGTCAATTTTACGTCATATGTAAGTAAGCGATTTCATATTATCTTGACATGAATATTACATCATTGGTATGTCACCATGACGTCGGTTAGGTCATAATGATGTCAATGGTACGTCATATAAGTAAGCGATCCAAGCTCAACTTGACATCATTATTGTGTCATCTTGATGTCAATTTTACGTCATATGTAAGTAAGCGATTTCATATTATCTTGACATTAATATTACATCATTGGTATGTCACCATGACGTCGGTTAGGTCATAATGATGTCAATTGTACGTCATACTTACGTCATATTCATTACGTAAAAGTCTTACGTCAGGAAGTGTGAAATAATGAGTCATATATGACTCATATGTGACTTATTTCTTATGTAAATCCTGACATAGCGTGACGTCATTCCGACGTCACTTTTACGTAAACGTGTTCACTGGGATGTGATGAGCTATTATGATATTATGAGTATTTTGATTATGTTTACAAATTGATAGATTAATCGAATATGTATCTATTTAGGGTTATTTTGCTTTGGCTGGCACCGACTCCAAAATTAACAAAGTTCTTAAAAGTATTATTTTCTACTTTTCAGTTTAGATTTTTCTTTTTAGTGCAGATTTTTTGAAGTCGGTTTAATTTTTTTTAATTATGGTTTTTTTGTGTATATTTGGTAGATGTAAGAATAGGTCGTAGGCTAATTTTTACTCCCTAGGAATAAAGGTGGCCCTCTCCATATTTATTTTTTTTATTTTTAGACCAATTTTTTTAGATCAATTTTTTATTTTTCACTTTTTTACGATTTGGCATCAAATAATTCTTATAACCATAAATTTTCATCCTGCTGGCGTGAGCGGAGCCGCGGGAATAGCTTGTAATATATGAATATTAATGACGGTATCAACATTTAGACCTCGATACCTATGTCATCAAAAATAAGCAAAGCAATGGCAACCCACTCCTCCATTGTTGCTTACATAATAATTCAATAGCCCCATATATGATAACGTTTTGTCAATGATTATCTGATATACTAAGTCTCGATTTAAGCTGAATCACGCGTAGAGTTACTTGTTAAGCAATATGAGGAGTTGAGAAAAGAAGGTACAGGTCGCATGACGTATCCAAAGACATCTTAAACGCAGGCAGCAAAAGATCAAAAAATGATTTTAAGTAGTACCTACATTTTAATTTGATTAGAAATTAAACATAAACATATTATGTTCAAAATATTATGTAACCTCAAAATTAATGTTTCGATTGATATAAATCCAATATCCATTGTCAATAATAAAATTGACGTTAAGCTTGCATCAGTTTGTAATGGCCCTCCTTGCTGTGCTAGTGATCGCCTTCAGCTCTGGGGCTTTCATTTTTGCGATGAGCAACATGTTTGTACGTAAGCAATGAATGTTTCTATTTATAATATAGCATTTACAATATACTAGCAATACCCGCGGCTCCGCCCGAATTCTAAAGTGGTAAATGCAAGCGTGGTTTTATTTCTAACCTTCTTTTTACTATTGAATTTTTCTCAGAGATGAGTTATTTTCCCGCAGTAAAAAGTATGCTAAATATACCCGGTAACTAGCTACCATCATACCAAATTTCATCCGAATCCGTACAGTGGTTTCCTCGTGATGCAGCCACAGACAAACAGAGAGACAAACAAAAATCAGCACCCCGAGAAACCTCGAAAATGACACCCATGTCATTATTGAAAAAAAACCGGATGTCGGTCATCTTGGATTTGAAAATGGACCTCATTTTCGCAATCAGCACAAAATGTGTTAGGTTATTTTCGTTACGGAATTTCTGGATTCAGTCTCCACGCTCAAGGCCCGCGATAGAAGCTATGCAATAGCTTAAAATTCAAAAAATTGATGATAATGTCTATTTCAATTAGATTTTCAAAAAAATATTCAATGTTTCAAGATTCGACTCAGTTAGAATTTTATTATATGTATATAGATTTTAAAGTTACAGTATATCTATATCTAAGACTAAGACACGTCTCTTGTTCAATAAGCAACTATAATGGTGCTTTGTGATGTGCGGTGATGTTCCAAAGCAATAATTTAAGTATTTATATTTATTGTAGGTGAATTATACATGTAATATATTTAGTTTATCATATTTATCTATTTAAGCTTTGCAAAACATGATATTTATAATTTATTTAATATTTAATTTACGTATAAATATTATATACACATACACCTACATACATACAATATAAATGTATAATTATTTATATTTATTAATTAATATTTATTCATATTTATTTTTATTCATAAGCATAGCCGCGCGAAACGCATAGTATACGGCGGGACGCATTTATTTTTCTCCTACAGGTCACTTATGATTTTTGTAACATACGCCAGTCGACGCAGCTGATGCTACGAGTACTTACTCGTTTTATATAATTTAATCGTTTTCGTTAGTTTCTGTACCTATGTGGACTTCTTGTATTTGTATTGTGAACTTCTTTATTATTGTGTATCTCCTTAAACTTCTCGTTCTGAACTGTTTTTACGTGCGTGTTGACATTTTCTATATAGTATTTTAATACACCCACTAAATTGCGCGATTCGCTAGCCTGTAAGCTAGATTAACAGCCTTGAACAATTGTAAATTATTTAATGAGACAAAACTTTGTTAAAACATAAGTTTCATGCAGTTTATTAGAAGAGACAGAAAATACTCCAAGGTCTGTCGATGTAGTAGATGTGCATGGTAATAAGTCCGGGGGAGGAAGCCAAATCATACAGACATCTAGGTCCGTAAGGCACGATAACCTAGAAAATAAATAAATTATTTAGGTTTATTTACGTAGTAGCGACTTACCCTCGCCTCACTAGGGTTCATCCATGGTACGTTTGCTAGCGGTTAGCGATTCCTATACAAAATACGGTTCTGACCTCTTAGATTTTCTACCAGATTTTCTAAGGTTTTACAATATTTTTTATACACGTACCAAAACAATTATTTGTATAGTTTTTGAGTTTTAGAGAAACTGATATTTATAGAATAACAGGAGTACATAATCGATGCCTCTTAATCTAGATACTTATAATAAAATTGAAACTAGTAAAGAACTAGTAACTAAGAGTCTAATCTAAATATTGTTTGGAAAGTGTTATTGAAATAAATAGTCACTTTATCAATACACAGAAGTCGAAGTTTAAAGAATATTCGTCTGTCTAATGGCCTGTTTATCTGAGAATGCATCACGAAAAAATTAGACAGATTTTGATGAAATTTTGTATAAGTAATGACTAATGAGTAAGTCATCTCTGAGAATTCTATACTAACCGCTATAGACTATATTGCTACATATACTTATAACTAACCGCTAAGACGTACGTCTTAGGGAGAACGAACCCAAGCGAAGCGAGTTTAAATCGCTTGTAATATAACAAACTTAAAATAAAATTATGTTCCTTCTGGTTTATTAATTCATCATTTGTATTTTATTACTATTTACTATTTAGTACTATTTCACTTTTCACAGTGACCCTCGATCACTTTTGAAAACTAATTTTAAATTCGACACCTAAATCTACATTAAGAACCTAGGTATCTAGATACCAATCAAAATTTTCAATGTCACGTAGAGTGGAAAAAATAAGACTTTATAAAAATTGTCTATTAATATCAGTAATGTATTTTCTACTATACCTGGAGTGCTAGTCTAGATGGTCTCTCAAACCAATTACGTTCTCCTTCCTTTATGGGCAAGTTTCCAAAAATGATGAATCCAGTTCCAATCAATTCTTTGTTGTGTACTAATGAGAACCAAGAGTAAATGGAGTCAGCTTGGCAAGGAAGCTTTTCAGTCATATTATAATAATAATGGCGGCCTGCGAACGTATTTAATTATGGTTATGATTCTAGTAGGTATAACCTACAAATCAGAAATAAAGTATGTAAATAAATTATTAGCAGTGGTAGCCCAGCAGTAACACGCTTGCTTGGATAACCGAGTGATGCGGGTATAAGTTTTCCAAAGACATGTGAAGTCCGACAACACGCACTAGGCGGTGGATTATGGCCTGGTCTGCCCGGGCTCCCTCGTACTGAGGGACGCTAAAAAGGGCTGAAGACAAGAAGAGAAGATAATAAATTATATCAAGTATCTGGTATCCGTAACACTAGCCTCGTAGCTTACCACGGAACTAGATGTTGTTGTTGTTGTAATGTCCCAACATATTCACAAAAAATATTTACCAATTAAATAATAAAATAAAAGTTAGGGAAATATCTCAAATGTGAATATCTCATGTTAAAGTAGGTACCTATTTCCTGAATAAAAGTAGAAAGTTAAAAAAAGTCTTACCCATCCATGTGATGCAGTTCTGTTTTGTGAATTCACTCTTTGCGATATCACTCTCTTTGTTACTGAATATATCGAGATTTTCACCAAAACCGCTCAACCAAACGGCGTCTTCTTGTAACAACTTCTTGTCATTGTAACTCTCGCGACGCTTTTCAGCGCTTAATTGAAGATATTCTACAATAGTTAATAACATATTATATCGAATATATACTATTTACTCCTAAATAATAAACATAGTTTCGTTCAATAATATGAATAAAGTTATATTTTAAAATAATATTTTACTGTCTATACTTGCCTGAACATACGAGTATTATGTTATTGTTTAACGCAAAAAGTACTAGATCGAATTTAGTAAAATTTTGTGTAGTGATAACCTACTAGTTGAGTCATCAGTCTTAGGATACTTTTTATTGCAGAAAAATATTTAATTTCACATAACTAATTGGTTTTATTGAGTAGTCCTTAGAAAGCTAGCGGTGGGTAAATCTTAGAGATATATCAAAAAAATGTGGTAGGAGATTGTAAGTATTAAAAAGTCCTACAGAAAAAATTAAAATATCAAACGTCAAAATAACACAAAAAGAATTTTTCAATTCGAACGAGTGCAGTATTTTCTGAGATTATAGCATTCAACCAAACAAGCAAAATCTTCAGCTTTATAACGTTAGTATCGTTATAAACACTGTTTGACTGTACATTGTGTTCTTGGGTATGCGCATTTCATGCAAATAATACTGAACCTATTTATCATCTAAATTCGATTAACACACCCAATATACTAAAGTTCTGAGTAACGAAAATACAAGTGACGTGAAGAGTGATGGATAGGAAGGGCAAGGAAAAAGAATAAAAAGTACCAAGTCATATCTAGGTCTTGAACTTCAGATATTTACAAGTGCGAATTATTTCCAACGTGATTACTGACGTGAAACTATGACGTGAACTGTGAAGTGTGAAGTCCGAAAACTCGCATCTTCACAGCATGGTTAACTATTGCCCTATGGCCTATCATATTAAAAGAAGCGGCGGCTGTGGAATGTTAAAAAGAGATTACTTATATACAAAATTTATAGACCTCGTGCTTGCTCAAAACTTTTCTGACTCACTGACTTTTAGAAACTAATAACACTCTCCTTACATACATAATATGATAATTAGATAATTTTTTAATTTTATTTGAAGGATACGCATACGATGTTGTTCGAGCGACATCTATTGAGCAGTGGCGCTTCTAATACCATGAAGTTGCCGCTCATCGGCCAATGAGAGGAAGACGGGCGGGGGAACCGCGCCTAGTTATTCGTTTTTTAATATTCATATTTGTTATTCGTTATTTATTGTCAGTCAATACACGAGTGTTTTATAAGAGTAGTCTTTTATTCCAAGTCATACTTTACGACCAACCGAAATCATATACGAACTATCTGATTACGAACATTTTGGTCCTTCGAGCCGGATCAAGATTTGAGCAGAATTGGAGCAGAGTGGACATCATCCATCCATCAATTCTCATCATCTCCAGATCTCCAGGCGTTCATCCATCCATCATTTCATTCCTCTATTTATCCATTCATCCTCACCCTCTCAAGATTAAGCGTAACTTCGTTCAGCGTCTTCGTTTGCAGTCAATTCATTTAAAATTGTGAGTATCTTTTCTTTCTTTAAACCATCACGATGAGTAGTAAGGATGATAGCTTGAAATTGCCGAAATCTCCATGCAAATCAGATTCAGAGCAGGATTCATTAGTTGATTTAAAACGTTCGCGGGGTAGTATAAAATTGCGGTTAACTTTATTCAAAAAATATTTGTGTAATTTAAATGTTGAACAAATTGCTATTGATTCTATGAAAAAAGCAGAATTAAAGTTAAGAATGCAAAGTGCCCAAGAAAGTTATGAGGCATTTAACAAAGTTCAATGTAAAATCGAGTTAGTGTCTGATGATATAAAAGAGCATACAGAGTACAGAGAAAATTTTGAAGACACTTATTTTTCTTGTATGGCATCAGCACAGTCTTTAATTGAATCAAATATGAATGACGGTTCTAACTGTAATAGATCGCTAACTTCTAGTATAAAATTACCTCAAATAAAACTACCCTCCTTTAACGGTTCTTATGATCAATGGTTAGAATTTAAAAATTCATATGTTAGTATGATACATATGCGTTCAGATCTCGATGCGATTCAAAAGTTTCACTATTTGCGATCATCACTTTCTGGTAGAGCATATCAAGTAATAAGCGCCTTAGAATTTACAGCTCTCAACTATTCGCACGCTTGGGCTTTACTTGAGAACAGATTTAATAATGAACGGCTTTTAGTGCATAATCATATCAAAGCGTTGTTTACTGTACCTAGTATGAATAAAGAATCGCCTAAACAAATCAGAACATTAATAGATACTGTTTTACGTAACTTACGCGCTCTTAAAACGTTAAACGAATCCACAGATCATTGGGATACTTTAATAATTTATTTAATAGCATCTAAACTAGACGTTTGTACTGAAAAAGAGTGGGAAAATTACAAAGGATCTATTACGTACGCTACACAAAGGAATTCTAGTCTTAAATTAAAGTTAGAAGATTTGTTAACATTCCTACGCAATCGAGCTGATACATTAGAAATGATAATTGCTAATCATACAGGCGGTAACTCGCAAAAATCGCACGATAGTCGAGCTCATAGTGATATAAAAAAACCGACATCGCAAACAAAATTACATAGTTTTGTTTCGACGCGTAAAGACTCTTTGAATAAGTCGGGTAGTAGTAAACGTTCTTATAACTGCGTCGCATGTAGTAGTAATCATGCTCTGTACACTTGTCCTATTTTTCTAAACTTAACAGTTAAAGATAGAATAAAATTAGTAGATGATAATAAAGTTTGTCGCAATTGTCTACGTTCGGGTTATGCGATAGAAAATTGTTTATTCGGGCCCTGTAAGCATTGTCAGACTAAACAAAAAACGTTATTGCATTTAGGAGGTATTAATAACGTTTTACTATCTCCTACTTATAGTACGAAAAAATTTGACAAATGTCATAATAAATGAAAAATGCGGAATTAATTATTTATTCAAATTAATTTGATTTGAAAAATATTACCACAGTATTTAATGTATACAGTTTTATCACCAATTCAAGAGGAAGCAGAACCGGGTTCATCTTCATCCGATGATGAGTTTAGATCTGAGAGTCCCCTACCAGATCTTATCATTGAGGTAGAACCCAAAAAACCAAACCCACACGATGAAGAATCTGAGGAGTTTTATGAACGTTTGGCTAAAGTAATGAGACGCCTCTATAAAAGGGACAATAATATAGATTCTTCCACAGCCTCTTCAAGTTCACTAGAAAGTTTTGAAAAACATGAATTTGAACAACGATTTAGCACACCATTACAAAACGGTAGCTCGGATTCTGAAGATATTGAAGAAATAAGCGAACCAGAGACGCCGAGCCGAAGCGAGTTACTACTTAGCAATCAAACAATGCAAAGAAATTCTAATGAAGTAGAATTTGAAGGAAATAATAGTATTAGTAGTAGTAGTAGTACGGCATCTGGAGATAACTCGTGTTTTCAACAAGTAATAACCCAAGCAGAAGTTCACACCCATGTAGAAGATGGCAATGTTAGTCGTGGAGGAGAATCTGAGGGTCTTGCAGAAACCAGTGTTTTATCACCAATTCAAGAGGAAGCAGAACCGGGTTCATCTTCATCCGATGATGAGTTTAGATCTGAGAGTCCCCTACGAGATCTTATCATTGAGGTAGTACCCAAAAAACCAAACCCACACGATGAAGAATCTGAGGAGTTTTATGAACGTTTGGCTAAAGTAATGAGAGGCCTGTATAAAAGGGTCAATAATATAGATTCTTCCACAGCCTCTTCAAGTTCACTAGAAAGTTTTGAAAAACATGAATTTGAACAACGATTTAGCACCCATTACAAAACGGTGGGCCGTGGGGCACCGGCAGAATAGAATAGTGCTTCCCTTAAGTACCAGGTGTCGTAAGAGGCGACTGAGGTACTCGGAGTGGACCCCCGTAAGACACGAGTCAGGTCCTGCAACCAAACCAGCTCCACACGTAGCGACTTGTCGTTCCTGTGGGTCCCGCTGGCAAGCTCGAGAGGGTGGTGTAGGCAGTGGGAAAACCTGCACTTCCTAAATTCAAACCCAGGCAAAGCAGCTAACATCTGTGGAGAGGACACTCCGCCATCGCAATCTCAAGAGCGGTGAAACCAACACGGAGAATGGCAGTCACCAGTGATAAGTCTGCGCGAATAGGCGTAAGTGCGGGCGCTAGAGGTCATTCTCGACAGTGGGAGGGCCCATCGTAGGTCCACTGACCAGTTACCGCCCGCTCTAGCTGGGCATCCCCCGGCCAATAAGGTACTGGTCCGTCTCAGCATTGATTTGTTTCCGTAGGCTGGAGGAAACACTAGTCAAAACCTAGATAGTCAGTGCTGTAAATGTTGTCACCTGCGCAAAAACAGAATAAAATACATAAAGACAACCAACCACGTATATCCATACGATTAGCGACATGGAATGTCCGCAAAATGAGGACAGGCCTTCCGGAGACCTGCGGAGGTTCAGGTTGCGCACAAAACCTGCACCAAACATCGCATGGCCAGACTGCCTCGGTAACCATGGTGTTGGCAAAATAAACGAAAACGGTCAGCGACTGCTTGAATTTTGTTCAAATCACCAACTGTGTATTACCAACACATACTTTCGAGGCAAAGCCACGCACAAGGTCTCGTGGAGGCACCCGCGTTCCGGGCATTGGCATCAGCTGGACCTGATCCTGACTAGGAAAAAGGATATTCACTTTGTTCACCATACACGTTCATATCAAAGTGCTGATTGTGACACGGACCACTCACTCGTAGTAACAACATTGGCTATAATCCGCATAAGAATTTACTATTCGAAGCCTCCCGGGAGAAAGAGAATTGATCTTGCTCAAACCAGGATTGGCGCGAAAGTTGAGTCTTTTAAAGAGCAGGTATGCTCGGAGAGCTCATCTTGGGATCAAAGCGTATCACTTCAAGAAGAGTGGGTGCGAGTCAAAAAGACGCTTTCAGAAACTGCAGGTAGAGCTTTCGGATATCAGAAAGCGAAGACTGAGGACTGGTATTTAAAAAACATCGAGCACCTACAGCCTCTTGTCAATTCAAAGCGACTTGCTGCTTTAAATCCCTACCCTCGCAACTAGAAATAATCTCACAAAAGCGAAGGCGGCACTACAGCGATCTGCTCGTTTCTTTGCGATCGAGTACTGGCTTGATCTCTGTCAACATATACAAAGGAGTGCGGATTCGGGCCATTTGGGCGGTGTCTACTCGGGTATCAAGCGGGCCCTCGGTGCAATTCCCAAAAAGACCGCCCTACTAAAAGAACCCGACGGCACAATTATCAGAGACAGTAGGCGTCAGTTGCAGAGATGGGTTGAGCACTACACCGGTCTTTACTCACAACCTGTCAGCATTCAACCAGAAGCTGTAGATTTTATACCTAAGCTTTCGACCTTGCACGAACTAGATAGCGTACCCACAATGGAAGAACTTAATAATGCCATAAAACCACTTAAGGTCAGCAAGAGTCCCGGTGGAGATTGTATACACCCCGAAATGCTCAAGTTCAACTTTGTAGCACCACTATTACATAATCTCCTGACAAAATGCTGGTTCGAGGGCATGGTTCCTCAGGACATGCGCAATGCCAATAAAGGTAAAGGTGATCGCGGAGACTGTAACTCGTACCGCGGCATATCTCTTTTAAGCGTTGTTGGGAAGCTGATAGGTCGAGTAATCCTCATCAAACTGCAACATCTGGCTGACCGCATTTACCCTGATATGATAGGCTCAGTGTGGATTTCGGGCTGGACGTTCGACAATTGATTTGATTTTTACATTACGCCAAATTCAGGAGAAGTGTCGAGAACAGCAGACTCCTCTTTTTATATAGCCTTTGTGGATCTTAACAAGGCTTTTGATACGGTGAGCAGGGAGGGTCTCTTTAGGGCACTCGAGATGGTTGGCTGTCCACCAAAGCTCCTCAGTCTCATCGTATCATTTCACAAGGACATGAAAGGGTCTGTGGTCTTTGATGGGAATTTATCCGAACCTTTTGATATGCGCAGAGGCGTGCGGCAGGGTTGCGTGTTGGCACCTACCTTGTTTGGAATTTTCTTTTCATTACTTATAAAAGCTGCCTTTGGAGATGACCAGCAAGGTGTTCACCTACATACAAGAACCGACGGGAAACTCTACAATATCTCCCTTTTAAAATCTAGGCGCAATAGAAAAGACCTTTATACTGACAGCCTTTTATATGCGGCCTTTGCTCCGCTTCAAAGACTGCACCAAGCGTGATTTAGCTTCATATAACATCAATCAAAGTGAATGGGAAAAGGTAGCGCAAAACAGGGAACAGTGGAGGCTGAGGATTGGGAACGGAATGAAGCTTCACGATGGATCATGGTTCAACAAGCTTGTCGACGCAAGAGCCAAACGACACGAAAGCGACACACATACATCAAATCTATGTGTCGATGTGTACACTTGCCCTGGTTGCGGTCGGTCCTGCCGCTCCAGAATTGGATTGCACAGTCACCAACGGAGGTGCGCTAAGGATCCATAAGCTGCTTGAAACATCTGCAACAGATGTAAAGGCCATAGTAATTGTAGTATAGTACGAATAAGGAATCAGCTGATCGAGGTAGTGCGACCACTACATCGACCACGCTGCATTCTACACACACTGATATAAATATTGATAGCACAGCTGACGAGTCGCGCATGCTGTCTCATTCCGTTTTGCCTTAATAGAAGTAGCCGACAGTAGGAACGTATTTCATACTGCGCGAGCGCTTTTAGATAATGGAAGTCAACATTGTTTCGTTACAGAACAATTATGTAAACGATTAAACGTTAATTTAATACAGTCCACTTTACAAATATCGGGTATAGGTCAATCGGTTGTTCAGTCGAGTAATATATGCGATTTAAATATACGTTCAAAAACATGCGATTATTATACGAGTATCAAATGTTTGGTTTTACCGTTTATTACCTCGAATATGCCGACACAAAATATTAATATGGACCTTATTCGCATACCACAAAACGTTCACCTTGCCGATCCTTATTTTAATGCTCCGTCTAAAATCGATATTTTGATAGGAGCAGATAAGTTCTGGGAATTATTGCAAAATCACAAAAAACATTTACCGAATGGGCCATATCTACAGAATACGTATTTAGGTTGGTTAATTTCGGGTCCTATATTTTATACGAATAAAGTTGCTATTACTAATAGTAATCTAGTACATTGTAATGTTGCTCAAAATTTAGACGTTCAATTAAGAAAATTTTGGGAGATCGAAGAAATTCCACACGTTTCTAACGTTCTTACCGAGGACGAAAGGAAGTGTTAAGATTTGTTTATAAAAACAAGTAAACGATTAGCCAATGGAAGATTTTCGGTCCGTATTCCATTGAAAGAATCACCAGAGACACTCGGAGACTCATATGTTACCGCAAAAAATCGTTTCTTTTCTTTAGAACGTAAATTGGATCGTCTAGATCCTCGCTATAAACAAATGTACTGTGAATTCATGAAAGAATATGAGAATTTAGGTCACATGTCGGTCGTACATACGAATATTTCTTATAATGATTCACCGTATTATTTTCTTCCGCATCATGGTGTTTTTCGTGAGGATAGTTCTACCACGAAGTTACGGTTGGTGTTCGACGGCAGCACTACCACGAGTTCGGGTAAGTCATTAAATGACATATAAATGATAGGGCCCTCGCTTCAGAATGATATTTTTGCAATTTTGTTGTGTTTCCGACAGTATATTCACGTTGCATGCGCGGATGTTGAGAAAATGTTCCGTCAAGTGCTCATACAAGAAGACATGAGAAATTTGCAACTCATACTTTGGAGAGAGAGGTCTTCGGATCCTCTCAGAATATATAAGCTAAATACTATTACTTACGGCACTGCGTCCGCCCCCTACTTGAGCATGCGTTGTTTGAGGCAACTTGCGTACGAGTGCAACGATGACGTCATAGCTCGTGTCATAAACGAAGATTTTTATGTAGACGATCTAATCACTGGGCATGATGATCCTATAGTTTTATCGGACATCTGTAAGAAAACGTCGAAAATTTTGCGTAAAGGCTGTTTTCCACTGCGTAAGTGGACATTTAATTATGACGTCACAGCTGCTACTTCGAAAGAGCTTGCCGTCGGAGAACATTCACAAAATAAAACTCTAGGCATAGGATGGCATAGTGACAGCGACGAACTATATTTCAATTTTAAAAATGAGTTAATTAATTCTATTTCAGTAACTAAACGTGTTATATTGTCCATAATTTCACAAATATACGATCCATTAGGACTTTTAGCTCCCGCGGTCATTATTTCAAAAATTTTGTTGCAACGTCTTTGGTTAAATAAAATCGGATGGGATGACGCGGTACCTGATAACGTCACAGTAGCTTGGAATCGTTATATCAAAACATTGCACTGTTTGAGTGAGTTACGTATTCCTCGATTCGTAAGGAGCATGCACACTCAACACACCGAACTTCACATATTTACGGATGCGTCTGAGGATGCTTACGGTGCCTGTGCATATGTATGTACGTACGATGATTGCGACTCTGACGTGGAGGTAAACTTGTTATGTGCTAAAAGTAAGGTCGCTCCGTTAAAAACGATTAGCATCCCACGATTGGAATTATGTGGAGCATTATTAGGTGCGAAACTTTATAAGAAGATAATTGATTCATTGCGCTTGAAATTCGATAACGTTTATTTTTGGACAGATTCCACTGTAGTGATGGGTTGGATACGGATGTCTCCGCACTTGTTAAAAACATTTGTACAAAACAGAGTTACAGAATTAAATGAATTAACCGGTGACTCGCGATGGCTACATATCCAGAGTAAAGATAACCCAGCTGATCTAGTGTCTAGGGGTCTTAACTTCGAACTGCTCACAAGGTCAAACCTTTGGTGGCTCGGACCTAGTTTGAAACCTATTGTATTAACATGTACAGAGCCTTGTAATAATAGTTTTATAGATTTCAATAGATTCTCATCCTAACGGGTGATTTTTTAAGCGTTTGGTTTTTCATTTGAAAAAAAAATACCATAATATGGTGCTAAATATAATATTTACATTGGGAAGTTAAAAATCATTACTTGCCATTTATGTTTTAAAAATTATTTCGTGCAAATGTTGGCCTCCACTACGTTTTAAATGATCCATACGCGAAGTCCAATTGTGAGGTACTTTTTCAAGCATATCGGATGGAATATCACGGAAAACACGTTAATTTTGTTTTCTAGTGCTCGAATTAATTCTGGTTTATATGCATAAAAAAGAGTTTTTACGTATCCCCACAAAAAATAGTAATAAATTATTTGAAAGTGAACATAAACGTTTATTACATGGTGGCCCTCAGTTGCTACTGTCTTCTTTACGGGAAAGGTGGTGGACACTTGGTGCTAGGAACTTAGCTAGAAAGTCAGTTCACAACTGTGTTACGTGTACGCGAATGAAAGGGAAGACTTTGAATCCCATCATGGGCAATCTGCCCTCTGAACGTTTAGAAGTCGGGTTTCCTTTTATACGTTGCGGCGTGGACTACGCTGGACCAGTTCATGTGTTAAATCGTTAAGGGAGAGGAGCAAGGATTTTTAAAGGAAGGAAGGTTAAAGGTTATATTTGTGTATTTGTATGTTTTATTACTCGAGCTATACATTTAGAATTAGTCAGTGGCCTCTCCACACAAGATTATATTCTAGCACTTAAACGTTTTATTTCTCGTCGTGGTAAACCGGCGGAGATATTCTCTGACAACGGAAAAAATTTCGTTGGTGCTGAAAAGGAGTTTTTACATGAACTTAATAAAAACGTTAATAAGATATTTGATTTTGCAGCTGATATTGGCATAAGCTTCAGGTTTATCCCACCTTACGCTCCTCATTTTGGTGGTTTATGGGAGGCAGGGATAAAATCATGTAAGTTTCATTTAAAACGTGTAATCGGTAACGCGAATTTAACATACGAGGAACTTAGTACTGTATTAACACAAATCGAGGCTGTCCTGAATTCCCGTCCCCTAACTCCTATGTCCTCTGATCCTCATGATTTCTCTCCTCTCACCCCAGCTCATTTCCTAATTGGACGACCGCTGATCGCGCCTGCCAGCAATCTCACTGCTCGGAACACCAGCTATCTCAACCGCTACGAAAGGGTGGAGCAAATGCGGGAACACTTCTGGAAGCGATGGGCAAAAGCATTTGTGTCGGAGCTCCAGCTTAGAACCCAGTGGAAGCACAAGGCAGAGGACATCTTTATTGACACCCTGGTGCTTATCAAGGAGGATAATCTCCCGCCTCTGAAGTGGAGATTGGGGAGAATTTTGCGCACCTTTCCAGGCAAGGATGGTGTGGCTCGTGTTGCAGATATCCGCACATCAACGGGCATCGTTCAACGAGCTTTCTCAAAAATCTGCCCGCTGCCGCTGCAGCCGGTAGACGAAGGCACAACCAAAGAGGCTACATCATGCTGAGACCCTGTTTTTGTTGGAAGTCAGTACTTCCAAGGCGGGGGCCATGTTCGAGCGACATATATTGAGCAGTGGCGCTTCTAATACCATGAAGTTGCCGCTCATCGGCCAATGAGAGGAAGACGGGCGGGGGAACCGCGCCTAGCTTCAATATTCATTTTTCTGTATAAAAACCTCAAAAATTGTAACGTTTTTATTAGTTTTTTAATATTCATATTTGTATTCGTTATTCATTGTCAGTCAATACACGAGTGTCTTATACGAGTAGTCTTTTATTTCAAGTCATACTTTACGAACAACCGAAATTATATACGAACTATCTGATTACGAACAGATGTATAGAAAATATTTTTTACAGCATACAGTTGCCTTTAGTCAACTCTAAAATTTAATGTTCTCAAAGAAAATAGAATTTATAGGCAAAAATATTAAATATGTTATTGAAAAAGTATTGTGTATTGTTCTTTTAAATAAAAATCCGAACGCTCGTGTTGAACTTGAAGCGTAACAATGTAATTTTCCACTGATTTGGTCAAATTCATTGTAACGTAGGGTAGGACTTAGAAACTTTCTACTTCGAATATTTTAAAGGTTATAATTGAATAAATATACTCAGACCAATATATTTAATCCCGGCCCTATTCTATTATACGTGCGAAAAAATCTAGTTATTAAGTAAACCCTGCCATAATCAATTCAGAAAATAATTCGCACTATAAATACCTGTGCGACCTAGGATTTGCTCTCGCTCGGATATAATCTCTGAATTCCGTAAATTCATTCCTTATAAGTTATAACTACCTAAGAAATTATCAAGAACTTATATTGGAAATGTCCAGGCCAAGGCAGATGGGAATTTTACAATAGCTATGAAAATCTATTAACTACCTACCTATCAACTGCAATAGTACTCACGTGTCATTATTAGGTACAAACCTTCGGAAACAAAGAATTGTGGTTTGACCCAGTATTTAAGAACGGGTTCTCCTTCGCGAGGAGTGGGTTCCCATTCAGAGAACCCTTGCAATGACCAATTATAGATTCCATTAGTGAATTCATCTTGACGCAACTGAAACGAAAATAGAACTGCTGAAAAAAAGAGGTAGGTACTACATTTATTGAATTTTTTATTCTCATACAGTTTGCGCCAGTAACATAATTTAATCTTGGTATCTTAATTTCTTTTTAATAATAAAATTTCTTGCCTGTATCAAAATTAATGATGATTTGAGGATGTTACGAGCGCATATTCATTTACGGTAGGTAGGTATACATGATATATAAAAATTATTATAACTCAGATCAAGTTAAAAACCTCGATAACGCATTTTGAACAAAAAGTGTGACCATATTTATAAGTATGCATGACTGATGTGTTGACATCTAATATTCTGTAATAAGTATAAGTTATATGCGAATAAAATAAACCATTTTAGTATAATAAATAATGTCCTCCCGGCCGCTTACGGCCACCGGCGGCCAATCTCATTGAGACTAGCCAACGGCGCGGGACATATTATAGTGCACGAGTGTATGCGCAGACACAAGTGCACTCTCTGTTCCTCATCACTCTCATATTCCGGTGGGACGACTGCTCGACACGACCAGTGAGAGTTAAGGCGCAGGACCGACGGCTTTACGTGCTCTCCGAGGCACGGGGGTGAAACACCGCCAACTTTCCAACTCCGGGCTGTTACTGAGCCTTCGAAACAGAAAGACTCAATAACTAAACTTGGCCCGACCCGGGACTCGAACCCAGGACCTCCCGGTGTGCGACCGTACATGCTAGCCACTACACCACCGAGGCAGTATTTTAGTAGTATTTTAGTATAACTGTGTACGGATACGGTGTATTTGCTATGGTTATTGCTTTTCATCAGGCATGTTGTAGGCTAGTTTACGAGCGTTTAATTTGATTTTTTTTATCCAGCATGGTTAGCGTCCCATTGTTAGGCCATAGGCTATACTTACAGCGATCTGTAGTCCAGCTACATAGCCGTTGTCATCAAAGTATGCGCAAAGGACACGGTCAGCTGGGCAGAACAGAACTAGGATGGAGCGGGGTCCAGGAATACGGTCAGTTAAGGTCCATCTCTGTAGAAGAGCAGCTCTGACATTGCGTGGAACATCGAAGAAGAAGTCCGTGCCTGGTCTTAGACCCACACTGAACTTGACTGAAATATAGTTTTTACTAGTTTATTTTTTTATTCAAAAGGGTTTGCAGTATTATTCTTAGTTAGAAATAGTATTGGGCAAAGTTTTAACAAAATCTGTAAGCTTTTGCGTGAAAGAATTTAAAATAAAAAAATATAAATATTACATGAGTGAGTAATCTTACCTCTTAATCCGGCATCAAGAGCAGACACTGGCGAACATAATATTATGCTTAAAACGTGTTTATTGGAACTAAATAAATAAATTATTATTTTTAAATAATATGTAGGTATGTTGAAAGTAATTCAATTTCACAACTTACCGCACGCTAGAGCAAGCCCTAAGAAGACTAGGAATCCTTTCGTCATAGTATAAAGACTCTTTATACTATGCTTTCATTTTCAACGCTTCTGTGCAAGTGGACCACAACAATACTACAAATACGTATTTATATGAAGGTTACGTCTATTTATTAGAAAAAAAAGGATGATTGTTATCAATAAATATGACTCTTAATGATAAATTTATACATCTATATTATATAAATCAAATTCTAACGTAGTCAAATCTGTACATTAAATATTTTTTTTATTCATATTGAAAAAGTCATTGTCTTGAAATAGTCATATGTATACTGTCTGAATCTGTAGATTTCTGATTTAAGAATTTTTGTCTCTCTGTGAGCGCATCACCATATTTTAGGGTTATAGTAAGCCTACACTATTAAACAACTGTCTCCTAAGCTGTTAAACTCGCAATAACTCGCTTTTATCAGGACGTGTACGGTGTAACAAACAGTAACTAACTTAACGAATCGATGTGCGCGTTTCACAGAAAAAGTACTGAATCGATTTGAATAAAATGTTGCGGAGTGAAATGTTAGTAACATAATGTTGCACGAGGCAACATTTAAAATAACTTTTATTAAAAGTAAATTCATTCCTACCGGAAAACACAATGACTGGTTTTATGGAGTCCTCCTTACTTTACGAGTATATTATAAGTAAATTTTGCAAAAACTTATGTTACTTACATCAAAATTATGTATCCGCTAGAAAATTAAAGGTCATAAGAAACCCTACAAAAATTTTGCAACAGTATGTGGCTGTCTCCTATTTTTTAATCTATACTTAAAAACTGTAACTTAGCTCATCGATACACAAAAACGATTAGTAACGAACGATTAGTAAAATCGTTTCACTTTGTGTAAGTTGTGATTACTAAGGTCAATATTTTTTTATTTTTTTATTAATGAAATATTCTACAGGCATTAAGCGCTTAATATTTTTTAATGATTAACGGTTTGGCGTTTTACAATTTTTTGATACTTTAAACTAGCGATGCTATTTGCTAACTAGCAATGCATACTTACCTACGACTTATAGACTATTCAAACGTAGTCCGACACCGAGTTTATTAACTTTATTTGTTATATATTATGTGTTTTTTTTTCTTTTTATGTGTGATAACTATAACATGCTTATGAAATATGTACATATTTTCCTACTGTAAAATTATACCTTAATATTTTATTTAAAAATTTAACATTATGTTTATTCTAATTATAACACATTTTTATCATTATCTTACGTACTATTACCTTAATTCTGTATTCATTTATGTTAATAATATTTATATAAATGCATTTTAAGTATTATATCTAAGATTCACACTATGACATTAGGACCCTGTCCCCTCATGCAGTTGGGAAAGCACAGCCTCGGAGATGTTTGTGTCGCGTTTTAAGATGGAAATTTTGAGGTTGTGCTCCAGTATGGTTTCCGCTGAGGCCCCTTCCGCTCGACGAACAAACCTGCCGATCGCGTCGTCACCGTCATCTGAGTAGTAGACACAGGTGTTGGTGTGCCTAGTCACCGCTACAACCGCATGTGGTACACTGTCGTGAATGCGGAGCCTTTTGCACTTTGTTCGGACGATGATTACCTCTCTGCAGATTTGACCCTGCGCTTCATGTATAGTCATAACGCGCGACCCTTCACCGGATCCATATACTTGGTCCATCAGGAGTTTCTTTTCATCCACAGCATCCTTATTTGGGCGTAGGTTGATGGACCCGCGGGAGGTCTTTCACCTTGGCTCAGTTCCTTTACCCACTTTTTGATGGTGTCTAGGGTCTATTTCACCTCCTGTACTGCTAGCTCTATTTCCAGAGAAGGTCTTGGTTGTGAGGCTACTTTGGGCGTATCGTCCTTTAGAGCGCGGATGTCGGTATGCATCAGATCAAGGCGTTCTGAAATCCTTTCGAACTTCGGAGTCAGATCGTTTTGTGGTTCGGATGATGTTGTGTGGGTTTGTGATATTTCTATTTGGGTCTGCTGTATTATGTGAAGTGTTTTGTGTATCTTATCTAGCATCTCGACTAGAACTGTGTCTTGTGATTATGCTTGTGGGAGCTCAGCTTTGGGAAATCTTGGTGGCTCTGCCGTGAGGGTTTTTATGTGCCCTACCTCGCGGCGGAGTGTGTCCAATTGTTTGCCCCGACTGTTAAGGTTGTTGAGACTTTTGAGGGATTGCTGAAGCGCATTCCATTTCGGGCTTTCTGTACTTCGCCCGGACGATTTTTGTGCCTCAGCAATCTCTCGCACCTTAGCCTCGATTCCCCCTTGCGCATCTCTGATTTCCTTTACTTTCTTAAAGGGTTTCTCTTTCTTTTTCTAGACTAACAGGATAAGAAGTTAATCATATTTCAATTTCCTGCCTTCATCGGAAATCGGATAAAGCCGTGTTCTGTACCTGATTTTTGTATCATTATCAGGCTACAAGAATACGGGAGCATTGATTCGACCTGTATTTACCCCCACCCTAGTATGTAATATACAATCCGCTTAGATAGCCAGCTCATCACAATGAGGTTAGCCGCCGTGACCAAGATTGGTCAAGACATTATTCTTTATATCTTATAATTTTTACTTTTGTTATATACCTACAACCTATTTATGTATATATAAGTAAAATTAGATAAACTACATATATATGGGATTTAATAATCTTTATATTTTATCGTAGTATATAATTCGCTAACAATGTACTTCGCCAACGTCAAGTAGAACGAATAGAGGAGATCTTATTAAGTATAACCGGACTCACCCTCTTTTCTTCTTCGTTAGCGAATAGTGATTTACATATAAACAAAAAGTTCAAAAGTTTTCGACTTTCCACCTGATTTTTCCCCCTATGTTTTAGTAATTAGTTTTATTCAGTGGTCTCGTAGCCTAACCAGCTACGAATTTTGTTGCATCTCGGCGATCAAGGTTTTTGTGATCGCCTGTATTTTCTGGTTGTGGGCTCTTTCGACTCGCACAAGTTCTTGTGCGTGTCGAGAGCGCTCTTTTTCCAGGTTGCATTCATGCCTATTGCGGGAGTCTGAGAGCGACAGCACCGTCTCATACAGCCCTTGCAGACGTGTCGTGATACGTGGCCTTCACCTCAAGCTTTATGTTACCTGCTAGTTAAAAAAAATTCTAGAGGGGGGAGAGGAGTGCTAGGTTTCGTGGGGGGAAGTTTGGGGAGTTGGTCTTTTGAGGTTGTTGTGGGTGTCAGAAGTATCCCCAACCAGCGCTGACGGCTTTCAAGGTCTTTGTAGTTTTTTCCTTATAACTCTGCCGATTCTTCTTGGATTTTTGTGATTTTGGAGTCGTCTAATAGATCTTCTCGCCGTCTATTAGATGGTGTATTGCTGCTCTGACGTACTTCCACTGTTTGGTGCTTGTCCGAAGTCTACGTCTTCCTGCTCCGGAACCCTTGAAGATAAAACGCTGTAAACATTAATCCTGGCGAGTCAGATGGTAACGAAACGCGTGACTCAAAAATTTTTTGCGTGTGGCTCCGATTTCTAATTTTTAGATTTTTTTTCCGCGGAGCCGATGTTGTTTAAGCGCTGTTTCTTATTGTTTTTTTTAAGGTCAATATTTAGGATAACTACAGGTTTTTTATTTCCACAGGAATACGCAATAACTGGTTCTATGGGGTAGTCCTCATAAAAAAGGTGTGGAACTTTAAAGGATTGGTTAATCCTTTCAATATATTCATGCAATAGCATTAAAATAAGCATATATGCAATAGCATTAAAATAGCATATAATTTTACTAACATTAAAATAAGCATTTTCCTATGTATTACTAAAAAAAATGAGTCAATTGTTACTTGAAATAAATGAATTTATTATTATTATTATAAATCCTCAGATGTTTTTGTAGTTTTATCATGAGCGAAACATATTATATTAAAATCTACCCAAAACTCTATGTCTATGTCTACGTTATTCCCGATTTTGGAAACTTAATTCGTAAAAAATATATATAATTTATCATTTTTTTAAATTGTATGTACTTAAATATTGTTTGTTTCCCGAAATAAAATAAAAAATATTTTATTGATGTAGGTATATTTACGTGTTGATGTTTTAAAATGCTAAAGTCGATACTTAGCTTATTCACGACTAAACTGAAGAGAGTGAGTAGAATTTTCGATAAAATTGAACAGCAAGACTCGAGAGATTGATCGAGGCTATATTTGTGCACTACAAAATTGATTTCAGGCGTGTGGTTTTCAAAGTTATGTAAAGTAGATGCAATCAGCAATGTATCCTAAATACACCTCGCGGCCGAAATAGTTCGCGGGCGTTTTGTCAGGAAGTCAAACCTAAAACTATCTCGTGAGGAAACTGTTGCTTGGATAGGTATTAATAATTTAAACATAGGTATTTCATTAAAATATCAGGTTTATTTTTCACAAGTCATTAACAATTATAAATTATTTAATGAGACAATATTTCCTATGTCAAAACATATTTATGCAGTTTATTGGAAGAGACAGCCAATACTCCAAGGTCTATTGATGTAGTAGATATGCATGGTAATAAGTCCGGGGGAGGAAGCCAAATCATACAGACATCTAGGTCCGCGAGGTACGATAACCTAGAAAATAAAAAAATTAAATTTATTAACGTACTATCCACTTACCCTTGCTTTACTCATCTTTGTAACAACTCCCAGGTAGGCACGTTTAAGCGGTTAGCTTTCATTTCCCATAAAAAATAAACAGTTTTTAGATTATTCAGCAGTTTTTTTGGATTCTCACAATATTTTTGTACACAAAAGAAACCAATTGGCCCAGTTTTAGCGAGACTAACGAATAGCAATTGATATTTATAGATTAACACAAGTACATAATCGTTTCTTCCTAATCTATACAAGTTATTATACATTTGAAACTACTCGTAGTAACTAGAACTAGTAACTAAAAGTCGAAGCTATTTTTCAGTCTGATTGTCTGTTTGTCTGAAAATGTATCACGAGGAAATCACTGTAGAGATTTTAAAATACAAGACACTTGTTACTGCGAACAAATGTCTCATTTCTGAGTAGGGACGAATCCAAGCTAGTATTATAACAAAATGAATAGATCCTGTTCCTTTTAACTTATCAATTCATCATTAATTGTAAGTAATTTTTTACTATTTAGTAAAATTTCACTTTTCACAGTAACCCTTGATCGTTTCTGAAAACTAATTTGAATTTGTACGCCTAAATCCGGGAACATATTTCATACTACTGTTTAAGTAGATACCAAGTGTTGCCAATGTCACGTAGAATGGTAAAAATAAGACGTCTTAAAATTTATCTATTTTTATCAGATTCATACAGTGTAACTACCTGTAATCTATACAGTATACTCTACCTGGACTGCTAGTCTGGGTGGTCTCTCAAACCAATCACGTTCTCCTTCCTTGATAGGTAATTTTCCGAAAATGACGAATCCAGTTCCAATCAATTCCTTGTTGTGTACCAATGGGAACCACGGGTACAAGGTGTCAGCTTGGCAAGGAAGCTCTTCAGTCATGTTATAATAATAATGGCGGCCTGCGAACGCATTGAATTTTTGAATTTTTGTTATCTCTAAGCTTATAATTTTGAGGACTGAATGGTTAGGTTTCTAGTACGTACTGAAACGAATTAGTTTATAAAGTAATTTAATTAAATAATAGAATAAAATTAATTTTTAGAAATATATCATTTTATATGAAAATTTCATGAATAATTGCTAAAAACCCGAAGAAAGTCGAAAAATTATTTCTGTTAATAGTCTTACCCATCCATGGAATGCAGGCCTGTTCTGTGTATTCACTCTCTGCGATGTCACTCTCTTTGTTACTGACTTTATCGAGATTTTCACCAAAACCGCTCAACCAAACGGCGTCTTCTTGTAATAACTTAGTTTGATTGTAGCTCTGGCGGCGCTCTTCAGCACTTATTTGAAGATATTCTACAATAGTCAATAACATATAGGCATATTACTTAGTCATAAAATTTGGTCCAATAATATTTATTTTTCCAATTATTTTATTTATCAATCTGTCTGATCTCACTGTACCTACGTTAAATATTTTTTGAAAAAAAAAAACAATTACATTAGTTATTACACACTTATTACACGTATTAGTAATGTACATTACATAGACCCTAAAAATATTTATAAACGTATTTCTAAATTTCGTAAAAATATTTTTTAATCTCTCTGTTGTCTGTTTGTCTGTATGTCTGTTTAGGCGTGCGTATTTTACGCTAATAGTACTGAACTAATTTCAACAAAATTATAATAGTAATATAAGTACCTTATATAGTAAAATTCTGAGTGACGAGAACGCAAGTGAGGAGAAGAGTAATATAAATTTTAGATGGATGGATAGAGCAAGTAACAAGAAATAATTGATTGAATGTGTGAAAATATGACAGAAAGTGATTGATGATGTAGCGAGTGCCGAGTAATGAAAGGTTCCAACTTATTTTGGACACGGCTAGGGCAGAGGACAATGATAAAATAGCTAAGGAAATGTACGAGTATACTCTATATCATATAATATGTAAGTGTTAGATAACAGATTAGTTACAAACCTTCAGAAACGAAAAATTGTGGCTTCACCCAGTACTTAAGAACGGGTTCTCCTTCGCGAGGGGTGGGTTCCCATTCAGAGAACCCTTGCACTGACCAATCAAAGATACCATCAGTAAACTCATCTTGACGCAACTGTAACAACAATACAGGTACTTAGCATATCGCATGTTTGATTCACACATGGATAGTGCCAAAAAATATTAACCATATATTATATAAAATAGTAACCACGTAATGAAGATAATGATAAATATAAAATATGTTGGGACATTATTACAACAGCGCCATCTAGCTCCGTGGTAAGCTAAGAGGCTTGTGTTACTGATACCAGATAGTTGATACGCTACACATATATAACTTTTAAATACATACATATTATAAATATAACATTCACAAATTTTTACTTTAACTTTTTCTTCATAATTGCTAAATATCACGACTTATCCCATAATAAGTCTTAATCTACGTTTTCTTCCCTTCTTCTTTTTAGTGGTACCAAAAGGTCGAGTCTGACAACCCTGTTATTACTCTCGAGTATATACAACGGCTACTGATTTTCATCAGGCATGTTGTTTTAAACTTATTCTGGTTTACGAGAGTTTCAGCCCTTTCATTCTGATCATCGTTTTCAGCCCTTTTTAACGTCCTACTGCTAGGTCATAGTCCACCAGGATGGCCAAGTGGCCGGCTACTTTCTACTTACAGCGATTTGTAATCCAGCTACAAAGCCATTCTCATCATAGTATGCGCAAAGGACGCGGTCAGCTGGGCAGAACAGAACTAGGATGGAGCGGGATCCAGAAACACGGTCAGTTAAGGTCCATCTCTGTAGGAGAGCACCTACGACATTGCGTGGAACATCGAAGAAGAAGTCCGTGCCGGGCCTTAGACCCACATTGAATTTGACTGAAATATAATTTTTAAGGTTAATAAGTTATTTACATATATACAACATAGCCTCGTCCTGCTCGGGTTTATTTATAAATATTATACATTTTATTTATTTGCAGTAAATTTCTTATTTACAAATATTATTCAGCAAAGTTTCATCGGTTAGTGTAGATTTCTTAGAGATCATATATTTTCCCACAGTGAAAGGTGTTCTGTATTTAAATGTATATAAGGGTCTAAAAGGACAAAACAAAATCACGTTTCCAATAAAAATCCTGAAATGTTTAATTACAAAAATAGTTAAGGTAGAGCCGTGGTATTCCTACCACTAGACAGAATATATTGCTGACCTTTAAGAAATCTATACATTATACAAACAGTAAAACTGGGCGGAGTGAGGATGAGTCACTCACTAGTGATATATAAAATATATTAACTATTCGATCTTTATTTGTTATACTTTACTTACTTTGAAAGTATTAAAATTTGACAAGAACAAAAAAGAATGAATACTAAACCAATATCTTGTAACTTGTAAGTAATCTTACCTCTTAATCCGACATCATGCGCAGACACTAAAAAAAAGATTTAAATATTTTAGGCAACATGTAAATACTATAATTAAAACAAAAAAAAATAAGCATCAATTATATAAATATGTTAAAAATAATTAAATTCCTTAGCTTACCGCACGCCAGTGCAAGCCCTAAGAAGACAAGTAATCCTTTCATTTTCAACGCTTCAGTGCCAGTGGACAACAACAATACTATATATACGAATTTATACCTGTCGGATTTAACGTAGATTACTATCTATTTACTATAAGAAAAAAATGTTAAGCCAAGATTACTGAATGGATAATTATTATCAATAGATATGACATAATTAATTAATGTAAACTTCTACCATTATCAACTGCTTTATTACCTAATATACTTTTATGTTTGTATGTACCTTATTTCCAGGCATTTTTTTGTCACGTCTTTTTTGGGGGCACGCTAATTCTCGAAAATAGTGTGTCCATAATTTTTGGTACACCCTCCCCACCCCTTGCCACTGTGTTTTAGGGAAAAAAATTATATTCTCGATATTTCCTTTGAGGGCACAGTGCCCCCGCGTACCCACACAAAAAAGCCCTGCTTATACCTATAATGAATGTAAATACTTTGTCTGAAGTTCGTAAGACCCTAAGTTTAGGTAAAAATTAATTGATGTTTTCTGTCTAGATATCAATTAATTAATTTGTTTTCAACAAACAACATCATTAATTTCTAATATAGTGACTATGGTGGCAAGTCAAGCTGATGACTATAGGGTCACGTTAGAAATAACGCACAATATGCAAAATGCTTTTCGAATTACGTATTTGTAGTTAGCACTTAGTAGTCTACCTAAAAATATACCATAAATTATCTCATAAATTAATTTATGACATTTAAATTACGCACAGAATAAAACACAAAAAAACGTTTTTTAAATGAATTTATTCATACAAAATATAATGTGTGTGACGACTCACACGAACTAATGCAATCAAGAAATCTATTAAAACTTTGTTAGGAGGTTATCCGGTCCCGTTAAATAATTTCTTCATATAATCCCACATCACGGAGGAGTAGCGGTCGCCGTTTAGCACAAGCCGGCTGAGGACCCCGGCAGGCTTCGCTGAATCTCCATCACTGTAAATGTATTTTTTTTACTTAATTATGGTAATTATATAATCGAAATACTATGTACTCCTATAATTATTTCCAAGAGCGTGCATCTGCTTGTTGCGTTCAGAGTACTTTTTAAAATTAACTTTGAAATTTTTTATTCATATCGCAGATAATACTAAATTTAAATGGGGATTTAAGTAACATAATTTAATTTCTTTAACTTTTTCTATACTATAATATTATTTCGCTTTATTGCAATAAGTTTCGGGTGAATCCCCCTTTCGGCGGTGTGTGTGTGTGTGTGTCTGTGTGTGTGTGTCTGTGTGTGTGTGTGTGTGTGTGTTTGTGTGCGTGTGTGGTCATAAGAAGATAAAGTAACTTAAAATGAGATTTACCGGCACTTTATGTTCCAGGGGCTATCGATGTAGTAGATGTGGAGACTAAGAACTGGGTGGCTATCGGCTAGTTTGTAGAAACACTCCGGTGCAAGGGGAACTGTCATCTGAATTCGTATATTAAATTAAAGATTAAACTGTAACAAAACATGCAAATGAAATTTAATTAATTAATTTAGTTAATATTTTGCACCATTCGAATTATATTTTTACCGTCCATATAAGTTTCAAAAATTAACTTTTACTTAGATCCTCTGATAAAATGACTTATTGTAAAACTATAACTGTTGCAACTTGCAACACAGCATTTTAGAACTGTATATAAAATTGTTTGTTGCAACAGAATACAAGTAAATATGTCTAAATACCTCCGCTAATATTTTGCCAGTGTCGAACACTTCAAACCAATCTCTACCTCTTGTTGGTTTCGTCAGCTTACCAAACATCTGGAAACCAACGCCAACAAGGTATCTAGAAATTTAAAGAGAAAATATCGGTTAAACCTTAGAAACACTTGATTAAATTTGATATAGTTATATTAGCTTATATTCAAATGTGGTAGAGTTTTCATCAGGTATACCAAAAATCAGCAACGTTTATGGTTAAAATTAGCCATATCCTCACGCTTTAAGTGTTAGCCCGGTGGTAAAGTACCTGATTGAGAAACTAAATATAGCGAGTTCAACTCCCAGATCTTGTACCTTTGATATTTGAATATGCGTATCGTTTCCATTACCTTTTACTGTGATGAAAACATCGTGGCAAAACCTGCATGTTTGAGAGAATCCAGCAAGTTTTCAAAAGACTTGTGAAGAAAAACCCATACTCACCATCGCGGTGGACTATGGCCTGATCCCCTTGTATAAATGAAGGGCCGTGCCCAGCTTTGCGACGTTAAACAGTGCTGCATACGAATATGAATAACTTATTTTTAGGTAATTGTTTAATTAAAGGTACGTACGTACATCGGTGGATCATAAGTTAGGTATATTGAACCAGGATTTTATAAAGCGAACATAACTTGATTTAGTTCTTTATTTGTACTGAGGGATTACGAAGATTTACACAATAATTAACAAGAGCGCTTGTTGTTTTCTTACATTACCTAAGTGTATATGAAATTATATTTTTTAGTAGTACCTACCTAGAGTAGAAAGAAGAAGAATTAGAAGTGATAATTAGAACTATTACCTACCCTTTAGTGGTCAGAGCGAACCAAGGAAGTAAAGCGTCACAAGACGTTTCACGGCTCATGTTGTGGTAATAGTGGATGCCTGAAATTTAGCAGTAAATAAAAAAAAATAAGTGCGATTTTGAATTTGTTGATATTTTTTAATTTATTTCCTTTACAAATAGTAGTAATATTAAGATTTTTTAAAACTCTCACTTACCTCTTAAGTTACCAGTAATAACTTGAAATTAAAAACAAACTGATTTTTGTAGGAATTAAACAAGTTAATAGTTACCCATGTTAGGAACGCAATTTTGTTTTTTAAATACAGTAGTGTTCAGTTCAGCTTCAGTGCTTGGGATGCGCACGAGTTGCCCTTCCAAATCGTTAACCCAAACACCGCCATCTTGCAAAGTAGCACCATTCTCCACTTGTGGGCCAGTTCCAGATTTTAATGATTCTGGTATATCAAATAAAGTATGTTAAAAAATAATATAAATAGAAGTCTAATAATTAAATATGGACATAAAGTCATTCATCATTGCATCACGACAGGTGTCCATGAATGGTTAGAGTACGCATATCTAGGTATATACAAATATGCGTAGGTATTATGGTGGCAATGTCATGTCTTTAAATTATCATTGTAACGCATAGTGTGTTTTAATCATGACTTCCACTTCTCTTATGGTAAAGAAAAACATCGTGCGAAAATCTGCACGTCTGAGAGAAAGAAGAAAGACATGTAAAGCCCTCCAACCCACAATTAGCCCACTGGTATCGAGGGACTACAGTGGGATGTTAAAAAAAGACTTCATATGAATATTATTTAATTTATATAATTCAATAAATGCTGATTTCTTTGACATATAAATTGATTTTGTAGTGAACACAACTCTTAGATGAATAACGCACCTTCTGATACAAAGTATTGTGTAATGGACCAGTAGTCTCTCCCAGGCTCCGCTTCGGTCGACGGGACACTCCATTTCACGAACCTGCTCTCAGGTTTGAATGACGGAGATATTAACTCATCCACAGGAAACTATAAAGTAATTTAAATTTAATATAAGAAAAGGGCCAAATGTCCAGATGGCTAATTTAAGTGAAATTGGCCGCCATGGCCGAAATTTGTCGGGAGCACATTATTTATTATCTTTTGATTTACCTACTTATTCAGCCAAATTCCAACCTCATAAATTTTGAGGTCCATAATATAAGTAGTACTATATAGTATATACATAAGCATAAAACTTGTTTGTTGTTATAGGTAGACAAGATACCTATTACACAATTTATACGTAATATTTAGACTTTGTATATTTTAAAACTGAAAATATAGTTACTTATTGTATCGTAATTGGCCTTTGACCCTGTCCAGTCGTTCATTCAAATAAATTAGATAAACGACTGCATTGTGACCACTGACTGAAGCATCAAATTGCCCATTCTTGCCTTATAAGTACACGTAATGTTAGCAAAGAGATGGTTTCAATCGTAAATAAATTTTTCCACTTAACAGATAATTTGTTTTGCGATCAGTTGCTGGTAAAATATTTTAAGTGGTTTATATTTATAGTGAAAACAACTTATTTAAACTACTAATAGTTAACACCCATAGCTCGGACACTTTATGATGCACTTTTAATTAGTTTATGCTTTTGACTATCATTAAAAAATTAGATCAATATTGTAAAGGATGGAAAATTTTAAATGGAGAAAATAGATTTCCAGACAGGTACCTAATACTTTTAACTTCTAATATAAAAGCTGCCTGCATTTTCTTCGGGATAAAGATCTTAGTCCAAAAAGAGAGATATTTATTTTCTCTTTCTTATCATTTCATTTATAATATTAATGTCGATGGAGTAGTTTTAGTATTAGTTTTTTTATAGTTCAGCTTTAACAAGATTTTTTTAAAACTCCTTGTGACCTTGTGTCAATATTACAGTTTATCAAAGAATATTTAACATGAAGTAGCGAGACATCACTGTTTGTCTCAGTTTGTAGTGATCTTACTTGCTGCGCCAGCGATTGCAGATTTGGGTCCCGCTGCGAGCATGGATTTGTGTGACGAGCACGAATGTTTATATTCCAGTCATGGGTGTTTTTATTTATATAAACACCCATGACTCATAGCTTACCATGGAACTAGATGGTGCTGTGTCTTAATCTTCTATCATATTTAAAAAAATGAATAGATATAAAAGGTACCTAAATGTAAGAGGAGAGTGTCAAGACCTATCAAGCTTCATGTAAGATATAGGTACCTAAATTTTGTTAACTAGCGACACATCCTCGCTTCGCTCGTCCCTAGATTTAGCGCGAGCGAAGCCGTGGGGTCCGCTAGTAGTGGACATTATTTTATTCTATCATCAACAGTTTTCGTATCGCACGTGAATAAAGAATATTGTAAGTATTTTTTTTTAAACCTTGGGTTACATTATTGGAGTTTTAGTAAGGATCCCTAATTTTTTGAAAATACAATATAGCCTATGTCACCCGGGGATAGTGTAGCTTCCCAACAGTAAAAGAATTTTTCAAGTCGGTTCAGTAGTTTCGGAGCCTATTCAATGCGAACAAACAAACAATCAAATCTTTCCTCTTTATAATATTAGTAATTACTAATTAGTATAAATATAGATTAATTAAATAGTATCTATTTATATTATGATGTTAAGCTATTTATTTATTATGCTTTATCTATGGATACCTACTAATTTCCAATTAATATTTTAAACTTATCAGTGTTTTTAGCTTTAACATGCGTAACATTATTCATACTTACGTAATAAGTATTTTCATAGATTGTAACCGATTATCATATAATATGACCTAATGTACAATAAAAAGATAAGGTATACTTAGGTACATCTGAGATTGACTAATATTTAGGCAACGAGGATATCAAATTATCAATTGAAAGTAGGTCAAAAATTAGTTAAAACTTAAAATGGATTCGCGTACGAGGGTCTCGTATGTCATAATATGACATATCTGACAACGTATGAATCTTTAAAATCAGTTCACCCGAATATACGAGTAGGGTGGGACGTAAGTAACATATACATACAAGTCAAACACATTACCCCGTTTTGGTTGTCGCCGCAGTCGGTTTAAAAAACAGAAGGTTTATAATGGGGGGTAATCGATAAACCTATTATCTCCGATAGTATTATCATCAGATTGCAAAGGATTACACTTAAAAACCATTATAAGCGTTTAAATATAACACTAAATAATTGTACCCGATTAATTTTATCGACTTTTTCTGACAGAAACTTTCAGGCTGAGTTTTCGAGCTAGGAATATCTTACGAATTCACACGACTTTTTGGCCTGTGGTAAAGTTGAATGAATGTGTGAAAATATCTGTTTGTAATAATCAGTAAGCCTTTTAAATTTTAATACAGTGTAACTAAATTGTAAATGCCAGATATTTTTTATTTTTTTTTCACTATACACAATATCAATTTTCGTTTAAGCTACCTAAAAAAAAAACATCCTTATAGGACTTTGAAAGCCTAATAAGTGATAACGCTGATTTGAAATATATTTTTACGTGTAAAACTTAAAAGCCATCGAAGAGTCAGAGTAGATTTTTTGAAAACTTTGTAAGATAAATTTCAAAGTTGAGTTGAAGATATGATATGCTTAAAATGTACGAACTAACTTATTGTTAGTTATGATTACTTAGCAGGACTATATCTTTTCATATAAGTTATGTTAGTGGGTAGGTAATACGTACAGCAATTTGTAAGCCGGCAACAAAGCCGGAAGGATCATACAATGGGCAGAGGGTTCTACCAAGTGAACAATAAAGCCTAAGTTCCTCCATAGGTCCTGGAGGTCGTTCAGTTCTACGCCATCCCTCACTCTCTGCCGCAGCAATAGTCCGCGGGATTTTGTAGAAGTACTCCTTGTCTGCAAGGGCGTCTGACCATCCGAACTTCACTGTGGAAAAGATTAAATATCACTACATATTATAAAATAGTCCTCCAACGCGTCTGTCTGTTCGCAATAAACTCAAAAAGTACTGCGCCGATTTTCATGCTATTTTCACCGTTGGATAGACTGGTTCTCGAGACAGGTTTAAGTTAATAACTAGCCCAACCCACGGCTTATCTCGCGCTAAATCTAGGGACGAACTTGAGCGAAGCGAGAGCGAATCGCTAGTATAGTTATAAAATTAATCGGTAATCTGTAAAATATAAATTCTAACACAGCCGAATCTGTACATGAATGAGTTTCACTCAAAGAAATATTTAAATATTTCTTTGAGTAAAACCACGAAATAGAAAAAACAGTTTTTCTATTTCGTGAGTGAAACTCATTACTATCGATACAAAAGCAAATCTATTGTCAAAATTTATCTGTCTGTCAGTGACCGCATCACTTAGCAGATTTTGATGCAAATCGGTATAATGATAGCGGGTCAAAATATTATAGGTAAATGAAGGTATTAATTATTGTTAATACTCATCTACCTCTGGGGTCTATGGCTAGGTACGAATTAAGTTTAATTTTGAACGGAGCTTATGTTTCTTAACACGTTCAGTGCGATACCAGGTGTAAACACCTTGTATACCTACGTCTCGCTTACAGTGAGGCTAAGAAAAGTATAGACTTCCCTGTCGTGTGGAAGGCATAACTTCAATTTGGTTCGGTGTAGGAAAGAGATGAATATATAATCTAAGATGTATTGTTGAATAGAAGTCAATGGTGTATCTACCTTAATACCGGCACGGAAGAATAAAATTTCATCACAGTGCGAAACCAGGTCGAAGCACCTTGTACTCCGCGTACCTGGTACCGCACCTCGCGCTAGCTTCGCGCGGCTAGTGTTGGCTTGCATTCGCGAGAAACGCACGATATGGCACGATCGCACGTCAAAAAGGTGTCGAAAAAAAAATAATCCACTGGGTTAGTGAGGACAATGGTGCGGATAATATTAAATCTAATCATAGATTGATTGATCAAAGACGGGTGAGTCATCATGACTATTTATTTTATTTATCTAATTACGTTTCCCGTGGGTAGTTTTGTTCTCTGTTTTATTATAAAAAAAGTAGTAGTAGTAGTAGTAAGTAGTGAACAGACGAAGACGCATACACACACATACACATCCACATCCAATCCACGCACACATATACACATATAAATAAAAAATAAATTGATAAATTTATCTTTTCAGAACCCGCACGTAAAATTGAGAAACACGATTTAATAAAAGGTGTTAAGAAGAGGAATTGTGTCGGATGCTACGAAAACTAAGAACCTTTTTAACAAGCCGCCAAGCTGACAAAAAAGTTAAAAAAAATTAACGGAATGTGTTCTATGTAAAAAAAAAAACTTTTGTTATGCCATAATACCATGCTTTATTGAAAAACATGAATTCATGTTTGTTTTTTTTCGTTTTTTCATTATATTAAAACTTAATTAAGACTCGATATTTTTATTTCACATCCCTAAAATACGCACCAGACTTCCCATACCTATTCAGTGCGGCACAGGGTTCATAAGCCCTGTATTTTAAATATAGCTATAATTTTTAAACTAAACAAGTTGTTCACGAACGGCTTCAGGTGTATGTCAATTAGTTCATTATTATTAATATTCAAAGCAAAAAGTAGATTTAAGTTTCTTAAATTTTACAGGGTCGATAAGCCTTGTGCCGCCACAATGGAAGTTTTATTACCAGGTGCATAGACCTTGTACCGCAGGAATGGAAAGTATAGAAAAATCACAGCCACAGCGAACGTGTTAAATATATCAAAATTTTCATAAGAAAACCCTTATCCTATCGTAAAATATCTGGTACTTAGAATTATTATTATTCTAAGATCTGGTTGTTTTACGTAGGTACAAAATAACATCTCCGCGAAATGGCTTTCAAGTCTATCTGTCTTGTATGACATAGCCTTTGGTACGAGTACATAATAATACATTCACAATTTATTTTATCTTAATCTTTTAGTTACTAATCAAAACCATCTTTATTTGAAATCTATAAATTATCAATAATGACTCACTATTTGGACGATTAATGTTCCAACATATTTATTTATTAAGTACCTATTTATTATTATTTATTTTACTTTACTCGGCAGTAAAATAAAATTGCATAAACTAAGTAGTACCTAGGTACCTATATCCAAAATATATTCAGACTTTATTGTTGACGATGTATACCTAGATAGATAGCTATATTGTTGACGAGATACATCCTCGATTTCAAAACTTTCCTATATTACTAAATCGTTTAATTGGTTATTTTTTATCAAACATTTTCCATCACGCGTCAACATTCAGACAAAATAGGTATAAATACTCTATCTATATAAATAAAAAAAAAACTAAAAACACGCTTTTTATAGAAAACCAGACTAAAGGATAGAAAATGAATTTTAATGAATTTAAATTAATTATTTGATTTTAAAAAAGCGTGGGGTGCATGGTGTCAATAGTTATAAATATTTTATTGACAGATATGAGTATTTATTTTATTTATTTATTTATTTATTAAGGTTTGCTAGTGGTTATTACATTAAATATATGAGTTAAATTAAAACTTAAAAAAAAATACAATGATGCAATACCGTTTGAAAGGAAACACAACATACACAATATTTTGTCCGTTTATGTAATCTAAACCTAACTAATAAAAATATACTTAATAGAGTTTTAAATCAATAATCAAGTTACTAAATGAATTACATTTAAATATAAAACATTATAGAAGACAATAAATTAATTAAGAAAAATAAATATCTATAATTTACATTGCATAACAATTCTTAAAAACTAGGTAAATTTTGATTAAAAAGTAACTTACGAGTTACGAGTAGTACTGGACACTTGTAATGAGGAGCAGAACAAAGCTTAGGTAATAATTATTGTTGATTAATTACTTATTTTATTTAGTACTGAGGTTTTATATACTTTGAATGAGTCAAAGTTTATATCTACTGATTCACTTACTTTATCATATAAGTTACAAAGACGCGGTATTGTGGAATTGGCTCCAGAAACTGTCTTTCTGAGCGGCGGTACCAAGAGTGAAATACATTTTCGTGGATATCGATACGGTATTCAAAACATTATTTTACTTATTAAATTAGGACTGTCTATTTTGTTACGAAGCAGCTTACTTATACAAAACTTTAAGATTCAGTAAGTCCCTCCTCTGTTCTAAACTGATCATTCCAAAATATTTTAGTCTTTCCGGGTATGAGGTTATTGATTTGTTAATTTTTGCTTGGTATGAAAGATGCCACAAAAATCTTTTTTGAATCCGCTCAAGTCTTAAGTATTGGGTAGCATAGTGTGGTCTCCAGATGATACTACAATATTCCAGTTGACTACGGACAAGCGAGTTGTATAATGTAATTTTGGTTTTGTAGTGTTTAAGTACTTTACAATTTCTTAATATGAAGCTCAGCATTTTCGTGGCTTTAGCAATCGTTTCCTCTAAATGGTTGTGGAAAGAAAGCTTGGAGTCCAAAATAACTTAGTAGAGTAGAGTGATTATCATTTTGATAATATCTTAAAAAGCACCCCACGCTTTTTTTTAAATCAAATAATTAATTTAAATTCATTAAAATTTATTTTCTATTTTTTAGTTTGGTTTTCTATAAAAAGCGTGTTTTTAGTTTTTTTTTAACTGTTATTTATTTTTTACTTTTTAGTTTCTAAAAAGCGCCATCTATTGAACACAATATGTAATCTATATACAATACTAGAGGGAGCTGTTTGTAAATTAGTTTTTTTAAACTATTGTTTATTTTCTACTTTTTAGTTTGGTTTATATAATATCAAATAAGTGTATTGTCAACGGTCCTCGATAAATCTACAAAGTTTGAACGAAATCTAGCCGTTTAAAGTAGGTCAAAATCGCGCCTAAAGAAGTCGGTTACAAACATACAAACATACAAACATACAGGTGAAGCTAATAAAAAATGAATGTTGCTAAGCGCAAAACTCGAGAATGGCTTGACCAATTCAGCTATTTTTTTTTGTATGTTCCTTAAGCCACACGGAAAGTTTTAATAATAATAAAAAATAAATAAATTCAAAGTTTGTATAAAACTTATTTTAACGGGGGTTCTAGGGACGAGCTAGAAACGCGAAGCGAGAGTGAGTCGCTAGTAATAAATAAAACACTTGATTTGCATATTGATTTAAAAGCATAATAAAGTTAATTGGCGCCAACAAAACGATTAAGAATCACTATTATTACTTAAGTGACAGTGGTAGCGCGCTCGCTTGGAAAACTGAGTGATGCGGGTTCAAATCAGGGTCTCGCACCTCTGATATTTTCATGCGCAAATCATTCCTGACATGACTACCACTTGTCTAATACGGTGAAGGAAAACATCGCAAGAAAACCTGCATGTTTGAGAGAACCTTTCAAGTTTAGAAAGACATGTGAAGTCCGCCAACACGCACTAGGTTTAATAATAATAATTAGAGCAACAGTCCTAATATTATGGGGAATATACCTAAATAGGTACTATACAATTTCATTTAGTTTGGTTAATAGCTACAATGAACAATGTACAGGTGCAGAACTCCTATAAGAAATAAGGTCCTAAGTTCAGTATCAGGCCGGGCAAATGTCTAGCAAAAATAATAGTAAGCAGACTTGAATTATTTAAGCCATTGTTGGAGTTATGACTTGTGAGTTGTGGCTCCCCTAAGAGCACGTAAATCTGACGATCCTTCAACTATTATGCGAGTTGCGGTCCGTTTGTCAATTTACAGTCACCGTGAATAAAAATCTAGTAAATTATAACTGAAATCCACTAACAAGATTACTTTTATAAAATGACATTAATCGGTCGTCGTTAACAATTCTTCGACCTATACTTATTACAATTATTTGACGACACGTTTAGCTCAGTGGGTAGTGTTCCTACTTTCTGCGCGGTTCACGCGCGCTGCGGGTTCATGCCGCAATCATGGGTGTTTACATACTTTATAATATGTATGTATTTCAAATTTAGATATGTATAATATATCAACTATCTGGTATATGTAACACAAGCCTCGTGGCTTACCACGAAACTAGATGGAACTGTTGTAATAATGTCCCAACATATTTATTATAATTCAGATATTAGCTAAAAATATACGTAGGTATTATAGGTAAGTTATAAGGTGTTTGTTAAGGGGTAACTTACCTCTCAGTCCATTGTACTGAATACCTGAAAAACAGTAAAGAAACGCTTATAAAAAACATAATTGTAATATTTTAAAATTAAAAGAATTTTAATATAGTTTTTATTACTTGTTTCAATCTGTTCATCCAGTGTGCTTAAAATATTTATGTACTTATATAGTCAATAAAAATATTAGAAAAGGAAAAAAGAAAATAGTATATTACAAAATATCATGCAAGAGATAACTGATGAGAAACGATAAAAAGATGTACTTTGGAAGAATTAAGACACTTCGCAGCATTTATAGCAGGTGTTAATAGAAACGGTCCAGCTACTGCATCTTCTATCATAATAATAGTCCGATTGTGATCTATGTCCTCTAAATTGAATATTGAGACCCGTTCGTTAGTTAAAGACGTAATTTTAAGATAAATAATAAGGTTATAAAATGAAAGCTCCGATTTATTAAACGAATAAAGAAAGAAAGATTTTCTATATAAAGATCCAGAGAAGCTTTTTTTACCCGATTTCATCTTTTTACTTTATGGTAATTTTTTTATAAGTAATCGTAATTGCTCTACATAATATGCCTATGTTCCTAATTTTTTGCTTAGTAAAACTTTTTTTTACTTTTTAAGTGTTTATTCCATATACTATATTCAATCAATTCAATTCTTTCCTTTAATTCCAGAAGTGCTACTATATTCATAGTATCCAAGCAATCATCGTTACATCATGCCTAAACTAAATAAATATAGGTACCTAGGTGTTGATTAATTGTCTAAAGAGCGCGGTGATCGCATTACAATTTAATGAAATATTTGAATATCTTGTATAAAAGTAACTGTGCCTTGTGCGACATACTCTACCTACTAAGTAAATTCACTTGTGTATATGATCATTAAATTCAAAAATTGTTGTGTTGAATGTTAAAACTACTTACCGTAAGTCAATGAAATGACGGTTAAAAACACTATAAATTCTTTCATTTTAAACAAACATTTATATACTACTTTTATAGCTAGTAAAGTAACTGTACAGATCGGAGACGGACAGACGACTGCGGCGCGTCCTAAATAGAAACAAATTTAAAGCGAATGTTGGTCTCCGTATGACATACAAGTATCGTAAGATTTGTAGAGCTAGAGTTGCTAAACGTTTTTAAACTTACGTTCAATTTATTAAATTGTTCTTAAAGTTAGTACAATACCAAGTTACGTAAAATAATTAAAAAAAAATTAACAAAAGTACACAAAAATTGTAAAGTGCTACTGAATAGGCCTTAAAGGCTTCCAAAAGGTTGCGATTTATTATAATACCCAAGAAACTAAGTCTTATTGCTTTAAACATGTTATTTTTTTTTTAAATATAAGAAGTCAAAGCTCTGAACGCTAAGAGAATTAGCTGCATTATCCGTATATGTACATAATATTGTCGGTGTCCCACCGACCGATTACGGCCACAGCGGCCAATCTACATACTACATTGAAACTAGCCAACTGCGTAGGAGATATTGTAGTGCACAAGTATACGCGCAGACACTAAGTGCACTCTCTATTCCTATCACTCTCTTACTCGGTGGGACGACTACTTGTCACGACCAGTGAAATTAAGGCGCAGGACCGACGGCTTTACGGCTCTCCGAGGTACGGGGATGATACACCGTGAATTTCCCAACTTCGGGCTGTTACTCAGGCTTATTAATAGACTTAATAACTAACTTGGCCCAACGCGGGACTCGCACCCAGGGCCTCTGGTTGTACGATTGTACATGCTAACTCCTAAACCACTGGTGCAGTTCCGTGCCAGCCAAAGCAAAATAACCTTAATAGATACTTACTCGATTAATCTTCCAATTTGTAAACAACATCAAAATACCCGTTTCGAAAGCTTATTGCAAGGGCAGTAGGTATAAACTGTCCTTGGCTAACACTGCCTCGAAAAATAACTAATTAGTTAAACGTATTATTTTTAGGGTTCCGTACGTCAAAAGGAAAAAGCGAAACCCTTATAGGATCACTTTGTTGTTCTGAATGTCTGTCAAGACCTTTTTTCTCAGGAACGGGTGGACCTAGCAAGTTGAGATTTATAGCAGATTCTGATGTCTATAGTCCCTAATAGGCGTATAAAAATTAAGGTCCTGAGTTCACAAGATAAAAAGATATGGGCAAATTTAAATTTTCGCGTAAACTGTAAGTAATAATATTTACCTTAATTTTTAACTTTTTTATTTTTTACAATTTTCCCTTTAGTACTTGTGCTGTAAGACTTTGTTTTTAACCAAAATTGATAATTCTAGGTTAACCGGAAGTATCCTCAATTCAATTCAATTCTTTGGTTTGTTGGCTTCAATGCGTGCCAGTTGAGCACAAATTATTTCGCCAATGTCACGTTGGAGGAGTCACGTTCGAGATTGGCCGGTGAAATTTAATATATTCCACAAAAAGACTGGATTCACAGTATTAAATAGTATGATTTTATTTTTACAATATTACCTCCACCTAAAAACATAACGGAAGTATCCTATAGGTTTTGGGTCGAAAACTTATATGGCAGTTCCAGTAGATGTAAAATCACAAAATTTGGCAAAAAGCAAGGTCTTGCAGCACAAATAAAGGAAAAAATCCAAAAACTAAAAAAAGTAGAAAATTAAAGGGTGTCCCCATGGCACATACATACATAGTTGAAGCTCTGAGTTGTATGGGCGGTTATACAATTTTGGACTCGCTTATTGTTATAGATAATGGTACTAATTGAAATCTGTTTTTATTTTTATTTTCTTAAATAATAATTTGCTTAAAGGCATTCGCCCCTATCATCATTATTTATACAATCCATAGTCAACAATTACTATTAAAATGTGGGTAGACGTGACGTGACGTCATGCTTAATATCTAAATTTTTACACAACAGAAGTTGGTAATACGGATGTGTTTATCTCCTTTCTGTTTCTCATGGTGTATTTACCATACGTATCGTCTACAGGTTAATGACCTGGCCCAAAAGCATAGTAAGTACTAAGTTATTGACGTCACTATTTTAGTTTTCGACTTTTGGGCAATTAAGATACTGATGATGATAACGCTCTTTTACTTCTACCACAGATAAAAAAAATATTAGTTCTGCACGTAGACACTATAAAATTAATTCTATGACTTGCTTTACAAGTAAGTCTTCCTTAGGAATATAGGAATTAGGAAGTTTCGCAGTTTGAAAGCTTTTCCCTCGTGTTATCTTATCATACTTACTTTTTGTACGAATATTTTTTGATAATAATAAACCTTCTTGGCGGAACAAATATCTATTCTACTAGCAAACCCGGCCTGCTTCGCTGGGCTAAGTTAAAATAAACGGTTTTTATGAGTTTCTAATAAAATTAAAGTAACCTAAGCTACTTCTCATTTCAGAGATTAGTCGGAACAAACGGACGTTTGTCTGTTTGAAAACAAAGAAAGACAAAAAAAAGTGATTTTTTGTAAATTTATCCCTATATGCATTTAGTGAAAAGCCTTAATTAGAAATTAAAAACAGACATAATTTTTTTTATATGTACTGATAATCAAAATTATGAGAAACACTTCCCCACCTCCTCGATGTCCAGCGTTTCACAACAGTGCAATTTCTAAGGCATTTTCTGGCCCGCACAACCACTCTGTGGAACCAGCTGTCGCCGGCGGCCTTGCCGAACCGTTACGACCTTGGAACCTTCAAGAAGAGAGCGTACTTTCCTGAAAGGCCGGCAACGCATTTGCAAGCACTGCGGAGTTGCAGATGTCCATGGGCGGCGGTGATCACTTACCATCAGGATTCAGGTGAGCCTACTACCCGTTTGCCCCCTTTGTTCCGTAAAAAAAAATTAATACGACATTTCTCGTACTTTAATTTTCTATTTGCCTTGCAATAATTTATCCTTACTGTCACATTTTTTTTTAATATTTTTTTTACAGCGTAGTCATACAGGCATAAAATTATAATTGTAATAAAATGATTATAATTGAGGGACAAAAAATAATAGGTTGTATAAAATTCACATTCACGTGTACTTACTTAATTACTTCCGTGGATAAAATAAAAAAAATATATTTATAGATGTAATATATATTTTAAAGTCATGTGAACTTAATTAAGAATTAATTTTATTGAAAACTAGGGGCTTACCCTCGCTTCGCTCGGGTTCGTCCCTAGGTACGTGTTGTATATATATTTACTTCGCACCGCCCGGTATATATTTGACTTGATTATATGAATTAACATTGCACGTATTATATATTATAACTTTTTTTGATATAGTATGTTATCCTTAAGATCAAGTGGTAGTGCCATGCTTGTTACCTTCGGGTAGCAGCCGAATAGGCAGGCGGCGTGAAGTGGCAGCTATGCTGTCGCGTTTCGTCCGGTAAGTGAGAGTCCGGGAGGCCCACTCCCCATCCCTCCTCCCGTCCTTCTCCCTCCTCCCTCCCTCCCTTTCCTGAAAGGCCGGCAACGCATCTGCAAGCCCTGTGGTGTTGCAGGTGTCCATGGGCGGAGGTGATCACTTACCATCAGGTGAGCCTCCTGCCCGTTTGCCCCCTTTGTCCCATAAAAAAAAAAAGAGATAGACATATGCCATCGCAGACTTTTTTGAAGACCTATAAAAGATACACAATTCCACCATACATCATTTTGTTATATATCAAAGGGTTTAGGCAGCGTTTTCGTTGAAAACTCCCACACGGCTTATTTTTTTCCGACAACTCAACATATATTATATTTTAGCCAACGTATACAAAACCTTGACAAATTATATACTAAAACCTTCCTGGAGAACCATTCTATCTATTGGTGGAACCTGCATGAAAATCGGCGCAGTAAATTTTGAGTTTATCGCGAACAGACAGACAGACAGACAGACGCGGCGGAGAACTTTGTTTTATAATATGTACTTATAGATAATTAATTTAAATTTTTAAAAGTACAATAATAATATTTAAAACATCGCGAGGTTATAAACTGAACTAACCTTGACAACTATAAAAAAAATTTTTTGGTAGTTCTATTCTAAAGTGCCAATTATGATTTTAAAGATAAAATTATTTGTTAATTAATTCAAACAATGGAAATATAATAAAATGAGGACGCAAATTGAAGCCTATGAAACTTGCGTCTTTAAGACAAATCTAACGATGTATGAGTAATTAAAAGCGTAATTCGTTTAATAATTTAGGAGGAATATAGGGTCGGACATACTCGGACATAAACAACCTTCTCTTGGACTTCCCGCAGTTGGGTAAAATTGAAATATAACAACTAAACACTTTTTATAACTTTATTCTACAGATATCCATAACTTTGTAAAATCAAAGCAGCATTTCACATACACATCCTTTGGCAGTTAACGTAGACATGTTTAACAAATAATCGACAACGAAAGATTGCTTTATAATAACAATCTAAACTAAATTTGAATTTGTGACCCAAGTACGGTGTAGCGACGCGACAGTGTCACTATATAAAGGACTTCATAACCCTCTATAATGATAATAAATATAATTATCTACATATATAAATAAATAATAATTTTAGTAACGTATATTAGAGTCTAAATAACCGTAAATATAGTTTGAATGTCTATTTGTTGAGGAAAACGTCAACAAGATATGTAATTTATATGAGGTTACATTCCAAATCAATTACATCAGTCTAGCATTTAGTTTTAGTTAGGACAGAGCTCGGAAATCGATTAAACCGGTATGTTTATTGACCCCAATCCGAAAAGATTTCGGTTTAAGGTTTCGGTTATGTCTTTCACCGGCTAAAACCCGGCTTAACGAATTTCTACGTTCGAAAATTAACCGGCTAATATTAGTTTTTGTGCGTTTATATTTGGCGAATCATTATGTTGCTAATTTTGAATTATTTAGTAGAAGTGTACATGTACGTTACTTGAATTAACCGGTTTATTTTAATATCATAACCTAAGCTTTTTTTTTTTAAGAATAACCGTTATCCATTATTGCTTTGGCTTTTAACCATTGGTTCTTATTAACCAGGTAGAGAACGAAGGCATTTACTATTACATAACCGAATTCAACCGCCTTTTAAACCGGTTCCGATTTCCGAGCCCTGGTATAGGCAGTAGAGATGTTTTGACAGAGCTTTTATTGTTTAAATTGAAGCTGATAAAAAAAAATGTTACATAAAATCATTAGATTCTCGGGTCAGAATTTTCTTGGAAATCAGTAGCAAACATTGAAATAATCTTAATATTTAATAGTTAGTGTTTGCTACAGTGCAGCGTTGACATAAATGCGATTTACACTATTTTCTAAGAATCGCGTCGCATCACCGTCACTAGTATGGGCCGCGTTACTTGACTGCCGGCGAGGTGTCGCTGGGGGTTGAAGGGTCTCTGGGGGTTGAAGGGTCACTGGGGGTCGCGGGGTCACTGGGGGTTGAGGGGTTGGCAGCAGGGGTCGAAGAGTCCGCAGCAGCCGCCTCGTCGAGCGCGGCCGAGATCTCGTCATCTTCGTCTCGACCATACAGGTCGGGGTACTGCGCCATGCACTCTTGCATCATGCTGAACTTCTCATAACAGTCGCTGCCTTTGGGGTCAGCTTCACTAAAAGTAATTATTGTATGAGAAGTCAGTACAACAGCACAAGTTGACAGTAAAAATTAAATAATTTTGTAGCTGGAACTTTTTGATAAACTGGTTTAGGGACAATTTGGGTTCTTTTTGGACATCTCATGTATCTTCTTAGAAATAAGCATTAATAAGATTGGTTTAAATAATCAAAAGAAGCAATGATAAGATTGAATGGTACAAATTTGCAATATTAGGTTTTTTTTGGTATAATAATCAATTTCTATTACCTATAATGAAAGCAAGAGAAAGCATCTCTAAACTGTGTACCACATGGACCAGTGGCCATACCACCAAGACAAGGACAGCCCCAATTAATGGATCCATCAGGCAGCAGCAAACCTGGCGCTGGCTCCGGCTCTGGCAATACTACTTTACTTGGCTCTTCTAGCTCAGAGCGAGTTGCCACCATTACTATGTCCTTACCACCTTCACCTGTAGCCCATGTCATGCGTGACATCTTGACACCTGCAAGGAGATGTGTTACAAATCAATAATTGTAATGATTTTATCTATGAAATTTGTTGTTTTGATAATAAATTTTGCTAAATTTATATTAAACCAAAAAATGATCTACATTTTTTTATAAAAAAGTTGAAGGTCTTTTTAAAACCAAAAATTGTCTAAAAAGGGTCAGCCATTTCATTTCATATTGGATGTGATACCTGTACTAACATAGAATTCTATAGCGCCCTATTAAATCTTATAAATGCAAAAGTTTGTATGTGTGTATGTTTGTTACTTTTTAGTTTAACGAACTGAAAGGCTACTATTTATTAAAATGTGAAGTATCATAGTACATAGGCTATTGATTTTCAATTAGAGATGCAACTAAGCTAAACTAAGTTATTGGGTAACAAATGAAGTCGAAGACATAGTAGCTAATTAGTAATTACCTAATAAATTAAACTAGTGCTTGTAATGAGGGTGCTTCAGCAATCACACGTATATTGGTTGAGGACAGTGCGATAGCAGCACGAAGATGTCGCAGGTGTGGAGAGCGGACACGCAGTAGCACACGTGAAGACTCACTCTGTACAGGGCTTACACTCACACGCAACACGTCAGCACGTGCGCCACAACACTCGCCGAACAACTCACGAACTGAATGTTGTAATATACTTTGTACAGTCAGCTCTGGGGTTCCTGATGAGCTCCTGGAAGAATTGAAATATGTTTTAGATAAATGAGATAGTTTTTCAAAGGTATACTTTTTAAAAAAAGCAAAATCTAATTAATAGATACTAGGAGACAAAATGAACTTGATACCTTTTATAAAAGAAATTTGTAGGAGAAATTAAATGTCAAGGCAGTGGTAGCCCAGTGGTAACGCGGTCGCTTGGATAACCAAGTGATGCGAGTTCAAATCAATTAAGATATTTTCGTGTGCGAAAGATTTCTAACATAATTACCACTTGTGTTAATTAAGGTGAAGGTATGTTTTATAACTAACTTATAGGTTACTTTATGTGTGTTTTAATAAACAGTATATAAATGAAAACTTATCATGACGATAGTTCAATTCATCACTTATGTATCTGTATCAAGATTATTGTAATGTTTATCATTTGTTACGCAATATTCAAATGATACTTACAAATTTATTTCTAAATTCAAATAAAAATACCGGGAACACATTCCATGAAAAGCGAGGTGTCTAACTTTTAGGTTACGATACCAACGAGATTTTAACTTATTATTTATATGAATTACTCCTAAATTCACGCAAAATTGCGAACATTACACATTTAATAAGTAAGGTTATGTTGATATTTAAAGACTGACACTTGTTTTTTTTTTTTTTTGGGATTTTTTGACCTGGTAATTACAACCTTTAGGTCAACTCTTATTTATTCGTATACGTAATAATATGTCTATGAGCACATCCCATTAAATTGTTTTAATTGTATTCTTTATGTATTTGTAGATGTGCTTATAAGTAAGTTCGTCTTGTAACAATTGTTTTAATGGCGGCGGGCGGGACAATAAATCACACTTATTTTCAACATCACTGAGTTCACTGGCCAACACTAGTCTGTCAATCAAAAATTTTTGACAATCAAAGATAACATGCTCCACAGTTCCATCACTTGAATTACAATGAGAACAGGTTCCATTCGCAATAATGCCGAGTCGAGCAAGGTGTGACGGTGTAGTATTATGACCGAAACGCAGTCTATTTATGATAGTAATAAAGTCTCGAGAAGCATCTGGCATACGATGATACCAAGGTCTTGCAGGTAAGCTTTCTTGTATGCTTCCATACCATTTTCCTTTCGTATCTTGATCTTTCTTCCACATTTCTAACCACAACTTTTGAATATTTTGGTCAATACATTGCAAGTAATCGGACATAGGAACATTCATTGTATTTCTAACGTCAACAGCATTAACTCCTTCATATGCAGTTTTATCAGCCATTTCATTGCCAGAGATACCTTTGTGGGAAGGCACCCATAGAAAGAAAATTTGGATATTTTTACTGTGGTATTGGTGAATTATTTGCTTAATGAAGTAAAGGATATAATTAGACTTGTATTTGACTGTGAGGGTAGTTAAAGCTGTTATCAAACTTAAGGAATCAGAAATTATTAAAAAACATTTATTGTTATTGATTTCGTGAATACGCATTAATGCCTGATACACTGCATATGCCTCTGCCGTAAATATAGAGCAGGGTTCATGCAGAATAAAACTTGAAGAAAATTTTGCTTGTGGATCATATAGAGCAGCATGTACATAATCACTTGTTTTGCTCCCATCAGTGTAGATAACATAGTACATTGTATTTTCCTCCAAAAATTGAAGCATTTCCAAATTATTGTTTATTGTCTGTTGAACTACATTAATTGGATGTGAAATACACTGATAAGAGAAAGAGTAACATGGCCATGGAAACTGTTTTCTGATTTTAGAAAAATTATTGTCTATTTCCAGAAATATATCAGACAGTGTTGGAGAATTACCACATAGTAGACCGTGTGCTGTTGTTAATGGTCTTCTTGGGGATCTATCTATATAAGGTACAATTTTATTTATTATTTGAATGTTATTTGATGCTATTAGTTTGAGACAGAATCTTTCAGCAAGTAAAATTCGCCTCAAAATCAAAGGCATCACTTTTGTCTCAACTTCCATGGCCCTTATGGGAGTTGAGCACATAGCACCAGATATTATTCTTAAAGCCTTATTCTGCAATATGTCTAATTTATTTACATGAGAACTATTCATATAAGCGAGTGAGCTATAATCTAAGTGACTTCTTACAATACTTTTATACAATATTGACAATATTTTAGGATCTGCACCCCATGTTACACCACAAAGTGATCTGATAACATTTAGTCCTGTGTGAGCTTTTTTGGCAAAGTTAATTTGGCAAAGCAAAAGTTAATTTTGGATCTAGTATTATTCCTAAAAATTTCTTTGAAGTGACTTTATTTATAATTTCATTATTGTAAATAACATTTGAGTTTGGGGTTTCATTGCCAAAAAACATAACACTACTTTTAGAGGGGTTAATTTTTAAATGTAAACAATCATTATAATATTGTAATAGTTGAAATAAGGATTTGTTCATGTTATCTATTGCAATCTCTAGGTTGTAATTACTGCTGTATAATACAATGTCATCAGCAAATTGTAAGATATTTACATTCCTATTATTTACATATTTACAAATTTCACTTGTGTATATATTGTACAGCAATGGAGATAGTGTGGCACCCTGCATTGTGCCTCTTGAGGCATATTTGGGTCCATATAAAATATTGTTATGTCTAGCATAGATTGTTCTATTGTTCAAAAAATTAAAAATCCACTTACATAAGTGCCCGGGCACACCTAACCTAGACATGATTTGAACTAGTATACCAGGATCAACACTGTCAAAAGCACTTTGGACATCTAGGAATACGCAAACAGTGTTTAATTTTCTATGTTTTGCATTTTTTAGGTCAGAGATTAAAGAGGTGAAACTGTCTGCACTACTACGCCCTCTACGGAAGCCATATTGTATATGTGGAATGAAACACTTTGATTCAACATACCAGTCAAGACGAACTTTCACCATATTTTCGAATATTTTACAAAGACATGATGACAAGGAAATTGGTCTATAAGAACTAGCAAACTCAGGAGATTTGTCGGGCTTAAGTATTGGGACAACACACTGTGTTTTCCATGACTGTGGAATACATTTATTAAGCCAAAGCAAATTGAGAATGTTAAGAAACAACTTTTGGGCAGATACATCTAAGTTTTTAATTACGATGTAAGGATAATCATCTAAGCCAGGAGTTGTATTTCGTCTAGAGTGCAAGCTTGTTAAAAATTCAGACCATGAAAAAGGATCCAGTAAAAATTTAGAATTTGGGTTATCATTGTTGGTTTCAAAAAGAATGTTCAGTTGATCTACTTCAATTAAGTTGCTATTATCTGATAATTTATTTAAGAGTGGAGATATAAACTCATTTGTATATGATTTATTCTTAGGTCTTATGCCTTTGAACATTTTTAATAAATTCCAAATTTTACTTATGTGAGTATTTCTATTAAAAGTGTTACACAAATTATTCCATCCTATTTTTTTCTGTTCTGAAATTGTTCTCTTTTTCTGGGCATCTTTTCTTTTGTAATTAATATAATTTTCAATAGTAGACTCTTTTCTATATAGTTTTAGTGCATTATATGAAGCAATAACACTTTGTTCACATATACTATTCCACCAGGGAGCTGGTGGTCTGCTTATGAAAGTGTTTGTTTTAGTGAGCTTTGGAATTGACATTTCTTTAAGAGTATCTAAATGAAAACAGAAATTATTATAGGTTGAAATAGGATCATGTGGTTGAAGTATCAAATCATTAAACATTGTTTTTGAAAGAGCTGTATATGTTTTCCAGTCAGCTTTTTTATATATGAACTTATCTACAGGGGAATTGAGATGATATTTATCTATATGTAATGAAATCTCTGTTATTGTTGGATAATGGTAACTTCCCATTGTATCATCATGTACAGACCATTCACATAGTGGTGCGAGGCTGCCACTTATAAAGCTTACATCTATGGCAGAAGCAGTTTGTCTAGGGCGATTTATAGTTGTAGGTCTACCATCATTTAAAATACACAAATCTAAGTCATCAATAAAATTAAATAAATCCTGACTTCTACTTTTCGTTGACAAACAACCAAATGCAATATGATGAGCATTAAAGTCACCACTCATAAATATGGGCTTTGGTAGATCATTAATAATGTAACGGAGTCTATTAATTCGTATCCGTCCACTTGAAGGTGGACAGTATACACAGAGAATTGTTAAACTATTATGTCCTGTTGATACAGATACAGCAACTGTTTGAATGTCTTCATAAAATCTGGTATTTAATATATTATACTTAAGGTGTGGTTTTATTAGTATTGCAACTCCATTATGTGTATTGTTTGAATTTTTATTGTATATATTATATCCTGGTATTTTAAAATTATTATCTTTGAACCATGTCTCATTAAGAAGGCAAATATCAATATTTTGTTGTTTTAAAAATTGGATTAATAAAGGTTTTTTACTATTTGCACTTTGAATGTTATACTGCGCAATACGTAACTTGGATTGTGTAGAACTAGGCCCTACACAATCCATTATGTTAAGTTTTTTAATAATATATCTTTAATAGTTTTAATATTAGTCGGTGTACTATCATCTTTATTGCCTAATTCCACCAACGTCTGCACTAGGGCCATAAGTACATCGTTATTGGAAATTATTTGAGTTTTAAGGTCTTTAGAATTAACTATTTTAGCTTTATTTACATCTTGTACAGACTTATTTACAGGAATATTTATAGATTTATTTACAATAACATTACTATTTACAAGTTGTGATTTTGGTGGTGAGAGTGGAGGAAAATCTGTTTCATTGGTGATGACTTGTTTTGTAGAGGTGACACCTGCATAAGATATGTTGTTTTTCTTTTCAATGATCTTTTTTGCTTTAATAGGACATAATCTAGATATCGCAAGGTGAGGCCCACTGCAATTTATGCAGCTGATTTCTGTTGGTTTATCACATTCCTTATACATGTGTTCACCTCCACAAATACTACATCTTTGTTTACCATTACAAATCCTTGCTGAATGATTAAATTTAAAACACCTATAGCACTGTAATAATGGTGGAATGTATTCAAAAACTCTATACGAGAATAGATCATATTGAACATTATCAGGTAGTACATTAGATAAAAAAGTAACGCTTACAGTCTGTAATGGAATGCGCTCTTGTCCTATTTTCTTTGTAAACCTTCTTATTGCCACTATTTCATAAATTGAAGAAAGTCTTGTATAGAGTTCTTTGTTAGATATATTCGTTGGAACAAATCTAATGATGCCGATTTTTTCAATTTGCGCTGCCGGTATGAATGCCTTCATGTTATATTTTGTGAGGAAAGTAGTGTTATTAATAAAGTTATTGGCCGTATTATATTGCTTGAAAATAACTGCTATTTTATTGGCATTCACCCTCTGAATACCCGTCACACCTTTTATGTCCATTGAGAAAAGATGATTTAAGTATATAGGGCTCTTGTTACCCAATCTATCATCGTTTATGGATTCTACATACACTTTAAAGTCTGTGTTGGTTGAGTTTTCTGGATATAGTCTTTTATAATTCGGTTTGTAATAGGGCAGATACGCATCTCGCTCACCGCCGGAGTCCGATTGTCCTTCATCCCTAGGCTGTGTCCGTTTTATTTTTTTTGAGGTGGGCGGGTTAGACCCGCCCCCCTCGTTTATCTCCATTGTTATTGTGCTTTTCAGCCGCTAATAGCAATATTTAAATTCACTTTAACTATAAAAAAATCACTTTATAGGAAAAATTTAAAATTAATTTTCTAAAGTCAACCGCGCTTTTTCAAGGTTCCCGCCAGAATCACTGACACTTGACAGCCGCTGTCACAGATTAAGTAGAATTTAGAGATACGCCTCACGTTGTCACAGACTATTGAGTGCTCGCCATGAACCTATACACAAACAAAGTTGTATGTAAATCCGTGGTGCTCGCTACTTTAACAAAGAGTTTATATCGGTTTAATATCGGAGGCTTTAATATTATACTTTATAAAGTAAATTACGATTTGTCTAAAGTTACGCTAAGGTTGGAATTATGCGCATGCGGTCGGATGCGAAGCCAAGTTATATATATATATAAGCGCAGGACGGCTAATATCAGAAGTAGGTCGTAGATGTGGGCGTGATCGTTAGTGTCTTTTGGGAAACACAGTGCATAAATTACTAAATTTAACTTAACACACTCATAACTAAGTACAACGTAAACACATTAAAACATTATATTATCAATAATAGTTCCATTATTCGGATATAAGTAATTCGTCGATGATACGTGGTGCATCGGCGGTCCAAATCTGACATTCCCCTTTTTTTCTTTCAAATAGTTCTCTAATTTAATTTCTTTTTAAAACATGCCAGTTTGTATCACCTTGCTACCATCGCTTCGACGCTTTACAAGAGTGCGCTGTCAAAGCTTGATTTCACACTCTTATCCGATAAGCTTACCCAACATCTCCAGATGGCGCACTGAGTGCGCCGTCACGGCCGGACTGACATTCGACCGTCCTCGGGCGATCATTTATTGAAGCCATTGCAAAAGCAGGAACGACGCTCGCCCATCCTGTCACTCAGGAACAATCTAACTCTCCGTTATATTCGTACCGTACGTAAATACAAATTTATTATGAAAGCATGTATCCTTTCGACCATCTCAACTTATGGACCGGATGACATCTTTCCAAACCGTGAGCGTGGACCGGACGAGTGTGTCCCTTCGACTATCCCAAAACATGGGCATAGACCGGACGACACTGTCCCTTCGACCAGCTCCAAACCATGAGCGTGGACCGGACGAGTGTGTCCCTTCGACTATCCCAAAACATGGGCATAGACCGGACGACACTGTCCCTTCGACCAGCTCCACCACTTAAACACAAATCGGGCAGATGTGTCCCTTCGACCAGCCTCGTACAAAGGCGTGGACCGGACGACACCGACCTCTAAATTCAAATTCAAATTCAAATTTAAAATATTTTATTCAGCATGAAACCATTACAATTTTTCACTGAACGTCATGAGTCTACTACCAATCATTTTGTAACCACGAAATTATCACGAACAATTTCAATTCTCAGTGTTGATTTCAATCTCGTAGTGTATACTTGTATGTAAAGTTTGCACTCTTCGACCACAATTCTTCATAATCTTTAGTCGCCGTCACGGTTTCCTTATCATTGTTGGTAGTAGCTTGTAAGCAAATCATCGTTTCTCTGCGGTACTTACGGTTCATTCTACCTCATTCCCGACTTTACTTGCGGTCGGGCCTTCTTGTGCATCTACACTATCATTTCACGAGGCTGTTAGTCTGCCTCTACCTCTTTTCTGGTACCAATTTTTAGCACTTTTTTTACAGAGCAGTTCCGCCTCATCACATGGTCGTACCACCTGGGCTTGCCCTCTCTGAGTTCCTCTGTTACCGGGGACACGTTGAAGGATCCCTTCACATATTCGTTTTGCACTCTATCTAGAGGCGTCACGACGCTTGCCCAGCGGATCATCTTCATCTTCACTGTATGCAGTTGTAGTTCATACTTTTCCAAAGTTGCCCAGTTCCAATTCAGAGCCATACAACATGGTAGGTCTCACAACTGTCTTGTATCACTTGCTTTTGGTTTTGGTAGGCATTTTAGGTCACACAGGGTACAGAATACCAGACAGAGATCTCCACTTCAATCACCTCAGACTAACTCTGTGATTCACTTCATCATCAATGCGAGAGTCAACATTTAGTATTGATCCAAAGTATCGGAAACCGGACACCTTTGGTGTAACAGTGCAGTTGATATTGATGTCACAGCCTACCTCCGCAGATCCTACCAAGTCGCACTCCATGTATTGTTTTCGTGTGACTGATATGTAAACCGTATCTTTCAATCTCCGCCATCCACACTGAAAGCTTTGCTGGAGTTCTGAATTATTTTGCTCTATCAATACAATGTCTTATGCATATAGAATATTCCATGGTATATCCTTGTGGAATCTTCAGGTTATATGGTAGTCCATTATTAAATTCGGGCTCAAACGGATGTCTGATGCACTTAAAACCACTCACTAGAAACGGTTCACTCACACCTGCAGGGCTACAAAATTGTGTGCTAATGTCGTTATAAATTTCTTCTATCAGAGAGATATAGGTTCAAACATATAACTAACACTTTTAAATAGAGAAGAAATAACAGTTTGATTCCACTCGTTATTTGTAATATAATAAAAAAAAGCATAAAGTCCTTTGGAAAATTACTAAACCGTATTGCATATTACTGATATCAAAAAACGTTATATTTTATTAAATCCTTAAAAATTCCCGAGTAATGCGCTCGAGTAGCAATTATTCCGCGCGTAATTAATAACAGCCGATTTTTTATTGTAAAGTGCTAACTAAATATTATTCAGTTCGTTCCATATTTATTATTATTAACAAATTAATGATTTACCAAATTATTATTATCTAACTTGTCTATAATAACCTTTCTACTAGGTATTCCGTAATTTTAATATTTACTTAGTAAGTTAGAAGAATTGATTTATCCTCTTTATTTAACTCTATATCATTCGAGGACATGTTGTTTTTTTTTTAAGCTTCGCAAAAGTTAGTCGTTATTCTAATATCAAATATAAGATTATCGAAGCCTGACCCGGGACTCGAACCCAGGACTTCCCGATATACAATCGTAATAGGCTAGCTGCAACACCGCCGAAGCAAATAAGTAGCCGTATAATATTGCCACTTGCTTTTTTTTTACTTGGTTAGAAATTACATTATCAGACATGCAAGCAAGCTTTTCACAGTATTTGTAATTTTAATTGTATTTAGAATCTGAGTAGTGCATTTAACTTTATTACTTCCAACATCAGTGAGATATTAAATTAAACGTTTACACGCAAATCTCTTTTAAAAGGGAATAGACAGATTTACTATATAATAGACAAAGAATTTGCTCACCGAATGATATTTCTAAAGTAACTCTCCACGTTCGCCACTCACACCTATTGATCTCCTACCTCGCAGCACCAGCATCTATTCTCTTGGCCGTTTGTCACACGTAAGACACATAACATTTGTTATCATACCTTGATTACGAATTAAACTACTCGGCCGTATTATTTCTTAACGCCTTTTTTTACAACCAATCTATTTTGACCAGTGGTTTTTGTTCATGCCACACCAATGAAATGTTCCAGCAAATCTCATCTCATACCTTGTCCGAGGCTTCTTACAATAAGAATGTTGATGTCGATAGCTTTAAAGCATAAACTTTGTAGCGATAAGATTTCGTAACATTAGTACTCTAGTAATAACGTCATAATATGTGGTTAGTTCTCATCGTGCTACCTTTATAACATAGTACTAAACTAATTCAGTTATCACTTCTTCAGGTAACTCAGACTTAGTTATTCTTCTAATCAAATTCTATAATCGAACCACGACCTTAGCCGCAGATTTTCTTCTAGCTCTAACTTAAAATTGTAGTGCTTTTAGCTCTCTGCCAGTGACATCCTAAATCCTCTCACTAAAGCCTTCATATCATTTAAAACCTTCGTCTGAACATCAACCGGTTTCATTGTTACATAGTAAGGTTCTTCCATATCTATACTCTTTGGGTTCTTCTATCCCACTTCTGATATAAGCGCAGGACGGCTAATATCAGAAGTAGGTCGTAGATGTGGGCGTGATCGTTAGTGTCTTTTGGGAAACACAGTGCATAAATTACTAAATTTAACTTAACACACTCATAACTAAGTACAACGTAAACACATTAAAACATTATATTATCAATAATAGTTCCATTATTCGGATATAAGTAATTCGTCGATGATACGTGGTGCATCGGCGGTCCAAATCTGACATTCCCCTTTTTTTCTTTCAAATAGTTCTCTAATTTAATTTCTTTTTAAAACATGCCAGTTTGTATCACCTTGCTACCATCGCTTCGACGCTTTACAAGAGTGCGCTGTCAAAGCTTGATTTCACACTCTTATCCGATAAGCTTACCCAACATCTCCAGATGGCGCACTGAGTGCGCCGTCATATATTTATATAGGTTTTTGCCCGCATATTTTTTTAATTCAAATTATTATAAATACTAGCGATACTAGCAATACAGTTAATTGGCATGCCTTAAAGCCAATTAATTTTTTTTTTTTATTTTATTCAGTTGATTGTTTTGTTAATATTATTGTATATAAAAGGTACCTAATCCTCTATTATCTTAGCCTCTCAAGTTTGTTGTTAATTTTATTACAAATGTGCCTGCACAAAAGTTTATAGCAAAGTTCACTTTCAGTGACATTACTAAGAATTTTTGTTTACTATTTTTTATTAAGTGTTTTAATATGTATTATAAGGGTAAAGGATTTACATGTTATAATTTAGTATGATATAATTATTTAACATCTTACTTTAAACATCTCCGTCTATCCTGTATTCTGTTCTCTATTCTACATAACATTATTATAATTAATTTATGCCCATATGGCATATTTTGATGGCATAAACAAAAAACTTGAATTTAATTAAAGATTATTTAAAATATAAAATACATTCTAAGATACTACTACTACCCTAGCTACTTCCATTTGACCGCATTCAACGTAGGGCGGTTCGACTTATAGACGATCAAGCTCTTTCCGATCGGCTTGATACTTTAGCTCTGCGTAGAGATGTTGGATCACTCTGCATCTTCTACCGCATTTATCACGGGGAGTGTTCTGAGGAACTGTTCGAACTGATCCCGGCCGCAGAATTTCATCATCGGACATCGCGCCAAAACCGTAAATTCCATCCATACCACCTCGATGTCCAGCGTTCCACAACAGTGCGATTCCTTAGGCATTTTCTGCCTCGCACAACCGCTCTGTGGAACCAGCTGTCGCCGGCGGTCTTTCCGAACCGCTACGACCTGGCAACCTTCAAGAAGAGAGCGTATTCTTTCTTGAAAGGCCGGCAACGCATTTGCAAGCCCTGTGGTGTTGCAGATGTCCATGGGCGGCGGTGATCACTTACCATCAGGTGAGCCTCTTGCCCATTTGCCCCCTTTGTCCCATAAAAAAAAAAGATTTTCGAATATCGTATACATAAGAGCTATTTTGAAAAACATATTTTGATTTTATTTATAGTAAAAAAATTGTCAAATTTTCCGGGTATGTATCCAATTTTTCTCTTCATGAAAGTTTCAGACTTTTAATACTGACAATTTGAAAAAAAATATAACTCATTTCACTCATTCTCGAGTATGGCGCAACACATTAAGTGATTCATTGTTATTTAAGACCTATAAATTAGAAAGATAATAATAATAGATACACGTGACTTATAAGTTATAGATGAGTTTAGAAAAAAATATATCGAAAATCTATTCGTAGAGTACCTAGGTCTATTTGTCACTTAAATAAACATGCGTGACCGGTACAGGGTTCTTCGTCCATAATTGTATTTAAAATTGTATCATAATTGTAACAGGAGGGGGCGATGCGGCGAGGAAGTCAACTGATTGGCAATTAATATTCATCCCTCGTTTAGTGACTTGGCTCCGGTACCGAACGCGAGAACGACTATACAGCTGATATAAACTTGTACAATGTACCTAAACACCATATTGTGTCCTAAACATCAAAAACAATATTTCTTGCTTTTGTGAAAAGTAAATCTATATAATATAATAAAATTCTAACTTAGTCAAATCTGTACATTGAATATTTTTTGGAAAGTTTAATTGAAGTAGTCATTATTAATAACGATACACAGGCCGAATCTATAGTTTTTAGATTTTTGTCTGTCTGTCTTTCTGTCTGTGACCGCATTAATACCACTGGACAGATTTTGGTGGAATTTGGTATGACGATAGTTGATCATCCTGGTCAACAAATATGTTATGTTGGGACATTATTACAACAGCGCCATCTAGTTCCGCAATAAGCTACGTTACGTGCTTGTGTTGCGATACCAGATAGTTGATATACTACACATATAAATTTTAAATACATACATATTATAAATATAAACACCCATGACTGGAGTACAAACATTCGCGCTCAACAAATGAATGCCCCCAGAAGGACTCGAACCCGCGACCGCTGGCGCAGAAAGTAGGGTCACTACCAACTGAGCCAAACGTGTCGTGCCACAAATATTGTTATTAGCATCGCCAAAGCAAAGCGTGGTATCTCGAAATGATTCTATATTAATGGTTAATTATTTTCATTTTATGGTTTTGAAGGGTCACCAACAATTGAGCGAAGTGCCACTGACTCGATTGCTGCGATTCGATTCGGTCATTCACTTTTGGCTATGAGTTTCGTCGCATGAATCAAAAATGAAGTAGACTTGAAAAAATCTGTTTTTAAAATATATACTTATTTTACTTCACTATATTTATCTGTAGTAGCTCTACTGGCAGCAGATGTCACTGTTCTCATTGCTTAATTTTTAAGTAAACGAAGCCGGCTTTATACCTTTGTCTATAGATAGCATTAGCTGCTACATATTGAAGAATTTTTTTTTTTTTTTTTTTTTTTTTTTTTTTTATTTTGAATGTTTTAATTACATTCAATAGTGTACATAGTTTGTTCTTTTTTCTTGATTTCTTGATTATTATCTACACAGCACTTGTATAATGTATTGAATAAAGTTTCTTTACTTTAATTTATAACTATATGTATATGTAATTAAGACCATGTTACACTAATAGAAATAAAGTGACAAATAAGATGTTCTAGCAAATCTTAATTTATTAAGCTTTTTGCTTTGACGTGCTAACTTCTGTAACTTCTGGCACAATGTAAAACATTCTATTTTCATATTGTAGTTTTTTTTGTTGAGGACAGTTATAAACTACACAAAAACGCACTACGAAATTTAGAAACGGAAAAATTATTTATAAAACTACGCGAGAGAAACTACGAACAGGATCTAGCATGTACGTAATATAGTATTTAGAAATATGTAGATCTTTACAAATTAGTATATTATGACTTGGATACATTTTTGTAAACTTCAATAGTAGAAGGATATAGTCCCATAAGGTTCTTGCTTGGTAAGAATCCAATAACGTATAGTAACAAATCTGCAGCAAGCAAGTCCGAGTGTAGTTCAATTACCGCACGCAACAGTCTCAGGCGGCGTCATTAAAAACGATTTATAGTCAATTATTTCGACCTGCGCCGCTTCCACTACCGATTCAATCTCATTGCGAAAGCCTACACAGATTTTTTCACGCCAAACTTAATTTCCGAGAACTAAGCTCCTTTGTAATTAGACCAGAACATTTTGAAACTCCATTAGGAATTAATCATAATAAGACACAGCTGCTTTACTTACAGAAGTGGAAATGGCACCATACTTGAGGGTTTTCTTGTTGAGCTGAACTTTCTATAATTACGAAAAAAGCTCATTACAAACCAATGAAACAAATATATTTTATAATGATATATAATATAATGTGTGTTTGTAGAAGTTGTTATAATCAATTTCTAAATCATGTATGTATAAATAAATATCTATGGTCTGTTCTACGCCCGGGTCTATGTTGGTGCTACGCCTTGAGCCTACGTCCCACACAATGTTTTGCTCCGGCATATGTCTCACTCGAAGACCGAAGACCACCCATTTGCTGTATATTATAGGTACATTATTTTATTTGTTAAACTTCGATGTTATAATACAATAATTAAATTGAAACATCGGTTAATGCTTGCATGGGTATTTTCAGTGCATAATCCTTTGACGGCGACTATAGTCTATATACGATATTATAATAATTCATCGCCCTTTGTAGAGGTACACGAGTATCCGCAGTGGTCCGGGCGGGTTGGCGAGCTCGGAGCTGACACGTTTCCACTCTAAAGAGTAAACATCCTTGATCTATTTACGTGGAGCAAGACGCGACAAAGAAACTTTAGAGTGAGTGTCCTGCCTGCTTAGACAAGTTGATTTGTGTAATATTATAAGGAAGAAAGTTTGTGAGGATGGATGGATAACCTTTCTTTTACGCTTTTACGCAAAAACTACTAAACGATTTGGAAGGATTTGGATGAAACTTTACAGTAATATAGCTAGTTACAGCCAAGTTACACAAAGGTTATAATTTTTAAAGATAATATTGAATTACCCGCGAGAAGTAGCGGAAAAACGAAAACAAATAATTTATTCACCAGATTTTGCATTGCATTAGAAAAATTAATTCCATAAATTCTTTAGCCGTCTAAAAGCGAAGGCTATGAGTAAAATATCCATTAAAGCTTATTACTAAATTCGATTTGCTCTTATTAATTTGTTACTATTTCGTGTTTATACTCTATTAAGTCTTTATTTATTTCTATTGCTATGTCTCTGTTACTGTAAAATAGCTTAAATTCTCACGAAAACCAGTTGATGTACTTGCACACAACATTGTACGTACATAAGCTAGAAATTCAATTAATCAAGAGCACTGAAAATACCCGCAATAGTGCAAGTTTTCTCGTAAACACGACATAGTTGCATCAAGCTTAGGAAATATGTGATCAATCCCATGGTGCAGTTTATGGCACATTACGCGAGTGCGGTGAGACGCCGGTTATGGCCTGAGTGCATGGAGTTTATCGCCATCGCTCGAGTGCTTGCCATCTAGCATTCACCCCTTCCCCCGCCCCTCGCTCCTCCCTGCCCCCCTTGCACACTCTGCGCCTGCTCTTATCACGCATTGTGCTGGTATTGAATTGCCATAACCAAAGATTTTATTGCTCAATGAAATGGACGCGATACGTGAGCTCTCGTAATGGTTCCAGTTTCACCTCGCCTGACATACATCTGCGGTGAAGCTTAGTTTGTTATGGACTCTATAATATATTGGTGTATTTAATCTTGATATGAGCCTCTATTGTATGTACATTGTCAGCCTAAAGCGGTGGCTAGGTATACATAGTAGTCTTTAAGTAAATAAGTCTACGATCTGTGATTAAGCCTCGACCTGACATTTTGGCCAGTTAAAATTGATCGAGGTCAACTGGAATAGCCGCGGGATCAGTGGGGTCAGACAGGCTATATGTGGAAGCCCAAAATCTACTCATTTGCTATACAGTAGCAGTAATGGCACAGATTATATATACTTAACGTAATAGCAAAGTTCATTAGAGGGAATCCAATTACGAATATAAATCAAAAGAATATCCGTCCATCCAAAGAGGTTTTATTATGATATCTTTATGTAGAAAATTATAATTTTTATGATTGTTATTTTGATATTACAAACAGACAGTTCACTTTTGTTTGCTTATCTCTATAAATATTATGTTTTTAAATAATAATGATGTCATTTTAAAAAACTATTTTGTCCACATATTAGTCATGCTACGTGGCATTTGTTCGGAAACACGATTGTTTGAGAACTAAGCCTTATATGACATATTTCTGATATGTAAAACTATCAAAGAATTTCGTAATTGGCATTGATTTATAAAAAAAAAACATTTTTTTTACTTGCTTTATATGCAACTTAACCAAACGTTATATGTCAATGAGTAGGTAATACCTATATAACACTAGTCTTATAAAATATTATATAAATAGCACATTTCTTTCAAAGGTTATATGCATGACGTGTCTAGTTGGTATTCGTTAGAGTTTATGATATCGATCTGGTCGTGGGAAAAATGTGGATGAAGACAGAATATGTGATATCAAAGTAGTTCTATTCTTTTATTAAAAAATATAATTAAAATGATTATTATTTCACTGCAGACTGAAACATCATTAACTAATCATTATAAGCTATAACATAACAAAAGGTTTGGTTCTACAGAATCGCTCCTATTTTGCCTTTTACTTATACCCTAAAAGCATTAGACGATACGTTTGTAATATTACTTAACCACATACCCCGCAAGAACACGGGTGCGGCGCACCACACGCTCGTTTGTATTAAAACCTAAGGATTTGTTTATTTATGTATGTATTAAATATGTAAATGTACTTACTTTACAATATTATGTATGAGAAATAATTGATTTAACGTTATTAAATCTACTTTACGGTAGAATTGGCTCGTTGAGGATGGGTGGTCATCGAGCTACGGACAGCGTCGAGCGCTAATGAAGGCATTTGCATACGCACTGATTAACATGTGCGTGCTCCCCTGCCTTCCCGGCCGGCCTCACCGCGACCCACCCGCCAGGACGTCACTACCGATAAAGCTAGCCATTCGCAAAAATTCCATCAGACTAATGGCGTGCTAGAAATTAACGCAGAATATTTCCATAACGAGCGGTGCCAAGAGTCCCTTGCGGTGCTTTCGGATTTAATAAAAACTCGAATGGGCAATGGCTTATATACCGGTCTTATATACCGACTTAACCTCACTACATCGGGTGCATCGTAAAGTGCTTAACACCCTATATGTTTTATTCCAAATTTTAGCCTATTTGTAGGATAAATTTCATTCAAATCGTTCCAGTAGATGCAGTAATAGTAAAAATATATACACATATATATTTTTTGTGTTTTAATAAAGAGATGAGATGGCTCAAGCGTGGGTGGTCCGGGTTGCGGTTGAGTGTTACATTCTGTGCTAGACATTTCTGTTATTGTAATGGGGTGATTAAGAACATCAGTGGAATTTGGCGCAATGAATGCGGCTGGCTCGAGGCAGGCGAGGCGACGCTCGCGGCGCGGCACAGTACGTGCCCAAGGGGCGAGCGATTTATCGCTCCCGTTTAATTTTTACAGAGCACGTTTTGGCAGGAAGCGCCGCCGCCAGCTAACGCTCACGTCAGCCGCCAAATTACTAAGCTGTGTAACGGCAGCCGACATTTTAGAGCGGTCGTTTAACAGTCAATGCGTTGGAATCCGGTCACTTGACATTGCGATCCACTCGATGCACCTACGTAGGTACAAACACTAGGTGAGCTATTGTGAATTGCCATTACATTGCTTTGTGTACTCGGTTAGTTATGGTAGTCGAAAGTCGAAAAAAATCTCTATACCAAGTATATAGGTCAGGTTATGTATCATGTCGGCTTTATTCTATTTTAATACAGCACAATGTCTGTTTTATTATGGTATTAAATTAATGACAGAAAAGAAATATATAAATTAAGTATGTAGAACTATCTTCTACCCGCGGGTCCGCTCGCGATCCTAGTACCTTCGTCAGTATAAACAATAGTGTGAAGTTATAAAAAAACACATCCACTAACATTAAAATATTAGCAATAGCTTCCTATATTTTCAGAGAAGTGATTTTCACGCACGTATGAATAACTTAATTAGCTAACGAATAATTTGATGGTTTTATTCGCTTTATTCACTCAATCTAATGTAAAGAAGTCATACATTACTAAAACATTCATATTAATGACACTCCAATAGTTAAATTTTAAGTTAAGAAAATAAACCCACGTTAATTTCGTTTAGAATAAATGCACATGTAATTAGAAAGAAAATATTAATTGTGTTTTATAACAGTAAAAGCCAATTAATAATTATTAATTAAAAAAATCGACTGCGTAAAATGCGTACTAAAATATTATGAGAACAGTTGACAAATTAACGTACCATTATGCAGTCGGAGACTCATACACACATCTATTAGAAAATGTGCATACATATATACCTATTTACCTACTAATATTTATGTAGTATGTCTCCTACTGCACGACACTGTGTTGTCTTTCCAATTTGCTCTCATCTAATTAGATCGCTTTTTATGCAGTTTCATAAATTAATTGCTATAGGTATTTACAGCAATTTAATTTTGGTTTAATTGTAAAAGGAATGTAATATCCCAAATTAGTTTGAAATATAAAAGTTATGATTCCGAGTTATCTAGAGGGATTCAATGGCGTATGCCTCATCAATATCGGTAAAGCCGTTTAGTACTTTGGGCTTGGCTGCAGTCTTTAAACTAGATAATTCTTTTGTTCTATTTTATCATGATTAGTTCATCACACGTGGAGCATTATGGTTGCCTGATGCCTCAGTGGTAGTGGTGACGTAGACGCGACGTCATAGTAACATCATCCATCATTAATCAGAATAAACGATCCTATAAATTACATTCAATTAATATTCGTCTCTGCCGCTTTGCGCGCTCATTATTTATTGGCGGGCTTATTGGAGAGCGATGGCGATTAAATGAATAATAAAAGTGAACTTTTTAAAATATTCTACTTCATAGAAATAACTGGGGTGCGGGCTTTACATTTTAATTGCATTGTTAGTTGAAACGAGACATGTCTCGGGCAAAAGGGATTATTTACGATAACGCACGGCGATTAGCTTCGTCGTGTTTACCATTCTACTCGTAGATCCCGTACTTCGGGTTCGCCGTACACATAATATGTATTACGAATAAGTTTTCTATTTTGTATTCTCTGTGCTTTAAAAGCTACAGCTGTCACATGGGCTTTAACGTTTTTGTGTATTGCAAATATTGCGCTATGCGTTCGTGTTGTTATTCACGCTTCGTTAAAATCTCTTTTTATCGGAGCTCGGATGTTGCAATAGTGTAATAAATTTCCTGCGAAACACAAATGTCCGAGCACAGCTTACTGGGCCGCGCCCGGGACAACTCACAACGTCGTATTTATTTTGGTAATGGAACCTATTGGGAGATCGTTGTCGTGTCCAAATTACAATTTAACTTCAAACAAAAGTAACATATTCTATATTTTAAAATAAAACTCATAGATATTAAAGTGACTTACATTTACGTACATATATGAATATACATTCACTAATTAAAATCTCGTATCATATTGTGTAAGTAGGAATATGGTAACGATCAAAGCGAAAATTTTTCTCATTAAATGAAGCACACGCACGCTAAGTATTAATAACTCAGTCGGGTGAGTGGCGTTGGCAGAGGCGTCGCCGGGAGGCTGTGTGGCGATTCATCTCAAGTGGATCTGAACGCGACGCAGCACAGCGCGACGATGTTGTTAGATTATGTACATTAATTTAATCTGTAGAAGGATACTTCCGTTGCTTTCACTTCCGCTTCCGCTCCCGCACCCTACAATGTACATGCGATACAGCGGGAAAGGGTAAACACGCACTAGTTGGCAATTCCATTATGAAACTTTAATTCATATCAGTGATTGCATATTATAAAACTATTGTTTGTTCGCTCCTGATTAATCTTTACCTACTTGTTTTATTTATACTAGTGTCTCTACCTTTTTTTGTAAATTTTAAGGAACGCATTTATATGAATAGTATTTAAAAAAAATATGTGTTTAAATTAATTTACTGGTAACACATGTCGATTGCTACTAAACAAAAAAAAAAGAAAGTCGGATGTCTGAATGAATTGGATTTACATTCGCTATATTTCTGACAGATTACAAAGAACCGAAATGGTACGCAAATCGCAATTTACGACTGGTACATTTCTTTTTGTTATTGTGAATAGTAAACTTAATTTAGGGTTATTTAATGAACAGACCATACTCTCAAGACGTTTAAATATTTAGTAAAATCTAACCTTAAGAAGTTTAAAGTGGTAATTATAAAAAAAAGAGTTATTTTGTAATATATTTATAATTAAATCAGTACCGGCGACGCTTGTAAAGATTAAAACATGTTATGCGCAATATAAATCACGCGCGAGCCTGACAAATCCGAGTGTCACGGCCCAATTCCACGTCACGTAAATGACGTGTATCCGCTGAATGAGAATAAGCTTCGCCCGCCAGATGCGCCTTGCTTATCCCTTCTGCTTAATGTTCACCTGCGCGTACCGTCTCGGATGAGTACCTACATACATAGTATGTATGCGATGGGTAAATAAGCGATTTACAGATAAAGCTGTATAGCTCTCTGTAAAAAACACAAAACGATCGCCTCGATGCGACGTCTACAGCTTTAGTTTCTCCCGCGACCATGATTGCTGTAAAGTATTCGAACATAGGGAACTAAAAATCAAAATGAATTCGCGATAACATCAATAAATAGTTATTTTCAGTTCCGTACCTCAAAAGGAAGAAACGGAACTCTTATAGTATCACTTTATTGTCCGTCTATTTGTATTGTCATTAATTTTTATAGCTTTTGTCGATCAATATTTTATTTAGGGCAATTTGATGATAGATAAATCGTCCATCCGCACAGCCTGGACCGATTCGTGCGGTGAGGGAGGGAGGAGGGAGGGGACTTCGATGAAATATTATATTTATTCAGATCGGCATTCACGGTGTCCGATCTACTCGCCATTGATCAAAGTCCTTTCAAACATTCTTCGACTGGGAAAAGAAAATTCAAAAGAAAGTGTTTTTGTGCCACTGTTGTTGTTTCTCCAAAGGAGGAAAAGAATGGCTTCCGTCGGTGCGTTGTTTTCAACACAGTAGGGAGTACATAAATAACTCTACATGAAAGTTCGCTGCAGTTTACTTAAACTTATTTATTCCCCATACAAAACGATTTATATAAAAAAACGTCAAATATTAATATTAATTGCAGTAGTAACATTTTACAAACTGTTTATTTTAAGGTTAGATATTAAAACTTAACATTTTATTTCCTTGAATAATGGTAATATCATATACCTATAGTACTTACAATTAAAAATGTGATAATACATATATACACATAATTTAAAACTAAATTGTTACCGAACAAAAACTTTTTGTTCAATAGCGTTGCAGACGCTCGCTGGTCAGATTCCTGGCTGAGAATGTTTGTTTATTTCCTAGACTCTCTAACAAAGGCTCTTTAAGCGTTATTTATATGGTTGCATTATGCGTGATGTATCGAGTCATTTCGAATGCCAAACGGCGACGATATAAGGATTTCTACACAATAAATATACGTTTAACTCATGGATGAACACATACTTTCAAAGAGTTTCAGTGACCCAGTTAGATACCGCTATTATTTATAGCAGAACAGTGGCCGTCATGTTGTCATATTTGCCATCTTTTGTGTAGACATCAAAAAGGCAGCCGTGTATGTGTATAGCCTGTAGGCTCAAGGTGGGGTGGCATAGAATAAAGGACCATAATCCGTGTAGGCAGATATCATTTTACACTGAACTATTTTGCATGAAAAAGTCGGTATAATGAGTAGCCAGTGTGTCGTATGTACACACAGTTAGCAGGGCCGCGCGTGTGACACGGATTAGAGACAAGACGACGAGAAGTCGCGGTGGTCTTCAAGACGCGTTGCAACTAATGAGGAGTAGTGGGGGCCGATGCCGCATCTGATTCAACCTTTGAAGATTGTTGTACCATTTGATTGTGTAAAATGTTCTATACATAAACACTTCACCGCTTAAATATTATGTTATAAACTTGTAATATTAAATAAGCAATTCTTTTATATATATAAATTTATTTCGTGTAGTCTATTATTATGTGACATGTGATCTGTGGTGTGGATATCTCTGAAATGGCTCTATCGAATATTTTTTAGGATATTTATCCGGACAAAACCGATTTAATTAAAAATATATTGAAATATTAAATTAAAATTGGGTTTAAAATTTATCTTTTATTAGTCTACCTTGGTCGACAATATCTTTATAGAAAAATAAAACATTTTAGATAACATAAAAGCTGCTGAGTCTACGAAGAAATCGGTGAGACGTCTGCAGGAATCCCTTTCTTTCTTATGAAAAAAAGGATGAACTTTGAGTAGTAAAATTCTATTGGTTCATTTCGACCCGTCGGCTTTGTTTTGGTGGAATGCAGGGGAGAATTTTGTTATTTTTTGTACGTGCTCGTGGATGCGTATTATAACGTCGTTTTAGAAATTCATTAATTATTGTTCACAGAAATGTCGGGTAGCGTGATGTGCTTTTGTGCGAGATTAAAACAGATTGTCTTAGCAATGAAGCTTTCTCTAATTCATATTAATTTTGTTATTTGTTAACGAAATCATTAATGTGAAAATTAGTCATATTGAAATTATGAACGCGCTTTTACTTTATAAAAATACAAGTTTTATAAATCTTGTGTGCTTTGAAATTTGAAGTTTAAATAAAACTAAATGTGGTATAGGTACCATTTTTATATTATACTAGCGACTCACCCTCGCTTCGCTCGGGTTCGCCCCTGGGTTGTATGTATTGTATATATTTACTTCGTACCGCCCGGTATATATTTGACTTGATTATATGAAATAGCACGCACCATGGCAACGATCATAACATGATGCGTCAAACGCCGTTAATTGTATAATGTTGTTTTAAATTTCCTTTTTAACAAAAAATAATTTTTAAAAACTTGACAAATTATATATTAAAACCTTCCTGGAAAACCATTCTACCCATTGGTGAAAACTGCATGAAAATTGGTGCACTAGATTTTGAGTTTATCGCGAACAGACAGACAGACAGACGCGGCGGAGGACTTTGTTTTATAATATGTATAGATTACTAACAATTCCCGCGGCTCTACCCGCGTCCTAATCACTAATAAATTTGGGATTGGTTAAAACTTATAAGTATTTTTGGTGCCATATCATAAAAATAATTGGTCTAAAAATAAAATATGAAAAATCTGGGAAGGGTCACCCTTATCACCTATGGGAATAAAGAAAACCTACGAGTTGGAGGAGTTCGATAACAAACACTGTGACACGAGATTTGTATAATATATTAAACAAGATTATTTATTACTAGCGGAACCCGCGGCTTCGCTCGCGCTAAATCTAGGAATGAACCCAAGCGAAGCGAGGGTGAGTCGCTAGTACATTATTTTTAACAAAAAAACAAAAACCGACTTCCAAACTTAATAAATCTAAACTAAAAAGTAGAAAATAATACTTTTAAGGACTTTTTTAATTTTGGAGTCGGTGCCAGCCAGATTATGTTTACAAATTGATAGATTAATCAAATATGTATCTATTTAGGGCTATTTTGCTTTGGCTGGCACCGACTTCAAAATTAAAAAAGTCCTTAAAAGTATTATTTTCTACTTTTTAGTTTAGATTTATTAAGTTTGGAAGTCGGTTTTTGTTTTTTTGTTAAAAATAATTTATTTTTAACTTTTTTGCGGAAAGTAGATACGTATTGTGTTAATGACTATAAAAAAAAAAAAAAAAAATACAGACGAATTGATAACCTCCTCCTTTTGGAAGTCGGTTGAAAATTTACCTTCTATTATGAGGTAAACCTAATAGCCTGAAAGTATACAACTATCCGTTCATAATTGCGTATTATATTGAAAGAATTTTCTTTAAACTGCTAACCGTTGAGGAGTTGTACTTTCCATCATCAGTTACGGTACGTGACTCAAATATCCATATAGCCTATTAAAGATTCGGCCGAGCATCGTTAATTTGCTCCTAAGAATTGAAGAGTTCCGATACTTTGTCATGGATCCCATCATCAGAACCTTACCAAACTCTCATCAAACTACCCTTGAAGTATACCCTTTCCATTAAAAAAAGAATCATCGAAATCGGTTGGCGTGATATTGAGTTATTCGTCCATTTGTCTCGCAAATACTTCATGCAAATTTAAGACTTTTATGGTTTTCTCATGGATGCCATTATCAGAACTGGAAAATATTAAAATGGGACCACATGGGAAGCACTACCTTTCAAATAAAAAAAGAATCATCAAAATCGGTTCACCCAGCTCAAAGTTATGAGCTAACAAACATAAAAAAAAAAAAAAAAAAAAAAAAAAAAAAATACAGACGAATTGATAACCTCCTCCTTTTGGAAGTCGGTTGAAAATATTTAACAGGGGCTGCAGTGTATAATTAAACACATTTTATTTATTTAAAATTTAATTATATATAATGTTACAGCGTATACTCATTATATATGCCTCAGATTGTATTCATAATAATAAGATAATAAAACTTGGTTATGCTTTAACTCTTCTTTATCCACCAAAAATATTAAATAAATATTCAAATAATAATAAGTATTGTGTATCAGTGGCGAAGAATGAAATTTTAGCAGAGGCCTACAGTTTAACCTACAGTTTTATAAAACAATTCACAAAATTATCACGTAATCGTGATAATTTTTCCTTTTCATATTAAGGCAATTATCATTATTTTTTTTAAATATTTATAATATATATAAAATATTATAGCAAAATACAATTAACACTTACTCAAATTGAATAATAAAAATATTATTATTTTTAACAGTATATTTTACAAACGAAGTACGTTTTAAGGATTTTTTATATATAAAATACCGCCATCTGCTAACATCTGTTTGAACGACTTCATCTTACTGAAGAGATTGATTTTTTATTTATTTATCAAGTGAACTACTAAATTAAACGTAAAATATGTAGATAGGGGGTTTATTTATTATATTTCAAATTATATTGGTTGTTAAATTACCTAACGCTTTTAAAATAACTTAAGCATAATTTCACTTGTAACACAAATTAAGGAATAATAAACATGAAAAACAAACTGAATTATTACATTATTAATTATTACATAAAATGTATTAAGTTAAATTCTAAATATTTTTATTAAAATATGTGATCTGCACTTTATTAGTTTATTAAAAGTTACGTAAAATGTAAGAAATGTAACCTTCTGGCAACACAGGTGTCATCCGATGTCAGTGACGTTTCGCTCGAGTGGCCAATATGGCGATTGCGATTTGTCTGTCAGCATTATTAGAATTAAACGAAATACTCTACAATCCGAATTTTGCGGATATATGTTGTCGACTCGAAATGTTTATTTTTTTATGTTTCATTATTCAGGTAAGGTTTCAATCAAGTCTACCGTACCCCGTCACGAAATTATTAATATAGATATAAAACCTTATTTGTAAGTCGGTTAAAACTTAAAAGGTCTACTCTATACGTATTTTTTTTTAATTTACTAAATAAAGTATCATGTTGACGCCGATGTCGGGGTAGGTGCCATTCTAGGGTAAAACCTGAAGGGACTCGGCCGCCTTTCTCCTTACGCTCGTTAGCGGCCGAATATCTGTAAAGCGGCGGGTGTTTTTAAAGGTCTACTTAATTTGCGAGACGAGAGAGTGAAAGGCGGCGTCGCGTTTTGTAATTACCTTATTTTTCCATTCAAATTAATGATAAAAATATTATCAACAAAATAAACCCATGAATTTTTTCCAGCTTTAATTACTCGTTCTTGACCGCAGTTCCACTAGTATTGTATGTTAATAACAAGGACCTAGTCTAGGTGTTTGTACATCAAGTAGCTTTGAAAGACAGGATAAGACAAGTACCTATTAAACAATAATATATTATAAGATACCAAAATAAATATGCACAGTAAATAAATTAGTAATAAAATATTTTCAATGTAAATTTTAATGATATCTTGATTATATATACGGTATATTATTAAAAATTTTTTTTCGATAAGTATTATAGTAATCCTTACTAATATTATAAATGCGAAAGTAACTCTGTCTATCTGTCGTCTGTCTGTCTGTCTGTCGCGCTTTCACGCCAAAACTACTGAACCAATTTAAATGAAATTTGGTACACAAATAGAGCCTGAGAAATGACATAGGCTACTTTTCTAGGCGGAAACGGCTGTAAATGGTTTTAATAGGGGATAAACGTTTGTATAGAACTGACGTCACTTTTGCCTAGTGACGTACCCGAGCGAAGCGTGGGTGAATCGCTAGTCAGTAATAACTTTATACGGAATTCCATTTCAAATTATATTAGTAAGTAGTTTAGGAACAGCCGTCTGCGGCGGCTCAGCGACGGCTCGGCATCTTTATTTTGGGGATAGTTTGAATATGATATGAGATCACATCTGGATTCATTGATATGCGCATTCTAATAATACTGAAGACCTTACGCCAAATATCGATATAAATGATATGAATGTGGTACTACTAAATTCTGAACAGTAGTAAATAACGCAAAGTGCTCGGTTGTTTAGTAAACTAGTAGCTGTGCACCGCGACTTGACACGTACACTACTCGTAGACTACAGTTTGCCTGGTAGTCAAACATAACCGTTTATTTAATGCAATGAAACATTTTAGGTAACACATCAATATAATGTACCTACGTAAGTATGTACCTAATATTCATTTCATATTATTATTATATTCATTAACATAGTAAATTATTTATTTAAACTCTACGTTTTGCAAAAATATAATCTTGTTATGACAATTTGAAGACAAACTTAATGTAATATTTAAAAATTACACATGGACATAACAGACGATTATAGTGTTATTTCATAGTTAGTTTAAATGAAAACATCACGAAGTCGTGCACGTTTTCTGCAGCGTACAGCTTACTTGCCACGCTCGATAGATGGGGCTATACGCTTAGTTTCAAAACTTTTAAAGTTAATTTCAGGTTTCAAGTATATATGAATTTTGCGAAGTATTTTCTTAATTAGGTCATCATATTATGTACACCAATTGTAGATAAGTACCTAATAATTAAAATAGTTGTAAAACTAAACTAAATTAGATAAAATAAAAAAATATATCACAAAACACAATATAATTTAAATTCATAAAAAAATAAACTATTAGATAATTCAGGGTCATTTAGAGTATTTGTTTATTTTTTAATTTAAAATATAAATAATAAATTGCCATATATATCTTATATTATAATTGTTATACCTATTCTTACTTCTATTACAAACCTGTTGTACCTCTTTATGATAGTAAAGATGGATGGATAAAAAAATAATAATATTTACAAGTTGAACTGGAGTCTGGAGCTCAATTATAAAGTTTTCAATCTATTAAGCCGCTGTCTTGGAAGAGTATCAGATCAACAAACTGTTGAAGATACGAAGTTGCAAGCAGCCGGGAACGCAAACTACATTGGAGATTATCTTATATCTCAACGTAAACTTTGCTAATGTAATGAACGAAAAATATAATTATTTGCGAGTGTAAACGAGCTGAACTCATTTTGTTCACCGTTTTATTAACTTAAATGTATATTTAAAAGTTGTCATTGCAGTACTCGAAATAATTAAGCTACTTATATATTGAAAAATACAAACAGACATTTATATTATTATGTGTATATGTCATTATTTAATGTTCGAAAATGCCATTTACAATTAGTGTCAAATTTAATATATTATACAACATTTAACAAATCTGATAAAACTTTTGTCGCATACATAATCCCCGCGCTGTATGGGAGAGCGCAGTATGGGGCGATTAAACCGACTCTTTGAATCAACTGATTGAGAATCAGCTATAATTATTGTAATTCAGATTATTATTTATGTGATAACATACACAATACATATTATATTACTTATTTCCAGAATTAGAAAGATTTAAATAATATTTACTAAACCCTATGTACGTACATAATATGTACAAGTACAATGCCTTACAAGTTACTTACATATTTAAATTTTTACATACAAAGCCAGTTATTAATGATTATCGTTACTATCGAAAAATAATATTAATATTGACGAATTATTTAATGAATAAGTAATATGTTAGAACATAATTACACACAACGCCATCTGGTTCTGTGGTAAGCTACGACACTTGTGTTACTGATACCAGACAGTTGATACACTACACAATACACATGCATGCATTATATAACTTTAAATAAATATATTTTATAAATATAAACACCCATGACTGGAGTATAAACATTCATGCTCAACAAATGATTCCCTCAGCGGGACTCGAACCCGCGAACGCGAGCGCAGCAAATAGTGTCACTACAAACTGAGCCAAACGTGTCATCTAGTGATAGTAAAAGTGATTATAATTATCATAGACAACCCAATATTGCCGGATTACTTAGTATTTATAGTTTATTCTCATAACAAATAACAGTAGGTACTTACATAACAGCAACAAGTAACAACCCTGCTGTATGCAAATCCTTGCAGACTGAATCCCTTACTCCACGTCCTAATTCTATCTATGTGCTAAACTTCATCAAAATCCGTCCAGCCGTTTCAACGTCACAGAATAAAAAACAAACAAGCATAAAAACGTTCGTAATTATAATATTAGTCGTGATGGACCTTATAATTTTATTTTATTTACTAGCGACTCACCCTCGCTTCGCTCGGGTTCGTCTCCAGGTGTAACCTCTTTAGTATAGTTTTAAAATGACGTAATTTCCAGATATAATCGCGTAAGAAACGTTTTCATTCGACCGTTTTTTCTCTGATTCACTCCCTTACAATTTAACAAATATACAAACACACAAACTTTACTTCTTTATAATATTAGTATAGATTAGGAAGCCTACTTTATATACTAAGAGTACAAGAAACTTGAACTAAACAGTGTCAAAAAAAGATTTAGACATATAGATAGATAAACAAAAAAAATACATATCTGCGTAAAAAAACCTGAAACGTTTCTAAACAACAGAACAACAATATTAATTATATCACAATTATGTACATATTATATATGAATACTAAATAGTGACTTTACTAATATTACCGTGAATATTTGTATATTATAACAAATTATACCGTTTTTTGTTTGAAAATCCATATTCGATATAAAAACCGGTCATTACTTTTTTGCATTTAGCGGATAGTGAAACCGGTCGCTGCTTTTTACTAATATTTTTTATTACTATTGCACTTTTTTTATGAATGTAATATATTACGACAAAAGATTGCTATAATTAATAGATCGTGTTCAATTATTATTATCGTTGTATTGGCAATCGAATTAACAGGCATTTAATATTCGTTTTTAGTGTTTGTTTTTCTAAATCCGTATTGTAGTAATGTTTTATGTATGTCTTCATTGTTTTTTAAATTTTATTAATGCGCAGAAGTATCAGGGAGTTTAAAAATAAGTATACACTTAGGTTATTTTAATTAGGTATACCTAATTAAAATAACCTAAATGAATACTTTAACATATAATTTTAAACAAAGTATTTTAATGTTTATATGTATATTAAATCCGTATTGAAATTAAAAAATCCTCTCAGGGCACATTGTTTTTGATGACAATAACATTATCATTTCAATGCAAAAGTAAAATTTACAAAAGAATCTAGTATTTAAAGTCAAAATTGTTTTATTAATATGTTTTTTTCCTATGCTATATAATCTTTTAATCTGTTGGTTCCTTTTTTTCAAAATCTGATTCTGTGATGTAGAGTTAAGTCTAGTGCTGCGGTTGCTCAATTTCTAGTCAACGAGACTACAAAGTCGTCTGGGAAATTGCAAAGATCCGTGATAGAATGATTGGGCTCATTATAATTCGATACAGGTAGGTAAGTATGAAGGAATAATGATAATGGTTTTATTATGATGGCTTTTTTATGACATCCCTAGTTGAAGGACATCCCAAAGACAGTTGTTGTAATTAGGTGAAAAAATATTATAAGCTATTGTAATATAAGACCAAAAGTCAGAAGAAAAGAAATAAAAAGAAATTATTTAAACAGCAATAGCAATATTAATAAATAGCTTGGAAAAAAATTATTATTATAGTTCAATACTAATAGATTTTAATTGTTCTCTGTGTCAGTATAGCACTATAATAGCGAAAAGTATATATCGAAGTTATCTATTTTCTTTGTAAATGAAGAAAAATATATTTATAGAAATTGCTCTCAAACAAGTTGATGTTAAGCCGACACAGCAGTAAGCAAATTAATGAAGTAGGCACTTTGAGTAGAGATACTATCGATCAACAGAAGCGTGTGCACTCGTGTCTACTGTGCAGAATATATTCGAGTGCGGAACAATAATTTTGCTTGTTAAAATTCGCATAATAATTGTTATAGTGGTGTATGAAAGTGCACATTTGCATTCATGATGGTTTGTTCATAATTGGTATTTGCGGGTCGCGGCACGACGCGGGTTAGACGAGCTCGGCGTGTAGGGCGTGTAGAGGAGCGTGCAACAGTGTAGCAACAAAGCCGGCGTAATTAGTTTCGTTAGCGAGTCGAAGGGCGACATCCGATATCCGGCGGTGCTGCGAGTTACTCATTTATGGACGCTATTATAGAGGGAAGTCGGGGCCTTTTGATTGCCTAACTGAAAATTAATATTGCAGTTGTCATTCCATCTATATATATAGTAAAATTCTGACTTAGTCAATTTGTACATAAAATATTTTTTGAAACACCTAATTGAAATTTTATCTTTACAGAGGTTGAATATATAGTAAGAAATCATTGATAATATAGAAAAATAATCATTTTTGTCTGGCTGTGATCGCATCACGTTGATAAAAACTGGTACACTGACATCTGGTTTATCGGGTTAACATATAGGACGAGTCTTATGAAATGTCAATACTTTTTAGTTTTTAGTGCGGGAAAATATCTAATTTCTAAGAACTCACTTTATCTAGGACGAACTCGAGCGTAGCAACTGTAAGTCGCTAGTTTTATTTAATAAAATGATATAATCAAGTAAATATTTTCATGAAAAAATAATTTTAAACACATTCAGAATTTTTAAATATCATTTAGTGCTCTACAATAAAATAAGTGCTTGTCATTACACTTATGTACTTAATATACTTAATACTGTATATTATTACTCATAATAGCTTACAAACGAAATAAAAAACTGTTCAAATGGAATTCTTTCAATTTTCAAAGCATCATTTGATACCGACTAGTACTGTAAAATTATTATTAACGGAATAGTGATAGCGATATGGAGTTACATGTTATTAAATCTGAATGTGTTGGCGCTCGCCGTACTTTGTGCGTTCGAAACTGCAACAAGCTGAAGTAAATCAAAACTTTTAATAAAATAATATGTAAAAACCGTTTCGTCCTCACACATGCGCGACTGGCCTAATTTTAGTTGATTGAAAACATACAGATAACAGAAATATTTTGATAACAATCAGTGTATATGTTTGAATTAAAAAATACTTTTTGAAGTTTTTATTCAATTTTTTATACTAAAATTTCATAGTATTTTCAATACTTTTTGAATTTTTTATTTTATTTCCTAGAAGGCAAAAGAGTGTTAATAAATATATTCTCTTTGTAACGATTTTCCTAATTATCAAAATCAAGTACATAAACGAGTAATTTATAAATAGAAATTCAAATGCTATGGTTGTAAATAATGTATTGTTAAATTAAACATACGATGACTTAGGCTAATATAAGTACGGTCAAACGATTCTCTATTGTATCCGAAGCGTATCACAAAGGTGAAATCGAATAAGCAAATTAATTATTCATTTAAATGGACAGGACTGAAATGTAACTACTTATTTTGTAAGTCAATGTGTTCGAAATTTTTTAACCTATGTGTGCCAGGCACATTTGAGATACCGAGTGTCACGTGGCAGGGGTCGGTACATATTCGCATACCGCACCGCGTGCATTACCCATGACGCTTGCACGGTGTTTTCTAAATAAGCGGTCACGTGCGCTATGCTTAGCGTGACCTGAATTATGTAGCATTGTGGGTGCTGCATTCAGTTTCAATTCAAATAAAATAATTATAATAAATGATTTATGGCATATGATAAAATGATTATTATCACGAAGTTTATGTTTCTTTAACAAGCCAGAACGAATGTTTGAAAGTATGAACTATGAAGGCAATAAAATAATATAGTAATAAAATCATTTGTAATGAAATTAAGTTATTGCATAAGAAAAGTACCTAACACATTATTTTTACGATAATTACAAGGAAACTTGTTTATAAAATTCGAGCTTAGTTATTATCGGACACAAACGATGTACTTTACAATAACATACAGATTGCAGTGGTAGCCCATCGGTCTCGCGCTCGCTTGGATAACCGAGTGATGTGGGTTCAAATCCGGGCCTGATCCCCCTCGTACTGAGGGGGATCAGGCCATAGGCCTCGTAGGGAGGCCCGTGCCCAGCTGTGGAACGTTAAAAAGGCTGAACACAGTTTGCAAAGTTTTAATTACGTACTACATCAGCACGTAACTCGTATCATAACAATGTTACAGTGCAGTGTCTACATACAGTTAGGTCGTCATCTGGCGGTGTTGGTTAAGAATGAAGCGAGCCACATGTCGGCTCGGCGCGGCAATGCTCCGACTGCGATGCATGGCTTCCAATAAACAAGACAGTAATTCTTTCAATAACCCTTCTTTCTTCATCCTATGTTCTTATTTTATTAATCTTGCTATAAATAACCTTAGAGATTTATTATTGCATTCTTAATGAAATTACTAAAATTCTCTCTTTTCAACCGACTTCCAAAAGGAGGAGGTTATCAATTCGTCTGTATTTTTTTTTTATTTTTTTTTATGTTTGTTAGCTCATAACTTTGAACTGGGTGAACCGATTTTGATGATTCTTTTTTTATTTGAAAGGTAGTGCTTCCCATGTGGTCCCATTTTAATATTTTCCAGTTCTGACAATGGCATCCATGAGAAAACCATAAAAGTCTTAAATTTGCATTAAGTATTTGCGCGACAAATGGACGAATAACTCAATATCACGCCAACTGATTTCGATGATTCTTTTTTTAATGGAAAGGATATACTTCAAGGGTAGTTTGATGAGAGTTTGGTAAGGTTCTGATGATGGGATCCATGACAAAGTATCGGAACTCTTCAATTTTTAGGAGCAAATTAACGATGCTCGGCCGAATCTTTTATAGGCTATATGGATATTTGAGTCACGTACCGTAACTGATGATGGAAGGTACAACTCCTCAACGGTTAGCAGATTAAAGAATTTTTTTTCAATATAATACGCAATTATGGACCGATGGTTGTATACTTTCAGGCTATTAGGTTTACCTCATAATAGAAGGTAAATTTTTATAGTCATTAACACAATACGTATCTACTTTCCGCAAAAAATTTTAAAATAAATTATTTTTAACAAAAAAACAAAAACCGACTTCCAAACTTAATAAATCTAAACTAAAAAGTAGAAAATAATACTTTTAAAGACTTTGTTAATTTTGAAGTCGGTGCCAGCCAAAGCAAAATAACCTTAAATAGATACATATTTGATTAATCTATCAATTTGTAAACATAATCAAAATACTTGGCTGGCACCGACTCCAAAATTAACAAAGTCCTTAAAAGTATTATTTTCTACTTTTTAGTTTAGATTTATTAAGTTTGGAAGTCGGTTTTTGTTTTTTTGTTAAAAATAATTGTCTATTAAATTAGCATGGAAGGTCAACTGATTATTTATGTTAAACGGAATATATCGTATTAACATAAGTAAATTTAACCGTGAATGAACTCCAGTTGTTTGCATTGATGAATATTCTCTCTTATTTTAATATGTTGTTTAAGATTCGAGGTGTTAGAAGTAATGTGTATCTATTTAAATCATAAACTAACTCTCATCGTTGCACACTACACTGACTTACTAAAATATTACATATGACAATTATTGAGATATCGAGTACGTAGTGCTTTGAAATATCTAACGTAAAACTCAATCTATAATATGTCCGTCACCTACTTCGTATACTTGTATATAAAATGTTTAATTAAATAATTAATTAGCACCTAAAAGGTATTATATTGTAAAATAAGATATAAGACAATTCGGTATTAATTTTCTTTGATTCTCAATATCTTTATCTGAATTCTCAGTGATTATAGATTGTGAATGAATATCAATTTTTGATAATAGTTAGCTTCAGTTAGTTTCGAATTCCAACAGTAATACACAATGCGTCAGTGGGCAAGAATGACCAGACGCGACCCCTGTCGGTCATTAGAGCGTAATTGTTAGACGGCGTGCAATGACCAGCGACTGCCAGCAACCAGCATTTAGGACACTTTCATGTTATAAATTATCAGGACGTGCCAACTAATGCGTCCAATATCTCTTCCAAACTGAAGCTACGGATACTATGTGACATTAAAAAAGTCGTTAACTTTGTTTGCTGCTGCTTTGTACGTGGAACAATAACATGGCTATATAAAGGCATGGGCAATGACAATTGCTTACTGTTTTGAAAGTTCCTGAAATAAGCATGCTAGCAGCTTTCCTGATGGCTTTGCTCGGGTGACTATAGGTGTATCGTCAATGATATTATAAGTAAAAAGGTGTAGATACGTTACCTAAACGACATTCTATCTTCAAAAACGGCACACTAACGCACACATGAATACAGAATAACTAAAAATATTGCAATAACACACTACATTACGATTAGTCGTCAAAATAGGATGGCATGATTCAAGTATCGCCAGTGAAAAAGAGACAAATATAATTCTCGACAGTGCGTCGTCAACGCGTTGGTAGGCCAATAGCCTAGTTTTAGTGTGCCACTTTTTGAGCGCGTATGACCTATCTACACCTTTTTTCCTAGTATATCAATGTGTATCGTGTTGGCATAATATTTGCATATGGGATGTGCCTGCACTTGGTCATATACTGTAGGTTATTATATTGTTATTTTGTATAAGTAAATAATTATTGCAAACTTGTTTCTTAAAAATATTAATTAATTAAGTTGGCTGTATGTCTTTGTCAAATGTGATAGTTGTATAACATATGAATATAAGATGTTCACTTAATTATATTATTATATTTAATTTAATATATTATAATTATTTTGTTTAAGTAAAAATTATTGTAAACTGGTTTCTTAAAAATATTAAATTAATTAAGCTGTAAGTTTCGTTGGCTGTTTGTAATTGATCTTAAGTCAAATGATGTAAATTATAAAATAGGTGACATTGTACTATTGCTGGCTGTTATAATTCAAATTTTGGAGAAAAAAGAATAAGACGATTAATATTGCGCAATAGTTTTGTGGTAATAATAAACGTATATAAGTAAAAAAAGTGTTTTTATTGAAAAATCGCCGAGCCAGATAGTTGAGAGTTAACATTTCAGAAGCGGGATAAGGTGGGTAACAAATGTTTTTTTTATTTATAGTAGTTTTTCCTGTTCTTACCTGCCACGCCCTTCAGATATTTCAAGTAACTGTGCAAGATATAATTTAAATTTATTATTAATTATAATATCATAATATATTATTTGGGCAAAGTTATCTATTGTGTCGTTCGTGTTATATATAATATAAAATTTTAACTTTATTTTTTTTTTCTGTTTTTTCGTATTTCTCTCTGTTGCTACCATGCTGGAAAATAACGTTGCTAATACGTAATACAATGTATAATGTAATAATTTTGTCAGTTATTTCAAATTGTCATTGTACAAATAATGTGTCGAAAATACTTTAACAGGAAATGGGGAACGATAAGAGTCCCAAGGCACGAGTGGATCGACGATCTCGAAGTAGACTGAAGTCTACAAGGAGTCAGCATCGTGGTGATAGCAGTCGCAGTGTTCGAAATCGTGCAAGTCGACATAACCAGACCCACAGCTGCCGGTCGCGCAGCTGCCGGTCGCGCAGCTGCCGGTCGCGCAGCCGCCGGTCGCGCAGCCGCCAGTCGCGCAGCCGCCGGTCGCGCAGCCGCCAGTCGCGCAGCCGCCGGTCGCGCAGCCGCCAGTCGCGCAGCCGCCGGTCGCGCAGCCGCGTGTCTGTGCGGCCGCCTAGTTATGCCAACCATCGCAGGCACAGCCGTGCCGCTTACCGAACGCGCAGCCGCAGCAGCCGCCGATCACCTAGTCCTGTCAGCCAACGTTCATGCAGCCGACCTGGACGTAGCAGGCCCGTGCAGGTTGAGCATACTGAACCCAGCCGGACCCAACAGCGTCACCAGCAGAGGTCTCCCCGACAAGTTTTAACACCAGACAGGTTAGTGACGGACACATTATCGAATAGTGGAAATGTTACCCTTGCACAGTTATTACGAGCATTACAAACTATAGGGAAAAGTAATAGTAATGATAGATTACAGACACAAAATACGATTCCAGATTTTGATCCCTCCCGAAAGGAACAGTCTATTGATATGTGGCTGCACAAAGTTAATGAATGTGCCGTTATATACGACTGGACTGACAAACAGACGACTCACTATGCACTTCCAAAATTAAAGGGTACTGCTCAAAAGTGGTATGAAGGTCTCAATACCCTAATGTTTTCGTGGAAAGAGTGGCAAGATAAGCTTCGCCTTGCTTTCCCTAACGATGATAATTATGGACGATTACTCTCGACAATGTTAGCCAAGCGTGCTAGGTTTAATGAATCCCTTGAAGACTACTTCTATGATCTAAGTTTTATTGAATCGTTGTGGTATTGAAGGGAAGAGAGCGGTAGATTGCATTGTATTTGGAATAGATGATCGTACTGTAAGGTTAGGAGCAGAATCGGCTCGATTCGAAACGCCGGAACAATTACTTCCATTTCTTATAAGTACTAGGGGTGCAAATAATGTTAATGATAGAAAACGCATTCGAATTACCGATTCAAATGTAGGTAAAGATGATATCCGGCGCGATCGTGTAATAGTATGCTTTAATTGCTCCCAAAGGGGTCATTATAAGTCTCAATGCCCTAACCCAATAATAAAATGTAATAAATGTTTACGCTTTGGACATACGTCGGATAAATGCGTGAACGGTGATAGAACTCTAGTAGCCAGAAATAAACCCGAATCTAATTCCGTTATGCTTGTAGCTGGTATTAACTCTAATTGTCATAAATATTACAAAGAGGCTGTAGTCAATGGTATGATAAAAACATGTTTCATTGATTTCGATAGCGCAGTATGTCTTATTAGAATGTCAGACGTAGAAAGTTTAAATGTTGAATGGATTCCGGATAATTCATTACCACCCCTGATAGGGTTTGGAAACTCAATGGTTAAACCAATAGGTAAATTTTTGGCTACGGTTAAAATTGATTGTGCTAGTGCTATGGTAGAACTATTTATCGTACCGGATGATGTATTGAAGGAACCATTGCTTATTGGTAGATCATTTACTGAACAACCTCATATAATGGTTGAAAAGGATAGTGTAATGTTGAAAATACTTTCAAATGAGATAGCATCACCACGTGTAAAATACAATCTTTGTTGTACTAAAGATACTGTAATTGACGGACTGACGATAGTGGAATTTTGCACGGATCCTTCATTTACGGGCGATGTTTATATTGAGGGTAGTAATAGATTTAAAACTGGGGAAGAACACTGTTAGGTGCAAGGTTTATTTTCGATTGTCGATGGTCTAGGTATAGCATTGGTGAAAGGGATTAGTTCACGAACATTTATCATTAAAAAGGGCACAGTTATAGCAAGGTGTATACGAGCTGAGCCACAAAGCGCTTTTAATAAGACTGATGTCCTCAGAGTAGATGTACCAGCCTCTACCCGTCATATTTGTGTTAATGACATATTGTCCGATGGAACACTGATACAATCAATACATTGGTACTCTTGCTCAATAATTACAGACATTGTTTTGCTTTTAGTCTGCAGGAACTTGGGAAAACTGACTTAGTGAATATGTCCATTAAATTAAAAGATGATGAACCAGTGGTGTATAGACCATATAGGTTACCTGTTTGCGAAAGGAATACAGTCAGGGAGTTAGTAAACGAATTAATTGACTGTAAGATAGTGCGACCTTCCACTTCTCCATACGCTAGTCCCATAGTTGTTGTTAAAAAGAAAACTGGAGAGGTACGCCTCTGTGTCGATTATAGAGCCCTTAACAGAAAAACTTATAAAGAAAATTTTCCTTTACCGCGGATTGACGATCAACTAGATTCATTAGCAGGATATCAATATTACACTGTCCTTGATTTAGCGTCTGGTTATTACCAAATTAGTATAAACGAAGAAGATCGTCACAAAACGTCGTTTGTCACGCCAGACGGGCAGTTTGAATTCAACCGGATGCCCTTTGGGTTAGCTAATGCTCCAGCAAACTTCATGCGCATGATTAATTTAGTTTTATCTAGTGCTAGGGATATAGCATCAGCCTATATGGACGATATAATCATACCCTCAAATTCAATAGAAGAAGGTTTAAGTAGGTTAGAAAGAGTATTACAGCTATTAGTATTACAGTGCGATTTCTAAGACATTTTTTGCCCCGCACAACCACTCTGTGGAACCAGCTGTCGCCTGCGGTCTTTCCGAACCGTTACGACCTGGCAACCTTTAAGAAGAGAGCGTATTCTTTCTTGAAAGGCCGGCAAGGCATTAGACCGGGATCAAGAAAAATCCACTCGGTCAAAGAATTGCCAGAGCCTTGTAATTTGCATACTGTTAGACAATTCATTGGGTTATGTAGTTTCTTTCGACGATTCATCAGAAATTTTTCGAATACTGCTAAACCATTGACAAGTCTTTTGAAAAAGGACTCTAAATGGGAATGGGGTCCTAAGCAGAAAATAGCTTTTGACACACTTAAAGAGGTTTTACTGCAAAAACCAGTATTAAAGTTGTACGATCCAAGTGACGATACTGAGTTACACACGGATGCTAGTAAGATGGGTATTGCTGGTATCCTTATGCAACGTGGAAAAGATAACCTACTTAGACCCGTTGCATATTATAGCCGACAGACAACCATTTACGAACAACAAATGACGGCATATGAACTTGAGACTTTAGCCCTGGTCGCATCATTACAAAGATTTCGCGTTTATCTAATCGGTGTTAGTTTTAAAGTCATAACTGACTGTAATTCCCTTCGAGCGACTTTCTTAAAGAAAGATTTGATACCACGAGTGGCAAGATGGTGGATTACTATGCAAGAGTTTGACTTTTCTATAGAATATCGGCCGGGTAAAACGATGAGCTATATTGATGCTCTTAGTAGAAATCCACCACCTCTCAATGGTGAAATTGGTGAAACAGTTATGGTAGTTGAGGAGTCTGATTGGTTAAGTACTGTACAAGAAACTGATTCAGAAATACAGCGGATAGTTTCAATTTTGAAGGATCCAGCATCGGTTAATATTGCTGATATTACGAAGAATTATGTATTATGCAAAAATAAATTATTTCGTGTGACTGATCAGGGTAACAAGTGGGTAGTACCAAAGGGCGTACGCTGGCAAATTCTTAAACAGTGTCACGATGACATCGGGCATTTTGCGTTTGATAAAACGTTAGCAAAAGTAAAGGAGACTTACTGGTTCAGCAAGATGCGCCGTTTTGTCAAAAAATATGTCGAATCATGTTTAGAGTGTGCTTACGTTAAAGCTTCTTCCAATAGAAAACCACCATTAAATCCAATTCCAAAGGTAGATTCTCCATTTGCCACGTTGCATTTAGATCATGTAGGGCCATTCGTAAGAAGTTCAAAGGGAAACACTCATTTGTTAGTTATCATTGACGCATACACCAAATTTATAATTATAAAAGCGGTAAGAAGTACTAAAGTTTCTATAGTTATTGATAAATTAAAGGAATATTTCAGTGTTTTTGGCATGCCGAATAGAATTATATCAGATCGTGGGTCCTCATTTACAAGTAACAAATTTAAAGACTTTTTGTATGGCTTAGGTATAAAACATACGTTAAACGCAGTTTCAACGCCCAGAGCAAATGGACAGGTAGAAAGATATAATCGTACGTTGCTGGATGCATTAACTGCTATGTGTAACGGTCAAAATGAAAAGAAATGGGATGTATATGTCCCAGGTGTACAGTGGGGACTCAACAACACACTTAATAAAGGTATAGGAACGACTCCCGCGAAAGCTCTCTTTGGTACCACATTGGTCGGTTTAACTGAAAATAAGGTAAAGTCTGTTTTGTGTGACAACAACGAAATAGATTCAATTAAAATTGAGTGACATTCGTGATACAATTAATGAATATATTTCGATATACCAAAAAAAAAAGCAAAGAACAATACGATAAGAATTCGGTAAAGCCTAAAGTTTTTAAAGTTGGAGATTTGGTTAGCGTTGCGAGAGAAAAGCAATCGTCTGGACAGAGTCGTAAATTAGTTCCAAAATTTCAAGGTCCATATCGTATACTCTCGTCATTTGGAAACGATAGGTATGAAATAGTTGATACACCTCTTACACGTAAGGGAAACCGTAAATATACTTCCGTAGTTGCTGTTGATAAATTAAAACCGTGGCTAAGTTATAACAGACCTGATGAAATTGAATCTAGTGACGATGATATTGAAGATTCAGATGGCGGACTCTAAGTCAAATTAGTGTCTGTCATTGCTATTACCTTTTAATTGTTTTGCAGGTCGAAGTTATTATTGAGTTATTTATGAAAAAAGTATTGTAATTGAATCGTTATATCAGTTTTGTACTAATTATTATCTAAGAATGTCATAGAATTGTTGTTAAATGCATGGAAAAATTAAACAGTAATCAGTTCAGAAGCAGCCTGATGCTGTAGTTTAAATGAAATAGATAAGCCAGACAGGGTAGAAGCGACCCTGATAACTGTCAGTGTTCAGTGCAGAAGCGGCCTGTCACTGGATGATGATAATGTATTTAGTGCAGAAGCGGCCTAAGATACATGAACTGAATGGGCAGAAGCAGCCCAAATGATTTGTGTTTGTTAATTTTTTTTTCCTGTTGATAAAATGATTTATAAAATGTTGCAGATATGTTTCTTATGTTTCAAACTCATCTTTATTGTTATGCTGAAAGTTATTGGCAGAAGTAGCCCGTGAGATTGTAATATTGTTTTATGCTTGATCAGACAAAACATATGGCCTACACGAGGACGTGTAGGATAAGTCGGATGGCCGAATGTTGGCATAATATTTGCATATGGGATGTGCCTGCACTTGGTCATATACTGTAGGTTATTATATTGTTATTTTGTATAAGTAAATAATTATTGCAAACTTGTTTCTTAAAAATATTAATTAATTAAGTTGGCTGTATGTCTTTGTCAAATGTGATAGTTGTATAACATATGAATATAAGATGTTCACTTAATTATATTATTATATTTAATTTAATATATTATAATTATTTTGTTTAAGTAAAAATTATTGTAAACTGGTTTCTTAAAAATATTAAATTAATTAAGCTGTAAGTTTCGTTGGCTGTTTGTAATTGATCTTAAGTCAAATGATGTAAATTATAAAATAGGTGACATTGTACTATTGCTGGCTGTTATAATTCAAATTTTGGAGAAAAAAGAATAAGACGATTAATATTGCGCAATAGTTTTGTGGTAATAATAAACGTATATAAGTAAAAAAAGTGTTTTTATTGAAAAATCGCCGAGCCAGATAGTTGAGAGTTAACAATCGTTATATATAAAGCACTTCTATGCGTGTGTATGTATAATTGAACTCCTCCTAAACGGCTGGACCGATTTTGACAAAATGTTTTGTGTGTGTTCGAGCGGATTCGAGAATGGTTTAGATTCACAATTCGGTCCACTACAAAATGTATTTTTTGAATTAATAAGTTATTTATACATTTCGACAATAAATGACATATTCAATTATAAATAAGTCGTTGCTAGGCAACGTTATTTTGCGCATGCGTGCTAAAACATTTCACCGGGAGCGAAAATTTATAAAAAAAATCTATGAGTACAGGACAACGTCTGTCGTTTCCGCTAGTGTTGTATATGAATAGTGAAAAACAAAAACAGATCCATTTCCGTAACCGTATACATTTTTTTTCAGGATAAAAAGTAACCTTTGTGCTATTTCAGAATATATTTGTGCCAAACGTTATATTATACATTCAGCCGCTCTGACGTGATTGAGTAACAAACATTTATAAAAACAATCGCATTTATAGTGATTTAAAATCTATATATGTTCATTGTACATAATTACATTAATATTATTATTATGTAAATGTATGTATATAAAACTATCGACAAAAAGTCCATTAAATATGTATATTACATTACTATTATTTTACTGTTACGTAGTTTTGTTGGGTTCTATTCAATTGCGATTATTGCCACTTTGTATGAAAAATATATAAAAAATATTTTCAATTCAAATCGGCTACAATTGATAGTATTGTCTCATTTTTATGTATCTAGCGTGCTTAATATTAATTCAGACGTCAGTTAACATTCCAAAGTCCGTGTTTGTTGCGAATCTAGGGCAGGCAGCTCCCTTGGGAACTGTGGAGGGGGACGTGCGGGGCGGGGGCAGGAGGGATGTCGGGAGGACAGTTGGTAATCTTGTTTTATGGTCGACTGTCACTCCTTCCACAGGCCATGAGGGAACTACTTACACTCGTATACTACCCGATACATTGTATGTGCATTATAAAACTCCCAAGTCATATAGTGCATTAAAAATAGAACGGCAGGAAAACTGTGTATAAGTATTGTAATTTGTTTTATTTATTATTTGTATTTATTGTATACCCGTGGCTTCAAACGCGAATTTAATTAACACTTAGTGGTCTACTTGTTCTCCTAAGCGTTGTAGCGTTAAGAAAATCTTTTTGAAATGATCATTACTATCCACACAGGCTGAATCCATGTATAGTTTGTAGAATTTTTGTCTGACTGTCTGTTCCGCTGTTCGTCTGTCCGTCTGGGAAACATCACGAGGACACCAATTTTATACAATAAATATAAACGAGGATATATTTAAGTTAATAAATACTTACCTTTATAAACACAAACTGTGATTTTGATTAAATTCTATTAAATAATCAGTAGGCAACCATCGTAAAACTTAGAGAACTCTTAACTAAATTTGATATAAAGTAAATTAGGTAAAATATTAAATTTAATAGTATTATGAATATAATTTAATATTTAATATCAAATATTTAAAGACTTAATATTGTTTTACTACGTATAGATAATTAGTAAGCACTTATTTTAAAGACATTGCTGGGTTTGAGTTAGGTGTGTAAAGTCACCCTTATATTTTTAAACTATACGCTAAAGCTATTTATTTCTTTGTCGGCTTTCGTAAGAAACGAATACGCTCTTTATATGCACTATATATAAATGAAAGGTTTGAGATATTAATTTTAATTACATTTTAAGTCTGCTTAAAGTAAAATTCACGAATTTTATATCATTTTTTGATATTAAAGACTTGAATTACAAGAAATATAAAGTACCTAGTCCATAAAAAAGTTATTTTAATACGCACTTAGCGTTCATTTGTGCTTGCTACCTACCGTATGTATATGTAGTTACTGTGTTTAATAAACAAAATAACCTGCTTACTTATAGTCTGAATTTCACATCGCTTCGCCGCCCGGTACATTTTGCTAACCGTGAAACTTCCATCAATCAACGTCAATAAATATGTATGTAAGAGCTCATACATAAAAATATCTCGTATGACTTGTTTAAACGCACACTCGTTGCTTCACGCCATGTATATAATAGGTATTAGGTATATGATATATGAAAGTATATTAACAACTACATATTGTAGGAAAGACCACATTAATTCTAATATATAAAAATCTCGTGTTACAGTGTTTGTTATCGAACTCCCACGAAATGGCTTGACCGATTTTTTTTGTGTATATTTGGTAGATCTTAGAATAGGTTGTAGGCAATTTTTTCCCTTAGGTGACAAGGGTGGCACTCTCCAGATATTTTATTTTTATTTTTAGATCAAATTTTTACTTTTCACTTTTTTATGATTTGGTATCAAAACGCTCTTATAATCTATATGTTTATCCTTCGGGCGCGCGCGGAGACGTAGGAATTGCTAGTAAATAAATAAAATTTTAAATTAATTAAATCTTTGAATGTTTTCCTTTATACGTTATATAATACGATGTTAATAATATGTATAACTAGCTGACCCGGCAAACGTTGTTTTGCCATATAAATATTTTTTTATTACTTAGGGGACAACCCTTATTACTTAGGGGTATGAAAAAAAGATGTTGGCCGATTCTCAGACCTACTCAATATGCTCACAAAATTTCATGAGAATCGGTCAAGCCGTTTCGGAGGAGTACGGGAACGAACATTGTGACACGAGAATTTTATATATAAGATTATGTAGAGAAGTGTAATAATTTAAAACTTATCCGGCTACAGCGGAAATATAATATAAATCGCTGGTTTCCTGTTGTTGTTTGGTACAATTTATGTCATGTATTATTTATTTTGAAGAAAATATAATTTTTCGGGATCCGTAACCATAAGGGATAAACCCTTATGATTCCGTTATGTCTGTAATTAAAATACATTTTCTACGGATATGTAGAAAGTAGTATTATTACATATTGTTATACATACTATGTAGTTGAAGTTCAAAAATAGAATGTACTTTATTGCGCGAACAAAAGAACAAAAAAATAAAAAAAAAATGGTAAAAAGAAAGATAATAAAGAGGTATGTAAATGTTTCTTGTTAACCATAAGGCTATGTTGTATACAAATAAAAAGGTAGAGGTAAAAAATGGATTGGATATTTTAAATTCATATAATTATTCATTACAACCATTTTTATTTCTCTAAACATTTTCTTGAAAAAGTATCGTGTAGTATTTGCTAGCTACGCTGCATAATATTAGGAAAGTTTCGGTAAAATTCATGGCGTACGATTTCCATTTAGGTTACATACCGTCTGCAGAACACGGTTGTGCAGACGGATTTGGTTTGATAAGACCGCGCTATTGCAAGTGCAGTGTGGTGAAAGATATTGCGCCCTCTTAGGTTAGACGGTTTCGACGTCTATATATTATTAATGTTGCTTTACGGAGAAACTCATTGAAATATGCGCTGGTAAATATCTTAAAAAGCAGTGATAGAGTAATCTTAGATGTATAGTATTTTATTATAAAATTGTTTTTGCTCGAATTAAATAAAATTAAAACTAAATTAAAACTTAAATGTTTTAATTGCACTGAAACCCATAATTAACTATAGCTAAAAGAAGTAACGGATTTCCATACTCACTTACTGACTCACTTACAATTTTTAACATAACATTAGTGTGATAAGTTGCTATAGGTACATATTATATACAAACGCCTATGCACAAGTATATAACTTGTGTACAACAAATATCATAGAAATCTTTAAACACATTATTTTTATGATGAAAAAGTATGACTTTATTTATTGAAGAAATGGTACATGTAATTTAAAAATACATATATCTATCACTCAACTTTCTTCACATATAGTATGAAATATATCAAACGTCAACGTGCAACAAAATTGCTCACGGGCATTCATTTTTTATGTTATTAATAAATCTTCAGGATAAGTTACTGCTAATTACTTTCGAACAAAGTATTCTTCTAATTAACTGTAAATTATAGTGGCTTTCCTCAATGGCTTCATTAGCAACACGACGAAAAAACACTATTGTTTTCATTCAAATCTGTTACTCACCAATGGAATTTAAAATTAGATTAAAATTGTTTTTTCGTTTTTCAGGAAAAAAGTATATTTCATATATACCCTCAATGTGCGTTTACCTTGTCGTGGCGGAGGAAGGGAGTGGGGTCTTTGCTCATAAGTGGCCGGCAATTTAGTGCGAAGCCAAGATACGCCCTGGAAGGCGGTTCAACTCGGTATAGGGTTAGGTTAGGTTAGGTTAGGTTAGGTTAGCAAAGTGGTTGAGGTCTACTTCGGCTGAGTGTGTAAGTAATCTTGACACGCCCCATTAATAAGGGAGAGTTAAAAGAGAATACTCTACTCCCCACCTCCCCTTTCTATCTGTGACAGTTTAAATTTGTGTGAATAATATTGTTATGAAGAGGATAACTTCTAAATTATAGACGGACGATAATAAGAAGAAGTAAATATTCTTCAAGTGAACAAAGTACAAACAAAGTATATCTACCAAGCGGCGCACTTTATCTATACAAATATTTTAAAGAAGTAAAGTTTGTGTGTTTGTATATTTGTTAAATTGTAAGGGGTAATCTCGGGATCTACTGAACCGATTTTAAAAATTCTTTCACCAATAGAAAGCCACATTATTGCTGAGTGTCATAGGTTATATAAAAACCGAAAAATAAAAAGGCTTTTACGTGGTAGTCCGTTTTGCAAAGTGAATCGGAGAAAAAACGGTCGAATCGCTTTCAGCGTTTCTTACGCGATTATATATGGAAATTACGTTATTTTTAAACTATACTATAGAGGTTACACCTGGGGACGAACTCGAGCGAAGCGAGGGTGTGAGTCGCTAGTATTATTATAAAAGAATAGGCTGGAGAAGTAGCTGTAAAAGCTAGTATATTTGTATCGTGATTCGTGCGTGTGTCCGCGCTGTACGTGAGCAATTAAGCAATGTACATACATATATACCAATAGTAACGTGTACATATTAATGCCTTATTTCATTGCACTATTTGTCACGCTCGCACTATCTGGAACATTAAAACAATAAACTGTTAAATTAACTACAAATGAAACACTATTTTATCAGTAATAATAAATTTCCTTACTATATTATGTAGTTTTAAGAGTTATTATTTCCACTTACTATTAACTTTTTTTTTTATTAGAGTGTGTATCACTATAAGGCAGTGGTAGCCCAGTGGTAACGCGCTCGCTGGTATAACCTGTATTGAGTGATGCGGGTTCAAATCCGGGTCTCGCACCTCTGATTTTTTCATGTGCGAATCATTTCTATCCTGATTACCACTTGTCTTACGGTAAAGGAAAACATCGTGAGGAAACCTGTATTTGTAACAAAACCTAGCAAGTTTTAGAAAGAATGTGAAGTCCGCCAACACGCACTAGGCCAGCGCGGTGGACTATGGCCTAATCCCCCTTTTAAAAAGGGCTGAAGACAAATATGCATAAAATGAAGTCGTCTTTTGTCTTTCTCTTTGTACATAGTTCTTTAAATACACAATGTTTTAAATACGATATTTTCAATAAAACAGTACAGTAATTACCAGGTAACCTTAAATGTGATAAGTTAATTTATTTATTATTGAAAACATCTTTATGACTATGCATACACCATTATCCTTCTCATATTTTCGTCGAAGTCAAAAGTGATAAAAAAGGCATTTACCTATTGAATTTTAAAACAAATCAAAGCGCTTCTTAATCAGTAAATAAATATTTGATGAATCATATATACTAAAAATATTTAACGAGAATGACGAACCATACTAAAAATTATTGTTCCTAATAATTGAACACTTAATGCTTTGTAGAGCTAAAATGTTACAATTAAAGAATTACACTACATTAGAATATTATATTATACATATTCTGTGGTCCATTTTGCATATATTTCGTTTTCAAATGGTTATTTATAACGATTAGGAAGTAGGTATACGTATTATTGTAAATGTAAAAGTTAGTATGTGAGCTGGATGGATTTAAATGTTGTGTTTGTTGTCGGAAAATAGATACACTTCTACGGCGACATTTTAGTACTAAGGAACGCCTCCGAGAAAAGTGAGGTTTGTCGGTAGTACTTATATGAGTTAAATTATTAAATTATACTACTTAGTATTTACTAAAAGTAATTATTACTCGTAATTACAAATTTAAGAGTGGAAAGTTTTTGTGGCCATTAATTAATTGGCTATTAACGGTACTCGAATGCTTGTAATTTGCGCGATAATGCTCTGGTACGTGCATTTCAATATAAATTAAATTGGCGAGGCGCGACGTAGTGCTGGTACACACGAGGTGGGGCCACCGCTGCGGTCTACGATACTTCTCATGGCTTAAAAAGTTTTATAATACAATATTTTTCGTATTTAATTAACTTTATAGAGTACTTAAATATTGTTAGTCAACATTTACCGAAAATATGTATTTTTTGATAGAATCAAAACAAAAAAAAAAGAGTTTTTTTTTAATCTGCAGATACATACAGATTTTTACTTAACCTATTTCAGTAAGGTTTAATTACAAGATCTGAATGATTGCTTATACACTTGATTATGAAAATAATTTAACTACATTTTAAATGTTAGTAAATTTCACATTAGTGAATTTATTTCTTAAATTTTTGTTCGTGAGAGCCACCTCACGTGTGCACCTCGGCTCAATGCGTGATCAATCAATCATTCGATACAATCTCGAGTGCGTCGGTCTTCTTGTTACCTGGCATAGTGTAATGTGTGTGTGCTGCGAGTGTGTAGTTTCCTACGGTTATTATGCAATGTTCAATTTATTCATGATTCAATGTAAATTTAAACGCTTTTTATTTTTGAGCGACGTTCAGCGTTAATTTTTTTACGATAATGATGCAGCGGTTAACTCGTTAACCAAGAATACTACTGTAACGTATAACGATAACGTGTTTTTATCGTCCTCCTGCTGGGCACGAACCTCCATAAAGTGCAAGAGGAATCATGACATAGTCCACTGCGCTGGCCAATTAGTATGGGTTGACGGATTGCACGGATTGCACATGTCTTTCGAAAACTTGCTAGATTTTCTCAAACTAGCAGGATTCTTCACGTTGTTCTTCAGAGTATGACAAGAGGAAATGTTCCTCACGATCGATGATAGAAATGATTCGCACATGAAATATATTAATACTATTGTGATAGCCTGTAAAAGCAGCAAGTTGTAACTACCTGTAATTAAAAGTACAATTATCATGATGAATCATATGTAACCTAGTTTTAAATAGTGTAATATTGTAACTTTTGTTGGTAGTTCAATAAATAAATAAATAAATAAATATCAGAGGCACGAGTCCCGGATTCGAACCCGCTTAACTCGGTTACACACGCAATCGCATTACCACTGAGCTGGCCACTATCTCTGTAAACGTAAAGCTGTACAAAAAAGTAGAGTTAAAAAGAGGTTGACTATTTACGGAATGTTTCGTACAGACGTGCAGTTCTGGGTAGTGCGGATACGACGCGACATAGGAACGGGTTTTTCGAATGAACATTTAATTTGTAATCAGGCGGTGTGGGTCGCCCTCGGCCTCGCTCGAACAGCTGATCGTGTTGACAGTTGCACGCGTGTTTGCGTGCACACATACTTACACGTTATATACGTACAGTGTACACGCACAGCACACTAGCGTAGCACACGTGCACGTGACGCGCCGCCGCGCGTTGGAGGACATCCGCTTTGATAACGTCCAATGCGGATATCATAAAAGTAGAATGTAACTGGAAACGTTTCATTTTTAATTAAAAATAACTGTTTGTATCGACTGTTATTGCAACATGATTACTTTGTCGTGACTCTACTTGAGCGGGATACCGGACTAATTAATATAAACAATTAACGATTTTCGATGTATTAGATTAATTTGGATAAACTCAAAATATTAGTAACGCAAGCCATGCCATTGTTACTGACCTTAACATAGAGCGAATGTATTTATAAATAAGTAGTTTATTATATATTACTGGTATCAAAAATGTTTTTGCCAACAAATATGAAGGATTTTCTCATATGTTGTATTAATATTATTTAAAATATCACTATATGTTATAAAACAAAGTCCTCCGCCGCGTCTGCCTATCTGTCTGTCTGTTCGTGATATGCTCAAAAACTACTGCACCGATTTTTATGCTGTTTTCACCAATGGATAGAATGGTTCTCTAGAAAGGGTTTAGTATATAACTTGTCAAGATTTTGTATACGTTTACTATCGTAAACCGCGGTCTCGCTCGCGTTAAATCTAGGGAAGAGCCCGAGCGAAGCGATGGCGAGAAGCTAGTTCTTATATTAATTATATTTATATATTTAATATAAAAACATATGTAAGTATTTGTTCTTTTCCTTTATTCAATTATAGTTAACAAGTCTATTAATACGACGTTTTACGTAGCACAACTGGGGCCATTTGCAATACTGGTAAGTATTGTCCTATCTAGAGTTAGGTAAACATATGCATTGTGCAGAATTAAAATTAATGCTGCGAGATTATTTTTTATCTTATCTTTAGTATCCGATAAAATGCCATATTGTAGTTAGTTGCAATCGTTAACTCGAAATTGTTGCCAACTTTCGCGGAGAAACTATTAGCGTCATCGTATATCTTATATATATACATTAAAGTACCACATGTGCTTATTATGTGCAGTAACAGACTGCAATAAAAGTGATTACATTGATGAAGGCGGAGATCACAATCACCGTAATTGCCGCTCAACTATAAATTATCTATAGAATACAAGTAGACGCGCTAATGGCCGGGCCTTTTTGTTAAGCTCATCTTTGCTGGAGCCCGTTAACACCATTCTGTATTGGGGCCGCCTCAGTTAGATAAAGTTCGCTTAGTTGCGTGCCCATTAATTTATACTTATACAAAGTAACGAAAATTATTCTATAGTGTATTCGTTAAGTTGTTTAAAATTACATAGGATGAATCACCCTTTTTAGGATCTACGTTACCTAAAGGTCAAGGATTATAAGCTAGTTTGCACATATGTCTACAAAAACCGACCTTATTGGGAACACTAGAGCGTATTATTACGTTATGTAATCTTAGTTTCCTAGCCATGTATTTATATTATACCTGATATTTAAAAACATAGTAAGCTCTACCTTCTGTTTGTGAATAACGAACAAAGTAATTAAGTCTACAGACTACAGTATCTTATTTGCTCTATAAAGATTTCTGACAAAGTACGTTATCGGAAGAACATAGTTTAATTTAAGTTTAAAAAGACGAAGACCTGTTTGTCAACCAAAATTCTTATTTTTGTTAGTGCTCTCAATAAAGATAAATATTATTATTGAACTTCAACTACTGAGCCATCATTTGTTTTATGTAATAGGTATTTTCATTGATATAAACACCATTAACTCTATATTATAATAAAAGATAGTAATATATTCATTTATAGCTTAATCCATTTTATTGACAAGTAACGACTACCATCCAGTTTTAACAATGGCGTAAAAACCTTTACAATAAAGTAATTGTACGAGTACGAGCCCACTCAGAATCGAATCGGGTTTATTTTTTGGGAGCTACAATTCGAACGCAGCACCTATTCAAAGATAAGGGTGAAATAAAACGTAAACAATTATTTTTTACGCCGTACCCCTGGGGTGAGGGGAGGGGCGGGGGCGGGGGTATCGGCCATGTTGTCAGTTATGGAGTACGTACGGTGTTTTTGGCATCTGCTTTAATTGGTGGCGAGTGAAGCGCTCGTTACAGCTACGATAACAGACCTCGGTCGAGCATCTGCTTTTTAAGAGCAAACGATTACTGAACTGTTGAAGTAGCTAAATAAAGTTTAAAGCAGTAAAGTCCGACGGGTTTGGATTTGAAAACACAAACTATGTAGCATTGTATTATGTGAAATGTGAATCATTACTTATTACAATATAAGTAGGTACTGCTATTTGACTTATATAAATAGATAGATATATAAAAAGATATATATTATATATCTTTTTTAGACTAGCATTTTATAAACTGAAGCTATGAAATAACGTAAACGTAGAGCAAGGTAGATATTTAATAATCGCTTGAGTTCTCTCGTAAAATAAAATATGATATCGCAGTGCACACTGCGAGTTTTGCGACTGCGGTCTGCTAATAAAACGTATTAAAACTTGGAGCGAGCCCAAAATAATGTTAAAAGAATGGGACGTAAGTTCCAGTGGCAAATGAAATGGTATGAAACGTACTGTCCGAGTTGAGACAAGTGGAAACTTTTGAAAAGCAATAATCTTTCGTATTATTATCTACGTACTAGTATCTATGGTATAAGTACTACCTATTTGTGGGTACTATGACATCTATGGCATCACATATCTAAGTAGAGCCATAAAGAATTGTAGACCTTTTTAAGAAATAGTAAAATAATATCAGCAAGTTAAATGTTAAGAGTGAGCCACCGAAGAGGTTACAGCACCATATCAAATGATAGGAGGCCGTTTGGCGCGACATTAAAATGCCATTATTGCGTCCCCTTCGTTACACGAGCACTTACGCCATGTAGGTGCTTACTTGCCTTTTCAATACATACTATATTGTTCTATAAAGTTGTAAGTTTTATGCATTGATTTTTAACATACCTACGTGATTTACATTTTTTGTTTCATCGTAAATGCGAAGATAAATAAAAAAAATATTAAAGGAATTTTAAAGTTGGGGTATTATTTTATTTAATATCTTCATATAATTAACTTTAATTACAATTATTAGTATTAATTTACGATCACAGTTCTATTGAACAATGACCATATATCTTTAACGTCCTTATTCGGCTACTACACTATGTCAAAGCCCAAGCCTAAAAGTATGATAGTTTCTCAGTAAAGTGTACAACAAAAATGCATAGATTGTGAATAGTGATAGAAGAAAGCAGACAATCTCAGAAATTCATGGACGATATACGATATACTTACAATACACTCGTTCTACATCTGGCAATGTGTATAATTTTAAGGAAAATTGCCTTTTTCTTCATATTTTGTATTTATAATTGCATTTCAAAAGCTTGAAGCACCCGTAAAACGTGGAAGGGGTTCGCTTATATGTAAACGCTTCTTTTAACAAATGACTAGAAACTTATGTTGCATGCTAAGTAGGGCCATATATCGTTGTTTCAATACTCATAGTGGAGGCTAAATGTAAGCCGCGTGAAGACATTTGTCGTCAAGTCCGGTCGTGACTAGAAGTTAGGATGACGCGTATTTACGTTTTGAGGACACGTTTGGCTTACCCTACTTACTGTGCTAGCGGTCGCGGGTTCAAGTCCCGCTGGGGGCATTTATTTGTTGGGCACGAATGTTTATATGTACTTATAATCCCCGTAACTATTACAATTTATAAAATATGTGTAGTGTAGAATCCGTAACACAAGCCACGCTTACTACGGAACTAGATGGCGGTAATAATGTTCCAACATTTATTATTTGTTTATTTATACGGCATAACATATCTAAGTATTGTTTATTTATATTATTGTAGCTTGATATGTATGACTTTTACCGGGTCACAGAGTGCCGCGAGCTGCGCCCTCACTTCCTGCCAGCCGGCAATTCATGACAATCGATTAGAAACGAGCGCCGCTCACACGCCACTAGCCACCCGAACGAATCTCTGTGACGAAACAGCAGAATGCATTCTTCCGTCGTATACCATTACGTCGAGTGGTGAATTCAATTTATTTACTCGGCACGTAGAGCTATACGGTGCGGTTCGAGGATAAGGAAGACGCCCCCCGGGGCGCATTCGCCGGCGACTTCATTCCACGGGCGCCGCGTGCCTCTCATGCCGCAGTCGTCTCACAAACCAATATCTACTGTACACCGTCTAAAATACAACTGCTAATTCTATACTCACAGTATAAAGCATCTTGGGACTGAATCAAGGCAAAAAGGGCCGCAAAGGTAAAACTATTAGGTTGCAAATTATTCTACATTAGCGATTTGCAATTATAAAGGCCCGGGCCAGCGGAGGTCCGGGCGCATAGTTGTACGTGCGCGTCCGCCGCCGTCGCCCGAAGCACCGCTGGTTTTAATATACTTCCTCTACAGATCTGCATACACCGTTAAATTTGTTTAAATTAACCGTGGTCAAATAATTAATAGCGTGTTTTGAGCCGGTATTATTTCCCATTGCAATTAGTTTCACCTTCGGGGGTTTAATTTGATTTTTAAGTTAGCATGACATTAGTTGAAATAACAAACGTATAAACTGCGTACCTTAGGGAAATAAACGTGCATTACAAAGGTCACGTGGAAGCTTGGTGAGGTGGGTGGTGGTAGGGTGTAGGTTATCGTGAGGCGATCATCTTGGCCGCCCTACGGATGCAACGCTGATAAATGATTGTTTGCGCTCCAACTCTACCGAGCTTCGCTTGTATCTGTAAATTATCGAACTAAACCGAGACAAACTGACTACATAATTCACTCTAATTTCCCGCCGGAGCGAGATTTATTGCTCGAGTCCGGGCACCGTAAATAAGTGGAGATTAATAAATATGATCCGACAAATAAATGACGTGGATTGGCAGGTTCGCGTGACGGACGCAGCCGGGCGCGGCGATTATACCATTACGACGTCAGTTGGTCCGAGATTACGGACGGCTAAATTAAAGGTATGTCTAATGCCTCGAGGTGGGTCAGCGAGCTATGAGGAAGCAAGCGATAAAATATAGGTACCTACAAGAAATGTAGGGCGAAGTACTATGTTTTTACTGGAAGATTGAAATTTGAAACAAAGCTTTTTAATTTAATTGCTAAGAAACAGTGATAAATTGTTAAAATGTACATGGAAGCGATAGACATGAATTCTGCCAGAATCGTATTACTTGGCATCATATTGGGATGGAACGACCGCCTGCAGCTTTTCTTTCATTAGCTTAATCCACGTGAACAGCGTGAGCTTTATGTTTTTATCTCATATCCAATGAATCAGTTTTATTCGTAACCATTTCAAAAAATACTGTTACGAAATTATAACATTAATAGCCCCGCAAATAAATTTAACGGTTTTCATAATTTTCTAATAAATAAAAGCAGCCTAACTTACTCCTTATAACATTAGCTATCTGCGAGTGAAAGTCTCGTCAAAATCAGTTTAGCCATTTCAGAGATTAACCGGAACAAATAGATCGACTGAGAGACAAAAAAAATGATTTTTCGATGTAAGTACCGTATATACTTTCATATGCATTTAGTGAAAAGCTGTTAATTTGAAATTAAAAACAGACACTTCAGTTTTATTTATATATGCACTAATTAAATCCTTTGTAATAACATTAGTAAAATAGACCTAGTTCCATTGTTATGGAATCGACTTAGTATCATTACAAGGAAAGTCTCCTTGTGTAATATCAGGACATGGCTTCAGTAGCAGTAATGCAGTTAGTACCGACCTGCCCTAACCTGATCACGATGTTGACATACTGCCTCTGTGACAAATCCACAACGCTGTGGAAATTGGATTTACCTTATGTGGCCTAGAATGCTTGAAATTACGCAAACTGGAGCCCAGATATGACTATGATATATAGTTTCAGATTAGTTCTTTGTGCTCATTTTACATCTTACACTGAAACTTTCGTGTATTTCAATTCAATTGATTTTAAGTTTTTGCGCTGTAATATTGACGCGTAGAGAATGATAGCTTGTAATATTTAAACTTATAACAATAAAAATTCATACAATTTTTAATCATGATATTGTAAAATTAAAATAATGTTAATTAATTTAACAATTGATAATAAAGCACCTTTTTTCTTCAATTTCCTCGTATTTTAAAGGAAGACGTCGTTTTATGGTTATTTTCTTTATTCCACATTTACGGTATTTCGGTTTTTCTTTCCAATAAAGCTGATGTGGACTCTCTAATACATAAGAAAACTGATGATTATAATATGAATATACATGGATTCGCAGGAAATGTTGTAAATCATACTAAATGCTGGTAAATAAATTGCTCGTAAAGTAGCGCTAACAACAATATTATAGCAATGCCGATGTCATAATTGAAACAACAGACCGGACCCGAGTGTGCGCGGACAAAGACAAATAGACGAGGATAATAATGACAACATTTATTCAGGAATTAAGTTCCCTAACTAACAAGCGAGCTCTCATATCGAGTACGGGATTTTAACCAGTATTTGGTAGGTTTACGGGTGTTAATCGTATGCACTGTTATGAAATAATATAGTTGCTTATAGTTTAGTAGATGTAGAAGGACGTCCGCTTCAATCAAATGTAAGCTGGGTTTAGGCTGCGGCTCAACTTGTGCAAAGCTTAAACAAGAACGAACAAAATTATTGCAAATGTATAATTCTTTATGATTTCACAAAATAATTTGATTATAAACATAATTTACAAGCTTAATTACAGTTATTTCACATAATTTTGATCAAATTGTAGTTCCTTAACTATAATTATGTTTGAAGAGCGTATATAAATATTTTTCAAGTTCAAAATTGATCAAAGCAATCTAAAACATTTTAACCTTTCCATTGTATAGCTTTCATAGAGTTCATGCAGAATTCTTAAACGTATAGTCACAGTATAGCGCTATTCAATACACCTAAATCGTACCAACGCAATATTTTTATTAAAGCTTTTCAAAATAATTTCTTAAAATGGCATATATCCTTAAAAAAATAAACAAACCTTTAAATATATGAAGGTTCAAGTAAAAGAGTAGGTAAATGAAAAGGCAACGTAAGTAGGTCCACATTTTAATACGGTTTGTACGATTTGGATCGTATAAATAAAAGACGACATTCTGGAAGCCTTTTGTTTTCAGCCCTTTTTGTTAGTGCTCTAGTTTTACGATAAAGGGGGCAGAAGGTCATGCATTGTTCGGCGCAGGAGATTTTTATCGCAATCGCATCGTGTCGCCGCTTCGTTGCACAGAGCTCAAGACAATATCTTACTTTTTGGAGTTCCGTAATAAGAAATCTTGTTGGTTATAATTTATGATGTATTCGATTAACAAAACCTCGTTCTAAAGACTAGAGTACGAGTACCTATAGACAGAACCAAGAAATGTTATAAAATGTATATTTGTACCTAAATATCGATAAATGTTATGAAACTTTAAAGTATATTTTTGCTACAGAACCCCTAGCAACTGAGCTCGAGGCTTATGTCCTTTCTTTATTAGGCTTGACTTTGCCGAATATGACGCAGATATTATGGTCGATACTCTTGCTATGTCACGTTCATGTAGCTCACTCGTGTATCAGATATAGGTTAAAACTGATTTATAAACCAAACCAACTAATTAATCTTGAAAGTAATAAAATAAGCTGCGATATTCATACAGCACCATCTGTCACCACAGATGAAGAGTAAGTAAGTTAGTTATCTGAGTTAACTTATAAGATACTAGCGACTAACTCTCGCTTCGCTCGGGCTCGTCTCTAGATTTAACGCGTGCGAAGCCGCGGGTTCCGCTAGTTGTAAATAATGATGTGTTCTGCAAAGTTGTAGTACATTATTTTATTTTATCATCAATAGTTCGCAGCGCACGCGATGTAAAGAATATTTTAGGTATTTTTCTACACCTTGGGTTACATTATTGAATTTTTAGTAAGGATCCCTAATTTTTTTCAAAATATAATATAGCCTATGTCACCCGGGGATAGTGTAGCATCCTAAGAGTGGAATGTTTCAAATCGGTTCAGTAGTTTCGGAGCCTATTCAAAGCAAACAAACAAACAATCAAATCTTTCCTCTTTATAAGTATAGATTTTACTCGTATATTGCGCGAAAATAACTCGGAAATGTATACCTACTAGCCGCTAAATAGTACATTGTGACGAACACAAGAAAAGCGCGGGTGGGTTGCCAGTTTTATATAATTTTGTGTAGAGTCGTTATTATATTGTATATAAGGTATATAATAGCAAAGATAATATTCTGTTCAAATGTACATTTTCCATTATTTTATACAATGAAACTTAGTTTTAAAGAAAAATTAAGTAAGGCTTCTACTAATTCATACATCATAAATATAAACATAAATATACTTATAACGTCATTACACGATATATATTACATAATATGATTTTATATGGCAAGAGTATACTAATAAACAAACACAAGATCGGGTGTTGTTTATAGAACATATTATGTATATACAAGCCTATTAAGATGTACTTGTACAAATAATTTAATTATAATTTTGTGTATAACAAAGGAGGGAACATGAACTTTGTAACAGTCGACTTTCTTAAACAAACTCCAGTAATCCACTTACATATAAACGACTCATGCATGGCTAATACGGCACACTGTTGACTGTCACATCGTTGCCTGTGGACTGTGACGTCAGCTCGCATACGTAATTCCAGTTGGGAGAAGCAAAGGTGACAGCTGTAAGGCGCGGTATGTTTGTCGGGCCTTCGATATGTAATTATGTTAATAACACCTTAATGGCAACCCCCAGCATCGTGCCCGGGAAAAATTGAGGGAAATTTTACTGCAAGAAAAAAGTTACTATGAAATTAAGGGTTTTGTCGACACATGATATATACGGATAATTGTTTAAAAACCACAACTAGAGATTGTACATTTTAGTAATAATGTAATTAGACATGTATTTAAGAAATAAGTTTTTAAATTTTACATTCAATTGTTTTATAATAAATAAAATGTCGACAATAAAATATAATAGACAGAATCTGTGATTTTTTTAACCGTAAAAAACTGCTTGACAAAAACAGACACAGCACAGACTGACTGACAAAGTTGTTAAATGAGTGACTCGTCAACTATGGTGTATAAGTTTATAGCAGTCTTTTTTACGATTTGATACATTTTAAAGGTCGTAATATCCATTGTTATAAACTTTTGAGAAATGCCTTCGAATCGTTTTCATATAAAAGATATAAATAGTTGTTTTATAAGGATATCTCGAGCCGGAGGGGCATCGGATTGTAGCTTAATACTTTGCTGATGTATTTTAATGATTAAATAGCAATAAAGATAAAATAATACAGAACTTCGAACAACCACGCAAAGTATGTTACATATTATGGAGATACCTCACGATCCTTCACAGGCACAGATAGTAGCTTGGTTTTATCGCTTTCGGATATTTACGACAGTTTTTATATACATTTTGTCAGTCAATCGTAAAAATTATCATGTTTTATGCCTCTATAAAACGAAATTATATACAAAATAGACTTGGAAAATTCATACGCTAATAAAATTCATAAGGTAGGTAGGTAATGCTGATGTTATTAGCATTAAATTATCATTCATTGTTGACTTGACAAAAATTTATTTCGCATAATCGATTACAGAAAACTAAAATAATATGGCAATGAAATTAATGAGAATTATATGGAAATGACATATAATAAGTTGATTATGTAGGTAGTTAATTTGTCTAAGACAGAAAAGTAAGTGAGTACTATTACGTAAAACTTACAAGGTGTTTTCTTGTAGTGTCTATTATCCGTGTTGCTTACTGGCAAATTAGTAAATATAATTATAAACTGTATATTATCAAAAACATCTAAGTCATCTAAAAACTAGCTTTAGCATTTGTATCGATATTAATTACTACTTATTCAATTAGGTTTTTTAAAAAATATTGTCGCATAATAAGTATGAACACGTCATAACATCACGTTTGTACCATGCTTTACAACAGCAAATATCAATTTTTAAACTTTTGATAGTTAGATGAGAAGAACAGTTTATTGCAAATTTTAATGTGTCAGAGAGAGACAAAGCATTTTCAAGAAAGGATTCGAAATTAGTAGAAACGTTTTGAATTTTCGATACTCGAAAGCTCCATATTTAAGCAGATAAAATGTGTGGCGAGAGATCAGTTGATATTCGAAGTTGAGTTGAAAAGTGAAGAAGAGTTAGTTGAAGGCTTAGTAAAGGAGTATCTAGAAGTGAAATACAATGCTGAGAGACAAGTGCTGTGTACAAACTGTGCGTGTGTATGAAGTGAAATAAAAACACCTTTAGTGCAAGAACGTTATTGATTTCCGATCCCGAATCCGTAGTACGTAACAATATTTATAGATATGGAGTAAATTTGAAATAAAAGTTAAAAACTAAAGATAGAATAAATTATTAATTAAAAATGATAATTAATAACACGAAGTAGAGTTCGAGCATCCGCGAATAAATTCGTCTGGCTCTATATGCATATCAATTAAAAGTTAATAAATTATGAGATAAGCCGACCAAACCGGGTCTGAATCGATCGCTACGTGCACTCGCAGACAGACAGGCGTCTCGCGGCTGTATGCATAATTAATTGAAATTGCTGTAGGCCCTTAAACGAGCTTTGAAAACTTTAGCTACGTCACTCGCCGCCATTTAATAATGAAATTAAAAAAATAAACAGTTCTATAATAAACCATCTTTTTTAATAATGAACATTTAAATAGCTTTGATCTTCTATTAAGTGTATTTTTAGATATTAATATAAGTAATTTGCTGATACGTAGTTTATATTTAGTATCAAGCTTACGATTTTAAGGTACGTTGTAAATTCACGTCATTTTAAAATTTTGTTAGCAAGAAAATAAGAAAACAACATGAAAGCCATATAAAGCACATATGAGCAGTAAGTTCAAAAGATTTTCCGTAGTCTGCGGCTTGGGCCGTTGCGGTCGTAGCCCTATTTCCGCTTACGCTCAAGGCACTCGATTAAAGTCCGCTCTTTGATATACGTTTTTACTTTCTTTACAGCAATGTTTCAAGTACATTTATCCAATAAAATATTTAAAAAAGTTTTATATGTACAATGTCAATAAATTATACGTCAAGGAATTAAAGCGCATTCTAAATTACCTACGGTTATTTTTGAGTGACTTTGAAGCAGTACTTTTAAATACGTAGTTGTTTTCAATTGTACAATATCAACTATGAGTAATATAATACAATAATTTTATGATAAAGAGTATCTGTCAAAGACTATTTATAATACTAATTTCTCTTTCTATAGAATCCTAGTTCTTTTTTTTAAACTAAAGGCAGCTTAACCGCCGCACTCAGAATCACTTAATGAACCATTTAGTCGAGAATCTCCATACTAAAGAACGACTTAATGATCCATAAAGATACTATGAGTGCGCCGGTAAGAAAGTTTGCCTAAGTGAAGTCCCATCAGAATCTAAATCCTTTCATACAGGTTTAGTTAGTAAAAAGTTTATTGTATTAGAAATAGACACTTCAATTTTATTCATCTGTTTACAGATAAAGCATTGTGTATCTACTTGCTATATGTCGGTCCGTCAGTCCGTCCGGTTCATCTGCCTGTCTGTACTGGATAGATTTTGATGAAGTTTGTTACGATGATAGTTTGTATTCCGGGTTAACATATAGAATACTTTTTAATATAGGAAAATACGAGTATTAAGGAGAATTTCGTTAAAACGTTCCTAGCTCGTATGGGGACCTTTTCAGTATTATGCTATCACGAGTAGTTATTGGTAGCGAAAATGCCAAAAGTTTAAAATGAATTTTAATTTTAAAAGAACTTATTTAATTTATTAAAGTGAAAATAACAAAAGCAATTCGACTCAGGCTTTAAGTAAGTTTTGTGAAACTTTAACTTGCTTGGCTTCAAGTTTGACATTGAATAATTAATTGACGGTATAAAATAAAATAGTTGATTTGAGTCTTTATCATAAACGTCAGAAGCGTGCTCTCTTACAATTTACTTAAATTTTACATTGTACAAGCTTTTGTGTATCTTGTCTATCTGTCTATCTTTTATATTAAATACGACGACACGCTTGGCCCAGTTCGTTGGGACTTCAGTTTGTACTTGCTGTAGCGGACACGGGTTCGAGTTCCGCTGGAGGCATTCATTTGTGTGATGAACACGAATATTTGTACTCCCAACATGGGTATTTATATTTATAATATTTAACACGTAATTGTAACATGTAATAATGTTATATATGTGTAATGTATCAACTAACTTTTTACTAACGTAACATACCATGAACCTACGTAGGTGCTGCTTTTTAATATTGTAACATATTTATTATTTATACTATATCAAGTAAAAAACTCTAAGAGCACTCTTCAGACGAAATTTATCTAGTCTGAGGCTTAAACCTAAAGATCGTTATATATTTCAACAAAGCAAACGGGCCTATCAAATTTTGGCTCGTCAAAAGTTTGTAAATAAAAGCTTATTTTTAAGACTCTTTTTAACATTTTTTACGGCTTATTCATAGTTCAAACACGTCAACCTTATTATATTTCAAATCAGTTGGTGACAATGATGTCAGCCGTTAGCTGGTGTTTAAAAGACTTATAAAAAATAAAAGCAGTTGGTTCTGTCATAGCAATTTAAGCCTTACTCTACTATCATAAGGTTTAGTTTTCTTAAATCTATATTTGTTTTGCTATATTGTTTGTCTCCCCTAGACTTTTATTTGTGAGCGGATTAAAAATTACTTGTGCTGAAGATTAATAACTTGCCTACTGTTGTAGAGCTTTACCTACATTGTGTTGCTCCATGACGAATATTGTATTCACACCATCTCATTAAACCAATATTTATTTTTTTCCTATAACAAATATTATTGATTATTAAAAAACTGGTATTCAAGCAAGATTATATATTGTTAGCGCTCGGTGGACTATATTTTTTATCCCACGGGAGCCATGCACTTTTCCGGGATATTAAGTAGTCTGTGCTTTTCCAGACAATAATCTACCTCTTTGCATAGCTACATAGAAATCTGTACAGCCGTTCGGGCGTAATAGAGTAACTGACAACCATCCAAGCAAACACCTAACTTTCACATTAATCGGCTTTACTAATAATATGCTTCAGTTTATACACTAAGTTTTAATTCCCTCAGAATATATAAAATAGTTGTTTTTACCAGCTTATATACTAGGAGTGGTTTATATATAACGTGATACATAAGCCAACGTACATTTACCACTAAGCCCCATATCTGTCTATGACGCCTAATACTAAAAGCCTAATTCTAAAAACAAAATGAGCTCAACGGCCTTATCTGACGTCCTAACTTCGACCCACTTCAAACAAGCATATCCCAGGGCTTTATGGCTATACACGAAACGTACCTCATAATTAAATAAATACTAAAACAGTTGCTATTATTTACAAAATAATGTCTAAAATTCTTTGTACGCATGTGATATGTCAAAAATGTAATTACACTCAACTCGAGTATCAACTGGGTTGCTAGATTTAATTGCTATAACGTGCTATCATTATAGTTAATTTCATCAAAGTCTGTCTAGTGGTTTTCTCGTGATGATTGACGTTCCGAAACAGACAGACGAACAAAAATTCTAAAAATTTTACATGGATTCGGCCTCTATATCGATAATAATGTCTTTTAATACATTAAATTTAAAAAAAATATTTAATGTAAAGATGCGATTCGATTCAGTAGATGATTTTTTGGCTTTTTTAGTGATTAAGGTTGGCACACTTGACACTGTCGTTATGTATACATACCGGTCATTACTATTATTGACCGGTTTTCTCAACTTATTTAAAAGTTCAATATTTAATATTGCTAGTTTAAGTTCAACTGATGTTCCTTCTTGAAGTATGGTTAAGTAGTGAATCTTCTCGGCAAAAGTAATTTATATGAAGAGCTCAACGCTATTAATTGCGGAGATGAAATATTAATGGAGTTGTTCTTGGATCAACCATCTAAGAGCCATTGTCAAAGATTAATGAAAGACGCTTCATAAACAATCCACACATGCAACATATTACTGTACTAAATTTCATCAAGCTATTATATATCTTATCTAGTGTCCTTAGATATTACAATTGTGTGTAGTATTTTTTATAATTTAACTGATACGGTCTTACCAATTTCATACACGCAAGGCTTACTCTTCGGATCTTTGTTAGTAATACATTATGTATGAAAGTCGTTTAAATTAACGAATTATGTACCAGATTCAAAGTATTGTTTCAACCTTACGCCAGCGTGTAATAAATGCCTTTATGACAGCTCAAAAGATGCATAAAACTGTTAATTGCTTTTGGAACTATAAAGAAGTTGAATCATTTGCTTTTTAGTCTGAAACTGATTTTATTGGTCATGTTGATGCGTCACTTTTGTTGATATCTTTTATTCGGAGTAAAGGAAAATGTTATCTTATTTATATATGAAAGGTTTAAAATGATGGATAAATATTATTTAACGTTATGGACATTCTTTATAATGAAAGAATTTTTATCACGCTTGCGAATAACGCTTGCTGCTTTCACAATAATTATAAATACATTTTATTAATAATAAAATATAATTATCTACCTAAATCGTTTAAAATTATGATTATATCACAAATTATTAAATGATTAATTAAATAATTATTTTACCAGTGTCAGTTAATACATATTTGATTAAATTCACTCTACAGTTCAAATAATTTAAGCACTGAATTTTTTAATTAAACCACAATTGCCTCGAATTGAGAATTCAGCGCTAAATTTGTATAATATAAATACAGTAATTATAATTAACAAACAATATGGTCAACTATTGAGTTCCAAAATTCATAGTTCTAATTCTACATCTACTTAAAACTTATCGAATCTGTGTATCGATAAATTTTCGGAAAATCTTATTGAAATGGTAATTTTTATCGATACAGAGGCCGAATCTATAGTTTATAGAATTTTTGTCGGTCTGCCCGCCTTTGACCGCAGCACGAGATAACCACTTTACAGATTTGGATAAAATTTGGTATGATAATTGCTGGTTATTCGTCAACATAAATACTTTTTACTACGAGAAAATACATTTCTTACTTTTGAAACATGCCTAGGGACGAACCCAAGTAGAGCGAAGGGGAGTCGCTAGTGCAACTACGTATATGAAATTCAAATATAATTAACAGGTATTCTCCATAAACATTGGTGGCATTCCATCGAGATATCGATATGAACGTAGCTACTAATTTCACAGCTATTTAGTAGACTATCTGCACTATTCGAGACACTGTATCAAAGGCGGGCAATTACGCGCGCGTGTCATAATGGCTGTAAGACGTAAGTGCTCGTCGAACGCCTATAAACGCCGCTATGAATGTGAAATTAAGCTTATCGACTGCTATTATGTCGCTCTAAAACTTTAAAATATGGTATACGGTTTAATGTAAATGTTAATACAAATCACATACATTGCGTTTTTTCTAACTATAATTTTTAGCTTTAAAGGAACATAGCAATCCATGTACTGTGAACATCTTCAAGGGTCGTATTTCAATTATATCTGTCAGTGATCAATGTATGCGCGCACGCAGCAGATGTGAACGTCGATATCCATAAGCGAACACATAATTTAAATCACCGCGTCTGATTGTCTATAACTTGAATTTGAATGTGAACGAGAAATACTTGCTGTTTTTTTCTTTATACCTTAGTCCAAGGAAACACTAAATACATACATATGAAATTATCTGTTCTTTTGTTTCGGCTAATTTTTGAAACAGCTAACCGCTGCTGACCGATTTTAAGGAGACTTTTACTAAAATATCGCATTTTAGAAAAAAAAAATGGTTCAGCTCAAAAATATTAAGAAGTACATAAATGAATTGAAGGCAAGACGCTATATATGAATAAATTTAATGAATTTTATGCCTGGCAATAAATAGCAAAAAGACTAGAGAGACGTATATTAGTATATAAGTGTATAATCTATGCGTATATTTATTCCATTGTTAATTTTATTTCTAGTTTACATGTTATCCTCGCTTTTCACAGAAAATGGTAAGTACTTACTCATAAATAAAATAAGCTTTGTGGAGTTACCAGATGTAATAAAGCTTTCTTTTCAGAATAATGGAATTATAAGTTATGTTATAAGACGGGTTGTTTAACCACGGTTAAGGATTTTTTAACATTTCGTTTTTTTAAATGAAGTACATTAAATTAATTGTTAATAGATATTTTAAAGGCTATTTAGACTATTGGCCTAACATCCGCCGCGGCGGATGCGGAGACGTATGGAAAACTAGTATTAAATAAAAATTTTCAAATCATATTAATGTTGTACACTACAATAATAGGGTAAACCAGCCCTTATGAACCATTTCGGAGCCGTCATCATGGCCGCCCGACTGTCAGGTGCAGAGGAAGTGGCACTCATCGGGGACATAAACCAGCTTCCTTATATCGACAGAGAAAATTTGTTTGAGCTAAGGTACTGCTGGCCAACCCTGGTGACCAACATCACGTGTGAGTTGTCTTGCACGCATAGAAACTCCAAGGACGTCGCGTATGCCATCAGCGACGTCTATGGTAACATCTACTCCTCGAGTCCATCTATCCACTCCCTGCGCATGGAAAGGTACACGGACGCGCAAATACCATCCACCCAACAAGGAACCCTATACTTGGTCCACACTCAGGAGGAGAAGAAACTCCTGATGGACCAAGGATACGGATCCGGTGAAGGGTCACGCGTCATGACTATCTACGAAGCGCAGGGACAAACCTACAGAGAGGTCGTCATCGTCCGGACGAAGAACAAGAGGCTCCGCATACACGACAGCGTTTCACATGCTGTTGTAGCGGTGACTAGACACACCAACACCTGTGTCTACTTTTCCGACGACGGTGACGACGCGATCGGTAGATTCATCCGCAGAGCGCAGGAGGCCTCAACGAAGACCATCCTAGAGTACAACCTCAAAATATCCATCTTAAAACGCGACACGAAGGTCGCGGAGGAAGTGCTCGCCCAATTGCGGGATGGGGCAGGGCCCAAAACTTAGCGGGTTAGACTAATAAAAAAAATAAAAAAATAATAATAATAATAATAAAAAAAAATATATAATAAAAATAAAAAAAAAATAATAGTAATTTACTAATAATAAAAAAAAAACAGTGTCGGGCCTCGCCCTCTGTAGTTTTTAAGAAGTAGTTTGTAGTACTCTTGTCTTGAGTTATTATAAATAAAAATTGTAAACGCCTTCCACAAATAAATAAAATAACAAAAGGCACGGGCGCTTAACGCCTATGGATGAGTACAATAAAAAAAATAAAATAAAAAATAGGGTAAACCAATATAGTTTTAAGGATAGATACCATAATACTGTAGTATACATATCTCTATTTTCTATATTTATTTTAAACATCTATATAAAAATACCAATATATTTATACGTATTATAAAACAAAATCCTCCGCCGCGTCTATCTGTCTGTTTCTTCGCGTAAAACTTAAAAACTACTGCACCGATTTTCATACGGTTTTCACCAATGGTAAGAGAGGTTTTCGAGGAAGGTCTAAGTATATAATTTGTCAAGTTATTTTGACGAATATCTTAGAAGTAATCGCAAAAAAATACGGACGCAAGAATAAAATACTTCAAGCGCCGCGCCGCTTCGCTTGATGCAATCGCCGACCCTACCCCGCACCGTCTTGCCTATTGTTTAGCTAATAGCTTTGATTTGGCATCTTAAAATACTTATTAAATTTATCAACGTTCTTCCACCAATCCCTATTTTTTAATAATGATTAGAACGCGGGTAAAGCCGCGGGAATTGTTTGTACCTACTAAACCTAAATACCTAAACTTCCCTAAAAGCTTTCCATACAGATATTCTTCGAGGAGATATATGTACCTGTACATACATTATTACGACGACTCGTTTGGCTCAGTTGGTAGTGACCCTACTTTCTGCGCCAGCGGTTGCGGGTTCGAGTCCCGCTGGGGGCATTCATTTGCTAATCACGCATGTTTGTACTCCAGTCATGGGTGTTTATATTTATAATATGTATGTACAGTGAAACTTGGTTAAGTGGGACCTGGATAAGTGAGAAACCTCCATAACTGGAACTCATGCTGAGGTCCCAACACTTTGGCACTGAATTACCTCTGTTAGTGGGACGAGGTAAACCTCTATATCTGGGATTTGTTCTTTCGATTTATCATCATAGTTACCTCTATAACTGAGACAGCAAGTAAATTTTATATGCATAAACCTCTGTAACTGAGATAACATTGTTTGTTTACTCATTCTTATTCTACCCATAAATTCCTGATCGCACCTGTATAACTGAAATAACCTGTATTCTCACCTCTATTAATGGAACCCTCTGTAAATGAGACAGATATTTATTTATACCTGTATATCTGAGACACTGGGTAAGTGGAATACCTCTATAAGTGAAACGACATTTCAGGTCCCTTGATGTCTCACTTACCCAGGTTTCACTGTATTTAAAATTTATATGTGTAGTATATCAACTATCTGGTTCTCCCTCGTTGGTGTAGTGGCTAGCATGTACGGTCGCACACCGGGAGGTCCTGGGTTCGAGTCCCGGGTCGGGCCGAGTTTAGTTATTGAGTCTTTCTGTTTCGTAAGTCTCAATAACAGCCCGGAGTTGGGAAGTTGGCGGTGTTTCACCCCCGTGCCTCGGAGAGCACGTAAAGCCGTCGGTCCTACGCCTTAGCTCTCACTGGTCGTGTCGAGTAGTCGTCCCACCGGAATATGAGAGTGATAAGGAATAGAGAGTGCACTTGTGTCTGCGCATACACTCGTGCACTATAATATGTCCCGCGCCGTTGGCTAGTCTCAATGAGATTGGCCGCCGTGGCCGGAATCGGTCAGGAGGACATCATCATCATCGGAACTAGATGGCGCTGTTGTAATAATGTCCCAACACATATATTTATTTATTTATTTATACATATTATACCTATGTCGTAACTCGTAGGTAATATTGGAACATGTAACCAAATAACATTATAAGCGTTTTATGAAATGGAGCAATATATCAAGTCAGATATTAAATAAATGCAACGAACATGTTATTAGCCATCACATAATCTATAGATATATATAAAAATGAATAGAAGTTCGTTAGTCTCGCTAAAACTCAAGAACAGCTGGACCGATTCGGCTAATTTTGGTCTTGAATTATTTGTGGAAGTCCAGATTTAAAAGGTTTAAAAGGTGCAGTACCTAGGGACGAACCCAAACGGGACGAACCAAAGAGAGGGTGAGTCGCTAGTTTAAAATATTTATGGATGACATACTATAGTTGTTGCATAATGATAGTAGACATTTATGTATTAAGTATTTATTAGTTAATGACATCGCTTAACTATTTTTTACCTTAAATCATCATTATACATAACACGCAAAATTATTTTTGTTAGTTTTTTTTGTTCGGTAAACCGATTAATAGTTTTACAAACTGCCTGATAGAAAAAGACTAACCCACAATCACGCTAATTGAACTTAAAAACGAATCAGTTAACTTAATCCTATTGTGTTTTGCCGAAACAAAGGGTGGACCTGCGTCCTGCTGGCGCAGTGAGGCGGGTCGGTATGAGGCGTGCAATCAGTGTAATGGTTATTAAATCTGATAGGGCGGCGCGCGGCGATCTTCAAAGGCCGTCGCGTTCGTTCACATTAAATTGACTGCTATCTACCGTTTAGATAAACCTGAGTTCAATTTGTGACTATGTCCTATTTGCTCAATGCCTCACCCGAGTACTTGGTTTGCGTGTCACGAGTTTCGGCGTAAGTACATCGTTATCTTAAGCACAGTATACACAATAGAATCCTTAACTAAAGCGTAGTGCCTACTACTTACTGGTATTTTATATATAATACTTTTGTAGAAAAGTAGTTACTTTTTACGATATACTAAAATCTCGAAGCCTTTTATCTGCCAAAATAAAAATGACACGTAATTTACGCACAATAACAAAACACTGAATAGAATACTTCGTTTTAAAGTATGAGTTTAAAAATAATCTTATTATATTAAAAGAGCAACTCTCGTAGAGTAGGTATATATTATCTATCTCGAAACGATGATTTGTATCATATATTACAGGTACTTACGTAAGGTTTTGGTTTTTGACAATGGCTATGCTAATATACCTTTCTTGAAAAACGCTTTCATATCTTTTCTGACATAAAACAATGTTTAAACTTTATCAAAAAAATTAAATACACTTTTGCCATTATAATAACTCGTAAGAATACTTGTAGTAATATCGCAGTAGATACTAGGTATATCTATACTTTGTTTGACGGTTTTCAATTAAACAAGTTTTTACAGGTTGTGAAAAAAACAGAGTTCTATCCTAATTATATATAATTAGAGATTAGCAAAGCAAAAAGTCATGTCAAGTCATCGTAATCTTTATAACACATCGCGCTAATTATTGTGGATTTCTCATAGTTTCCACCATATGTTTTTACAGTCATTTACTGAGCCAAGTATATTAAAGTAATTCTTTTATCTGCGCCACATCTGCTCTCATAATCATAACTGACAACGCAGTGGTTATTTTCATTCCTCTAAATATGAAATGCCTGTTTATTATGGTGTTACGTGTACCATGAGTGCAATAAACGTAATGGTGTTTTTATAGAAAAGCATAGAAAAAGTATGCACAAAGAACAATATTATTATACATAAACTTGCAATTCTGCGGTTCCGCCCGCGTTCTAACCACTTTTAAAATATAGGGATTGGTGGTAGAAGGATGTGATGCGAAAATATAAATGAATAAAAAATAAAAATCTGGAGAGGGCGTCCCTTATCACTTAGGAGAATAAAAAATAGGCCACTCCTAACCTACCACATATACACATAATCGATAAAGCCCTTTCGGAGGAGTTTGATAACAAACACTGTGACACGAGATTTTTATATAGTAGAATATATTGCATATACTAAGTATATTTTTGAGATTATATATTGCCGTATACTATATTTTTGAGATTATGTAGCGTAGTGGAAGTTTTAAATTTCTTCAAAATAAAATGAAAACGTTTCAATGTAGTTAATTAGCTTAATTGGCAATAAGTAATTACGGTGATACTACTACATGGTTAAATTGCAATAAAACTTTAATCAGCCGTGCACGCTCGCAAATGATCAACGTATTCATGCATGTGGAATATACAACTTTTTAAGTGCACCCGAGTAAAACCAGATAACACAAGAATTAAAAAGCTATAATTAATAATGTTGCGTTTTTTGACTTTGGTATAGATACCCTTATTTTCATTAAAACAGCCCCAAGTTACCAATTGACCGTCGGCACAGAACGCTCAAATTAAAGGCACTTATTTGAAACATTTGTCCGATCCCGCCGCCGCGCGCGCCGGCCGGGAGCCCGGCTCTGAGAGTGCATACACTGGGTATGACGGAACATTAGCAACGGACGCCCGTGCTAACCGCAATCCCATAATTTTCCATGGAAATATAACCTCTACTACCAAGCTAGAAAGTTCATTTTAGGATTGAGCGCCAAATAATCCGGTCTTTGTTACAAGCGACCATTATCAAGCCATTTTTAAGATTACATCGCTGAAAGAACGCCTCGCGCTACATTAATCACTTTATCTGAGTTCCTTCGAGTAAAATTATACTTGAAGTATTTCTTGGACGAAGCAGCTTTTTGTGACAGCGGTTTATCGTACGTCGGGAGATTGCATCGGGACCCGTTTTTAAGATAAACCTTCGAAAAAAGCAATTAAATGCGAACAATGCTAGGAAACACAAAAGCTCCACCCCTTGGATCGTTAACATTCGAAATTATATATTTTTTATGATAATTAACATAGAAAGTAAGAGGAGAATAGGTTATGTAAGCAATTATGTTATAAAATTATTTACAAATTCTTAAATAGAAGATTTAAAGTACAAAAGTTAAAATTTCTATTCAAAATTAATCATCAATTACATTCTCACGTTACTAAAGTGCCTTGTCAGTAGATTTGCAAACGATAGATTGAATGGTCAGTACAAAGCCGTTGCGACAGACATTTTCACATGTTGCTACTAAACTAATAATAACGCGTGAAGCGAAGTAATCAGTGACTTCGTTGAGGTTGCAAAATGGCTATGAATGTAAAAACGTGGATAGAAAGAAAGCTTAGGAACTTGTTTACTGTTTAACTTTGTAAGACCTAATTCAAAGGATGTCATAAATATCTTTTGTATACACTCATTGTGTGTATTTTTATAGCGTTCGGTAACTATAGTTTTATTATTTAAGCAAAAATTAATAACGTATAACGTATCACAAAGCCGCTGAAATTGTTACTCATATAAAATAATATGTATTAATGTTTTCATTAGCGTGATTCAGATTCAGATTTTCTAAAAAGCTTTGATTTCTATGGAAAATTCACACTTCGCTAGAAACTGCTATGAGGCGTTCAGGAAAGAAGGGATTCGCTCAAAAGACATCCATCAGACGTTCGATTTTGTTAATATGAAATTTGTCACTGCAGGTACATTTTAACTCTTTAGGCATACGGAAGTTTTGCAATTACCTATCTGATGACTATCAAATTTCAAAGAAAAATTTTTGGTACTAGGAACGTTAATTTGAAACTATCCAAATTATAATCTATCTTTGTGACAAACATCCCGATTCGTCCAGTAGTTTTGGCGTACAAGAACTTACTACAAGCAATTATGAAGTTTGAATAATGGTACGTCATTAATTTAGAAAGGCTGTATACTAGCAGTGAGTAATCCTAGTTCAGTATTGATTGTAGCTTCACAATGGTGCCGTCAAAACAGTCCATCAGAGTGGAAATGGTCCCCCTGTGACGTGAAGGTGGCGGCTTTTAGCTCGCACAAGTGCATTCAGCGGTTGCCGGCAACTTGCCACCCCACTGAGACCCGTCATGAAAGGCCAGCTTTGTGAGCTCACACAAAGACTCTCACAAGCTGCGTTTCTTGTTAATGGCTTAAGTATTTTTAAACGTTTTAAACCACTTTGAAGGAAAAGCGATTTTGGGTAATCAATAACGATTATGCACGCTGGTAATCATGCTTTCATCTCCTTTTACAGTAAAAACTTGAAACCCAATTATTCTCAATAATATGTCTCATAGGGTTTTTTTAAATTAATTATTAATTCACTATAAAAAATAAAATTTACCATTTCCTTAACATTTCTTTATAAAAATTGAATTGTTTTGACAAAAATTAACAAAATATTATGTATTCGCAAAGGACTGTCGAACATTTCAATGTCTTTTTTAAGTAGCTTAATTCTGTGAGAGATGATAAAATATCCAGTATTAAGAGCACGTACTGGGGCTGGTATCAAAGCGGACGGTAAGCACACAAAGGAAGATAGACGACGGATCGAGATTATCGCATGAACCAAATAAAATGCTAGGTGACAACCCTAACGAGATAGCAGTTGCAGGCCTGGACTGATTACGTCCTAAAGAAGAGATTTAAACCTTATATATACATGTTGCAAAGTTCATATTTAAAAATAAATTTAATGATACTGTACACTCAAACAACGCTTTAAAGAAAAAAACTTTCCTGAGAATTTTAGTAAATTCTGAAGGGATGGTTTTACAGGCGGCTATTAGCGCTGCAGCTTAAAATAACTTTGAATGAATCATAAAACACATTATACGAACAGGTTTTTGTAACAATAATATTGCGCACAAAAAGTTTCTGTTGATCATTAATTAGTATTTTTTGCTTCTAGAGTTCTGGTCTTATAATTCTTCAGAGAATTTATGATTATTTTTATTAGATGCATTTTTAATCTATAATCTGTTATTAGTATAATTAAAAAAATAATTTAATTACAATACATTTAATTGCACCTTGTAGTTTTTAAAAGCTTGTTAAAATTAATTAAGTATCCGTATTACGTAAAATGTAAAAGAACAATCTTGTAGGAATTGCTACATTATTAAAATTTGAAGGTTGTGTTAAACAAAACCATCTTAAGTACTAACAGTTTACGCCAATAAAGGCGAAGTTCTATAAACAAACGGACTTTTAGCAGTAATAACATAAATAATGTAAATTGTGATCTTTACTCGTAAATGTAAGTTTCTTAGCAATTATGCTTCAACAGTTCGTAAATAGAGTTCTTTATAAGGTCCGTAGTCCGTTTAGTAATGTATAGTTCAAAGGAAATTGAACACAGCGCCTCGAGAGTCTCGGTCTCAACTAATGAAAGAGGTTGTTACTCTAATTATATTTAACGACTGAATAAGACTATTAAGTTTTTGGCGTTGAAATTTATTGAATTTCACATATAAGTGATTTAATGAATGCGTTATATAGCTTTACGTTTAATTAGCATTATTATTATATAAAAAATAGTTTCAAAATATGTAAGTAAACTATACTAATAAATGGCGAGACTTTTTTTTCTTCGCTCTGACTGCAAAAATTACAAAATGGATATACATGGAACTTATTTCATAGGATGCAGCGTATTGTGGTGAATATTCTAAAATATGTAAAATACCTAAGAGAACTTGGTTTCCGGTCTATAGAACACGGGTGGATCTGCGCGAAAGGTTAGGGTACATATATTTTTTTTAACGTTATTGCTTGGGATTAAAAAATAAATTAATATTCACATTAATTAATTTTTTGACAGATAAATTGTGATATTAATGATAAATGACAGTCGGACCAATGATATATCGATCGATTTAATAGAAGAGATTGACCTGACGCGACCTATCTACGTGATCGTATCGTTGGGCTTAATATTATGGAAAGTAGTTTTCCATAATCTTAAGCCAATATGTTTGTTTTTAGACTCTTTTATTTAAGTACTTACACTTTAAAAGTATGTACCTGCTTAAAAAATATAACTGTAAGGAAACTCAAACTCTAGTCTACTCTAAACTCTTTTTGGACTTTGAAAATCATAGCAGTATAAGAAACATCAGTTACAAAAATAATAGATTATTGAAGTAAAATAAATAAAATATTATTAAAAGTAGATCCTGTTTATATTTTAATTAAATCAATAAAATAATGAGCTCTTTACTAGATCGTATTATACAGACTATATTTCAAAGCTACATATTAAAAAAACCATTTCGATTTTAAATTTATTCAGCAGCTTCCTGGCGATGCGCCATATATCATCTATTCAAGCAAAAGAAAATTGCCTGAATAATAGGCCAAATTAGGACGGTCCGTTTTCTTTATACGCCGCTTTTTCTTTATACGCATTTGTCTCGAGGGATAGATATCTATCGAGACAAATGTTTACTATTAATAGCAATATGTATTTCGTTTGTATAAAAATAAATGAGTATAAATAAAATTAAATCTTTTCACAAAAAATAAAAAGTGTGCTTTTCAAAAAAAATATACACGGTACTTATAAGAAAATCACTTCTAATTTTTTTCTACCTGGTTGTGTTCTCTCCGAAACAGCTGAACCAGTTTTAATGGGACTTTCATTTGCAGATAGTTGTTGTAAAAGAAATAAGAAGAGCAAGTAACAGGATGCTTAAATTTTGCAAAAAGAAAAAAAAACTTGTAGACGCACCAGAGCAAAGCGAGGGTAACTCGCTACTTTACGTAATAATATTTAGGATACAATGCTTTTACAACTTATGATTAATTATTTTAATTTTTATGATCAACTGGAAACAATAAAGTAAGCAAAATCTTTACAATTAAACCAACGTTCATACATATTTATTATAGCAAGTAAAGAAGATGCGTCAGTATTTTCGTCCGATTATAATATAGGTGTTTTTTAAGACAAGATTGAATGTTGCTACTGCTACTAGCTACTGAATAAGTGCGACTTACCATCTACGACTGCGTTACCACTGGTGGAACGTAGTCAAGCACTTATTCAGAATAGTATAAAAAAATTGTATTTATTTATTATGAGGTAGATGTTTACAAAATTTACGTAAATAATATTTTAGTTAATTTAAACACCTACCTTTGTTATGTAACCGTGTAGTCTTTAATATTTGAAACTGACTTTAAATATTATGTTAAGTATTCACGTAACAAGTACAATCCTTTTGACCTAGTTACTTAGTTTAGCGTAAACAATCCTTTTGTACTTCCTCAGTTATCTTGTTTCACGTTGTAACTTGTAAGAAGGTAAAAGACTCATTACGAGTGAAGCACTTATTTATTTTACAAGTAGTGCTTTAAATAGTTTTATTTTATGTTATTGTAATACAAGTTTTATGATATCATTGTTTTTTAAACTTTTTTGTATTTTGTACTAAAAATAATTAATAATTCGCTTTTGGAATAAAATAAGTAATAATTCCGCTTTTATGCACGGATTTTTTCTGAAGTTAATGTGGGAATATTTTTTATATACTATGGTTTGGTCTATTCTTTAAAACATAAACAATATAATGCACTCGAATTAAATCCTTAAGCAAGAAAATTGAAGTTGGTAAACAAATAAAAGAAGCTCTACACAATTAAGATAGTGTTCTCTAATTCAGGATATTATAGAGAATTGTTGATAAGTGGTTTAGGCCAGTTTTGCTTTGGAAACCAAGTTAAGGGTTTAAACTCCGGGCGATGCAGTTCGCATATTTTCATGTAAGAACCATTTTAAAAATGGTAATCATTTTTAAAATGGTGTTGTGTTACAGACAAAGCAATTTCAGGAAACCTAAAGAATCTCTAATTAGAAAGTTTTCGAAAGAATTGGTAATTCAGCTAACATAAATTCAACTAATTTAATAATTATCTGATAATAAAAATATGTTTCATATGCTTTCCTTGCAATGTGTATTAAAACTGCGCTATTCGCAAAGGAAGTACGTACATGTGTGTAGCAGATGGCCCTCGTGGGAGACGCTCCGCAGCCGCCGGCACTCACGCGCATATTTGCATGTGAACTTGTATTATTCCGAATATTACATGAGGTATAGGCCGGGCTCGTGGAGTAATAGCCAATTTATTAACACGAATGATGTATAAACAAAATTGGTTCTGCCTTTACCTTGATAATATGGAAATACCGACTATTTTTCGCTTAGATGTGACATTTTTCTGTTAGCGATAGAGTTTGTTGAACACAATTTTACATATTACGTACACATGTTTCTTTTTTTTGCATTCTTTGATAGCTACACTAGATATATGAATTAATAAATATACATATGTACTATGTCGATCTTCAAAAGAGCTTCGTAATGTTTGTTATTTGATTAATGTAAAAATAAAATGGCCCCTAAATCTTTTACCAAAGAAAGAAGTAGGTAATACACCAATGTGATGAGTATTTATTACTTGTTAGTATTAGCATATATGTAGGTGTAATTTGTCATCGCTTATATTTTAAATAACCAAAACTTCACTTAAAGTAGTACAAGTACTTACCAAATGACTCTATCTTAGTGACTTACGATTTGAAATATTTGTTTGAGTCACGATTTGCTAACTGCTAAATAGAAAGTACGTATATGGAGAAAAACTATGTGAAATTGAATATGTTAATTATACGTATTTGTGCAACACAATTGTTTCCAAAGTATTTTACTTTTTAACCCTCGACGCAAAAAACGACGGGGAGTTATAAGTTTGACTTGTCTGTGTAGGTCTGTCTATGGCATCGTAGCTCCCGAACGGATGAACCGATTTTGATTTTTTTTTGTTTGAAAGGTGAATTAGTCGAGAGTATTTTTAGCTATGTTTAATGAAAATCGGTTCAAGATGGCCGTCGCTACAAAATGGCGAATTACATATTTTTAGTCGAGAATATTTTTAGCTATGTTTAATGAAAATCGGTTCAAGATGGCCGTCGCTACAAAATGGCGAATTACATATTTTTGCACAACTCCCTTAAAATCGATATTAAATCAAAGGGATTTACTAGTAGTATACTAATTTTAGTATTTAATTAATGTTATGTGTTCTAAATAGTCAATTATGTAAGATAGGGGTTACTGTATGCACCAATTTAGTTGTTCATAATTACTCACCACTTACTCTGTATAACGATTTAAACAGAAGTTCTTACAAAGTACAAGTGCACCGGTATAAGGGCACTTCAACTTTAAACGTTTATCAAAATGTTACGTTCTTTAAGTGATTATAAAGGCTTTTTTATAATTATTTTTTAAAGTACTTAATACTGAGTTATTTGAAAACAGAAAAAATATTTTTGCTAACATTAATATTTACTCATTATTGCTTGCGTATTCGGTATCATGATTGATAAGAAAGTACTGCTATATATAGTTTTAGATATTTTTATATGTTATTCTAAGCGAATCTTTTTTTTACTTCGTGTTTTACATTGCCTTGGATATGTGAATCAACAATAAGTCTTAACAATGTGTATAGGAAGCTTTATAATACGTATATATCATAAGCTTCGGAAATTCATTTTGTTCTATCGCCTACGGGATATGATAATGCCACAAAATGACACATCGTTTTATCTATATCATCCTTACGGCCTCACAATTACGTTGGCAACAACCACTATTGTTCTTTACCCAACGTTCAGCCAATGTTGGAAGTATTCATGAGATTCTTAACGATTTCTACAGTTGAATAGGTAGGTTCCCTAAATTTTTTTTAGGTTTATTTTTTTTACGGTATATTTTTTTTCTTATTCCTATCAAGCGATCGACTCGATGAGCCCTTAACAGATTTGTTGTAGACGACAATGACGTGATAGAGCTGTTCCTCAAGTGAGGAAGCCGTCTCTTATTTAATTTTTGTTATTTGTCCCATATGTTACATATGCTCACCTTTTGAGCCTTCTATTATGTAAAAGCTCACCAGCGCTGCCGCTAGTGTATTACTGTGAGGTCTTTGTATGCCCTTGCTCTGTTTTTTTAGCGGAAAATAAACTAAAAATGTTCTCTTGCAATTAGTCAAACTTTAGGAAATAGTATCAGTAGAACGATATAGAACTAAATATAAAAATTACTGAGAATATTAGAATTTAGCTAAAAAAATACGTTATACCTTCTATTTTTTTTATTAGGATGTGATTCCAATGAAAGTGGTACTCATTAATAATATGGGTTTCAATGCTGGACGAGCGTCGGGACGAATGGGAGGATGTAGGCCGTGGGGTATCGCAATACATGACCACTTCTGATTTATTGCTAATAGAACTTTGGACAATGTGCCGTTCTTTATATCTCCATCCATCCTTGTCATCGTTTTACCCGATACAAAAAGAGGGTCGTTATAAGTTCAATGCCTTTGTTCAAGTAACGTTTTGACAATACGTTTATTTATTATGCATTAGCTCTACATACGTACCTACTCGTATGTAAAATTTGTATCTATTCTCGGAATGTTGATAATATTAACTATAAATAGTTTTTGCCAAATTTTTCAAAAATAGCGCTTTTTGGGAAGTTTTTGACAATGTTTTTGAGTTATCCAATTTTGCTATATTTTTGTGTGGATTTTTACATTTAACAGTGTCTAGACATATTAGACGTTCTTTTGAAATATCGTTGCTTACCTACTTAATATCACACACACACTCTTGCGAGGTATTTAAATGTAGTAAATTTACATATATTTATTATTTACATAGAAAAACTGAAAAAAATGTTAGTATTACACTTTTAAATTTTTGTATCCATAGGTAATTTTTGTACCTATATACAAAAACCATAGTAAAAATACTGAATTTTATCTTGAATTCCTACAAAATTTCCAAAGGATGCTACGTCGCAAGCATCGGCATGCGAGCTAATAATTATTGATTTACGCATGAAAATGGCACAATTACGAGTATATTTATGTATCGTGTAATTGCAGTCGTCCAACCGCAGAACGATCTACAAAAAACATTGAGGATGTAAATAAACGTATTGTAACAATGTTTATTATTGAAGAATCGCGTGTTTAACTCTATCAAATAATTCGCATACGATATTCTTTTCTTACATTTTTCATAAAGAAGATAATATGATAAGTAGTTTTAAACAGATATTTTCGATTCCACGTATTCGGCCATAAATGCTTCTCTACCTCTTAACTGAGTCTTAGTAAGCTCCATACTTTTGACTGCGGTTGCTCACGCAAATTGAAGCCCATTTCAGAGAAATAATAAAATCGGGAACTGTTTTACTATGCCATAACAGAAAAGTTTTATTGAGTACAAATTTTTATTACTTTTCCACTTTGTGGTAGTCGTATAAAGTAACGTTCATTCATTAACATTTTTGTTGTTATTTATTTAGATAGAATAGACTCAAGCGGATATATGTGATATAAATACAGTTCATTAAGCATCAATCTCGACTATAAACATATTTTTTCAGCATACGTTTCTTATTGTTATAGCTTCAATAAAAATAATATTAAGCATGTAATAATATTATGCACAGATATATTAGAAAATTTATTGAATCGCAGTTACTATGTAAAATATTTATATTCAAACCCAAAAAGACATTAGATATTTCTTAAAAGTTTAAAAAACTTTATAGGGTGTTCAACGTTGTTTAACATCAACGTTTACTGAACGTGTTCAGTGTTATATTGACGAAGTTATGTCCAAATGGCTGGGTTTTATACCACCCCGGCAGTGCGCGGCGGGCATTACAAATATTTATGTTATTTCCTCGTGAATCCATGCCTTGTAGCTAGCAAGTATTAACTTTTTACGAACGTTCAGCAAAAAGTATGCGTGAGCGATCACGTAAATAAACACAGCCTTCTACGAAGGACGTGAGCGATGCGACGCATGCGCCCCTGTTTACATACACTAGTTTATTTTACGAGAATTGTTTGCTTTTACCATATTTTTCGGATGCTTCGAAAAACATATGTACATATATTGCATAATAAATAGGTACCATTTTTTCTTTCGAAATGTGCTGCTAAGGATGTAACATTTACTATAATTTAGTTTATGAGCACGCGAATGAAAATTACCTATTACCCGGGTTTTGATTATGACAGATTATAATTATAACTTTTTATTTTTATCTTTCTCTTCGATTCTTGTAATTTTTTGTTGTAAGTTTATTTTTAATAAAGTTTAGCTTAATTTTAGTAATTATTCATTAAGTGCCGGAAAATTTTATAGAATACTGCAGGTTTTTAAGTAATATGTATATGTATCTAGAGATAAGTAAAATAAATTAAATACCTATAGAAAGTTAAGGGAAAAACATCTGTTATATTTTTGTCTATCTATCTGTCTGTTTATTTCGGCTAATCTCCAAAGCAGCTTTCACGCCACAACGCACAGCAACGGCACACGGGACTTTCATTAACAGATAGCTGATATTATAAGTAGTAGCTTAGGCTACTTTTCTTTTAGGAAACTAACCAGAGGGCCTAGACAATGTAACAATCGATTAGCGAAAGCGATAGTAGAAAAGTCCAAAACGTATGGGTTTGACATATGACTTAGATATGTCACGTGATCTGTTGTCAACGAATAGATGATGCTAGACAATGTACATTCATTTCAGTTAATAGTGATTTAAAGTTCAAGATGCATACGCTGCGTTTAAGCGATGACGATTGTAGAAATCGAATCGCTTCATAACGAATGCCGGTTGGCTATAGGCCCTGGGCCCTTCATGCAAAAAACATTTAAACCTATGAAATTATGTACAAAATCGTACCCAGTGACCCAAACAACGCAAGTGTAAGTCGCTAGTACTGAAATAAATAATTAATAATAAAAAAATATTAAGTTTCAAATTTAAAAATATTTATTAATTTTTTTCTTACAAAATATTCGATTCTAAACAATGCACAATGGAAACCTAAAAACGTTATAAATGAGTTAACGCAACATTGATGTTTATTGCGCATAGTTAACAGAAACGTGACCGAAGCTATTATTATTATTGGTTGATGTTATGTTTTAAAAATCAAAATTATTTATGATGTAGAGTAAGTTTTAACTTACATTAGGGGCAATGTGACAACAATGCAAAAATACTTTTATAACATGACCACACGTGGTGGTCGGCAATTCCATTCTCACATGGTACTACCTATACCATCTCGTACCAAAAGGTTTGGCAACTCCTACCTGTACCGCGCTATTAAGAAATGGAACTTATTACCGTATCACGTGTTTCCTTGCTACTATAATCCGGGGTCTTTTAAATGGAGCGTGAAAAAGCACATGTGCAGGCTAACGAGGTGAGGTCGATCGGTATCGAGGTCACCCGGAACCGATGGACCTCATTTCTGGACTCCACTGTCGCTTAACTTCAGGCGGCAAGGAGTCATCTTGTCGAGCGACAATAAAAAATGTAAATTAATGTACCTATTGGCACTTCTATATTCTAAAAACGCTTAATCAATCTTTTGAATTATGTGTTTTACACATAAATGAATTAAAGATAAGTGATTTTCGTAGTCATTTAATTTAATTTACACACTAAATTGGATGTATTGTAAATATTCATATTTACTTACACGTACACGTTCAAGCTTAACCCCAAAATGTTACAAGGGGACGTTGATAGCTGTAAGTAAATAAGTATATGTCGCTAAAAGGATGAAACTTAGAAGTTTCCATGTTATCAGACGTGACATCAAAGGAATATTTTGGCTTCGCTTCGGTCCCGAGAGCCTCCCTGTTTGATAAATGCTTCTGTCGACTCACTTGTCTTTGATACGTATGCTGTTGTGGCTTCACTGGGAGGCAGAATATCTAGCAGGGTCGACCTTTCAATAGAGAATTTTAATTTGTTCATATTAAAAGATATTTTAAATCGCTTCTTGCAAAAGCGTTCGCAAAATTACCATAATTTTATGCACATATTTGTTTACTTCGAATACATTTTATGAACTTGTTTTGTAGAGTACTTGGAAATTGGAATGAATTTCTTTTGCTGCGGAATGCTTTTTTTATATCAAATACATGTAATATACTTTCAATGTTTTCGACGTATGAATAACATTTTTATTAATGTCAGTAATATATTTAATTATCCCACTGGATCTAGTAGCAAAAGCACAAGCATACTTCATGTCCTTATAACGCTGTAGCATTATTAAACGACTTAAAAAAAACCGTTCCCTGTAGAAGTTATACAGAGGATAAAACTAGTATGTAGTATGTGATAGCTGATAAACCAGCTATCAATAAACCAAATTCAATTTTATATTTTATATATATATATATATTATATATTAAAATTTTATATATATATATATATATATATATATATATATATATATATATATATATATATATATATATATATATATATATATATATATATATATAAAAATGAATTGCTGTTCGTTAGTCTCGCTAAAACTCGAGAACAGCTGGACCGATTTGGCTAATTTTGGTCTTGAATTATTTGTGGAAGTCCAGAGAAGGTTTAAAAGGTGAAGTACCTAGTGAGGTGAGTTGCTAGTTAGAAATATAAAAGTGATGATTCTATTTATATTGCCGCAAAAAATGCCAACAGTAGTTCATGAAATTTCCATTAAGCTTGAGTTTCCTCGTTATATGTACAAACATTATTAGTTATTTTACAATATAATATTATATATAATACAATATAAGCTACCGGGCTTAATTATAGAGTATTCTTCTATTACCGGACTTATCCCTCTTTACGTCATTCGCCGGGCTTTTTCTCCAATATCAGGATATTACAAACAATCGGCTTAGTGGGTGCAGCGAAGAGTCTAGATACTTAGGAAGCAATAAAGATAAGAGCTCGCGTCGCCGGCTGACTCAAGCCGATTATGCCAGCGACATAAAATTAGATTACCTTTGATAAATGTATATTTAGAAATGTTTTACCAAAATATACGCGTAACTGCTTTATGTTATACGTTCTTTGTTATTTTTTAGGTAAGAATTCGACTTCATGAGTCTTGTAAGGACTCGAGATGTGTACGAGTTATTTATCCGATTATCACAATCTTTTTTTGTTTCTTAATCATGCAATGTAATATTTCTATATGAAAAATAGGCAGGTACTTAGGAAAATTCGAGTTTCATGCAAGCTTATCTAGAACATTTAGCATCATTTTGTTGGCCACAAGCTCTACGAAAATTGTATAAGGATTAAAGAAAGAAATACTTGCCAAGAAAATAATAATATGTGTGAGCAGATTTAGTACATATTTAAATAACATTTATTTACATAACTGCCTTGGTGGTTTTGTGGCACAGATGCGGAGGATCTGGGTTCGAGTTCTAGGTAGGGCCAAGTTTAGTTATTGAAATTTCTGTCTATAAATTCTCAGTAACAGCCGAAGTTGGGAAGTTGGCGGTATTTCACCAATGTGCTTCAGAGACCACGTAAAGCCTGCGGGTTAAACACTACTCGTTTCGAGTAGTCGTCCCATCGGAGTATGAGCGTGACAGGAATAGAGAGTACACTTGTGTCTGTGTGAACACTTGTGCACTATACCCTGCACACATGGCTAGTCTCAATAAGATTGGCCGTCGAAGCCGGAATCAGTCTGCAGGACATCACATAATTACTTATTTACTTAACATGTACATAAATACACATAATATATAAGTATATAAGCACATACGTATTTATACTGACACACGATATCCAAATAGTACGTCATTAAAATTGTTATCCATTTGCGGCGAACAAACGCACCGTAAATTATTTTTGCCAGTCATAATACGGATACAGTGAAATAATAACTCAATGATATACGAATATGCAAGCGTATTGTATCAATATAATTTGGGTAATAGTTATTAAAATATATTGGTTGTTTCGAATTTTAGGGTTTAAATTTTCATTTTTAGTAAAATTCTGTTAAAATTAATACTTGTGAAATATCCAGGTTTTGGCTGCGTTTTTAACTGAACATATATATTAATAATCAGTCAATTAATAGATGGATTAATAATATTATGTTATTTTTTGTAGTTTTTGAGGTATTATTTGGTAGGTGAGGGTTGCTTGATTAGTTAAAATATGTTATATAGACACTTTACGAAGTAGTTGTCTTTAGTTATTTTGTATTTTGTCAGTAACATAAAAGAGTTATAGTAACCATAAAAGTATGAATTTCTTCATATCTATGGAAGCTCTAAGCTCAAAAATTCTTTAATAAGAGCTTTTACTACGTTGAGGGATGTTGTAAGTTACAGAATGCCCGTAATTAATGTTCGCTGAAAGTTATGTGCTATCTCATTACATAAAGTATGAGGAAAATTAAAATGAATCAGAAAAGATCACATTTTAAAGCTTATAACGCTATTATTTCTTAGAACTGAGGTAATATTTTTTCAAACTATCGGTGAGCCTTTAATTTTGAGTCTCTATGAAGTTTTGACTTCATACATAAATATAAAATGTTGAATATATTCATTTTGAAGACCTCTTTTATACATTTATACACAAAAAATATATATATTTTTTGTGTATAAATGTATAAAAGAGGTCGAAATCAATACAAGATCAAAAAAATCTCTAAACGGATAATTGCATATTGCATATTAACAAGCAAAATAGTCTACTTTCAACTAAAATAGAGATCGGTTGGTAATTTCATTCATTTCGATCATCCATTAACAACACTTTTCTTTGTAAGTAAGTATTATGCACGTGAAGAGTAATACAAAACGAATGTTAAAATTCGTGAAGCGGAGCGTGTGTCGCCGCGTCGGCGTCATGTTGACGCCAAACTTATCACGAATGCTGTAAACCTGCACTTATTTCGTGATCCTCCGGTGTGCAACATTTATATAAATTACTGCTATAATATTTTTCATTTTCAACAAAGTAGTAAAAGAATATTTTACTTAAATAAAAACCCATTAATCCAAATGTTTGTTTTGATGTGTACGTTTATTATGTTTTTAAGCTGTAACAGCTGGACTAATTTCGATGAAGTTTAGTACACAGATTAAGACGCATAGTATTTCTACTAGCAATATATTCCAAAAGATGGCGTTGCCTGTATATGAAACATTATTATAGTCGTTAGTGCTTTATTTTCTGTAAATATTGTGATTATAACATTACGTTGTTTGCGCAACTTTTTAATACTGACGTAAAATGTGCCATAAAAATGCTATCTTACAACAATAAACAATAGCCACGACACTGTAATGCTCAGATATTAAAACAGTTTTATTGAGCCTTTTAAGAACTTGGTACTTGGTGCTTCATGGCATATAAATATAACCTAGTAGCTTCGCACTAACATTCTTTCATCACTAACACCTTTACCGTGGTAATAACTAGGTAATGCAAAACATTATGAGGAATTTCTTATTAAAAGATGTCGTGTAATTGATATTATAAGTGTTTGTTCCTAAAGAATAGTGAACAAAATTTAAAATATTTTGAAATTAAGCATCTTAAATGGGTTTTTTTTTCAATACAATACAGTGTTACAATTCACAGAAAAATTACAACTTTATTGATATTTTATTTAGAAAATGAGTTTAAATAAGCTTAGGTTATAAAAGCTGGTATAAAATAAGCTTATCTTCAGAGAGCATGATGCGTTACGAACGATTCTGCACGCTGTGCCGTGATGGCAGGTAATGCCGTGATTATGGTTATTACTTTTTGTCTCTACCCACTCTACTATTGTGAACTTTGTATTAGAGTTATTCGTTTTGATTCGCCGTCAAGTACAATTCGCCTCGTATTATTCTGCGACATGAAACATGAAGTTAATTTTCGTTAATTGATAATAAAATTTCAAAGAAGTAAGAAGAAAACAAAAAGAGCAATTCATGGGTTTTTATATTTATAACACAAGAAACCAATAACTATAAAATATTATAGAGAGATATTTTTATATTTGTTTGTGATGGACAAACTAAAAATTCCCTAAAACCAATTTGATGAAATTTTGTTGTAAACATTGCTTGAAACTCTGAGAAGTACATAGGGTAGTTTTAGTCCCTAAAATCCTTTCTTAAGGGGTTGAAAAAAATATCATTGTATCTAAATCCAAAAAGGTAAAATAAAATTGAGAGCCATTTCCGATAATGTAATTCAATGTAACAATTTTTGCTCTATAATATGTAAGCGGCCCATTATTATAGATTACCGCTCCCCATCCCGCCGTATCCGTGCGGATTATGGCTTGCTATTGTGCAATGTGCATGTTGCTAGATTGTATGCATATTAGTCACACATAGAGTTAATTTTTGAAGTTTTGAAACAAAAGGATTTTTGTAGGTAGATGTACTATGCAAAAGTCGTTAAAAATCGTCGTTAAAAGTCGTCTTTACTAATATACTAGCTAAAATTTGTTTAATTACAGTTAAGTAAAAGGTTTAAATTGCAAAAACTTTAGTTAACTTAACTAATGTTATATTAAGTATAAATTGCTGTATAGTAGTATTTATTATTCACTTATCGACAGCCATAAAAGTGTGTAAGCAGGTGAATTAAAAATGCAAATGATAGATTTAGCTATGTTAACAATTCACAGAAGTCAACAGGGAAAAATATAAATGAACTGGACAAGAACGACACGTATGGCTGTTTGTAATGACCCTACTTGCTGTGTCAGTGGTTGCGAGTTCTATTTCTGCTGGAGGCATTCATTTGTGTAACGAGCATGCATGTTTGTTCGTACAATCATGGGTGTTTATAATAATTATAATTTGCATGTATATAAAATTGTATATATGTATATAGTGGATCACTTATCTATGTGTCCGTAACTCAAGCCTATACAAATTAAATTTTTTTTACTTATTTAATAGTAGAAATGGAGGTATTTTTAAAAGGACCCCAAATTTAGGGCATTTTTAACCATGTCCAATTCGTGTGCTCTCTAATACATTTCCAATTTTCAAAGCACATCATCAGTTAAATAATTCAATCTGAACCAGACACTATAGATGCAGTATGTATACTCACTATGCAATTCATTTGGTCACACTCTCGCGCACTAAACACGCGGACGTGACAAGTACGATCCGCGACGAAGCAATCATTGTGTTGCGCCTCAATTAGGAATAGATTGCGTCGTCATAGGCGGTTAATGGAGTGAATAGTTAGGAACTCACAGTCATCTAAGTCTACTTATAACTAACATTAAAGTTTTCCTGTCATCATTACATATTATAAAACAAAGTGCTCCGCCACGTCTGTCTATCTGTTCACGATAAACTCAAAAACTACGGCACTGATTTTGATGCTGTTCTTACAAATGGTTAGAGTGGTTCTCGAGGAAGGTTTTCGTATATAATTTGTCAAGTTTTTATATACATTTAATAGCGGAACCTGCGGCTTCGCTCGCGCTTGTATCAACATAGTTTAATCTAATATTGATTTATCTCGTATTTTTATTTGCAGGATATCAAAGCGCAAATATTTATATGTAAAAAATATATGCCGGTCTTTTAATGGTGATTTTTAGATGATTTGGACGTGTTTTTTATCCCCAAAGGAAAAGAGGAACCCCAACAGATAAAGAAATGAAATAGGATGGACTTAACTAGACTTTAAAGTAAAAAACCCTTTTGTACGAAGCTCTATGGGAAAAGAATTTGTATAGAATTTACTGAATTTATGGGATTTTCACTCTTAGTATTTTAATTATAGTTATATATCATAAAGTATAATTATATATTTTATTAAAATAATAAAATAAATCGTTTGTAGCGATCAAGCCGCCCGCTGTGCATCTATTTTTTTAAGTACATTTCTGTTTTTGTATTATTTGAATGGTGTGTAATATTCATTCATTTCTCCATTATTTACTACCATATCGTAAGTTGTATTCTTCGGATACAATATATTTGTCTCATAAGCTATTATTAATATTTTGGCATATGTTTTTCTTTACCCAGACGTGCCTGAACGAAAGGGGCTTATTACATCTGAAGTTATTACGAGAATACTTTATTACTTTGTTTCAAGGTAATAATTCAGATAATGATTTCAAAGACATTTTAGTATAAAGTAACTTTGTAAGCTTGAGTGATCGCGGTCGCAGGCGGACGCGGTTTGTGGTCGCCGTCAGTAATAAACTTCATCACGACGACTTTGTGTTTGCAGTTAAATACAATATTTTGAAATGATGGAATTGTTCTTTCTTTCTCTTCAATATACATGTACATCCGTGTAAATAAATAACAAAATAGGTACGGTTTTTTGAACGGAATCGTTACATGAGATACCATTATTAAATCCTAAGCTTATAGATAAGTATATGAATTGTAAAAAAGCCATGAACGAATCATGTTAACGTGAATTACTTTCCTATCCTTTTTTTGTAATGTTAATACATGAATTAGGTACCTTTCGGTCCTTTTTTGTTGAAGTTTGAAACATAAATATATAAACATAAAATATAAGTCCTTTAAAAATAGCAGCTTAAGCGACACTTAAGCCGACATAAAGTAATTTTTGATAAGTTAATATCTTAGCAACGCAGCTAAGTACTAAGTAGCGTTACGGCTTTGCCAAAGTACAAGTATATTCCGGAAGCGTGCGATAAAAGTCGCTCGATAAGTGTTCATCGTTCGCAACAACGTGCCTTTGATGCGCCGGCACAAGGACCCTGCGCTACAACAGCCCACTCTCTCTGAGATCGCCTTTGTTTCACTTTTATATTAGCACACTCGTTGTTTCGCATGTTGCTATGTGATGTTAATGAAATATTCATCTCACGATGCAATAACATACCAGTTTTTAGCAAAATCAAACCAATATATTTGTACCTTTAGAAAAGACTATATTTGTATATTTATCAATACATATCTCTATTTACTTTAGCGAATAATCAAGTTGTAGTTCAACAAAAAATAAATTACAAAAAAACATAAAAAAGTAATATTCTTTTACGAAACACTTTTGATTTATTTCCGTGAATAAAATCCAATAGTCACGAAATGTTTAAAAGAGTCGCACTATTGTCCATAGTAACTCGTATAATTTGGTAGCACAATGCAACAGCTCGGTGCAAAGTTCCTAACAATGACGCTCAGCGCCAGCGCACCCTCGTATTCCTTTAAACTGCATCCTGCAATTTGATAAAGGGCAGTTAGTGGAAGTCCCCTCGCTGCCGGGAGCTATTCATCCGTTTCAATTACCGTATCCGAATAATTATTTACTTGTTCCACTAGAAATCGATTTCGGGTTTAATGTCGAGTGCTGTTATAATTGGAACACCCCCCGGGTTTTGTAGCAGTCACGATGGCCGGTCGGGCGTAGTCTGTGCGTGTGAACACTGGGTAGTCTTATACTCATAAAGATAGGTAAGTACGTAAGAGATAGCGTGTTATTTTCATTTGTATGAAAATAACACGCCATCTCCTACTAAATTCCCGCATTGCTGCGATACATAAAACCATTTTTTTTCTACTTAGCTTAAAGTAAATATATTGATTCTTAGAAATTTTCGGTCTTCTTTTCTATGAAAAATGATTATTGACTTAATTTGTTTGTACTTACAAAGAAACAAATTAATATATAATGTAAATATCTTATTGCCCCAGGTAATTATATTTTTTGTTGGCTTCTAAATTTCCTAGAAGAGTACTTAGTAGTTACAAGAAAACTGAGAAGTAAAGCATTTTGAAATTCAAAAAAATATTAGCTACAAACCCTATTAAATAAAAAAAAAATAAAAATATATTTATATTGAACATTCTGAACATAACTCACTTAAGACAAGCCATCAAAAGAGCCTTGTACCACAAAATAGCAATACAATGCAAATCCATAAACCGAGTTCGAAGCCACAGTTGTATAACCGCACATTACGAGTATGAATGTATGTCTGTATCTATATATACATAGCTCGAGAAGGGTTCCAAACCTCAGGCCTCAAGTACTTTAAGCGAGTCAACGATAAAATGCGATCGCGGTCGATGTGCCATTACTGAAAGAATAGCATGGGTTCTATGCTTCAGTGAATACGAATCTTGGAGTTTTGTAAAGTTGAACAAATAACAGCCAAGTTATTCTATTCTCTTCCAAAGATATTTTGCTTTACGGTACTTTTAAAACATAATTTACGTCCTTTTTATTATGAATAAAGGTTTTATGGCTTTTCATAAATATAAAGGATAAATAAAAATGAAAAAAATGATATAGCTATTCTAGTTTTTAATATCTGTTACAAATAAATATAAGTTATATAATTTAAATTTATAAAATGTATGTATTTAAACGTATATATGTGTAGTATATCAACTATCTGGTATCCGTAACACAAGCCTCGTAGCTTACCACGGAACTGAATGGTGCTGTGTGTAATAATGTCACAGCATATTTTATTTATAAAAAAGATAAATGTATATACAAAATGTTATTTTGCAATAATTATTAAATCATGTACGTGTATTTAAAAATAGTTAAATTAGAGAGTCTTTACCTATTGTGTAGTGCTATTTATACTAGTGCTCTACATTTTAACACTCTACAAAGTATTTCAACTTAAGGAATAATCATATATCAACTACGTACCGACGAATAACTTACGTTTATTAAAGAGGGTTATCTGCATTAAGCTTGCCTAAATGTTCAGAACATTTTTTTATATCTAATATATTTATTTACACAAAGTTCCGTAATAAGAATAAGGCTTCCGTAAATCCTAGCAGAAGTTTTGATATCTATATTATTGCGTTTGGAGTTTCTTGGGAACTAATCTGGGATTCAATCCGCCTCGAGTGCTGAACGAAACCCGAGTTATTAATGAAATGAAATTTCACTGCTGGTTATAAGGAAATATTAGATGGGTTATTACATAGAAAAAGTAATTACTGCTAAGCCGAAAAAGACTTACTTTACGGCTCGACGACCAATTTAAAAGTAATTATTTGACTTGTAACTTGCAAGAGATTTTATTCCTAAATTGAGTTTCAGGGGGACCTGTTTAGATGTCGAATATATAAGTAAACGTACACTCTGCGTCACTTTGAAAATTTTTTTTAACAATTTATGATTAAAAAAAATCTTTTATATATATATCTCTTTTTTATTTAATAGATACTTGTACGAATACACTATATCTATATATACTATATACTCTATAACCAATTTACTGTTTACAAACATGAACATCTTACATCTTATTATTTTTACAAATACATATTTTGTACCTAATATTATTTATCTAATGAGTGAATAATTTATTTTAAAACCGTAAATCCAGTACATTCGAGGTAATTATACTTATATTGTGAAGAGCTTTCGTTTTCAAAGAGATTCATTTGGATAATGTTTATTAAGAAAAGTTTTCTTAATCCACAGCAGCGTTCATAATATTATAAGTAAGGAAGCGAGCTGAATTATTAAAAGCACCAACTACATAAAGTACAGTACAAAGTTGCAAAATTCATTTTGATATTCATCTAGTACCTCGTACACGAAGCAAGAAAATATTTTTTTTTGAAATATGTTCTAAGTATATAATGTTCTGTTATACGAAGTACTAAACTGTGTGATAAATAAATAAATGTAAGTAAATAAGCATAGCTGAAGGATTTACGGAAAAAATAATAAGCTCCAGGTGTTTAATAAAACTATAGTGATTGGATTCTGGTTTAAAAAAATAATTACACCAAAACTCCTTATATACGAGTATAATATCCACTGTATTTGTTTCAAGAGGAACTAATGTTTACAAAATAAAATGCATAGGGAAAAATTATTATGTTATATATTTACATTATAATATCAAAAATCAAAAACTATTATAATAATTTAATTATAAATTATTATATAAAAATTATTTAATAATAAAAATACATAATATATAAAATTTTCCAAATGCTTTAATGAAAGTAAACGAGATTAGTACGCTCCTATTTTTGAATTCGGCATTAATTTTGATGTGCTACATCTATATAATTCGATAATGTGAGGAAAAATACGTGAATAAAAACAATGAACAGGTATATAAGTCGTAATTTACTCAATATAATTAAAATAGAAGTATGAAAGAACAACACGATTAGATATTAACGTTGAAAACCGTTGTAAGAATATAACCAAGTAACGGCGACGGAATCTGAAACACTAATTAACAAGAACAACTGACGAACATTTCTGTCTAATTACCTCCTTATTTTCGAGACGAAGAAAAATAATTTCACTCGTACAATTATACGAGTTTTTGTTATATTCGGTAATTAAATAGCCGTTTTGAACAAGTAAATGGAATTCTTATTTCAAAAGTACGTTTGGCTTTTTAAGTACACACTTTACTTTACTGATCCTGTTATTATGCTGTCTGTTACTTATTAGACGTAGTTGTTTTATTTAGTTTTGTACACTAATGTGTTATTATGGATTTTTTGGTAATAAATTATATTACTTTTGAACGTTTTTGGGTGTTCTAACTTAAAATAGTTATTTGGAATTTATTGAAGTTGAAGAATTGAATAGCGAGAAAGCATTCTTGAGATACAGGTCTGCGTGCCAACTTTTGTTTATGATCAGGAATTTTATTTCACATAGTTTCATGTTTATATGTAGGTATATACCTACTAGCATTTTCTGAAAAAGCGGAAACCGAATTCTTTAATTCTGTTTATTAATATAAAACGTGATATCGTACACCCTATAGCCTTTCTCGGCTATCTATCAGTAATTACCGAGAAAACCAAGTTCAACAAACAAACAAACTCTCTAGCTTTATGTTATTAGTATAGTATAAATAAATTCAATCGACGAAGAGTCTTGTCTTCGATCGTTTACATATATTCATAATTTTTCATATCCGCAGTAAAGCGGAATGTACGAGTACGTTTCATTTATCATGCTAGTGAAATATTATCAGAAATGTTGAGAAACAATTTTCTATTATATTAGATTTTTTAAAAAATGGACACTAAAAATGATTTGTTTAATCTGGAACTGTTCTTTTCTGTCCTTTGTTTCGATAAGTTATGTTTTTTTACTAATTTAATTTATATCATCTCAATTACGTAGGTATACGCTATTTCTGTTGTGTAACGATTAATTTACTGTATAAAAAATAGTATGTAATATAGTCAAAGAGTGTGGAATAACATTTGAAATATTCAATAATATTGCACTCTTATAATGAACTAGATATCTCATCTCGTTTCGCTCGGGTTCAATTCTAAACACGTTTAATAGTTAGTGATTCCCGTACAAATTAAATATTCCCGAATTTTTCTATTTTCCAGTCGCTTTTTTTAGGTTTTCCCTAGTACTTAATAATTAAACCACCCCAGACACACCCCTAACACAAAAAAAAGAATTATTCAAATCAGTCCGGCCGCTTTTGACTTCTAACGATACGAATGGTACTTAATTTTTTTTGTGTAAAAATTTTGTTTATGACCGATATCATCACTCATCGCTTATTTAGATAAGTGCTTCAAATAAACAATGTTATCATACATCATTAAACTAATCTAAATAATCATGTAACTTTAAGTTTATAAAAAAAAACTAATATTTTTCGTAACTTTATTACAGGCATATTTTCATTTTAACTACACTTGTTGACTCTTGCCTAACCCTAGTAATTTAACTTTTCAGTGGCTGGTTGCTAGTAAAACTCGCCATGATGTTTCATGTAATTTAAATTTTACATTTTATAAAATCATCCTCTATTGATTGCTGAAATATTATTATTTTTTTCAATTAGGGACGAATCCAAAGCAAAGCCAGGGTGAGTCGCTAGTTTAAAATATATTTATAATACAATTATAGAGTCACGGGCAAAATATAATTAAATGTGAGTATACACTTCTGTCACTTTATCACGAAACCTTTAAATGGTATTAAAGTAAATTCAATCAGTTCGTGTAAACAAGGCCATGAGAGGCAGATAGAGCTAGATGTATTGATATTAGTTATTATCAGCAGTTCTACGCGTCACGTATATAGATATTGAAGCGCGCGGACGTGAGAAGTGGAGCGGTGAGAAAGATCACATCGACTTGCTATAGACATGACAACTTCATTATATTACATGCAGACCGCACTGTTTCGCCTAAGTATAAAGAATGCACTATGTATTGTAATGTAATGTACATGACATTCATATGAAGTAGCTCTAGGTATGTCTGTGACCGCATCACGAGTAAACCTTAAGACGAATTGTGATGAAATTCAGTATGATGATAGCTGGTTATCCGGATATAAGATACTTTTAACTGCGATAAAATATCTCATTTTTGAGAAATTTACACTAACCGTCAAAACGCATCTCGCGATGAACCCGATCAGAGTGAGGCTGTGTCTCTAGTTTTTATATATTACTAACACTTCCCGTGGCTCTTTTCTTTATGTCAAATGATAAAAAAGTGAAAAATAAAATTTTGGTCTAAAAATAAAAAATAAAGTATTTGGAGAGCCACCCTTATCACCTAGGGAAATAAAAATTAGCCTACGACCTATTCTCAGACCTACCAAATATATACCAAAAAATCATAAAAATAGGTCAAGCCGTTTTAGAGGAGTTCGATAACAAACACTGTGAACCGAAATTTTTATATATTAGATATATAATTAGGTTAGGTTAGGTTACCAGAGAACTAATTTCATAGGTTTTATATATAAATATACATGTTTATATATCGAAGTAAGTTTTATGTACATAAAAACATAAACATAAAGTACGTGTACGTCTCACGTAATACACGGTTGAAAGGAACTTTCAAGACTTTCTAGCTGGGTAGAAACAGATAACAAATCATTTTACCTACGAAATAAAAATATTTTTGATTTGATTAATCTCACTCCGGTCGGTATTTAACAACATGGAGCGTTGAATACAGCTGATAACTTCTACTTAACTATAGAGATTTTTTACATGAAAAATACTGTGGTTATATAATAATTGGTTAAGCTCAACATAATTGCACGCTGAACATAAAAACAACGTCTAAATAATGCAATTCAAGTGAAATGTGTGTAATTAAAGTGAATTGTCTAAAGGCTCGCAGAGAAATGAAGCGGTCGCGCCCGCGGCGGCGCCATTACGTGCCTTTGTATCACCCTGGATGGTCTAACTCGCACTGCCTTTAAATGTACCGGTTAGGGATGTCTTAGTTTACATCTACTACGAAAATCGATAACATTATTAAAGTAATATCGATATACATATGTATTTAATACATATGTATCTAATTATATTGGATATTTTAGGACATTTATTTTATTATTTTTGGACATTTTATATCAAAACAAATCCGCTAAAAATCTATTAAAGTAAAATATTAAAAATACTTAAATTTACACAATATATCTAAATAAATTAAATTCCGTTACGGTATTAACCGTATTTTCTTATAACATTAGTTAACTTATTTGTGGAAGAAATAGTAGATAGTCAATAACAGTCAGAATAACAAATGTTAGCTTATAAAATATGAATATAAGATGTACACTTAATTGTATACTATTATATTACACTTATTTTGTATAAGTAAATAATAATTATTGCAAACTTATGTTAACGTCTCGTTGGCTGTTTGTAAATGATCTTAGTCAATTGTGTCAGTTAAAATTATAAATATAAATTAAAATAATATATTAAAATAATATAAAATACTATGTTATAATTATTTTGTGTAAGTAAATAATTATTGTAAGGTTGCTTTTAAGAATATTTAATTAATTAAATTAAGAGTTTCGTTGGCTGAATATGTATATGATCTTAGTCAATTGATTGTCTCGAGTCGATTATAAAATAGGTGACATTGTACTAAGGCAGTTCAGTTGTCATTCAAATTTTGGAGAGTTAAGATTAAGAAAGTAAAATACTGTGTAAAAGTGTTGTTGTGTTAATAAATAATATACCAGTGCAAGTAAAAAGTGTTTTTTTATTGTAAATCGCCAAGCCAGAAAGCCGAGTGTTAACATTTCAGAAGTGGGATAAGGTGAGTAGCAGTTTTTTTTTTCTTTTCTTACCCGCCACGCCTACAATTATTTCAAATTAACTGTAAACGATATAATTAAATAATTAAATTTAAATATATTACCTACTAAATATATTATTCGAGTATGATATTATGATAATATTATAAAGTTATGGATGGAACGTGTCGTATAATATAAATAATTTTTTTTTGTCCCATTTTTTTTCTTTTCGTTTGTCCGTTGTTTCGTATTGTAAAATAACGTTGTTAATAAGTAGTAGGTACAATGTATAATGTAGTAATGTTGTCAGTTTCAACTGTTACTTTTAAACTGTTATTGAACAAATGATGTGTCGAAAATTATTTTAACAGGAAATGGGAAACGATGATAGTGCCAAGGCGCCAGTGGATCGGCGAGCGCGAAGTGGATTAGAGTCCACAAGGAGTCAGCATCGTGGTGATAGCAATCGCAGTGTGCTATGTCGTGCAAGTCCCCATAACCAGACCCTCGGCCGCCGGTCGCGCAGCCGCCGCTCACGTAGCTGCAGGTCGTGCAGCCGCGTGTGTGTGCAGCCGCATAGTCGTGCCCATCATCACAGGCACAACCGCGCTGTCTACCGAACGCGCAGCCGCAGCAGCCATCGATCGCCTAGTTCTGTCGGTCGTCGTTCACGCAGCCGGGCCAGACCTAGGCGCAGTAGGCCCGTGCAGCGTGGGCATACTGAATCCAGCCGAACGCAACAGCATTACCAGCAAATGTTTCCCCGGCAAGTTTTAACGCCAGATAGGTTAGTGCTACATAGGTCATCGAATAGTGAAAATGCTACTCTTAAACAGTTAATACAAGCATTGCAAACTATAGGGAAAAGTAATAGTAGTGATAGATTACCGACACAAACTACGCTTCCAGATTTTGACCCCTCTCGAAAAGAACAATCTATTGATATGTGGCTGCATAAAGTAAATGAATGTGCAGTTATATACGACTGGACTGACAGACAGACAACTCACTATGCACTCCCAAAATTGAAAGGCACTGCTCAAAAGTGGTATGAAGGTCTTAATACCGTCATGTTTACATGGAAAGAGTGGCAAGACAAGCTGCGCTTGGCTTTTCCTAACGATGATAACTATGGTAGATTACTCTCAGCAATGTTAGCTAAACGTGCAAGGTTTAATGAATCCCTTGAGGACTATTTCTATGACAAAGTAGTTTTATTGAATCGTTGTGGCATTCAAGGAAAAAAAGCGGTAGATTGCATTGTATTTGGAATTGACGATCGTACTGTAAGGTTAGGAGCAGAATCGGCTCGCTTTGAAACACCGGAACAATTACTTCCATTTCTTATAAGTACTAGGGGTACAAGTAATATTAATGATAGAAAACGCGTTCAAACTACCGAATCAAGTGTAAGTAAAGACGACGATCGCGTAATAATATGCTTTAATTGCTCCCAAAGGGGTCATTATAAGTCTCAGTGTCCTAACCCAATAATAAAATGTAATAAATGTTTACGGTTTGGTCATACTTCGGATAAATGCGAGAACGGTAGTAAGGTATCTTAAAAGACATATTTCGTTGATTTTGGTAGCGCAGTGAGTCTCATTTGAATGTTAGATACAGCAAGTTTTAATGTTGAATAGATTCTGATTCGATACCACCTCTGATAGGATTTGGAAAATCAATGATTAAACCAAAAGAAACTTTTTTGGCTATGGTTAAAATTGATTATCTATGCTTTTGTAATGCCATTAGGTGGCACTATTTGTCGTTGGTTGTATTAAACGTACCATTGCTTAGATCACTTACTGAACAGTCTTAACTTTTAAAATATTTTCAAATGAGGTGATACCAACAAATGTTAAGTAAGCCCTTGGTTTAATAGACCGACTGACGATAGTTCTGTGCAAATACCCTATATTTACGCGCGATGTTTTCTTTATTGATTTGTTTCGATTGTCAATAGTCTAGGTATAACGTTGGTGAAAGGGTCTAGTTCGCGAATTTATAATTAAACGAGGTACAGTGATAATAAATATATTTTGAGATACCATAAGAGAAGTAAAGAACACAAGATGATAAAAAAACAGTAAAGCCTAGAATTTATCAAGTTAGAGATTTGTTTAGTATTGCGAGAAAAATACAATCCTTAGTTAGTTACAACATTTTAATGACCTATAGTCATAAGGAAAAGATGAATATGAGACACAATATGACACGTAACTGAAATCGTGAATATATTTCGGTAGTCGCTAGTTTTTTTTTTAAATTAAAATCGTGGCTAAGGTATAAGAGACCTGATGAAATCAAATTTGATGTCGATCATATTGAATATTTAGATGGTGATTCTTAAATCAAATTTGTGTCTATTATTGCTATTAGTTTTAGATTTTTTTTTTGCAAGTAGAAATTATTATAATAGAGAGTTAATGATAAAAAAAAATACATTTGTATTTGAATCTATATCAATAGTTTAGTTAAATTATCTAGAGTAGCATGAAAAAAAAAACTTAACAGTATTCAGTGCAGAAGCAGCCTTATGCTATAGTTTTAAGAGAATTAAAATAGGTTAGTCACAAAGGGTAGAAGCGACCCTGATAACTGTCAGTGTTCAGTGCAGAAGCGGCCTGTCACTGTTCAGGTATAGTATTAAGTGCAGAAGCGGTCTGATGCTATAATTTTAAGATAGTTAAAATAGATTAGTCACAAAGGGTAGAAGCGACCCTGATAACTGTCAGTGTTCAGTGCAGAAGCGGCCTGTCACTGTTCAGGTATAGTATTCAGTGCAGAAGCGGCCTGATGCTATAATTTTAAGATAATTAAAATAGATTAGTCACAAAGGGTAGAAGCGACCCTGATAACTGTCAGTGTTCAGTGCAGAAGCGGCCTGTCACTGTTCAGGTATAGTATTTAGTGCAGAAGCGGCCTGATGCTATAATTTTAAGAGAATTAAAATAGGTTAGTCACAAAGGGTAGAAGCGACCCTGAAAACTGTCAGTGTTCAAAACTAAAGCTATAGCTTAAGATAATTAAAATAGGTTAGTCATAAAGGGTAGAAACGGCCTGTTACAATATAATAAGAGAATTGGATGGGCAGAAGCAGTCAGTTTGTCAGTTTTTTTTAAATTTATTTTGTTGTTGATAAAATGTTGTAAATATGGTTCTTCTGTTTAAATCGTCTATATTCTTATGTTAGAAGTTGTGTGTGGCAGAAGTAGCCCGTGAGATTTTTATTATTTCTTATCATGCGTGATTTTAATGTTGTCATACTGTGAGTTACATGATTTACGTTATTACATAGATAGTTAGTAGAATTTTAATCATACTATAGCTCTATACTATTTATGGCCTACACGAGGACGTGTAGGATTAGTCGGATGGCCGAATGTTAGCTTATAAAATATGAATATAAGATGTACACTTAATTGTATACTATTATATTACACTTATTTTGTATAAGTAAATAATAATTATTGCAAACTTATGTTAACGTCTCGTTGGCTGTTTGTAAATGATCTTAATCAATTGTGTCAGTTAAAATTATAAATATAAATTAAAATAATATATTAAAATAATATAAAATACTATGTTATAATTATTTTGTGTAAGTAAATAATTATTGTAAGGTTGCTTTTAAGAATATTTAATTAATTAAATTAAGAGTTTCGTTGGCTGAATATGTATATGATCTTAGTCAATTGATTGTCTCGAGTCGATTATAAAATAGGTGACATTGTACTAAGGCAGTTCAGTTGTCATTCAAATTTTGGAGAGTTAAGATTAAGAAAGTAAAATACTGTGTAAAAGTGTTGTTGTGTTAATAAATAATATACCAGTGCAAGTAAAAAGTGTTTTTTTATTGTAAATCGCCAAGCCAGAAAGCCGAGTGTTAACACAAATTTATTTTATTTTTATAATTCATTACAACTAAAATAAAATACTTATTATAGAAATACTTTTAATTCAATACTTATTAATAAGAAAGCATCGATATTTTTATATTTTGGACATGACTAGCGCCTATCCGACTTATACTTCGTTTATAACAAGTGAAGTTCGACGGGTGGAAATTGCCGTCAAACTAAACGCAAGCTTAACTAACGTATTAGTATTCCCTAAGCTCACCTAAATAAGTGTCAATTTGCAAGACTGTATCCAACAAACTTATTTCGTGCAATTTTTGCTTGCAAAACTTCCTTCCTTGCAATTATGTGTTCGCTGTAAAAAATGGGGTGCTGTGTTTAATTTGGGGATGTTAAAAAATAGCACTTCAATAATTAATATTTCACCCCTCGGAAGAAGTTGAAATTAAACGAACTGCCAGCGCAGAAATATTTGAAGAACTTTCTTTTTCATCGAAATCGTTTTCTGAATTCCAGTGAGATTCGACGCTCAATGAAATGAGTTTCTTGATTACGGTTTTTTGCTATCCAATTATGATTCCGCTTACAAGTCATTGTTTGAGAATTCTAGAATTAGGAACCAATTACATTAATTATATTTTAGGTTTTAGATCTTAAAATTAGGTTAGAAGTTAGATTAGGTTTTAGATTCTAAAGAGATTTTACTTTTGATCTATTTTTTTTAATGAATTTCGTAATTTTTTGACATTATTCTTCCAAATCAAGAATTCTAACTACAACTAAAAAGTAGTTATTGAGATAAAGATATGAGTCATTTACATTTGTATATACTCTGTTAAAGCCAAGCTATTTCTAATGTAGGAACATATATCAGATAATAATGACGTGTACAACACTCGAATGCACATCCCACGAGACATAAAACACATTGACCGCAACAAGGCGATATACAAAGCGAGTTAGACAATAGCAGGTAAGTAACGTCTCGACATGGCCGAGATAGTCTACTTAGCGCGGCGGCACTAAACGACCGACACCTGCGCATATACGCACTTCTACCAGCACAATACTCGCATATCTCATATGCAAATAATATCTGGGCTACACGATTTGAATAAAGCAGGACACACTATTGAGCGTCTGCCAAGACGTTAGCAAAGTTACGTCCCACTTTGCAGTCAATGTATCTGACAGCTTAATAAAATGTTATATTTACTTCTAGAATTTTTGTTTGTTCAAGAAAACGTGCAGCAGACGTGGCCTCAATCCTACAAAGGCAGTAAAAGCATACATTTAAAAGAAATACTGTTAACATGTTACATTGTACTGAGAAACTGGAGTTCGCTTTTTAACCGACTTCAAAAAAAGGAGGAGGTTCTCAATTCGTCGGGGACTTTTTTTTTTTTTTTTTTTTTTTTTTTTTCTATGTATGTTCCCCGATTACTCGACGATGGCTGGACCGATTTGGAAAATTCTTTTTTTGTTTGAAAGGGTATAGTTTCTAGTTGGTCCCATAGTCACCAAGTTACGATCTGATGATGGGATCCCAGGGAAATCGAAGGCAACTCTCAAATTTTATAGGCACTTATCACGTTTTTCATATATTTCCTAAAGCTGTTTAAGTATATGCGTCTGATTATCATCATCTCCTGTGGTTGAGCTAATGATGGAAGGTACAACTCCTCAACGGTTAGGAGTTAAAAGAAAATTCTTTCAATATTATACGTAATTATAGACGTAATTATAGACCGATAGTTAAATTCTTTCAGGCTCTTATTAACCGACTTTAAAAAAAGGAGGAGGTTCTCAATTCGTTGGGGATTTTTTTTTTATGTATGTTCCCCATTACTCGAAAGTGGCTGGACCGATTTGGAAAATTCTTTTTTGTACATAAACAAAATAAGTATCTACTTTCCGCTAAAAATTTGAAAATAAATTATTTTTAACAAAAAACAAAAACCGACTTCAAAACTAAACAAATCTAAACTAAAAAGTAGAAAATAATACTTTTAAGAACTTCGTTAATTTAGAAGTCGGTGCCAGCCAAGACGGATAGACTTATCTTGCCTTTGCAAGGAACTTTCGAACGGTATTTTGATTATGTTTACAAATATTATAGATATAGATTAATCTAATATGTGTCTATTTAAGGTTATTTGGCTTTGGCTGGCACCGACTTCTAAATTAACGAAGTTCTTAAAAGTATTATTTTCTACTTTTTAGTTTAGATTTGTGTCTACTACAATAAAATCCACATTATAAATGGTAAGCGTACCCGTGCTATTTGTTTGTGAGTCATACGAAACCTCTACTGATTTAACTCCACTCCTCCATACATAACCTATGGTAAAATGAAAGTCTAGACGCCTAAAGGAGACAAGTAGTTTGTCTTGCTTCTAGAATCATCAAAATTTGATAGATACATGATATTATTTCAATTTTAAACTTAAGTTAACGTTAAAACATTTCAAAGTTATTTGAAATGAATTTAGAATTACTGAATGAACATATTTATTTCATTTTTATAGCTATATTATATAAAAATTAGCAAATCCGGCCCGCTTCAAACAGACAGACAAAAATTTTAAAATTTAAATTTTTGATGTAAATACCATTTATACTTTCATATGGACTTAGTAAAAAGCTGCTAATATGAAATTAAAAATAGAATCATAAAAAATATAAATTACTTACTTAATGTTAGCTCCGTGAGTAAATACTTGCTTAGATGTAAAAATATAGTAGGTAAAGTAAAAAAGAATAAATATTGATTCACTTTAAGAAGTCTTATCGGCTTATTTGTTCAAATAAAGTGGGTAATAACATTGCAGAGTTGTTATTGAAAGTTATTCTCAGCGTAAAAGGAAGTTAGAGGAAGGCTATTTGAAGTGAGAAAGTTGTCCAAGAAAGAATTATTTGAGTCCGGCGCTAAGAACCGGTCCTTTATATAAACTAATATGGACATTGTATAAGGTACATAAGCTAATATATAGTGACTTACACAGTTATGTAGTTGTATTTTTAGAATTTCACACTTAATCGTACAACGATTTGTAAATAAATGATTTATTTATACACTTCTGACGTCAATCATTTAATTTGACAGCGCCCACATGGACTTAGGATCAAATATTCTATTTATATAAAAAAAAACACTTTGGTATTTGACACTTTTACATACAATAGAATAAAATACGTATACGAATTGTTATTCTGCGCTAAACACATTAGAAACGGGGAAAAGAATTTCTACCTACGTTTAAAGTGTACAATGTAATGTGTTACAAAGATACTCGTAATTATTGCGTTTATTCGTTTATTTGATGGCTAGGAAGTATGAAGACAATCAGTATATACACGTTTGGCTCAGTTTGTACTCGTAGTGCTACTTGCTGTGCCAACGGTCGCGGGTTCGAGTCCCGATACATTTGTGCCACGAACTCGAATGTTAGTACTCCAATCATTATTGTTTACAGTAATAATAAGTATTTATTTAAATTTATACACGTGTAGTGTATCAACTATCCGGTATACATAGCACAAGCCTCGTAGTTGTCGATGGAGTTAGATGGTACTGTACATTAATGTTCAACAAACAACATATATATTTTATAACACATTTTAAATGCACAATTAATTAAGCGATGTCATAATACTTTGCAAATAAATGCGGACTTTTTCCTCTAACTTAACACAAAGCATTAAAAGCAAGAATCAAAATTAAAACATCTAAGAATAGAAATTATTAAAAAGATGAAGAATAAAACGTTTACAATACAAGTTGTTGAACAATGAAGGTAAGAGAACTTGCTAACTTTTAGCAATACTAACTTGGGATTATATACGTAGGTATATATAGGTGGATACGGTCTGAAGCAGTAGGGCTGTGACATAGAGAGAAAGTTTCAAAAATGTAGCCTTTTATCATTCCTAACACTAATAATATATTTTTGTATTTTGACTTCAAAGTTGCGTTTAATAAAAAAAAATATGATTTGTATTTTAAAAAACAAAAAGGGTAATTATGTACTAAATAAAAATAGCAACGGATATTTTAGTTCATCTATATAAATAAAAAGAACGTTGATAAGCGCATAACTCAAGAATGGCTGGACCAATTCGGCTAATTTATTTTTTTGTATGTTCCGTAGATGTAAACGGAAGAATTTAATAATAAAAAAAAAATAAAAAAATTCAAAGTTTGTAAAAAACTTATACAAAAGGTACTTATATTAAAAAAATATTTTGTAGTATTCAGATATTTTTAGTAAGACATTTTCATTGTGTAGTCAACCCTGTACGTTGTGCAAAATATTAAAATCTCGCGTCGGCGCTCGCAATATGCTTTGATATGCATAAATAGTTTCCTTTCAACTGCACTAAGAAGGTAAAATGAAAATTAAAGTCAGTTCCGGACTCTGGCTGGATTAACTTTACCGTGAAATGATCTCCCCTTGAGAATATTCACCCTTAAGCTACGAACTACCTTCTAGTACAATTAGTGGGTACTCGTTTTAGTACGTCACTAGCGTTGAACAGTACCTATTTGTTAGAATTAAAAAGAGTTACATTACATTAAACTATACAAGAAAATTACGCAAAATAGTACACACTAGCGATTCACCCTCGCTTCGCTCGAGTTCGTCCCTGGGGACCCCTTTAGAATAAAATTTTTACAAACTTTGGATGTCTTATTTATTTTATATATCGAATCAGAAGCATAAAAAAAAGTTTCAAGTTTCTAGCTTTAAAAATGACGTAATTGCCATACAAACTTTCAACCCCTTACAGCCCTTTATTCGCCTTGAAAAGTAGCCTATGTCCTTTCTCAGGCTCTAGCCTATTTCTGTACCGAATTTAATTTAAATCGGTTCTGCAGTTAAGGCGTAATTTAGTAATACAGACAGACAGAGTTACTTTCGCATTGCCTAATTATTTTCACTCGTAGTAAAAAGTTTGAAAAAATAATTCAAGATTTTATATAAAGCTATCTTTTTCAAAAAAAAAATGTATTTAGATTTTGGTTCCCGACGTTTTGAATGATTCACGGGAGAGACTAAGTTTTTAGAGACATTATATCACGTAATTCAAATATTCGCGTATTATGAAAGTATCAGTTAATTTAATTCACTGACTGAGCGATAGAACGACGACCAACGTAATAAATAACGCCAGTTCACTTTGTAACTGCACTATTACATTGTATATAAAATATTTTTTACAGTGAAGATAGATACTTTACTAATACGTACAAAAGCTTACGAGAGGCATTTTAATTAGGTACGGAGCTTCCGTGGAACTGGCAAGGGTAACCCGCTGTGGCGTACATCACGAATGTTTTTCCAAGACCTACCTCGTTTATTTGAAATAATTACAAAAGAAATTAACTACAAAAAGAAGGCAACAAAGACTAAATTATTACAACGGGTACATAAATGTTAACAAAAGTTGCTTATAAACTGACAAGTTTAAACATAATTTTCAAACATTCTAAGTTCACTTAAATTCACAAAGGAATTGTATTTAGGCAAATTTTCTTATAAATTTGAAAGTTTTACTTCCAATGGCAGTATCCTTCTATTATTTTTTGCTAAAAATTCGATCCAATGGAAGTTATACACTAACAAAAATGTGTTAACGATGCAAGTTATCTATCGACCATCCTGTTATCTCCTGCTGCCACAAAAGGATATGTTTCACGTATAAATACGGGCGGGTCTGATTCAAGGAACTCATAGACGAGGGTCTTCTTGTGAAATCGATAGAAAATTTATGGTATAAATAAGCCATATCCGATACTGACTGGGACACACGAACGGGAACGTGCACTACATAAGATATTTAAAGTAAAAAATTGCGTATTCTTTTTAACCCCTAATCTAGACAACTTATTTGATCAGACTATAAACACAGGTTATGGGTTACTATGGAACTTCGTCATTTTCAATGTTAGAAATATGGGAATTGTCGATGGGAAATCCCATAGAGCGCACTGCTTGAACTATAGAAATCATGGGAATAGAGCAATGTATGTAATTATTATGATTTCTGTGATCCACGCTAACATTGTAACTGCGAAAGTAACTGTTGTAAGGTGGGTGGACCATTCTATGGTCTATGCCACCTTAACAAATAAACAGTTATAATTTGTTTATTTACTGGATAAATGAAACAAACTTAATTTTAATAAGACTTTGTTTTATTATGTAGCATATTAAACACTTTTCTTTATTGCAAAGTTAATCACCATCTTATAAACGTAGGGTTTGAAACGCTCTTCTAAATGGCCTTACTAGGAACAGGGCTGCATTTCTCCATAAGGCCAATATTATAAATCAGTCATTGAACTGAAAACTAACGTTATGATTATCAAAATATCTGCTTATACTTAAACTACATTAAAAGGTCTTCCATTATAATTATATTTTATAATTGAATTTTAAAATTAAATATTATGAGTTTTTGGAACACACATATTATTTTATCTTTAAGGAAGTTATAATGAGTTTAAAATGATTGTATTGAAAAATCGTATTAAATATAAACTTGAACTAATTAGTTCTGCATTTTATATATTTATTTGGTATCCTGCCTTTAAAGTTTTCAGTTTTTTCATACTAGGCATAAAATTTAAGAAACTAACCGGGTAATATCGGTATGTCTGTTACAGGTTGAGCATTAATTATAGCTTTTTTGCTACTGTTACGGCCTGTCCGCACTGCGAAATTTCACCGCGCGGTTTTTTTTGCGCAATTCTGTAACACATGGAATCTTATAGAAGTATACTCACTGCGACCGTTATACCAGTATTTTTTACTTTTATGAATAATCTATATTAATATCAGTGATTTTGTTTTTTAAGAGTAAAAAAAAGTTAAATATACCTAGGTATAAACCTCATTTAATTTTTTAGTTTTAGTGTCATTTAATTTACTCTAGTGAAATTATGTAAATACAATCAAAATTAATGCCTTTACATAATACAAGATAGAAATTCTTACTATTTCTTGAAAAGTTATTTTTATAAGATGACGTTAAACAAACTGAAAACTTAGTAAAAGTACTACGAGAATAATTTATCATTCGCTTTGTTTTATATTTTGTTTAGACGAAGAACTGACGTAAGCAATAAGCTTGGCTATTCGACATATTTCGCCGGCGAGCTCACATTTGATCTCACAAATCACTACAATTTGGATTCGTCATGTGCAATGGTCGCCTGCTTCTGCATAAGAGTTACCTATATATTACTCGTGATACTAAAACAAATACATCTTTCAATAAATGGATAGGAAAGGCTCTATAGATATTGAAATTAATTTAAATTAAATTACACGTATGTAAATTGTATACAAATATCTAGGTATAGGTATTTCTAAATAAATTATAGTATCTTTCCGTAATTTTTAAATATCTACTTTCTATCGAGCTTATATTTGGTTAGTTAATTGTACGACTCAAAAATATAGATTTTTTTTATATAAAAAATACAGTCTAGTAACGGTTCTTTCGCTTAGTTAATTTTAACAGTATTTTTAATAGATACTTCGATCGAAGTATTTCTGCTTTCCTTCTAGGTTGTTAGCTTCCTTTCTAAATTAATTTTTGTTATAGTATGAGTATTTTAATGTAATCAATTAGGCCAAAGTGAAAAAAGTATGTAAGTAATCTAAAATTTTTATATCAGGGAAAATGTAATGCTCTAAATGTAAGGAAATCTACCATTGATCGTGATTTCGACTATTTTAAGACATTCTTATAAGGCACTTATAAAACAGCACATACGGTCAACAAAAACCTATCTCATTTATATATTAATTTTGCAGCCAAATATAATTATACTAACAATAAGCTTTATTTAGCAATAATTTATGCTTATACAGACCGATTTGTCATTGTTAAAATTGTTATTTGCACATCGCAAGCAGGCGCAGGCGACCCCAACGCACAACAGTATTCACGCGTGAATTAATCTCAGTTATTGTAGAATTATCTGCTCGACGCAACGACGCGACGCTTCGGAACACGCGCTTCTGATTTATATATGGTTTTAAGTACTAGTACGTACACCCGGATATGCTCTCAATAAAAGAAAATAAAAAATATATTACATTTTTAAACACTCTCAAAATGGCAACATTCCTCCATAACATGTTCTACATAAAATATGTTTTTATTTTATCTGTATTATTTTTATTTTTAAAATATTAACATGTCTGATGTTAGTGTTATGCAACTTTCTTAGGTAATATTTGACATTATAAATGAAACTATCCTTTCGGATTTTGTCGCGGATTTATTTTGATTTTTCGTTCCCGACATTTCGAATGCTTTGCGATAATCGTGATCATGGTAGAGACTAAATTCGGCTTATGTAAATATCAATACGTAAGATATTATACAGGGTGTATCCAAACGTCCCTAAGCGTGGAATGTAGAGCTTAACTAAGCCTATGGCAAATAGCTACCATGTGCATTGTACGCGAAGTCTCTACCAACACGGCATACATGTAAATTGGAATTGCTCTCGCTATGTTCATAGTAAGGATTTGTAACAATATCTATCTACATATAACTAACTAACTAACTACGAGTAGGTAACAACTAGTCTACTGTTAAAAAAGTAAAATAATACTCTTTTATGTTTTTCTTAAAATGGTGTGTAATATAAAAATATATGATGTTTTTATATATTTTTCAGTTTTATTCTTTCTTTGATATATTTAGAAATCTAAAAATCTTTTCAATCACCTTGAAATGTGATCTGTTCGACTTTCTACTAATCCCTCAGTTATAGGCGAAGCTAAAAAATAATAAATTATAACAGAAATAAAGACTTATTCACGCTTCGGCTCTCACTCATCCACGATCGAGTTCGGCTATAAGTATATTAAATGGAATAGATAGCGTACATAATACATATACGAGAACATAGGTCTGACAAGTTGTATATCCCTTTGTATTAGCGTCCCTCATTACACCCCTTTAAAGGAAAAAATATATCCTATGTCCTTCCAAGGGGCACAAGCTATTTCTTACTAAACATTTAAGTTCGATCAACATATAAAGAATAAAAAAATTACTAAGCTATACTTAGCTACTGTAAATTGCATTTAACGTAAATGATAAGTTGCATAATAAAATCTCTACCAGAAGTTTAGGTTATCGCTCCTATTACATTATATTAATTCAGTAAAATTACTAAAATATAGCGCTGTAGAAAGCCAGTGGGAGTTATTATCAGTTTTCATTCAGTCAGATTCATTGATGTATGTCTAGAGGCTGGAACAAGTTTGTGAGAGCCAAAGCGTATCCCGTCTAGACTAGTAAAATGTATATTTATACAAATCGAAATAAATAAAATTAAAGATTCTGTTTGTCATTAGAAAATATGAACTTTTTATAAGAAAAATAATAATATGTATTTTTATGTCTGTCTTTTTATTTGTTGTACCTAATGGCCAACTCGGCCATTAGGTGGCAACAATTTTACTGACAGCTGATGTTATTTGGAGTAACTTTAAATTATTAAAAAATAGAACTAAAGTCATGAAATTGTAAAAAAAGTTAAAACTAGGCGCACCCTATCGAAGCGAGCGTAGTATTAAAATAAAGTTTAATACTACTTACGTACAAGCGAGACCTAACACTATCCCACAACCTGAGCATTTTGTAGTACACTTTACTGAAAAACTATCACGCCTATAGATTTGTACTTCAACATAGTTATTTAACTTCATATCTACATGTGTTATCTGTCAAAAAATATAATTTTATAACCATTGAAAAACTGTCTAAAAAATTATTACCCATTAGAAAACTACGCGAGCCCTCACAAAGCTCACCTTTTTGCTACTATATTGTGTATGCTTAAAAAAGTTTTCGTTACCCTTATTGAGTCATCTATCATCGTTAGCAAAATTATTATGACGCAATGTATTATGTACTACTAACGTTTATGTTTATTTATTTACTCGTATGTGTAATTGCTTCGCTTCTATGGCTTATTTCATGATGTAAATAAAATTGGCAGGTTCCAAAGATAAGAGTGTTTAAATGAATAAATTCTTCAGCTTATAACTAAATAGAAATCGATAACTAGTAACTAATAATAAAAATAATAATAAATATTTTGGGACAATAAAACCTTCTATTTCCGTGGTAAGCTTCCATAATCCTTTCGTGCATCCATCCCTCCTGAGCCAAGCGTGTTTTTGTATTAATCGCTGCAGACGACTTGTACTTACAAATAAAAAATATATATTATCACTATTAGTGATAAAAAATCTTTAGTAATTTCTTTGTTTTTTGTACAATAATGACTTCCGGAACGATTTCGGCCATGGCGATCAATCTCACTAAGAGTTGATACTTGTATATTTTACATATTATTATGTAAAATATTCACTGTCACTCTAGTGAGCTTCACTTGTCACTGGAACCGAACCCGTACTGATAGAAATCTCGCTAATAAGGCCGTTGAACTTCGAACTAACAGCCATGCGGGCTCTTTAAACAACGTTCAACTCATCCTTTGACAACTTAGTATGTTTATTTATAAACTAACGACCCACACTAGTTTCGGTCAGATGCAAAATTAACACGAATCTTCCATTATATGTTGAAAAAAGATGTTTGAGGAGTTTTTTGTCTGACTTATTATGAATGAAATTTTGTATGTGACGGATTATTATATACTTAGTTCCTGCATATATAGACTAAGCCCTGAAATCTAAACCTAGATACTGTTAGGCATCCAAGTAGCTAGTTTTAAAGCAATTTTGATGAATCGTTATCTACGAAATTATATATTTTTATTATATTTAAATTAAACGATAAGGCCACGTTTCCTTGCAAAGTTGTCGTTGTTGGAGCGGTGGCCAATCTTTTACGGCGGTCATTGTGGGTTCGATACCCGCACATGATAAATATTTATGACCAAAAACATATTCGATGGATGGATCGGACCAGAGGATTTTTTACCCCGGCAGTGGGCGAATTAGTGGCGATTGGCATAATACCTTACATATAAAAAATATCTAGGGATGCCTTATCGATGCGAGGGCGACTCAGTAGAACATGATATTACGTTCATCTTTTCAGTTTAATATTAACAAACAATGCCGTAGTAGTAATATTACACTTAAATGACAGAACTAGTAACTAAATTTAATGATAATTTCACAGTTTAAAGGTCTTTTTAATTAAAGCATATTAAAATATTAAATGTCATCGTACGATGTAAATATCAGGTAACGTAAAATGTCCAATAATGCAAATTAAGCAAGTAAGTCCACACAGTTCAAGTTTTTCAACATCGAAAATCTTAATTTTAAATGCCGTTACTTGTTTGTAGGGCAAATTGTAAAAGTATACTTTTCCCCAATCCCATATAAGAACATAATTGTAACAGTTGCTTCGGTTTTAATTAAAGGTAAAATGATAAGGCTTAAAATAAGAAACGTTATTGGAAAATAATATTATTTTTATTTTTTAAACTAGCAAACCCGACCAGTTTCGCTGGGCGCAAGTTAAAATAATTTAAACGGTTTTTATATTTTTTTAGTAGTTACTCCTTATAACATTAGCTATCTGCGATTGAAAGTTCCGTCAAAATCAATCAAGCCGTTTCAGAGATTAGCGAAACAGACAGACAAACAGACAAACAAACAAAAATTTGTATTTATATGTACTGATATCGATAGTGAGCAATTTGCTTAAATAAAAACTTTTATATCATAGCTGGTCATAATGTCCGTTATCTCTGACTCTTAATCAAGATACGAGTTCAATTTTATATATAGCGACTTTAATTTGATCAGTTGTCACTTTATAAGGAGTCGGACAGTAAAGGAAGTTTTTATTACTACTGGATGTAAAAATTAATTTATTAAATTATCATAACTTGAACTTTAGCTTTTTTGATGCCATGGAAGCGATTTTAATGTAATTAATTATTGAAATAAATTTAGATATCACGTATTGAAGTATAAACCTATCCGTTAAAAATAACGATCAAAGTCGTCTCACAATTATCGAAGACTTTTCTGAGCATGCTCAAACGCTTCATTTTGCTCTTTTTTAAGTCCTACTGGTCCTTCAATGCGATGTTCCTTCAATGGGGTTCAGGCTATAGTCCACCATGCCGGTCTTTCGATAACCTATACTATACATAGCACAACATGGACAATTTAAATTATGTAAATTCATTCGAATAAGTACCTCTTTCTTTTAAATTCGGTAAATAATTTTTATATTCAATAATTATACTTAAATTTTGATAGCTCTACAAAATTTCGGTACTAAAATTTTTGCGTGATAGAGTTCGTTTTCAAATATTATTAAAGCTATAAATATTTATACGGCGACGGCACACATACATGCTGCGAGTATGCTGTCAATGCGGGGGGTAAAGCGTCGCCGTTGTTCCGACGAATTTATATTCAGCATAAACAATGTTATTTGGAATCGCGTGTGATTCAGCCCAATGTATAGTACATACGTGATAGTGCGGCGAGCGGTATGTGGGGTGTGCGTGGGATAGGTTGATAACATAACCGACTGGCGACCAATAAATCCTTAGTTATAGTGTAAATGCGAAAGTGCTTTTGTTGGTTTTTTCTTATTTCCCGTAGATTTATATGATGTAAGCGTGCTTGCAATCTAATACAAACCTAGAAGTAGATTTTAATCTATTCCTGATTGAATGAATTGACCATTCATAAAAAGATGGATGGAGGTAGATATTGATGCTTTTTAACAGGTAGTTGTGAAATTTTCGAATTTGAATTCAGTTTTGATACGGATAATACCTTGTAAACTACTATTGTAAGCTGGTAATTAAACTTTTAAAAATTTGTATATTTATTTTGAAATAGATTAGGTTAGGTTAGCGACATTGCGAAAATGGTTATAAATTTGTTCTTCTTTCTTCCAGCCGTGTCTTAGGAATAGTTCGGTACAGCATTTTTATACAGTGTTTAGTGATATATTTTTATATTGTATATATATAAATATGTAATAAAAAATGGACCTCATTTTCGCAATCAGCACCCCGAGAGACCTCGAAAATGACACCCATGTCATTATTGAATTTTCACTTCAAAAAGCTAAAAGGTTGAAATAGAACTATGGAGCTTGTTCCGACCGATAAAAAAGGTTTTATTAGATCACTAGTGACTAAACTTCGCTGGGTTCGTCCCTAGGTACCAAATAGAACTCATATTATTAGAATGAAATACTATAGTCCTCAGCAGTATTGTAGCAGCAGTATATGTGTAGCTTTTTAATAGTGAAAGTTTTTTTAGAATCGAATCACAACTTCAGAGATTATACCTTACATACAAACTTAATTTCTTTATTTATTACCTTACATTTTATTTAAATGTGTAATAAATGAAGAAATATATGGACAAGTATTTAGTCAAACACTTCCAAATCGGATCGCAATTCATACGTTTTGTGATAAATTTTACATTTTTGTATTATATTTTCAAAGATCAAGGTTGTTGTGAACGTCCTCTTCGTAAATACCACTAGGTAATGGTGTGTCAAGTTCAGAACATTTTACTTGTAATATTGTGTTTCTCAAAAAGGTGTGCTCATGTACCTCGATGCTATTTCCGCTTCATACTTATTGTGAAAACTCTTGCATTTTTAACATTCAAAAATATTATTTACTAACTTAAAAAGGATTGAATTAGTATTGTGTTAAGGGTGAAATACCTTATTTACTCGTAAGGGACTTTTAAAGCTGTATTTTTTGTAGGCTTTATTATACATACGACTTTTACTTTTTAGTAAAGTTAAATATATTATATTATAACTATTGGTTTTCATTTATAATGTACCACCCCTTTTATTAAAGGGAGGTCCGTGCCCAGTAGTAGGACATAAAAAAGGGCGGTATACACACATATTACATATAATGCTAGAGAAGATACACTAACCTAGTTGCTACGTATAAATAAACTTACCTTAGTACGTACAATTTGCCCTCAACCCTTTTGTAATTGATTATTTGAAGAGTAGCTTAGTAAAGCATGCTGCTATACAATGCTGTGACAATTTTGAATTGCTTGTTTATAGTATGAAAAATCAAAACAATTATTAATATTGTTTACCGAATGTTAACCATAATATTCACGTCAATATTAATAATTTAATTGCTACAACATTTTCCGTTTTGTGCTAAACATAGAAATGATTGCAAATATTTTCTGAATAGTAAGTGTCATTCGCTATTATATGCTGCAACATTTACCTCCAAAAGTTGTAGGTAAGTCGAATTCCAGCCATTTAAAAAAAGTAACCAATCTAAACTTTTAATTTACACGAGAAACTTTTTTTGAGTTTGGCAATTTGTGCCTTAAGCTTTATTTTGAAAATATTATACTCCATGTAAAAAAACACTTCAGGATCACCGATCACATCACCACCGTCATACAAGTGATATAATTTAAATTAGCAAAATCAGTCAAGCTGTCTCCGAGAAATCGTTGAACATACATAAGAAAATAAATGGAACATACATATTTTTAAAATCGGTTAAAAATATGCAGGGGCTTAAGAAATTATTTTAATTTAAGATCAACCATCTTGTGCCGCCTGTTTTTAATTAATCAATTGATAAAACATGCGAATATAAATCGAATGCTATTTGCAGTAAATGTAATCGATTTTTTTCCGATGCACACGTTCGTGTTATACGTAAATGGAGGCTTGGCTGTGGCTAACTGTCGATGTCTGAGTCTGGTTTCATTACTGCATAATGACGGTTAAAGTGGTTCTTTATTGAATTGTTATATAAGACATATCCTTCAAATTTTTCGATGAATTAAACTAAGTTTTACTACCGACTTACCTTCGCTTTGCTCGGGTGCGTTCTAGTTGCGTTTTTAGCAGCACCCTAATTCTTCACTACATTGTATTGTAACAAAGTCGATTCCCGCTGTTGGTCTGTCCTTATGTATGCTTATTTAGATCTTTAAACCACGCAACGGATTTTGATGCGGTTTTTTTAATAGAGTGATTCAAGAGGAAGGTTTATATGTTTCACTAGCGGAACCCGCGGCTTTGCTCGCGCTAAAACAAGGGACGAGCGAAGCGAGGGTGAATCGCTAGTTTTGAAGTATAAGCCTTAGTTACTTCTTATATTTAAAGACTAGCGATTCATAAGTCAGTGAAACTTCCATCGAAATATCACCAGCCTTTTCGAGAAGTACTGTACCCATATAATTTTTTCATATGCATTTAGCAAAAAGCTGTTATTATTATTTTTTACATTACAAACAGGCATTTTAATTTTATTTATCTGTATAGATTTAGTACAATTAAAATGATTTAAATATTATTAGCGAATTACAAGTTTTTTAGTTAATTTAATGTAGAGTTTTTGATAGTTGAAAAATAATTATACATATTTAGTAATTTTGAAAACCAAAACTTTAAGTAGTAGGTATTTTGGTTAATAACTTAAAGTAATGAATTTAAGTATGCGCTGTTAGCAATAACAAATTTATCGAAACTTTCTCTGGAAAGTCCTCAGACAGTACAATTATTGGCATACAGTCCCAAACTTAAGTCCACTAAATTCAGTACCTGACAAAAAGGTTATAGCTTTTTAAATTGGCGACCATCGACATTCGCTTGGTTTTCTTATCGATGTTCAGAGTTTGGTCAAGAAACTCCATATTAGGTTTGAATGGTCGTCTTCAAAGTTACTTCACATTTTATATTTTATAAGGAAATTTATTTGCTTTTTATATTCAAAAAGACCGTATTATATTACTAAAGATATAACTTACGACGATATAATATTTGATAGAGATCGGAACCATTTGCATATTTGAAGCCACATATTATTATGTAAATGCAACCGTAATTATAATGATAGAGCTATAAAGTAGAGATATTATGATTGACTATTGTATGGCCGGCAACTAATTATATTTTAAAACTGTTTTGCTGTCGATTCTAGATTTCAGTTATATAAAATTTTTATCACTCCATATTACAAAACAAAGTTCTCCGCCACTTTATCTGTCTGTTCGCGATAAACTTAAAAATTACTGCACCAATTTTCATGCTATTTTCACCAATGGATAGAGTGGTTCTCGAGGAAGGTTTTAGTATATAATGTGTCAAGCATTTGTATACATTTACGCCGAACCGGCGGTTTCACTCGTGCTACATCCAGAGACGAGCACGAGCGAAGCAAGGGCGAGTCGCTAGCTTAAACATACTGCAGCATTATATTTCCTATAATTTATTAATTAAAAGTAATGAAGTTAGGCCGTCCGTTCTAGTTAAAATAAATAAAATTTCTAAAATAAAAGTAACCTAAGCTACTCCTTATAACATTATCTATCTGCAAGTGAAAGTCCCGTCAAAATCGATCCAGCCGTTTCAGAAAATTTCTGGAACAAACAGACATATAGACAAAAAAATCAAAAATAGATTTTTTTGGCTGATTTTAAAGTTAGTATCGTATTTACTTTTATATGCATTTTGTGAAAAACTGTTTATTTGAATATAGAAACAGACAGTTCAATTTTATGTATATATATGTATAGATGTATAGATATGCACGGTTCGTACTAAATGCATTCATTTAGTACCAAACTCCTTTACTCTCTATCTTAGAACAAAATAATTTCTTTTTCTCAAAAATGTTGTACTGATTTTTGATTTCTGAAAACACTTTTTTTAATAAAAAGTTTAATTACTGACGTACATAACTTTATTTAGGCAATTTTAGATAATAATAAAGCTTATTAAGCACATAATGGTATATGTTGTGCTAATTAGAATATCAAAATTAATTGCTTTAATGCTGTATTATAATTATAATTTATTGTTGTATATGATAACGTTATTTGATGACGTACATATTTATTATGCTTAGACCCATATATTAAATATTATTATCTATTTTTTGTTTGTATTCGCGCAAATTTATAAGTAGATATGAATTTTGTTAATTTAACACGCGCAATTACCTAAATTAAAACGATTGTTAATTAAAGGAGGAGCTTTTTTACATTGCTTAGTTGACTACTTATGAGTTATATACTTGTAGGTAGATTTTCAAAACTTATTTATGTGATTATTTCGGCCTATACATATTCTGGTTTTTAGTAACCACCATCATGTTTCATATTTCCAGTTAGTATACGTCTAGCTGTGTAATATTAGCTATTTTTATCGTAGTGCAAACAAAAACATTTAAAACATATGAACAAAAAAATTATAAATCTTATTAGTATTAAGTAGTAGTAATCTTATTAGGTACACTTTACTGAAAAGCTATCACGCCTATAGATTTGTACTTTAATATAGTAATTTAACTTTGAATCCAGATGTGTTACCTGTTAAAAAAATAATTTGATAACCATTAAAATAAATGAACAGTAACAATTTTGTATTCATTGGATAGAATTTTATTGTACTACTAACGCCATCTGTTAGAAAACCAAAGAGTTGACATCGCTGTTACATTATTACCCGTTAGAAAAACTACGCGAGCCCTCACAAAGCTCAGCCTTTTGTTAGTGTATTTCTGTATAAGCTTCAGTGATTATATATAAAAATGAATATAATACATTATACGTTTTCTGTATGATTATGTATAATATTAACAAAATTCTACTTAACTACATAAATTACTTTCTTCAGACATTCAGATTCGCCCACTCAAACGCAACTAGCAAGCTCGTAAAACACGTCCGCAGTCACATCCCAGACATATAGAGCAGCTGTGTCAAATCACATTAGTAACAGAGTGATAAAAGAAAGATATCAATTATTTTGTTTGGCCACTTAATTTAAAAACAATATTATTAACGACTCAGCCCGTGGGTACAATATAATGAGTTTGAGAAAATTATGACTGATTCTCCACAATTTTCATCCCCCTTTTTACACCAATTTTGTGGGATTATTTTCAGGGAAAATATACTACCTATGTCTTTTTAAACGTCTTAAACTAAATGCACATCAAATTTTATCTACATAAGATTTTTTTATCCGTTTTACACAAACACAATTTTTTTTACTTTATAATAGTAGTATAGATAAGGATTTTGAGTTTTATATTAGAATATTTTATAATTTATATAAATGAAATGTTTTTTTAAATTAACATATCTTTTACTGAGCAAAAAATCAGTTATTCATCTCACCGTGCTCTTCTAATTAGACGAGCAGTTAGAATATTAAAAAATATCAATGAACTTCAAAATAAAAATAAAAGTAATAGGCACTAGGCTATATTTATTCAATGCAGATGTTCCATAGAGTTTAGACGGTCTTGATTCGGAAGTCGTAATTGCTTAGCTTGTAGCTTGCCTATCGATTGGTCCATTAAACATGTTTAACAAGCATCTCTGACGGTTAGGGCTTTTTAATGTTCTATTAAAATCAATTATTGTTATATGAATAAATAATATACTAGCAGGTCTATCCAAATAAAAATTTATAATAATATTATAATTTTTAGCTTAAAAATCTATCTGGAAGTCGATCCGTATGTATCTATCAGCAGCCTTTGTTACTCCAATTGTGAAATTTCACCTAAATCAGTCTTGTCATTTTGACATAAAAAATTATTTAAAACGTTTTAAACACTAATAAAATGGTATGCAACAAAATATCTGAAGCATGCTTTTAATCACAAATACCTATCGCCGTTATTATGGAATTTACTACACGTATTTATATTATAGAGTGTGGGTAAATTCTTTATGAGCACGGACGTTCACTGCAATTGATATGTAACGTCATATGGCTTAAGTCACGACAGGACATTGTTCTTTCTGGTGAATAGGCTATTGAATTTTTGTGGGCTGCGTCGAATTACAACACATTATTGTTTGCGAATACTTCAAAAGTTATCATAGAAGTTTACAGTTACAGACAATAATAAACATTTACAGGTAACGGTAATAATTTAAAATACGGTATAAAGAGCATAAAATTGTAACGTCCCACTGCCTACTTTTAATATGATGAGGATCAGGCCATAGTCTACGCTGGCCAAGTGCGGGTTGGCAGAATTCACATGTCTTTCGAAAACTTGATAGGTTTTCTCAGGCATGCAGATTTCCTCACGATGTTTTCCTTCGTAAGACAAGTGGTAATCGTGTTAGAAACGAATCACACATGAAATTATCAGAGGTGCGAGAGCCGGATTTAAACCCACTTTACTCGGTTACCCGCGCGAGTACGTCATCACTGTGCTGCCATAAAATTACACATGAATAACTTTATTTATTTTTTTTAGTTTTCTTACAGTTCGTTACATTCGTACTTCCTTCCTAGGATTAAAGTATTCAGAAAGAAAGGATTTCTTGCTAAATTACATTTTCCCTTTAAAGGTAGTGCAAAATGTTTTTGAAGTATGAGTACTATGTATCGAAATCCGCAAATATACTAGAATATAGGTACTCATATGATAAGGCAAGTATACATAATATACATATATCGTATGAGTGTGATGAAGCGAATAATAACAGTGCGAGACGTAAGTAATTCTAAAGAGGTGCGTGTTTTCATTCTAAGCTTGCGTGCATACGCGCGAGTGTAACGCACCATTACCAACCAACAAAATACCCCATAAATATGTATTATGCATTGTGCAGGCCCAAACGGGTGATGAGATTGAACAGCCAAATTTAGAAAGTTTTGTGGCGACGTGAATTTTTACAAGCGTTTGTTGCCATTCTACTACAACATCAGGCATCGACTAACGAGGCCTCCCAAATCCGCTGAAATTAGCTTTCTAATATACTCGAGCGTTGGATACTGAATACGTAATAGAGCTCGTATACCGTGAAATATATTGAACCTTAAACGTAAAGTTCTTCTATTGCTTTATATGTCGTAGGCTTAAATTTATGTTATGTTACACATTACATTAATAGTAAAAGTAAAACATTTCGAAACTTTTCTCAATAGAATTAAAATTATTGTAAGTAAATTAAAAATAAATCACTTTAATATTTAGTTTCGCTCAGTTTATAGTGACTCTACTTGCCGTGCCAACGAAGTCGAAGGTCGCGGGTTGAAGTCCCGCTGCGGGCAAAAGAACAAAAATTTGGTTCTCGCCTTCAATATCATGTTTGACATACCTATACATTGTATATACATATATAAAGGTTCCTTGTTAACCAATACACAAAGAATCCACAATATAATAGCATGAAATATTTTCTAATCAAACGTTACAAATATTATTAGGCTTTTATAAAAAATATCATATTTCATCTCAGTTCGAAATATCATCATTTAATTAATGCTTGTATCCCAAATCCCCTTCCATACATCGTGCTCGTCTAATCTCGCTCACGGCAATCATCGATATTAAACCACTCCAGTCTGGATGGACTTACTTATGCAAAAATGAGCCAAAACTAAATATATAAAATAAGTTGATACGAAAATATGACTTAAAATTAGAGTATAATTGATTCTTTGCCATCGCTCCAAGTTATGAAATAGTTTAGGCGAAAGCATTTTTCTTGCTTATGTTTTTATATACATATAGACTTAATTCCACATAGATTAGAAATAAAAAAAATAATTAATATATAACTAATATAACTAATTGATCTAAAAAAAAGTTATTATTTAACACCCACTCTTACTTAGATTCATATTAGATAATACTTAAATAAATAACCATAATAAAATTTATCAGACAGTAAAAAAAATTGGAAAATGGAAATTTTATTTCTTAAATATTGCTTTTCGGATACTATACACAGTAATCGACCGTTTGGAATAAAAGGGTTCCATCCAACATTTTTCTATATTTTGATTTTTTAACTTAAAAATGTTTCATGTGTCCATAACTTTGTTCTCTAAACCTTTGAACGTCATCTATTGACCCTTAATGAATTAGCTGCATAAAAAAGTTCTATTTGTGAAATTAATGATTCAAAAAGTTCCATCTGCCTCATCATCATCATCATCATTTTCAGCCTGCGTTTGTCCACTGCTGGACATAGGCCTCTCCTATGGCACGCCACTGAGCTCGATCTTCAGCTCTACGCATCCAACTGCTGCCAGCCACTCTACGAATATCGTCGCTCCACCTAGCTGGAGGACGTCCTACACTACGTTTGCCGAGCCGTGGTCTCCACTCTAGAATCCTTTTACTCCATCTGTTGTCGGTTCTGCGACAAATGTGACCAGCCCACTGCCACTTCAGCTTGCTAATTCTTTGGGCTATGTCGATGACTTTGGTTCTCTGTCGGATCTCTTCATTCGGGATCCGATCCTTCAGAGAAACTCCGAGCATAGCCCTCTCCATAGCTCGCTGAGCGACCTTAAGCCGGTGAACCAATCGCACCGTTAGTGTCCACGTCTCGGCTCCGTATGTCATAACAGGTAGGACGCACTCATTAAAGACTTTTGTCTTTAAGCTTTGCGGTAGAGGCGACGAAAAGACCCGACGAAATTTATTATATGCTGCCCAGCCCAGCTGTATCCTTCTTTGAGCTTCTTTCTCGAAATAGTTTTTACCGACTTGCAGTAGTTGTCCAAGGTAGATGTAGTCTTGTACTATTTCGAGAGTTGTTCCGTCCAGAGCGATCGGTCCCGGTATTGCATGTGCATTAATCATGATCTTGGTTTTATCAAGATTCATCCGGAGACCGATGTGTTCTGAAGAACAAGCTAGGCTTTGCAGCATATATTGCAAATCTTGCACGGTTTCAGCCATGATGACGATGTCGTCTGCAAATCTCAAGTGCGAAATGTACTCACCGTTTACATTTATACCACGTCCTCTCCAGTCCAGAGTCTTAAACATATCCTCTAATGCAGTTGTGAACAATTTGGGGGAAATTACGTCCCCTTGTCTCACTCCCCGATGCAGAAGGATATGTTCAGACTGCCGGTTCTGGACTTGGACGGTCATTGTAGCGGTGTCATACAGACATTTCAACACTTGGATATATCGCCAATCGACTTGGCACCGTTGCAAAGACTCCAAAACAGACCAGATCTCAATAGTGTCGAAGGCTTTCTCATAGTCCACAAATGCTAGACACAGGGGCCGATTATACTCTTCTTGCTTCTGTATAATCTGCCGCACTGTGTGAATGTGGTCTATGGTGCCATATCCACTTCGAAAACCGGCCTGTTCTGGGGGTTGGTGATCATCGAGTCTACACGTGAGACGATTCGTGATGACTCTGGAAAACAACTTATAGATATGGCTTAAGAGAGATATTGGCCTGTAGTTTCTCAGCAAGGTTTTGTCGCCTTTTTTGAAAAACAGGACCACCAAACTCGTGCTCCATGCCTTAGGAGTTCTCCCCGAAAAAAGAACAGAATTAAATATACGCCGGAGTTGTTTCAGCGTAGGATATCCTCCTGCTTTTAGGAGCTCCGTTGTAATTCCATCCTTCCCGGGGGCTTTTCCATTTTTCAGTTGTTTTAGAGCCATCACGATTTCGTCTAGACTGACTTCTGGCAGGTCTTCTGTGCAGTGGCGGGTAAGTGTGGCTCTGGGATCCTCGCTATTGGACATAGGACGGGTTGCTTGCGATGTATATAGGCGACCATAGTAGTCCTGAACTTCATTTAGAATCTCCGGCTTAGAGACAACGACTTTCCCGCTAGCTGTGGTCAGTTTAGTCAGATGGCTTCGACCTAGTTATTCAACAAAGACTTTGGACCCTCGATTTTTCTCAATAGCTTCCTTGATGGAACATGTACTGGAGCGTCGGAGGTCACGTCTCACCAGCTTCTTCTTCTTCTTATGGTGCCGTCTCCTTTCGAAGGTTGGCAATCATTGCGGCTGTTTGCAATTTGGACACCGCCGCACGGAAGAGCGATCTAGTACTTTTTCCGTACCATTCACGCAGATTTCGCAGCCAAGAAATTCTTCTTCTACCAGCCCTTCTCCTGCCCTGGATTTTCCCTTGTATAATTAGTTGGAGAAGGTCATACTTGTTGTTTCTCATTAAGTGTCCGATATGATATGTCACCAGCTTCGATATTGTTTTATTCAAAGCCCGCTGATTTGATGGAGTGATCGCGGTATCTTCACGTCGTTTCTGTATTAGCTTCAGAGATTCCTCAGAGAGTTTAGACTTTTTCCCAGTGCGCTGCGTTTTGCAAATCTTCGTCCCTTCTTCCCGGAGAATATCCACCACTTGGTCAAGTTCTTGGTCTATGTCAGCGTCCATTGTGGTTTCCAGGGCAGCGAATCGGTTCTCCAGTTTTATGTGGAACGTTTCAGACCCAGCTAGGGTTTGGAGCATATTTGGCCGGAGCGTAGATTTTATTAAACGGGCCCGTTCAAGCTTATAATTGATACTTAGAGTGCCTCGGACGAGTCGGTGATCGCTTCCGGTGTTGAATCTAGCGATCACGGAGACATCTCTAAATATACGCTTTTTATCCGTAATAATAAAATCTATCTCATTTTTTATCTTAGCATCAGGGCTTCGCCACGTCCACTTTCGGTGGGGCTGTTTCTTAAAGAAAGAATTCATCAAGAAGAGCCCCTCTTTTTCCAGAAAGTTGACGAGCATTTGCCCCCTATGATTTCTGCTTCCAAACCCATGCGGTCCTACTACCGATTCACCGCTTGCTTGTACTCCCACTTTTGCGTTAAGGTCACCCATGACAACATTAAAGTGGGCCTTATAGGTGGTATGTAAGGCTTTTGAGATATCTTCGTACATCTCTTCCACTTCGTCATCCGAGTGTGTCGAGGTCGGCGCGTACACTTGGATAACCTTGAGGCTATACCTCTCGGTTAGTTTAATCACCAGGTATGCAACCCTTGATGACACACTGGAGAGCTCTATAATATTGCCTGCCATCTGCCTCATGAATGTTAAAATCCAGATGGAACCATCTTATTCCAAACGGTCGAGTTGGTGCAGTTTGGCATAAGTTAGACCTATTAATCACATCTTTCCGTATGCTGTGTGCATTCAAAAACAACTTGATTGGTGATTTTTAATTGAATATGCGTACACTGTGTACATCGCAGATGAAAAACAATAATGTGTACATAAATCTAATAGCTTCATATCATTTACTTATTTATTTGCGTATATACGTATAGTTGATATATAGGTATGATTTATATTGTTATAGATTTTCGCCCACCCGCATTTGCCCAGCGAGGTTGATTATACGAGTATATGCCTCGTACACAGACAATTCAACCTAATAGACTCCGCTTTCAATAATTTTAGTATGAAAACAAAATCGCCAAAACGTGGCGGGGTGCAGGGGAGGTTGTCTATTTTTCATTGGTTCGTTCAAACTCATGTCAAACTTAACAATGTTGACAATTCACTAGTGATGGACGAGACTCATTTATCGATATCGATAACTGAGTCGAATCGATTATTGTATAATAAAAAGACATGTTAATTGTTATACAAATTTGAGAGAGAACGAGATATTTGCAAAAAACTGATTTTCGCGACCTTTTGACCTTGATAACTTTTTTAGCCGGCACGATATTAATGTCGATTTTTCACATCTTCATTACAACGCCGTAATAAATAAAGGTGTGTACAAAAATTCAGCTCACTAGGAATTTTTCCGCAGATAAATCCTAAAATGACTGGACTATATAGTAAGAATAGTTAACATCTCACTAAAGTAAAAAAAACTAAAAGCAGTCATGAGGACTGCCAACAGAAGTGAAAACTTAAAACTATACACAAACAGTTGTTATTTTTGGATAATCACATGAATTGTTATATCTTAAATTAAAATTTGTAAATTAAAACTTTTTACATTTACCTGGTTTTGACATCTATCGGCACTCTTGAGTGTTAGTGGCCATGTCGATGACGACTTACATGAATTTACTCTCCATCCAAACTTGCTTATAGAAGTTTTCACTTCAATGTCGACTATTGACCCTCAAAATGTAATAATTTTGTATAAAGTCTTCTTATTGATTTTGATTCGGATTTTTTTTGCTAAATAAGCCAATCGGATATCAATATATTTATTAATCACGCATTTTATTAAATTAAATAAATGATTTACGTTTTCGTAATCAATCTGATACTGCAGTAAGTCGGAATATAATTGTTCGAAAGAATTTAATGTTTTTGAAAAAAAATCATAGGACGGCATCTTGGTTTAGTTTTTTTTTTTAAATCATTCATGCGAATGGTAACTTCACATCTTCTTCATATTAAATATTAATATATGTTTGTCGATAAACGTAATTTTTATGTTTACAATGTGTCTCATCACTAGTTGACACGTGCTAATGACAGAACGAGATAATATTATGTTAATTTATCTACGAAAGAAAGGGATGTCAAAAAAATAAAATGACATAAGTGTCAAGAAGACGCGAGCTCTTTTTATATTTTATTTTTGGGTAATTAATGATTTTTTTGACTTACCTGTGAAATGTAATACCATTTTTGGTGAGACTAAACGTGTACAACGTACACTTTCTACACCGATATACTGAAAAATACGGCATTATAACTGTAACTCGGACAATGTTATCGCTGTCACTGTCGGCGGCGGACTGAGGAACGAAAAGGGGCGGGGCCAGCTGTTATGCAGTGTCACTGCCAAACCTTGGCGAAAGCATATCCCCTGTAAAGCGTCGTCTATAGGTTGAATTGTCTGTGGCCTCGTATGACAGGGAAGCCTACCAGTGGGACGTTAAAAAGGGCTACCTAAGTATTTGTATTGCCACTATTGCTTGTAAATATATTACGCAGATAATTTTTTATGAACCTTACATGAGAATAAAATACGATTAAAAAAATAAATCTATACATAAAAATTAGATGCCATAGATATTAGAAAATAAAATAAATAAGCTTAAAATTATTAAATTCAACTTCTCTTTTTTGCAAAATCGAGTAAATAGAAGTAAATTAAATAAATATGAAGTCATAGGCATGCTTAGATGTATCATAAGCAGCTTACAGATGTCTGAGTCAACGGTAAACGAGTTCTACAAACTGGGACTGTACAGCAATATTTGACTTGTTGAGTAATATGACGACTTGCATCCCATTGTGTACAGCTTGCCTGACTTTATTGTCGGGAAACTTGTCCCTCACATTGACTCTACCAGGAATTATTAATAATGTTCTTAGTGCTTTCGTTTATTAGCCAAGCGAGACTAGCTACATTCGTTGTTAAATTTTTGAGCGGCTTTCCGGTTTTTAAGCGTTTATACAACATTAAACGCTCAACTATGCTGATATTATAAAAAAGATTTTTTTGTTTGTTTCTATATTATTATTTACAGTGGGGCGTGGGGAACCTGCGACCGCTGGCACACAAACGTGTCATCAGAAAAGATTATAAGATTACACTTTACGTACATCTATCATCATGTAGTGTTCATATCACAGAACAATACAAACTCATAAAATTTACTTCGTTTCAAAAGAAGAAACAAAAATTCCGGCTTTGTTGAAGACGTCTGGCAATTTTTCAAGAAAATTACACAAATATTTTCTAAACAATAGCAACTATCTTTTATAACTCCATGGAAAAATGTGACAGTTCTAAATAGTTTGGTATATTTTTAAATGGCTAAGACATACATATCTTGGAGTCTACGTATACGCTGTTCAGTCACGAGGCCGTTTCGGTCATTCCTATTTAATGACATAATATTAAAATTTTAATAGATCTAGTCGTATTGAAATAATAATATATACTAGAATTAATTTCAATATCAAGTCTTGCAAATCTATTAGAATCAAAAGCTAGTTCCAAAATTAAATTATTATTTTCGTAGAAATACGAGGTAATACGTACGAACACAATCTATGTCGTTAATCCATTAATAAAATATTTTTCATTAGAAAAATTAAAAGATTTTTAACGTAACATATTTTATACATATATTATTAAAAATATAATAGTATAAAAAATGTTTCATGCTACGGAACCCTTCGCGTGCAAGTCATCACGCATTTGCCCGATTTTTAGTTAGTGACAAGTGCAATATTAATTTAACATTATTTTCATATATTTAAAGATTTAATATCTATCTATCTAGACATATTATAAAACAAAGTCCTCCGCCGCGTCTGTCTGTCTGTCTGTCTGTCTGTTCGCGATAAACTCAAAATCTACTGCACCAATTTTCATGCAGTTTTTACCAATGGATAGAATGGTTCTCCGTTTTAATATATAATTTGTCAAGTTTTTGTATAAATTGGCTAAAATTTATTCCAATAATAAAAGGAAAGTTTATTATTGGAACGTCGTTACAATGTTGCGTCACTTAACCCTTTTTCTTTTTAAACACTAGGGATTTACTCTAAAAATCGAAGGTGATAAGTTGAATGGAATGCAATGATTACTTGTAGTGGTAGTGCCATGCTTGTTACCTTCGGGTAGCAGCCGAATGGGCCGGCACGCCCCGTATAGTACCACTCTCTCACAGAAGACCGGCGTGAAGTGGCAGCTATGCTGTCGCATTTCGTTCGGTGAGTGAGAGTCCGGGAGGCCCACTCCCCTTCCCTCGTCCCGTCCTTCTCCCTCCTCCCTCCCTCCCTTTTTCTGAAAGGCCGGCAACGCATCTGTAAGCCCTGTGGTGTTGCAGATGTCCAAGGGCGGAGGTGATCATCACTTACCATCAGGTGAGCCTCCTGCCCGTTTACCCCCTTTGTCCCTTAAAAAAAAAGGAAAGAAGATAAATTGATATGCTGTTTAAATCAAATCGAATTTGTTTATATTGATTTTATTGATAAATTATATTAATTATCATTCCTTTAACGTTATCTATACTCGTAGTATGATGTAAATATAAGTACCGTAGGGGTTATTGACTTCCTTTATGAAACAAAACCACCCGTATTAAACTAATATACTAAGGGAGGCATGTCAGGGATGACATGGCGCTTCCTACGTGTTCGTATTTACTTGGCGACACGTCAAACCGCTGGGTGGCTCGTTTATCAAAGTTTCCGTGCAATTTTCCTTATAGCTATATATATACAAGAGATATGCCGTCATTCCTTGTGTACATGGACATGAGTTGACGTAAAATATGTATTAATAAAGGGTGGAGGAACGATCACTGTTTCTAGAAGCCTATAAAGTAATTATTAATAATGGTTTATAAATTATAATTAAATTGCCTTAAATCGAAATTCGATCAATTTAGGAGCTATAGAAGTGATAAAAACTTCTTACAATCTAGAAATCTTTCAACGAATTGCTTAAACTTAATGTTTGTAAGTACTTATACATTTCACAAGATTATTATTTTGGGTACATTTATGGTAAAGTACCTTTCGACCTATACAAGTTCCATATCCTCTTATAATCTTATATATTATATAAAAATGAATTGCTGTTCGTTAGTCTCGCTAAAACTCGAGAACGGCTGGACCGATTTGACTAATTTTGGTCTTGAATTATTTGTGGAAGTCCAGAGAAGGTTTAAAAGGTGAATAAATATGAAAAAAATAGTTTAGGTATTTTATTTATCGATTGAGGCAGTACGAAGTCTGCCGGGTCAGCTAGTTAATGCTAAAAAAGTAGGACAATTTTTAAAAACATGTACATTTTTCGATGTACAATTTATTTAATTTGTAGAATAACATTAATATTATAAAGTAATATGAAAGTCGGATGACGGAACGAAAAGCTGTATTGCTAAATCAGATCGAGAGTAGGTGTATGATAAATATTAATTCTGCGAATAAGTCCGGAAGTCAACGATTCATAGTACCTACATAAATAATATTTTTTTATTTTACTATTAATATACAATATTTATATAGCTTCTTCTAATATATAAAAATTTTGTGTCACAGTATTTGTTATCGCACTCCTCCGAAACAGCTTGACCGATTTTTTAAATTTTTGGTGTAAATGTGGTACGTCTGAGAATAGGTCGTGGGCTACTTTTTATTCCTCTATGTGATAAGTGACCCACTATGGATTTTTTTATTTTTAGACTAAGTATTTATTTTTTTATGATTTCTACCACCAATCCCTATTTTAATAGTGATTAGAACGCAGGCGAAGCCGCGGTAATTGCTAGTATATATAAATATTTGCTTAAGTCCGTTATGAAGAAAGAAATTAGAAACACCATTTTTCTAATCGGGCCTGTTATACACTTAATTTGACAGAACGAGGTCTGTCGTGTCAATTAGTTTTGGCTGTTTTTGGGTCCTGCGCCCATGATTGCTTGAAAAGGCATTTGAAACTTTGATAAGCCAAATAAATTAACAAAAACAGTCGAGAATAGTTTTCGAAGTGAAACTTCTATAGAATCGTTGTAATTTGAAGCTCGATGAAACGAAAATGCGTCACGATAAAGAAAGAAATATATATAGGAAATACATAAAGAAAGAAGTACGTATATGATTAAGTCGGTGAGAGAATGAGATAGAATACATTTCCATGTTGCCATGGTAACCGTTGTTATTGTCTGACAATTATATAATATCATAATATTCTTTCCATATACCTACCATCTTCTATATATATAAAAGAAAGTCGTGTTAGTTACACTATTTATAACTCAACAACGGCTGTACCGATTTGGCTGAAAATTGGTGGGGAGGTAGCTTAGAGCCAGGAGACTTTTTAAGTCGAAAAAGGGCTGTAAAGAGCTGAAATAGGGGATGAAAGTTTGTATGGAAATTACGTCATTTTTAAAGCTAGAAGCTTGATTTGACGTATCAGTTATAATCGTTGCCATGGTGCGTGCAATGCTAATTTAATCAGCAAATATATACCGGGTGGTGCGAAGTAAATATAACGACACGTACCTAGTCGCCTAGTCTATAATATAAAAATGAATCGCAAAATGTGTTGGTAAGCGCATAACTCAACAACACCTGGCCAATTTGGCCAATTCTTTTTTTGTTATGTTTGTTATTGTTAGGAGAAGATTTTTATGAAAGAAAAAAATAAGAAAGTTGTGCGGAAGATTAGAGAATTTAAAAAAACTATTTAAAATTAACGGCGTTTGACGTATCAGTTATGACCGTTGCCATGGTGCGTGTAATCGTAATTCATATTATAATCAAGACAAATATATAGCGGGCGGTGCAAAGTAAAAAATATATACAACACGTACCTATGGACGAACCCGAGCGAAGCGAGGGTGAGCGAAGTGAGGTTATACTATAAATATGTGATTGTAATATGCCTGGTATGATTATTTAATTATTGATGTGTTTCAATTTATTTTGCCAAAGAAGTTTTACTTCAACCGCGCGTAAAGTTTACACGCAGCCACTTTTTTTTTAATTATCATTACTCATTTACGCAGGCAAAGCGACGAGTAAAAGCAAAGATAAAAGCGCTTATAAAATAAGCGAGAACATCAATGTTACCGTTGTAAAACATCCAGTCTCATAAATGTTATGGCGCTACCTTTTATTGCTCGAATAACTTAAATACATATGGTTTCGCAGACATTAATAAGTGAATGAAATAAAGTTAAGAACCAGAGCTATAATTAAGACTCCAACATTGAAAGTTCTAAAAGAAAATATTCTAAATAAATCTTATAACATTTAAGACATATTGAATTTTATTTGTATACTCGTAATGGTTAATAACATATTTTTTTTATTTTTACTATTAACGAGTACTTGCGTAATATTAAGTAACTTAAATAGAAATAATAGCCTTAACAAGTTCAAAACGCATATTAAGTTCTGATGGAGTCCGCCGAACCGCACTAGGCCAGAGTTTTGGAGCCTTATCCCACTGCTGGGCACGGGCTTTACTTTAATACGAGTAAGTAGAAGAAGAAGGCCCGTTCCCAGCAGTGGGACGTTTAAAATGGCTGAATGTGACTATGCTGATAGATGCAATTAATATAAATTAAATGACATGCCTCCAATCAAGCCGATAATCAAGTTTGGCAACATGAAGGATTATGTATTCAGAAATGATAAGAACTTTCGGTTTCCTTTTATTATTTTATAATTTATTTCTACTTCCTACTTTTAAATTATAAATTAATATTAATTAAAGATAACGTAACAAGTACTTACTGCTATTTCACATCATGGTTAATCTACACATAACATTTTATCGCTTAACTTCAAAGAATGATTCATTGAATAAGAATCTTTGGTAGAGATCGGTAACATTATAAAAACACGTCATATTTATAGTTTTTTTAATTGACAGTGATATCGATGTTTCCAGCACTAAAAAAAATAAACGATTTTTATATTACCTACTTACTAGTGACATACCCTTGCTTCTCTCGAATTTATTCCTCTCATAAAAAATATCGACATAAAGTAGCAATATTCTGACTTCAGCTGCGATTTGTAAATAAGATCGCTTAAACCCAACCATGCCTCAATTCCTTTGCAATTTTGTTTACTTACGTTTCGTACCTTCTCTCCACCGAAATATAAGCACTTCCTTATATAATATTTATTACTCGTATATTACATACTTAGTCTACGATTACTGTCTACCATCGCAGTTTCCACGCTTTTTTGCCTACATTTATAGCTTAAAACATATGGTTAATATCAAACTTGATGGGAATTAAAACAACATGACGCTAAAACACGTTTTAAAGCCTTTTTAATACGATAAGCCGATTACATGCGGGCAAATAAAATAGGTAGAAGGACGTAAAGGCTCAGTATATTTTATATTTTTTCATATTTATTGTTATAAATGGAGACTTTTTTTAGTATTCAAAAATATGCGTAGATAGTAAATTATAAAAGCAAAACAGTATTAAAGAGATCGATAATTCATCGATCGTACATAATATTGACGACTCGTTTGGCTCAGTTGGTAGTGACCCTACTTTCTGCACCAGCGGTCGCGGGTTCGAGTCCCGCTGGGGGCATTCATTTGCTAATCACAAATGTTTGTACTCCAGTCATGGGTGTTTATATTTATAATATGTATGTATTTAACATTTATATGTGTAGTATATCAACTATCTGGTATCCGTAACACAAGCCTCGTAGCTTACCACGGAACTAGATGGCGCTGTTGTAATAATGTCCCAACATATTTATTTATATTTATTTATTTATTACATAAGTATTTATTTACTTTAATTAACTATAAGTTCTTTAGCTTAACAAAATGGAAGATATAAATTGCGTTTTCATACTAATATTACTCGTTAGGTATTATGTATGTTGGTTTGTTTGTTGTGGCTCTGTACAGCAGTATGTGGTCTATATATAGAATGTCTATATATCAAAGACACCTATTAGTTTATTATGACGACGTTTGGCTCTTTATATTACATGTAGTACATCAACTATATGGTATCCGTAAAACAAGCTTAGCTTAGCACGAAACTAGATGGCGCTGTTGTAATAACGTCCCAATTTATTATTTATTATTAATTCCAACCTTCAGATACGTCTTTTATATAATACAAAGAAGAATGGTTTAAAGTTACCTTTCACTTAAAATACATTAAAAGATTTAATCCCAAGTACATATATAATTATATACTTATTAATTTTACACCATTATTTAATAAAACATAATATATTATGAAACAAAGTAACCACTGTTTTTCTACTAAACTTAGATTTTACACATCGTTTAACAAAACTGCAAAGTGCGATATCGGCGCAGTTCAAGCGAATTCAAAAATTCTACGAATGCTCGCTCCTCACATCACCACTCCACCAGAATTTTTATGCAAATAATCGACACAATTCCGATTTAAATTTTCAGTTTGCAATCTCATAAAATGCTGTGCATATTCTATGAAAGACTGAGTAAATTAAAACGCTTAAGTGTGCATTTTTATTTGTGTTGCCTTCGCACAGTATTTTCCTTTTCGATATAATTACATAAACGCGCTGAAATATAGTTCAATTATATCAATTTTTATATACCAACTTTCCATAAAATTATCAACTTCATCATTTTAAAATTTTGGTGTTGACAAATTCAGCAATCTATCATTTTTATTGTACTGTACCGTACCGTACGTAATAACAATATAGATAGCGACCTCAGCTTACTGCTTATTTGTCTAAGCAACCATTTTACCAATAAAGTTCATTTTAAATTCTTGACTTTTATATAAGCTAATAAGTCTAAAAGTAATAAGTCTAATCTTAGAAATATAGCTTTATTCTAGATAAGAGAATATTATTTTTAAAAAAGTACAAAAACTTTTGGTGTTTTGAACCAAACACTCGAGTATGTACGGTGTTGCTGCTACGAGTATATGAGTCGTGAAGGTATCAAAATTCGTTTAACAAATGAAACGTAACTCTAACCTACAGGCCTGTGGAATTGAATACTTTTTAAACAAAAACGGTGGAATGAAGCGGGTGGAAACTTTGTAACGCTTTCACAGACAATCAATCAACTCTATGAGTTCGTTTTGTGAAAATATCAAATTTCTCGATAACTGATTTTGTTTTAATTGAATTATTTGCTTAGTTAGTTTTGTTATTGAATTTTACAGTTAATAATTATTAATGTACGCCTACCATAGAAGTTGTTCCATTGACTACTGTATAAGTTCATTGCTGAACCAGTGCATAATACACATAAAAAGGATAAAACTAAATAAATAAATATTTTGGGACCTTAACACACAGCACTACCTATTTCCATGGTAAGCTTGCGTTATGGATACCAGATAGTTGATATACTCCATACAGGTTAACACCCTAATCATACATATAATTATAAGCACCCATGATTGGAATACAAACATCCGTACTCATCACACAAATAAATGACCCAGCGGGACTCGAACTCGCGACTGCTGGCACAACAATTTTAATCCATCAATATATATTATTCTTTGATCAGAGTTCTCAAACGATTGTACTGAACGATAACTATCTTCGTCTACTCTAATAAAACAGTTCTATAAAAGTTAATAATAAATTGTGCAAAATGTTTTCAAAAGGTGAAGCAGATGGTGATAAATCGGCATTTTCTCTATGAAAAACATATTCGTAAAGTATTTTTTATTTGAACATTAACCTTTTTGAACAACTCATTCAATATTCGTTATAATGTATGTAATGAATATGGTACGAAGAAAAAATTAATTATATCCTTCATGTATTCTACTTGAAGTTGTTATATTTAATTAACGAGAAATCCTTACTAGTGTTATGTATAGTGGCTATCATGAATATATGCATAATTACGATATAATTAGTTTGATTATTATAATTTGTGTGGCTTTAGAAGATCCACTTATCGATTCGACATCGTTAAGTATCCATTATGTGCTTGAGGCTAATTTATTATGTAATTTACATAATTTATATTGTTACCTATATGTATTATTATACAAAATAACCTAACCTAACCTAACCTAACCTAACCTAACCTTTTTCTTTATGGGAAAAAGGGGGCAAACGGGCAAGAGGCTCACCTGATGGTAAGTGATCACCTCCGCCCATGGACATCTGCAACACCACAGGACTTGCAGATGCGTTGCCGGCCTTTCAGGAAAGGGAGGGAGGGAGGAGGGAGAAGGACGGGAGTAGGGATGGGGAGTGGGCCTCCCGGACCTTTCGCTTTTATAATATATTTACTAAAACCTTCCCTGAGAACCACTCTATTGATTGGCGAAAATAGCATGAAAATCGGTGCAGTACTTTTTGAGTTCCCACGTGCATCTCAAAATCACTGTTGAACGAAAAAAGTACCTCGCTCCTCTTGATCTTATGATTTTTGTTTTATTTATCACTCTCCGTTTTATTGTACTTTTTACTGCACTTCCATATAATGGCTACTTTTAACAGTCTCGCGATGGATTCGTTTTAACTTTATTCTGGTGTTGCTATTATTTTATTTTTATCCGACTACGTAGAAGAAGGTTTATATTTATAGAGTATGTATGTATGCTTGCATGTATATTTCTTTCGTGGGCTCTATAGCCTAAGCGGCTAGATCAATTTTAGTTAGGTGTCGTAAACAATATACATCCTCATTGTAAGAGTGTCACATAGTCTTTCAAAAATAAAACTTAGATCATCCGATTGTGCGGGGATTTTAGTCTGATAATTACTCATACGAATATATTTTAAAACAAGAATATATATAGGTACGTGCTAGCAATTCCCGCGGCTTCGTCCGCGTTCTAATCATGTTAAAAAATCGAATTACACGTATTTTATGGCGTTAAATTATAAAAAAAAAACAAAACATCGTTCCAAAAATAAAAAATCTGGAGAGCTACCTTTACCACCTAGCGGAATAAATAATAGCTTACGTCCTATCAGACCTACCAAATATACCATAAAAATCGGTCAAGCCGTTTCGAAGGAGTTTGATAACAAACACTATAACACAGGATTTTTTATATACATATAGGAGATATACATAATATACAATATGTTTCTTCGTGAACTTGTTTCTTCCTTTTAGTTCTCTTTTAGCTTTTTTGCGCTTTTTGTTCTTGTAATTTACTTTGACATAATATTTATAGATAATAATATTTTAGGCAACTGTTCACGGATTTAGGCCTAGCCTTAGCAAGTCAGTTATCTTATAATAGACCCTTCGCTATTCTAATCACCAAAGGCAGCATTCCGATAAGACGTGAATCGCTTCACGATGCAGTACGACCGCGTCGGCGACAGTGGCCCCCAAATAGTTCTTAATGGGGCAAGGTTGACTATTAATAGCCGGTAACTATTCATGTCTGATGTCCCTATCGTCGAGTTATAATATCATTTGAAATAAATATAACATATGTATATATAAGAGCCTAATTAATATTTTCATCAATATATTTTGTTTATAACGTTAATTTGTATGGTTGGATAACCAATTGCCCAGTGAAATTGAATTCGACGCATAACTAATTTCAATTAATATGATTAGGAGTTGAAAATTAAATTTACATTTGCTTTATCTATGATTTATTTTGTAATAGTTAATTAGAGGAAATATGTTGTAGTAAAAGATAGCTATATCATACTATAATTGCTAAGAATTTTATTGACTATACTATAATATATAAGTGCATACTTCATATTTCGGTTAATAGGAACCGAACCTTGTTCCTTCTCAATAATTTACCTTGATTTGTTCAAATGAGGTGATTTAGTTACTGGCATTGGCTCGAGAAAACTATTATGCAGTTAAATGAATTAATGTCGGGGTCGAGAAATTCGGTCGTGGCGACGTTTTATATGGATACGACTACGTGGAATACGATGAATACAATAGAGTGAGAAAGATAAGGATAGTATTAGATAATTTATATTTTCGATACGAGGGACTAATGGGAAGTCCACAGTCTCTTTATTCGGTAAGCGTTGGTTTACGACTTTCACGGAATGTTTTAATTCATGCGCGGCGTCATACTAAGTGCCTTACAAACATTACGTCGGAGGACTCGGTAATTGCGCTTGGCAATTACAAAGGTGACTCGTCCTCTATCTTGACTGCTCGAAACATAAAATTTTCAAGAATTTGTCCAAAGAATTTTAATTTGCTTTGCTGTTTAAATTTTTTAGACGCTAACGTTGTCGTGTTCCCGAATTTCTTTTGCTGGATCAATAAAGATCGTCGCACATCACAGATCCCAATCAAATGCTATATCACCAAATCTTTATATGTTCTCAGAATTTTATGACTCACCATTAACATCTACAGTGTACGTTGACACTTAACTGTATGTAGGTATAATGACATTATAATATTAAAATCACGTCAGCAATTTGATAGTTTACATAACGTTCTGTTTACATCGCATTATGTCCCTATCCACCCTTTTATGCATCAATGCATAATTTATGATCCACAATAATGAACGGTACCAGTCAAATATGTACATATTTTTACTATCATCAAAATAAATTAGGTAAATTTGGTGGAGGACATGTTTGGCCCCGGGAGGGACGTGCGCCCTGCGGATGTGCTGCATTAGTGCCGCTCCCAGGCTATTGCGCTCGACAAACTATTGTGTGCAACCCTTTACACTAAAATCAATCTTAACGACACTACATAGAAGTCAATTTAGTTTATTCTTATGTATGTGCGGTCGCAGACCCAATTCTACTGCGGTTTGGACGCTGAATACGTTTAAAACTGAACTAGACGTGGAATGACCACGAAATTATGGCATGAAAGTATGGTATAAGCGAATGTACGCCTCTTTTCCAACTTGGTAATAATAAATTCTCAAGCCGCGGTTATAGGCGAAGTTTACGGAGACTGCTAGGTGGCTCATACGTTCTTATTTGTCTACGAGTTTTGAACAAGTTCTTATGAGGCGTGTTTAGAAAGAAGTAACTTGGATATGAAAGTTTGCGATTGTAAAGTAATTTGTTTTATTCTTATACATATTAATAAATAATACTGTTAACTAAAGAAAAAGTTATTTTCTCGTTGAGTTTTTAGATGAACTTTAAATTCATTTACAAAAACTTATTATTATATCTATGGCTACAATAAACTAATATGAGATGTATTTTAAGTTTAGTGTATACTGTATATACCTACTAAAATACAGCAACATTGAGTAAAACATTTGCAAATCGTTTATGCATATTCATAGTACGTAACAAATAGATTTAGTTCTAATTTCTAATAATAGTATGAATTACATTGGCTTTAAGTTTATATGCAGTGTATACGCAGCCTTAGCGTGGCATAACCCAAACAAGATGGAATGGTGAAGGTATTGTAGCGGCGAAATTGCTGAGACGTTCTGAGCACTACTCTATGGCTTTACTTGCAGTTGGAATGGATTATTACAAGAATTACAGGACTCTACGATCTTGTTACTGTTGATCTCTACATTCGATAATAAGCCTTATATACTATTTACCTTCTATATTTTTGCTTTTAAGATTGAAATAATGAAATGCATGCTTTCTTTGTGTTTCTTTGATTTAGGAATAAAATAATATGAATTTATTATTATTGTTAGTAAAATTTTTTAATAATACTAACTGTTTATTTTGACTTTAGGAACAGACTTAAAGTTCTAAAGAGTCTAAAGTTTCTTAGCAACATTTATATAGAAATGTTGAATCTTTATTCTTAATATATAATATGTATGGTATGAGATATATACATATATAGTTAATGCATAGTTTACTAACATAAAACTCAAGTTTAAAAACAAAAAGTATATCTTTCCATTATTCTTGCTAGAAACTGTTTTTGTACAGAAAATATTTTGGTTCACGAGCAAAATTGGATAGCTATTATAAATAAAAAATTAAATTTCATGTAAGATGATAAAAAACGCTAACAGAATACCAAATGATGGATTGACAGGATCAAACATTTCAGCGTCAGCAGAAAGCTAATCTTGCAAAATCAATAATAATATTCAACGTGACTATGATGTCGTACGGCGCGGCGAGACGATGGAAATTACCGACTCGTATATTTCTCATGGCGTTCTGTTGACATTGCCCTTTTAAGCTGACGTCTCAAACGGGGTTGTTAATTAAGTTCACTGTTATGAACACGGCATATTATTGTGACTACGTATTAAGGTGTTATGGTTTATTTATGCCGGTATAAAACTTTCTTAGGTTTACGCGAATATTTGTCATTATAAATGAAACTTTCGCTTCGGATTTTGTCACGGATTTTTTTTAATTTACATTTCCCGACGTTTCGAATGCTTTACAGCAATCATGGTCACGGAAGAGACTAAGGTATTTGACGTATCAGAGGTTTAGATACTTGTTACAGACAGTGCCTACCTACACTTTATGCCGGTATATCAGTATTTGGTAGAGTCGCTAGTAGGACAAAAATCTTATTTTCATTTTAAATGTTGCCGAATCGTTTATAACTGACTGTCAATTATTGATATGTTTATTACGATGTTTGTAGTTTCAATGTTTAATTGCCTTCGTCTTGAATCGACTTTTTTAGTTACATACAGTCTAAGATTAATAAATTGTCCATAATGTGTAGTTGGAAACGATTTGCATTTGGAAAAAAGCAAATTCGATTTAATTATAATTTTAAAAGATAAGTCGTAAAACGTGTTTAGCTTAAACTTTCGCAATGTTATTTTATTTTGTGTTCATCATATTCTTTTAATTTTATATTCTGTCTTCACTTCGCATTTTCTATTGTTTCTGTAGCTTAGACATGTTTTGATATATTTCAAAAACAGCAGTTGTTTAAATAAATTAGATACAAGAAGAATATTTAGAGACGGGTTTCCATTTTCATATTAAAAATAAGATTCTTGTGTCGACAATAAAAAATATAATATTATAATAACTACATAGGAATTAATAGTCTTTTTATAATTATTAATTATTAATAATAATTGACATCATTATATTATGGACGAAACTGATGTAAACAGTTTTAACCATTGAAGGAAATAACAACGTCTATAAAGCTACGTATTTGTTTCAAGTGAAACCAGAGTAGTTCTGTAGTGTATGCATTTTATGTTAATATACTAAAGTAGAGGGCAGCTTGGTCAGTCTGCGAGGCGTCAGATTGAAGGGGTGCTGAAAGGACTACAAGTAATATTAGGGGTAGCAATACAATCTTGAACAAGTTAAATGAATTGGAAACAAGTTCGTGTCAGTCGCTTTGAGGGGTGGAATAAATAAATTTTGAAGATAGAATTTCAATCACAATAAATTGTACTTCACAAATAAATATTTAAGTTAGTTTAATTACTTATTTTGACGTCTGTTCCTATTGGCAGTGGTGGAACCTCTTATATTGGTTCTTGTGTATATAATATGTAGGAATATGGTATTTTTTGTATTATTATTATTATTTATATTAATATAAATTTATAATAATAATTTTTGTATTATAAACTTATTGTATTTTATTTTTTTTTAATTTTATTATTTATATTCTCATTCTTATTATTATAATTATAATAATATATGTACAACATTGCAAAATTAGTTAACTTATAGGAATCTGATATTTCTTATCAATGCTGCAACTAAGCATCTCATTATGTACTCAACTCGTATTAGAATAGTACCTGTGACCATTAGAAAAACAAAAAAGTTCTGAATAATGTTGAAGTAAAAAACATGATAAACGTCTCATTAACCTGTATTTCCTGTGTATTGTTATGTTAGACATTCAGAAAATACTGGAACGACCATGTTTTTAAACTATAAAATTATTAAATATTAGACTTTAATTCTCTTTAAGTTTAGTTATTAAGATATTCTAGAAACTTAAACATTAATTAACAAGTGCGAGTAGAACTCGCCAACCGAGGGTTCCTTACTAATTTAAAAATATACGGGTCTTGACAGACAGATAGACAGACAAACATACTGACAGATCTTTTCCATTCCTTCCTTTTGAGGTACGGAACCCTAAAAAACAGCGCGATGTCACGGGCGTAAGGTAGTTAAAAACATTTGACTAATATTTGATTTTATTTTCCATTTCAATGAATTCGTTTCAATCACTTTCTAGAGACACGTTTGATATCGACTTGTTTGGTTTGATGGAAGTCGTAAAAATTCGTAGCTTGAAGTCATGGCAATAAAATCTAATTAATTTGTTTTCATTGAAAGACTTCCATCGGCAATCTAACTTTATAACGGATAACGGATGTGTGCTAGTGACGGTATGAGTGTGGGTTCGTATTTACATATTTGTGTTTGTGTGTGTAGTCGGGAACGGGAGCGGAATCAAAACATGGCGTATATAGGGAGCAAATGTTTACATTTAATGTCGCAGACGGACCACCGCGCAACGCGACTGCAACACGTTTCAAAGTTTACAGTCATCTATACATATAAAAATTCTAAATTAGTCGAATATGTAATACGTACACTGAATATTTAATTGAATCATTCAGTATTGACGATACAGAATTTTTGTCTGTCTGTCAATAACGCATCAGTCTATATAAATATAAATAAATAAATAAATATATTGGGACATTATTACAACAGTGCCATCTAGTAGTAAGCTACGAGGCTTGTGTTACGGATACCAGATAGTTGATATACTACACATATATAAATTTTAAATACATACATATTATAAATATACATATATACTCTATTCAATTTACACTTGTAATATCAATAATGGTCTATTTTATATATTTTCTGCAACATTACACTGTCATACCTACTTTTGTTAGTGTAAGAAAAACTTTTCTTTGTACTGACGTATTTTGAACTCAAAATATACACATACTTACACTTTTACAAGTAATTTGAATATAAATATTCACATGTACTTAAATAAGTCATTCTAGTAGGTCTGTGCGGAAATTACCATCGACTGAACAAAGTTAAGCTGAAAAGCGCTGGAGAAATCTTAACTTTTAATTTTGAACCTCATACATATTGTAATTTAATGAATGCGTTGACTCATCTGTAAAAATGTTAATCAGTCTAGGCACTTTCGTTTTCCTTATATTTCAAACGGCATTATAAAAAAGATATAGGTATACATGTTATTGAAAAAACTTTAACTCAAAGTATTAGCATACTTATAAATAATAAATATAAATATGTTGGGACATTATTACAACAGCGCCATCTGGTTCCGCAGTAAGCTACTTAACGTTCTTGTGTTACGGAAACCAGATAGTTAATATACTATACATATAAATTTTAAATACATACATATTATAAATATAAACACCCATGACTGAAGTACAAGCATTCGTGCTCAACAAATGGATGCCCCCAGCGGGACTCGAACCCGCGACCGCCGGCGCAGAAAGTAGGGTCTCTCCCGACTGAGCCAAACATATCGTCACTTACGAAATATTCCTTATATTTTAAATACATTTCATATTGTACATGTTTCAATAATAAGTTTTTCATCATAATGTATAAATAGCGGTGACGTATTAGTTCGAATGCGCTTACTGCATCGGAAGTCTTGTCTACAATCCATGGACAAGGTTAGAAAGACTAATGTCATGGCCTGCAGTCATTTGCATGAGATTGTACGCATGCTTCTAAATTTAGTGGTAAAAAGGCCACGTATTATACGTACGAAGAACTTTATGAATCACAATAATTGAAATTAACGTTAATATTTTTTTATATCATTAGCGACACAGCCTTGATTTGCTCGGGTTCGTCTCTAGGTAGATTTTAATTTTTTGAGCGGGATCCTGATTTTATTATAAGACAAAAGTAGTTTAAGATACTCCTTATAATATCAGCTATCTGCCAGTGAAGTCCCGTCAAAATCTGTCCACCATTTTCAGATATTAGCCGGAAACAACAAACAGACAGACAAGTTAAAAATTGAGTTTTTTTATATCGTGTATAATAACGAATGCACTTAGTAAATAGCTATTGTGTTGATGTTACCAACAGACACTCCAATATTATGTGTATGTATAGATGCAGAGATGTATAGACTATAAATGAGATTTTATATAAGAGTTAAGAGTTCTTAAAAAACATATTTTGTTATAAATTTAATAAATTAACACCCATTTATATATAAATTCTAGAATGAACATCATATGTTAGCAAATTAATTAAGATTTGAAACTTTCAAAAATTCAAACAGTCATATATCTTCATGAACTTCATAACTTTGTGTACTAATGGTTAGTATCTATTTTAGTAGTAGAATGTATAGCATGTAGTTAAAAAAATAAATTGGTTTTATGTATAACGTAGGTAGAAGCCGATCCGATCTCCGACGATGTAATCGAATATGGAAGGCCGCCAGCCGTTTCCTTTTCGGCCTCCTAGACCATGTTTTCGCTTTTTTACCGCCCATAAGTAGTGACTCATTTGGCCCCATTTGGCCTCAACTAAGCCCATTAGCCGATGCGGATGAAATTTCACGACCCGCTTTAAAAACATCTTAAATTCCTGATGCTGACAAATAGATAAGATGTTTAAAATTATTTTATAATTGCCTTTAGATCTTATGCGACGATAAAGATTATATGGACGTAGTCTTGTCTATTGTTTTACTGGAAATAAATGTTTTTGTGCTGTTTTTTTCTTAATGATACTTTATGAATTAAAATAATGTTTCTATAACTAAATAATGTGAAAAAAGCGTTTATTCAATACCATAATAACCATTGTATAATGTGCAGATATGTGAGTAAATTTTTGTAGTTCTTGTTGATGGATGTGATATTGTCATCGATCATAATCAATTATACTGAATAACCACACAGAGTAATGAAAAAATATTCATTTTATTACTGAGGTTCAAGAGTGCACGATACATGTACATATTTCCCCACAATTAATACCAAATATCTAATGACTGGGAATCGAATCTGTAATTACAGACATAGAAGTCAGTTATTTTAAACGGTCTCATAATCTCATATTATAACAACGGACTTGCTTCTTATGGTGTAGCGCTTAATGTCAGTTTAAAAGTGCAATAAAGGAAAGGAAATGTAAGCGTGTGGTTGTTATTGCCCCTGCGAGGGTGATTTTAGCTCTTTGTTACTCAATGACACACATAGCAGTGGTGTGTGCTTAAATATATATCTATGTACAATGTACATACTAGTGTATACCAAGCAGTTAAGTTTCTGAAAATGAAATATGCGAATAATTAGGGCCTAATATTATATTAAGTCATCATCATTTTCATTAATATTATTGACTTTATAGAAAATTATGAAAGATTTGTAAAAATTTAACTTAAAACGTAATAAAAACCCAGACCCATACCAGACCAGACGATGTCTAGTGGTACCTATATCAATTTTCGAAATAAAATAAATAAAAAATAAAAAATTGTATAACATTTAAAACAAAGCTATTTGGAGCAAACACTACAATAAATAATATTAATTGACTTAATATAAAATAATTAAAATAAACATATGTTGTTATTAAAATGATTTTTACACACTTTGATTACTCTATGAAAGAAAAAGCAAACCCATGTAAACTATAAGAAAAATCTACCCATATCTTATTCACTAAAGATATACCTGATATACCCTAACAGGAGGCGTTGACCGCCCGCCATCAGGTGTCTACTTTCGCATCTGCCCTTCCGTGTTCAATGAACCGACTACCCTCTATCTATTGCGAGCCTTTGTTACCTTAATCTCTGCGAGATAAGAATCTCTTAGTTACGTTATTGTTCGTGCAGCCAAAGCCGCCCAGGGACTGCAATTTAGGATAGTAAAATTGTAGTGCGTCTAAGCTTAGATTTTTTGTTTCATAAGATGGGATGATTAGATTTTATTTTTTTTTTATTGATAATTGATGTTTTTTTTATTGTGAACGGTTCAATATTTTTAAATAGTTACATTTTTAAATAGTTTTTACCCAGGAATAAGTTACATTATGGGTAAGTAATAAAAGCATATTCAAGATGAAAGAGATTTGTACCAAAAGCTATAGATTAAGTTATTTTTGCTTAAGTGTTTATCTTATTTTAGGAAAGGCGGAAACGAAAGGAGTTAAGTACTCAATTCGGCTCAATCTTTTTTTGGTACATTATTTTTAATCAGTGGGCGGACATTTCTAATAAGCTATCACATGAATTCAAGAAAAATCAACCTACGATGGAATACGATGATTATATACATTATTTATACAATAATATTGCAATTTAAATTTTAGAAGTCAGTATGACTATGCTAAGAGCAATTTTAGATATGCAATTGTTTACCACAAGTAGATTAAACTAAGTACATGTACATAGGTACATTATCTTTTACAGGCTCAATGCTTCCAAGACACTACAGAGACCAAAAACTTAATTACCGTGCGACACGGTCGGCTGCGCATTTCCTGCAAACAAAGCGGGTACTACGAGTATAAACACGAACTATGCGAATGCTGGTTCCCACATGGTGGTTGGTCTGAAAAATAAACAGTTGCTAATGTGCCGGCTGCTTGCCCTCTGTGCATATAATATTGAAGTTAAGTGCTTCGTATGTATTCACGATTACGCCATAAAGTTCGTAGATTATATATTTTACATGCGAACCGGTGTGGAACAGATGTTTTGAAATCACACGTTGAATCTTTACAAAATTTATTACGTCACTCAAGTATAACCGAATTCAATTACAAGATTTTTTGAAATGTTCAGCTAATAATAACTTTAATTTCTAGAACTGTGGATGCCATTTGCTATAAATAAAGAATGATGCAAATGATATACGATTACAGATAATTTTCTCTCAATTAGCATGGTAATGTAATACGGTACTCCCATCTCGAGTAAGATGAGTACCAACATTAGCAACACTGATCCCAATCCACGCACGTCAGAGCTATTCCTTTAACGAGTTCGAACTCCTGCGGGGATGACAAATCGATCGGAAACCCGGCTCGTGGAGTACGCTCTAAGCTGAGATATGACAGCCATTCGTACCAGCGAGATAAGCCGGCGGGCTATTTATATCGTGTAAGAACAGGTTTCCATTACAAACTAGAAATTTTAACGTGACGAGAAATTTGCTTGACGGTTCAATGGATACGTTCACAGAAAATAGTCAAATTTATTTAGTTTTACGCACATTAACGTCAAGACATTGTGGAACCCTTAGGTACTATATAATATGTTATACATTAAATAATTAAATGAAACGTTACGTTTGACGGGTGATAATGGTAACCTGCACTAAGTGCAGCCTGGGATTGATAGCTCGCGTGAGCACCGCCGACTCGCCCGAGTTAGCTCATGTCACGTACAGGCGGGCCTAATCCTACACATTTAGCAAATGGACGAGATTATGTATTATGTACTATACATTGATTGTGATATACGGGTTTAGATGGTCATTCTCCTCCAGTAAATCCCTATAAAATGAGCAATCCATTACGAATTCATTGACTAATATCAATAGTTCGTCTTGAAATTTTGAATTGAGTGTGAACGTGGAATGTTAATCTAAATACCTACGTTAAATCCATCTAAGAGCTCTTTGAATATTATGAGTAATGTGTATTAAAATAGTTTTACAAATAATATTAAATATCTATATGAATTATAAAAAGGATTTTTCAGACATGAGATATTTTTTTGGAGTAAAAAATGTGATGACCCGTACTATGTATAACCACTATACCAAATTTTATCAAAATCTGTCAAGTGGTTTTCTAGTGTTGCTTCACAGACAGACAGACAAACATTTTAGAAACTATTGATTCGATTCGATAATTTTCAAGTGGTAGTGCCATGCTTGTTACCTTCGGGTAGCAGCCGAATGGGCCGGCACGCCCCGTATAGTACCACTCTCTCACAGGAGACCGGCGTGAAGTGGCAGCTATGCTGTCGCGTTTCGTCCGGTAAGTGAGAGTCCGGGAGGCCCATTCCCCATCCCTACTCCTGTCCTTCTCCCTCCTCCCTCCCTCCCTTTCCTGAAAGGCCGGCAACGCATCTGCAAGCCTTGTGGTGTTGCAGATGTCCATGGGCGGAGGTGATCACTTACCATCAGGTGAGCCTCCTACCCGTTTGCCCCCTTTGTCCCATAAAAAAAAAAAAAAAGATAATTCGATACAAAATTAAGAGAACAAAAAAGTTGGTAAGTAATATGTATATTAAACCTTTAATAATGAGATTAACTGTTAATACTACAAAACAGTAATTATGTATTGTTGAAGCATGAATGACTTCAAACAGAGGTTTGTAATAATGACCTCAAATCTCTACTCGCTTTCCATCGACCCTGATCAAAGCAGGCTATTTGTTTTTCTTCAGCTGCAAAAACTCAAAGGAATCAATAGAAAAAGGCTTTTTTAAATTGATAGCAAAGGCTTGGTAAAAAGTTATCGAGGAAGTGGATCATGGGCGGTCGTGCATGACGCGTGCCATGTCCGGCGGACTTCATGCTGTAATTTATGGAGTACCTAATAAGTAAATGCCGATTTTAAGTTTACCGATACAGTTCTACATTTCTTTTGTTATAATATCTGTTTTAATGCATAATTATTTTAATTAGTATATACAATATACTAATGAAAATTATTAATAAAAATAATACATATGTATATATAAGTATATGCACCTAGTATTTTTAGAAGTGTTTTATTATTTTAACGGTTAGTATAAAATAGAATATACATATATGTACATATACAGTATAGAAAAGACGGTAAGTAAACATAAATAAATATTAAACTTCCACCTCTTTTCACTACCGTCTGAAAATTTACAACAAAAAAGTCTATAAAATTATAATTTGAGAATAACTTACAAAATATTATAGTTTAACACTTAACAATGGTAAAGTATTTAAAAGTAAATTATTTTCAATTAGGATTTTTTTGTGTGGAAAATAATTTAAATTATGACTGTAAACTACAAATAAAACCGTTTTTCGTAACAAAAGAAAAGCGCCTATTAAAAATTCAATTTGAATATGCTTATTACGGTTTGTTAGAACTTGTACTTAAAGCCATAGCTCTGCCCCATTTATATTTTCAATATTTGCTAAGGTACCTTATAATTGTCGTCATTTAAATTTACATAAACTTGTTGAGCCACACATGTGGTTTAGATGACTGAAACTAATTAGATTTTAGACTTTATGCTTTTCGTCTATGGTTTATATTTGGTTGACGAGTATTTTGTGTGAACGCACTCAATGTTTGCACAGTTGTAGCTCGCATTTGCGCGTCTACTTGTACGTGGCATTATCGAGGGCTCCCAAATTCAAACACGCTGTGAAACTATTACATCGCTGTGTTGCCGTATTAAAATGTTTTTTGACTTTTCGAATGTTGCCAAATGAATGTTGAAAATATACATCTAGGTATATTAATATTATAAATGTGAATGTAAGTCTGTTACGCTTTCAGGCTAAAACCACTTAACCGATCATCATGAAACTTTGTTCACATATTTTTAGAGGTCTTAGAAGTAACATAAGATACTTTTTTGAATCATGAAAACTATGAACGCGGGCGAAGCCGCGGGTACTGCTAATAGCTTATATGATTATTTAGTTTTTTTTTAATTTATGCCTTAATATTTTTATATATTTTAAAAAGGTTATAATGTGCCTTAGTATTGTAACGAACCTTGGAGCCAAACAGTTCTCTCATTTGCACCTCACATTACAGTATACTTATATTGTTTTATTAGATTTTTATTAAGAAAAAATTTAGGCTTATTTTGACTATCAACAATTTTTACCGAAAGCTGCAAATATCGGCGTCTTACTGTCGCCTTCGAAATTGGAAACACTTGACTTTGCATCTGAGATTACTGGAACTAGCATAATATTACGAAGCACATTCGAATTCGATGACTCACCATTCTTCAACACTCTTGAAAAGAAACGATTCATCGTAAACGAAATGAATGCCTTATTTAATGACCAGTACTTGTCGTGCTTCCAACAAACTAAACGGAATCGTCTCAATTATAAAAAACTGTGACATTCATATGAAAATACCATCCAGCTCTCGGTAATTTGCCAATGAATTTCATTCGGTTTTAACATTGTTTTAAATTTTTATTTCAAAAATGTTTTAAAAATATTCAGTCTCATACGTATCATACTTATTCAAGTATTAATATTCATATACTGATAATACCTAATATAATTTTAGGACCATACAGTGAGATAAATATTTTCGACTGACATCTATAAAAAAAGTTCTCAGGGGGGTGGCTTCTACAAAGTGGATTTAAACAGATCCTATACATCACATATTTACGTAAATAGACTAGTGACTCACCCTTGTTCGTTCGGGTTCGTCTCTATCAAATCAAATCAAAATATACTTTTTTAAAAAGACTTTTACAAGCAGTTTTTAATCGCCACTTTTTAAGTTATGAATATACAGAATTGAAATTAAATTTCGGTATGTAAGTCTGTGAGGAACCTACCACCGACTCGAAAGGCAGTTCTGCTTAGAAGAGCCGGCGAGAAACTCAACAGTTGCTCTTTTAAAAATAATATAGGAACTAGCAATTTCCGCGGCTCCGCACGCGTTTTATTGTAAATTGATTACAAAGTGATTACACTTTTAAAAATTAGGAATTGATGGTGGAAGGATGAAATCATGTAAATTTAGGATTATTAGGGAATAAAAAATAGCCTACGACCTACCTACCTACCTACGACAATTCTCAGACCTTCCATTCCAAATACAAACGAATATACACAAAAACAATCATAAAAATCGGTCAAGTCGTTTCGGAGGAGTTCTATAACAAACACTGTGACACGATATTTTTATTATATATATAAAATCCTTCTGTTTTTAAAAGTCGTGCAATTGACATCATTAGTTGAACCACAATATTCAAGCTATGCTTATCGGTTTGGTACATTTGCTTTGCCCTGGTTCTGCGCGTGCTATGGCGCATCGCCAAATATCTACAAGGGTTTTGTAACGACTCTTTCATTCCCAACTTCACTAAACTACTGCTGATAAACAACTTTCACATTTTATATAACTTTGCTGAATAATCTATTAAAAATCTATGGATGTTTAATATTTTATTTTTAATACGTAAGGGACAACCACTAACCTTACTACTGCTTTTAATGTATAGAATAAATAATAGCGAATAAAAATTATAACGGTTAAAGTTACAGTACACATATACACATATGCAATTGTGGAAAAATCTAATAATCAAAATTTATCAGCATTGAATGTGTATTAATTGGATTTAACATTAATTAAAATATGGCTATCTATTTTACACACGGTGATGCGTTTTAGAACAACTATTTGAACGGATATTTATAATATGTTAAAATCATTTAAACTTTAAATCATTTAAAGTTATATAATATGTGTAGTGGACCAACTATCTGATATCCGTAACACAAGCCTCGTAGCTTACCACGGAACTAGATGGCGCTGTGTGTAGTAATATCCCAACATTTAACTTTTGATTTCCGTCGCTATGAAATGGTTGCATCAAATAATTTCACTTGCCGATTTTTCGATCACTCTTCTAGAACATCTAAAGATAATTATTAATAAAGACTTATTGGCTTACCTTCTATGATCATAAAGTTTATATTTAACTTTATTTATCTGGTTTAATAAAAATGGCAGCTGACAGCGATTATAGTAACAGAGCTTTCATGCTAAAAGCTCTAATAAAGACTAAATTGATTCTGTCACGAAACTAGTAAGTTCACTACCCGTTAAAATACAACACGTAATAGATGCTTTACAACAAAGGGTATGGATACTTTGTTGAATAATTAGTTTGAAAAGGCTTAAAAGTACTTTCGATAAAATACTTAGGTAATAAGTTTAGGTAATTTTACTTTGAACCTAAAAAGACGTATCGATTTCAAAGTCACTTTAATAATAATTGAAATAATTCGACCAATAGTGTTTGATATATGGGTCTATAAAATATTCTTGTAAAATTAAATGGAAATGTATTCATAAATTAGTTACGACTTACGACGATATTGCAAAGGTACAAACATAATATAAACAAAAATTCAGTATATCTGTTTTCTTGAACTTAGCTAAAGCCGTGAAAGGTTGGTTTTAAATAGATAGAAGTACAATAAAATACAGTTAAAATTAGATAAATTGCATTTTATTAATTGAGCTATAAAGAACTGAAGTGCTATTTTATGAGAAGTGTAAAATGTTTGACGACGCGTTTGGCGCAGTTAGTGACTCTACTTTCTGCGCCAGCGGTCGCGGGTTCGAGTCCCGCTGGGGGCATTCATTAGTTGAGCACGAATGTTTGTACTCTAGTTATATTTAAAATATGTATGTATTTAAAATTTATATGTGTAGTATATCAACTATCTAGCATCCGTAACACAAGCCTCGTAGCTTACCACGGAACTACATAGTGATGTTGTAATAATGTCCCAACATATTTATTTATTTCAACAATATCTAACTGCTCAATATTTTTATTAATAATATGATTGTTTTATCATATTACGCATGAGTCTGTGGCACTTCAATGTCAAAATGATACTATATTATCATATCCTTGGTACCTAAATGTTGGAAGCACTTTAATTGGACGATCCTCGGCTTCAGAGCGACCCAATTTGGCCCCAGAAGTGACATTATCAGCCGAAATGAAATATACTCCTGCGTCGTGCGACGAGTGTAGGATATCACCTGCAGGGGGTCTCCCCAGGGCTCCCCGGGGTCTTCTCAGGATATTTAGACTATAAAATTTTGAGTAATATCCACATGTATCTTGCTTATATCTTTAGATGGAAAGTGATTCTTACCGTAAGGGAAAACTGGAGACGTCTTTTTGCAAGAGAAGCCTTTTTATGCTAATGGGTTTGTCGAAAGCATTCCCGCACAGAACTTATTTGGGATTTGTAAAAAATGTTAGTGTTTTTAAAATGTAAAACAGAATTAAGCAAAAATTCCGTAGGTATATAATATAGGAATATTTATAAATAAATAAATTCTAATTTGGTTGGGTAAAAATATTTGACCGTGATACACGGTATTGATACAATAATAAAAAATGCTTTATAAGAGATAAAAATAATGTTATTTGATACTTAATACCACGCGGCTCTAACGTTACAATTTTTTAATGGTCTCGTATCAAATAGATTAGCTTATCAAATGTCTGAAATTGCATTTGTTAAAACATTTAATATGAAAGCCACCGAGTTATATATTTTATATGCATTTAAGTAGTGACTCATACTTGATGCGATCGAGTTTGCCTCTAGGTACTTTTTAACGGTTATTATTAATTTCTAATATATGAGATACCTGCTTTCTCGTACTAAACAGTTATATTACACAGTTAAACAGTTAAACAGTCATAATACACAGTTAAAACAGTTAAAAATATTGGCCAATACAAATTTCTATCGCCAAACCGAATTTCATCAATAATCATAATATTCAAAAAACTATATATTTAGTCTCTGTATCTATAATAATGACTATATCAATAATTTCGTTTAATTTTAATTAATTAAATAATTTTAACATACTATTGTTATTTATAAAAATATTATTTGAATTACAATTTATGTCAAAGATTCTATTAGAGTACTAAAAAGCGTCAAGTTATGCAAAAATTGCATAAGTACACTCTACATTGCAGCTTGACATCGCCAACATTCACATCCCGGCACGAACGCTTCGAACGGGATCAATGAGAGATTCTTCGAATTATTTGCTTGGAATTTGGAAAATTTGTCAGCACATCCGTTATACCCATAAACGTCTTTGAAAATGCAAAGAGAGAATTTTATGCTCTATAATCAATATTTATATTCAAAAAGGTTAAATTTTAGGTCTAATTACTAGTAATGTAGCTCAACTCGGATACGTGTCTCGGTTTTCGTCTATTTAAAATATATAAGTAGAGTTACCTTTCGTCAATATTTATATGCATAATGGTAACTTAAGTAATTTAACCAACAACTTATAAATGCGACTTTATATACCTACTAAATTCCATCAGATCAGATCACTCGTTCAGATCAGGTGCCTTTCAGCGTGAAGAAATTATAAACATAGAAACGCATACGATTTTTTTTAGTTTTCAATTTGTAAGTAATAACTTATTTATTCCAAAATAAAATAAATAAAATACAAAATTTTAAAATTAATTAATGAATAGTAATATGATTTTTGCTTGGCGTTAAATATTAGTACACGACTCGACTTCCGAGAAGTCGCTGTCACAATCCTAAGAAAAAAGTATCTGATACAATTTCACATTTTGGCAAAAAATTGCACGAAATGCAGTGCTTTCATACAAAATTTGTAACAAAAACCTTTTTTCTATGCCATGTCAGCTATTTGTCTTTCGGTCGTGACGGAAACCTGGAGAGCCAGATAATATCTAAAGTTCCTTAAATTTACTGAGTACGAGGTACGTATTTATCATGATTTTTGAAATGAAAAATAATTTTAACAAAATTGAGTTAGTTCCTTTGTGTCTTTGTCTTTGTCTTTTTTCTTATATTATGCGAATAGTATAGAATTTTAAATGACAAATAACATTATTAAACAATGTCTCACGCAGCGTCTGTATGTCTGTTTGCGTCAAACTCAATAACTACTGAGCAGATTTTCATGCGGCTTTTACCTATAACTGGAGTGATTTATGAGGACGGTTTACATGTAAAATTCATCAAGGTTTTATATTTATTACATGAAATATGAAGATGATTGAGGTAGATGTCGTAAAAAAAATCATACCGTCATAGAGCTTTATTGGCGTACGGTGAGGCGTAACGCGGCGTTAACTAATAAAGTTAGATAGGAAGGCAATGAAAACAATGTGTTATAGAATTATTCCTCTTAAAAAGGTTTTCTTATTAAACTATATGTACCTAGGACGAGCCGGAGCGAAGCGAGGATATGCCACTAGTATTCATACATTGGCCTTAATAATTAATATTTTTAATTAAAAAGTTCACAAGTATACTTTAGGATGATTGATAACAAAAAAGATATTCATATTAATGTCATTGGAAATTTTCAGTGATTGTAATTACAGATTGCGCTGACGTAAATAGTACGTGTGCGTAATAACTACGTAACGAGATGTCATTCGTTAAAATTATGTATGTCATTCACTTTATTAAGTGTTCAATAGGCGTTTTAAAGATTATTGCAAGTCAAAATGATTATCAAGTATAGTCGAAGACATTTTTTGTTATATCCCAAATGCTTTTCCGTCCTTTATCTCTAATTTATTGGACACTAATCACGTCTTCCAATTCTATAAAATTAAGCGTTTTCAGTTAGTTAAGTTTTTACTATGTTTTTGAGTATAAGCAATATAAAGTTTGTTATGTTTAAGTGTACGATTTATATAATGTAATATTTATTTAAGTAGCGATTAAAACCGTCTAAATATTACGAGGATCCTGAGATAAAAATTAAATGTACCTTTAGAAAATAAGCAAGCTAAAGTATAGAAAAAAAATCAAAACAATGTTAACGAAATACATGGATAAATTATTATTACAAGTTATTTCATTTATTGAATGAATTATCTTAAAGAATGTTGTTCTAAGAAAAAGGTCCTGTTGCTTTTTTACTCCTTTGTAAAATAATTTTAACAGGAATTCCGTACTTTGTATTTATGTCAGGAAATAAGAATATATTGATCTTTTACTATATATTAAGGTAATATGTAGGGTAGGGCCTTAAGGGACCAATTAAAATTATCAGCTGAAAAGATCACATAGACGTTTTTAGACCCACTGTTTAGAAGTTTTGGTTTAGAAATTCGTAATTGTATAGAGTGGATCCTCTTCGGGTCATTTAAGTATAAGTAGATATATCATATCTTTTAGAGATTTTAGAGCTTCTATTATTTTTTACAAGAAAAAACTATGGATCTATGGTTTTCTATGTTGATATTTTTTAAACTACCGTATATTATTTCATATATTAGTAAAAAGCTGTTATTTAACAGATCAACTTAATTTATTCGTAAAGTAATTAGGTAAGTATGATTTATGAAATTGGGAGTCACTGCTATATCAGCGATATATTTTATACTGTAATGTTACGCCCACAAATTATACGCGAGCAGTTTTCGTAAACTAAAACAGAACAATATTTATTATTAATACATAATATGTACATACTGGTATGGTGGCAAATTACTTGTACACATGTGTTATTTATCTATACATATTATAAAACAAAGTCCACCTCCTCGTTTGTCTGTCTGTCTGTTCGCGCAAAACTCAAAAACTACTACACCGATTTTTATGCTGTTTTCACTTTTCACCAATGGAACGAGTGGTTCTCGAGAAAGGTTTTAGTATATAATTTATCAGGTATTTTAATACAAAAAGCGAATTTTTTTTTTGAAAATTCTGAAGAATTTTCAACTTTCTACGTAACACGTACAACGATAGACTATTTTTTATTTGTGTTATATCACAACCACAGTAATAGTTTAAACAATATTAAAAAAACTACTACTAGTAGTTACTTTTAACTTCGATTTTAGGAAATTCAGTATTTCTATCGTAAGTTATGAAAAATACAATACGTTGCTAATCGTACGTTGCACGTGTTTAGTGCACGTTAGAGTTATGTTTCTTAATAACAAAATGCGAACTTTATTTGGTAATAGCTTCGGTAAAGTAAATTTGTACATATCCAATTAAAATTTAGTAGGTACGTTTTACTATTCACATTACTTATGTAGAAATTTCTACGAATAGCTCGTGTGGTTCGATGTTGAACACAAATTCAAAGTATTCTTTTAGCGGCTCCCAGTTCCAAGGAAGTCAGGTATCGAAACATTGGAAGCATTGCAAGTGTTGACTGTTCCGTCGTAACCATTGTTCTTTGTTGAACGGTCGTTAATAAAATTCCACCGCTGTTTGCCGATGCCTTAGTTCAGTCTGCGCAAACATCGCAGGTAAATACGCCAAATGGAATACAATATTGGCTTTCTGTTTATACCTCCTTATTACTAAGCGTTTAAGCCTATTTTGCCTTGTGACGCAATTACTGAAGTTTGTTTGAGAGTTAACTTGAATTCGTGTCCAAGTTGTTAGAGACTTTGAACGTACCTGAAAGTAATCTAACCGCGCATCCCGATTATGTAGAAGCAGCCGTGTACAATATGCATTACTGTCTTACTTAACTAATGTACTATAAATAACAATGTGTAAGAAGCAATGGATGACAGATTAAGTGATTTTTTGTTCCTATAAGTGTTTGAGTATGAGGCAAAGCTGTGGTTGGTCTCGTATTAAGCGGGTATCGGCTGTCTCGGGGGAGGTCGTGTTTGTTCACTATTCTCGTCAGCTCCGGAGACATTTGACTCGACAAAACTCTATTCCATTATAAGTATTTGTATTGGCGTATACAATAACTTCACAATACCCCCCTGACGAACACTTGTATGTATCTAGAGCCAAATGAGCCATAATAGTCTCTATAATTTGGACGTAAAGTAGATTTTGCTCTGTGACGTGTGTACTAAATATACACGCCGATAACAGACAATAGAAATAATTACGGTTGAATTTTTAGTGACGTGTATGCGACGGGTTTTCATCGCTAACGTGATTACGCCTACGCGGCGCGTCACGCCGGGTCCGCCGCTTTGCGATTCGAAAACACAATTCAATACGGATTCACTGTTGATTGGATTCCTTTCATGATTTATTAAAGCTGTTATCAACGTTTTGCTTATTTTCATAATTGATGTACCATTCAAATGATTCTTTTATACAATTACTTAATTTCTGCGAAATATATTTCAGTTTACGCGTTATTTACTTGAAATTGTTAAAGTATATTATTACCCGAAGCTAATGTTTCAAGTATATATTACTTACATATTTTTTTACTTTATCGAGTACAGCGTTAGATGAATATAGTATACCCGAGTAAAGTAAGGTTCCAACACACCTGTATCTTAGAGGCCGATATATAACTACTACGCTAGAAGCTTGTCATTCTGATTTATCAACTATAAAAAAACAAATATTAAAAAAATAAATAAAAAAAACACCTGTTGTATTTAAAAACTAACTAAAAGGTAAAAAATTAGTTAAAATAATTATTTCAGTGTTGAATTTGAATAATGTAAGTATGTCAGTCAAACTGCCGAAGTTTGTTATTCTAATTTATCAATTATAAAAAATAAATTTACCGTCATAAACTAGCGATATTTAAAAAACACCATCTATACAGCATTTATGTAATAACCGAATGTATGGCGTATTCATGTAAATCTCATGTACAATGTACATGGCACTTAGTCGCCATGCATAGGTTTAGTTAAGCTCTACATTCCACGCTTAGGGACGTTTGGATGCGCCCGATATGATATCTCCCGTATTGGTATTCACATAAGCCCAATTTTACGATGTTATTTTATAGCTGTGGTATCAGATATTTTATTATTTCAATCTAAATGAATAACTTAGGTAGAATGAAAAATGTGATGTGGACCTTATGTCATTAAGAGTATAAGTTATTTTAATTAAACTAGAAAATGTTTGTGAAATGTCTATGAAAATAAAAAATATTTTAAAATAGTCAAATAAGGACCTCCTTTTGTATATTCCCTCAATCTGTCACCAATATCTTTGCCCAAAGCCTGTAATGCACTCATGATAAACTCCTTTGCATGTATGCTGAACTCCTTTCTGTGAAGTTATATAAAATATGTATAAAATAATTATAATAATTAGCCATCTGCGCCATAGTGCACAAGTCTAGGGTACATTGTTATTCTTTTGACATTCATTTTCCGGGCGCCAGACCGACGGCTTAATAGAAACATTCAATAACTACATTTTGTCCGACCTGGGTTCGAACCCGGGACTTCGGATGCTCAACCGTACTAAGACCGGGCTAGACAATGTAGTGACTACACCGAAGTGGTTTCTATGTTGTTAAATAAATCAAGTCTTTGCTATAGGTAATCGTAAAAGTATCTTGCTGAGATTTTCTAAGAACCTTCATATCTGAGCAAGGACATTATCGCTTATCATCTAATAAAAAACGTTATTACTGTGTAACTCATCGTAAGGCGAAAGGCGACAGAAGTCACTCGATCCATCACTGTCCAATTTTTATTCGTCCTCTCCCGCGCTCATTAAGCAGTTTACGCTCGAGTCTCGAGATCATCTTCGATGTACATCTTTGATCATGTTACTTATACATAGTATTGATTATCGTTGCGATGTTACGACACTAAATATATTTCTATTAAGAATTTATATTTATAGTTATATCTCACAAAAGCAGAAATACTACTTATATGTAATACTAGTAATTCCCGCGGCTCCGCCCGTGGTGGTAGAAGGATGAAAATTTAGGGTTATAAGAATTTTTTGATGCCGAATCATAAAAAAATAAAATTTGATCTAAAAATAAAAAATCTGTAGAGGGTGATAATCCACCCTTATCACCTAGCGGAATAAAAAATAGCCTACGACCTTTTTCAGACCTACCACATGTACACAAAAAAATTATAAAACTCGGTGAAGGCGTTTCGGAGTAGTTCGATAATAAACACTGTGACACGAGATTTTTATATATTAGATAATGTATTGTAATTGAAAATGAATGCTACATAATATCTGTAAAATAATTAGAGTTCCGTTGGAAAAAAAGGAAAGGTACACACGAAGCCAGGGTGAGTCACATTTTTTTTTAAAAGTTATAAATTATTAGAAAAAGGTATTCGAAATACTACTTCTTTAATAAAAACGCTGATTGTTCTTAATAAAAATGCTTAGGATGTAAAATATCTAAGACTATGACTACTTAAAATACTTCTTTTTTTGACTACGAGTATAATTGTTTGGTTTGTTAATTAATTGTCTCGTTTCATTTTATTCAAACTCCTATACACTGTCTTATATGTTTATATAAACGCAAAGCTGTACAGCTAACCTTATGCCAAGGTGTGATATGATGATGTTCTAAAACACTGAACACACAGCTAGTTCACACTTATCGCCGTAAAGTCGGGCCAAATCGTTTATACTACTCCTTCTAATATGTTACTCTAGTACTTGAGGCTCTTATTGCTAGAACGGTAAGGGCCTTAATTGCAAATCAGTGTATTTTTTTCCTAACGCATTTCACATGTTAGCAATATTTTAGCGGCTATCCATCATATTGTATGTGAAATCGTTTTAGAAATACAAGTCAAACTAACTTTGAACTTTATTAAAATAATATAAGATTCATTTTCTAATATTCGACAAAATGTATTTATTTATTTAACACTTTTGTCAGGGTTCCATCCTAATACATTTCGTTTAGCCCAAATATTTTACAAGTATTTTTGAGTAGAAATATATTTAAAGTGACTAATGGAAACTACCGAGTTCTTGAATGCGGCTTCACTCGCTTCCAATAGTTTAGTTCGCAACCAATAAAGCTCGCTCTGTCGAAAGCTTTGTTGCTTAATCAAACAAACAGACAAAAAATTATAAAATCAAACTGGTTTTCATTGAAAAACGTAACAGCATTTCCAATAATCTTATACTAATGTATTATTGCAAAAGTTTGGACGAATGGATGTTTGTTACTCAACCGTGCAAGTATTCTGTATGGATCTGGATAAAAGTTTTCTCAGACATAGATTATAGCCTGAGCATATGCTATTTATGATTCGAAACCTTAATAACTATAAAAACAATATAAGTATTCTTCAAAAATTGTAAAAACCATCAGTTTTGTATAAAGGTTATAAACTAAAATATCTTTCAATTTTGTATTACTAGTTTAAATAAACGTGACTGTGCTATTTTATTAAAGAACCGCTAGTACCTATCGGAGTTAACTTTGGTCGTTAGTAAATATTTTTATCACTTAGCAGTCGTGAAGTGTTATGACGCGCCCACTAAGTACTTAAATATCGCCCACTCCACGTTTCATTATATTAGTGTTCACTTAGTGGTCAAAATTCTACAAAAATCATTGACCATTGAAGGAAAATTTGTACAAATATATTTTACCCATCTAATATATAAAAATCTCGAGTCACAGTGTTTGTTATGGAAGTTTCCGAAACGGCTTGACGGATTTTTATGATTTTGTGTATGTTTGGTAGGTCTGAGAATTAATCGTAGGCTATTTTTTATTCCCCTAGGGCCTAGGTGATAAGAGTGGCCCTTAACAGTTTTATTTTATTTTTAGATTAAATTTAAATTATTTATTTTTTTATGATTTCTTTATCAAAAAATACCTATAACCTTAAATTTTCTATCTTCTACAAACGGCGGGTGGAGCCGTGGGAATTGCTAGTGTATATATAAAAGCAATTGCTTTTCTTATTGATAAGACGAAAGTTCCTTGTATTCAGCTCTTTTAACATTGTCACGTTTGCCCAGCTTGGCACGGACCTTCTTTCAATACGAGGTCAAGCCATGGTCATACACGCTGGCCAAGTGTGGGTTGGCACTTGTCAGACTATATATTATGTCTTTTGAAAACCTACTATATTTTCTCAGACATGCAGGTATCAGGAAAATCCCCTAAATATTTTTCTTCGCCATAAGGCATCATGTTGGCAATCAATTACAACATCTACTAAAACCACTACCCAAAAGCTACCTAATCTATACCCACGACTTTATCTCTGTTTGGTGATCAAACTAATGTGAATTTTGTTTTTTATAAACTTGCTTGAAAGAGAGCCGAATGTATGCAATCAAGAATTAATATAAATTAATTTTTATTTATTGCGTTATTAATTCTACTTTGAAGTTTGAAGAAACGGCTTCCCTGCGTTCAAACTTTACAAGATCACCCACTAGCCAAAAGGTTACTTACAAATTCTTCAAAATCGCTCCAGCCCTTTTTGGAGTCTATAAGGGAAATATATACATGATACCCACATCGATTTTATATAACATGTACCTACATATAGATGCAGGGTAATGATTGCCATTTACCTACTATTCTTATAAACAAAATCGTAATCTAACAAGCACATTAGATTTGATTAGATTGATTGATCTAACAACGTGTATTTTCGTTAGGGAAACATATCTCCTTGAACTTCTCAGGTTAAAAAGAAGGAAGTTATCAATTTATCATTTATCTCCCACACGCGGATGGCTCCGATATCGTGCGTTGACTGATTTGATATTTTTCTTGAAAGCGGAGACTCTCTTGGTGGTCCTGTTTATACAAAGGCACGGAAATATGCAGGCACTTGAAATATGTATGGAATAAATTCATGTAGCAGATACTATGATTAACATGAATAGAGGCACTGTTCAATGTCATGTATGTTTATTGTTTGTTGAAACTTTTATTTCTAGTATTTTTAAGAGTGTCATATAGATATTTTTTATTAAGTTTTTACATAATCTTTTAAAATACTTTTATTCCATCAAAAACAAAAAGGGGTTGGTTATTTATATGAATATTATAAATATTTATATAGTTATTTATATAAATAATATAAATATAAATAATATAAATATAAATATTATATAAAATAATTTGGACGATTTTAGTTATAGTCCAAGGCTCCATTCTAGTTATATTTGTGAAAAATAAACAAAAGCACGCAAATAAGTATTTTTTATACTTTTTTGATCGGTGTAATTTATTTTAGTTTAATGTACAACGACTTAACGACTATACTATGTTCAAGCTGGTTTTGTGAACACGAACAAATCCATCAGATGCATTTTTTGCATGAGATAACTTATGGGCGGGATACTGACACTGCTATCCCATTTCATCTCAAAATTAAAAAATTGGTTGCAACTTAAAACAGATAAGGACCTATCACTTTAAAATAATATGTCTACATTGACATCTTTCTTACGAGAAGTCGGTTAATATGAGCTTAGCGTAACAACTCCGTGTCGCATTCACTGAGTGGATCCTGCAACATATTTCCCGTGACATTTACGTGTTTTTCTTTGCCAGATGGCTACTGGTAAGAGCAGTGTTCTAAGTATCTATAAAAACTATCCTCTATCGCCTTACACGTGCCCGATGCACCCGCAAAGTACCGGCATAGCCGGCATCTCCCACTTCCTTTAATGGGTCGACAAAAACGCTTTATGAATATTCAATCCTTAGCTCTATTTTCTATTATTACTTTTCACAAAGAAGGTGCACCGACTTCTAAAACATCTAAAAGTAATTAGTATGTATGTCTTTCAGCGCATTTTTTTATATACGGAACCTTTGAGTTATAATTTATTACCCTATATTTTACCTCTCTTCTATACATTTTTTGAGAACACGATTGGCTTAGTTTGTCGTGACATTACTTCCTATGCCAGAGGTCGCGGGTTCGAGTCAAGTACAAAATATGTTTGTACTCCAGTCAGTATTTGTAATATGTATGTACTTAAAGTGATATATCAACTCTCTGGTATAAAATGAAAAAGCAGAACTAGTTTATTTAAGTAGATACTATATATAGAAAGCAGGCAAGAACATTAAACTGAAGAAAATAAAGTTTTAATTTTATACAAACAAAAACTATTGCTGGTATATTTTTATATTAATATTACAATGTGAAAGTTTCTTGGGAGGTTGGGATGTTTGTTACTGTAAAATATTGAAAGTATTTGTATAAAACTTGGCACATTAGATGATACTTTGTAGAAACAACGTCGCATAGAGACGCCAGCTCATAATATTACACAGAATTCTCTTAGATTGGCTTAGGGGTATAAAAGGTAGTCGATCCTCATAATATAATATAGGAACATACGTATATAATACGTTTTTTGTAGCGGATTTATTTTGACTTTTGGTTCACGACGTTTCGAATGCTTTACAGCAATCATGGTCACGGGAGAGGACTCTGGACCGGATACGGGACAGGGACGGACAAATCCGCAACAAAATCCGAAAAGGTAGTTTCATTTATAAATTCGAATATTCGCGTAAACCTAAAAAAATATTATGTAAATCTAATCTTGATATTAAAGCTAGTTTCACAAACTTTTTGTACGCCAATGAATTATTGTCACAACACAGAGTTAACCTTCCTTGGACGAACTTTGCACTTTGTTTGAAGTGTTTATATTATTAAAAATATAAACGTTTAAGTCATGTTATATTATGTTAAGCACTTATAAGTGCAAGTAGCACCATTTTAGGTTCTTAATACTATGTTAATTAAATTTTAATGATTTTAAATAACGGAGACAACAGGACGCGCGTCGCTTCAAACTTATGTAAATCCATTATCCATTATTATAGACAACATAGGCCGAATGTATAGTTTTTAGATTTTTTGTCTATCTGCCTGTCTTTGACCGCATCACTAAGAAACCACTAGACAGATTTTGATGAAATTTCACATAATGGCTGGTTATTCAGGTCAGTATACTTTATACTGTTGGAAAATATCTAAATTCTGCGACATCAAAACTAATTTTTTAAACGTATTATAACGTATAGTCTATGTTTTATGTTTAAACATCTGTTTTTTTTTTGTTTATTTTAAGTTTAAAAACATACAAACAATTCTTTCTTATATTTATAATATTAGTAGGTACGATCATTATAAATACTCAGTTGTAAGCATACTGCCACGAACAAGTGGTAACCCGAGATCAAATTAGAGTCTTCGTGTCGATTTTTCACACGCCTAAGAAATCTCGTCTTGCTAATTTTGAAAATTTAACAGTTTTTAGTATGAATAATTAACAAAATCGATTCTTTCGGCTGAAGTATGCTAAATCGGGTGAATGCCTCTAATAACTGTTCGTGATATTGAAATGCTTATTAAGAAATACAACGGCTATTTTGTTTTACGTGCATGGAAATTTTAACTGAGATTTCTACAATCAGATAGAAAAATATTTTTTTTCTTAACTTCAATTTGGAAAATTTAATGAAATATATAGGTAATTATAGGTAGGTACGTATAGGTTTGAGTCCTGTGTGGGGTATATTTGTATTCACCATTATTTTACTATTATTAGGTATTCAGTTTAACTAATATAAAGCACAATTTTGGGTACTAATATACAGTGTGATGCTGGAGAGCCATGGGTCGTACTCTCGCCCCAAGAGTTCCATCAGATGTCACTATTTTGTGTTATGTATTGAACGATAAATAAAAACCTTATATTGTATAGTGATTGATATCCCATTTGTACCTCTCACTCAACCATCTCTCACCGTTCGTTTTTCTTCTTATACTTTAAAACTTTGATAGCAAATTTGGTTTAATTTATGTCTTCATTTTAAACCCAACTAATATACTATGAACCTTTATTAACTTTTTTATATTCGATTCGATATATCGAGAAATTTCGATGACTTTAAAGTAGGTTCACAATGTTTTAATAAATTGTGAAACGATTTTTATATTTTTTAATGAGTTGTTATATTTTCTTGACGGCAAAACCGCCCCCGGCTACTTAGAACGGTACAAAAGGTAGCTCTTTGAAGGTAAGACCGACAGATGTAAAGATAGATCAGAATGTAAAGTCAACGCTCAAATCTCAATTCTCAAAATAATAATTATATAAAAAAATCTATAGATTAAAACAATAACGGATATAACAAAGTTGAAACATATCCTTTAGTATCCCACAGTCTATACACAATACACATGCATTTATTGTATACAAAAATGCCTACAAAGAAAAGCTTAGCGTACGCCAACGTTTCTAAAAATAGTTTTTTTTCAAACAAAGGGTATCGAAGCGATATCGCTTTTAGCGCAATCCACTATAGTGTGGATGAGCTTTTGCCGTATACCGGTGCTACCGTGCAGGACGCATATACTTTTATACCACTCGGCTGCATTCAATCGCGTTAGCGTTTCTGTTAGAAGTCTACCTACGTATCGCATTTCATGTAGTGTACCTTTATTTATTCACTGGCTTTTATAGTTGAATTTTATTCTAGACGCTTCTAGACGTTTCGTTATGTGATAAGAGAAAAGGTTGATAAAGTTTTAAGAGAGAATAGGAGAGAGGAAGAAGTATCTTTACGTGTTACGTGTTTCACAGAATTGCCTCCAAAAGAACAAAAAAAGCTAGCTTTTAGTAGGTAGTAGTTTTTTTCTTACAACCTGTATATAATTCAACACAAAATATGAAGAAAATACAAAAATAATACACGAAATTGCCATAATCACAGTATTAAACGCAATCCTAAAACTCTTCTCGGAGATTATTTAAACCGTTTTAACATTTATGAATATTTATAACATTTTTGCTTATATTATTTTTGAACACACAAATTATTAAATGAATTTAGTGAAGTCAAATCGAGTTATAAACTCAATTCATTTAAAGTTTATTTGATTCTGTAAAATCTCAAAAATTTTATAGAACCCCTAACAAACCTCCCCATGTCGACCCCATTAGTGGGAGAAGTTAATTATCAAGTGACGGTCGGCGTGTCAGGTGTCCGCCGAGATGGATTGCTTCGGACCGTTCTTAATGAGACCCGATCGATTGTAACGGGACACTTTTTAATTTTGCCCTCGTTTTGGAAAGAACAAAAAATTGTATTCAGAGCGTAAATTTTAAAATCCTTGATTTTTTCCATAAATAACCAACCAAAAGTAGAATACTTTATACATATTTTATATTTTTAAGCGTAAACCCCTGAAACTAATTACTTGACCCTTTTATTTATATAACAAAAACACGTATGTAGTTAATAGAAAATATCGCACGTGCTGCTCAATGGGATTTAGTTTTAATGATCAGTTTTGGTCCTTTCTTATTATTAGGTGACTATTAGGTGACACCACAAAAACCTCACCTTAAAAAACCATCTGTCTAATGAAAACGATCGCATCAACCGTATCGTGACGATAGCTGGCTATCCGAGTCAATATAAATAAATAAATATGTTGGAACATTATTACAACAGCGCTATCTAGTTCCGTGGTAAGCTACGAGGCTTGTGTTACGGTTACCAGATAGTTGATATCCTACACATATATATTTTTTATAAATATTAATACCCATGACTGGAGTACAAACATTCGTGCTCAACAAATGAATGCCCCAGCGGGACTCGAACCCGCGACCGCTGGCGCAGAAAGTAGGGTCACTACCAATATTTTTTAACCTTACCTCTGAGAAATGCATACGAACAAAATGACGAACCGGAGCGAAGCAAGGGTGATATTCATCACAGGCTAGATTCAGTCGAAACAATTTGAAATAAATGACTGGAGCAGTTAAAAGCGTCGTTATAAAAAAAACCTTTTAGTTTTCATAACTGTTTGCATAACTGTTACTGAAATGCATTCAATACAATTGTAGTTTAAATTTTTAATGGATTCGCAGTTTATTTTTATCCTGCATTGTGCAAATGGTTTGCGCTCTCGCATTGTTTTAAAATTTATAATTTTTTTATACAAATTTTATTCTTTGTTATTTAAAATTAACGTTCATTAAAAACTACGTTCAAATTATTATTTAGTAAAGAGCTAAAATGTTAGCATTAAAATAAGAGTCTTGCTCTTTAATTTAGTTTTATTTTGTTTGAATCAGAAAGTGCTCTAAAGTTTAGTTTTCGTAGTACGTTGCTCGTTCTCTTAAGTAACTTATGTTCTATCTATACTTATATAAACAAAAGTATATTTGTGATGATTGTAAAAGAGTTACTTCATACTGAAGAATAATAGTGGGAGTGTAGAAATAACGCGCTCCTTTGTGAAACTATAGTTCAAATCCCGGATCTCTAAATACTTATTATCATTTTTCAACATGATTCTAGTTCATGATTTTAGGAAACCTAAAAGGCATTTTTTTATGTGATAAAGGGGGCAAACGGGCAGGAGGCTCACCTGATTGGAAGTGATCACCTCCGCCCATGGACATCTGCAAGACTGCAGGTCTTGCAGTTTTGCAGATGCGTTGCCGGTCTTTTAGGAAAGGGAGGGAGGGGGGAGGGAGGAGGGATGGGGAGTGGGCCTCCCGGACTCTCACTTACCGGACGAAACGCGACAGCATAGCTGCCACTTCACGCCGGTCTTCTGTGAGAGAGTGGTACTATACGGGGCGTGCCGGCCGATTCGGCTGCTACCCGAAGGTAACAAGCATGGCAGATGGAGAATCTAACAAGAAGTCCAAAAACAATTGCGATGGACTAATTATCCCATTTTATTATTATCCCATTTCTATGAAAAGGAGGTGTGCCCAGCAGTGGGATGTTAAAAAGGGATGAATACACAATATATTATTAATATTAGTAAAAATCTATAATAATGGTTAAAATTCAACCACCTTCGGGACATCGAGTATCATTTACAAAAAAACAACTGTTACTCGAAGTCAGTCAAAAAGCCAATTACAGTCTAATACGGAAGTAGTAACGAGACATGCAATACCATGTTATAAGTTCGTCACTGAATACAAGTCGAGATCCGTTTGATATGCATCGATCATGCAGTCACTCACCACGCGTACATTCTTGTATGGACTGCGGATCATTTACTGGCGGTTTGTGGTATTGGTCTATACCTAAGCATAGGTAATTAATGTTACACCTATGTATTGGTGTCAGATGTTCATGGAAACCTAACAAGAAAATATTCCATGTATTATAAGTTTAAAATATGCAACCCCCATGGTTGGTAAGCATGGGGGTTGCTCCAATAGTCCACTCTGTTATCAAGAGCAACCCGCATGACAATCAGCCCACCGAGGTGACCATTTCCTAGTGTATTTCTTGGCTTCGCGCCCGGCTGGTTTGCCGGAGGCTAATAAGCGCCAACACAAGGTGGACTCAGATTAAGAGGACTTTACTAACATATCATATACAATAGAAGTATTGTAAGATTACTTATAAACATCGCTTTTCTAAAAACGTTAGACAAAAAAGCGTAAATTTTTCACATAAAAGGACGAAAATATAGGTTAAAAGCTTCATTATTAAATTATTAAAATGCACATTCGCAAGTACCAGTAACTTCCTACAATGCCCTATAGAATAATATATTTACATATATATAAAACATGTACTATATATTGTCAGTTTGAATGCGTTATCATTTGCAGCTGAATCGATTTCCGAACGTGCGGTCTCACTACAATAGTTCTGCAATTATGCAAGAAGATAGCATCTTTGAATAATGTGGATTGTACTTATTCTGGCCTTTACGTTCAACATTATACCCTTCACAGAAGAAATATATTTAAAACCTTAAGTCTAGACACATAAGATTGTGCTTACTTCAGCTGTCGTATCGTGATCGACTCACGCGCATCCCCTTTACAGCTATTGTTTGGTAAGGTTTTGTTCACGACCCTAGAACGTGAGAATGTCGAAAATTTATTCTGACTATTAGTTATGAGACTTTTGTAAAATAGTTTTTTCAATTTTTGTGCATCATTTTTTATTCAATTGTAAACAAAAATAGTTTTATTTCATTTTACGCATCATTTTTTTACATTTTTTTTTAAATAACAAAACATACTTTTTTTTCTTACAAATTCACTTAAATCTCTACTAATGAAAAAGGCTGTGGTTGTCCAGTGATAGCAAGCTAGCTTAGAAAATATAGTTAAGGGGATTCAAATCTAGAGTCCTGCACCTCCGTTCATAAGTCATGTGCGCATCATTGCCAACATTATCACTAGACATCTTGGTGAAAGAAACCTGCAAGTCTTAAAGAACCTAGCAAGTAGTCGAAACAAATGTCATATTCGCAAACCCGCACTGAGAAATCATGGTGGACGATGGTTGATCCCACTCCTATTAAAGAAACCCGCGTCATTGAATAATACGATGAAAACAGCAGCACGAGTTACTATGTTTAAAAAAAATGCTAGTGAATAGCATGCAAAACTGTTATAAGTAGTATTAAAATCAATATTTTAATAAGTACCACTGTAAACAAACTTTTAAAGAAAATATTTAACGAAATTTTTTTCTATCATTGCTCAAACTGCTAAGTTACGATATATACGAGTATGTATGTATCGATCTCGTACATATTATTCATATTAAAATATTATAAACCAATATATTTGTAGTTCAAATATTTAGACTCAAGTACCAGTCTATGCAAAGTTAGCAGTAACTCTACAGAGGTAGGCTCACCGCAGCTCTACCTACAATTGCGCAAACAATTTATTTTCATTATTTACAATTAATATTAACGTTCACACCAAACCACAGCAACAATACAGAATTACATTAAAACCGATAAAATATCTTGTTACCGTAGATTTTAATGAAACAAGTCCTATTTTGCATTTAATGTTGTGTGCTGTATAATATCTAATGTAATTTTACGAGGCATTTTATTTTGTCTGTCCTAGTATTTATTTTAAATATGAAATGATCCGAATGAACTCACTATATTCTAATTAAAAGATAGTATAATCATTGTTTCTATGATTAATGAAATTAATAACCTAGATATTATAAGTTAATGAAATCAAATAGGTTTAAATATAATCATAATTTTTAATATTCTTTAAAGTTTACGTTTTACATTTAAGTGTATAGGCACAAATGTAATTTGTGCCTATACACTTAACTGTAAAACTGTAATTATTTACTAGCATCGTGTTGTATTTAAATGGTTAAAATAAACAAAATAATATATTTAAAGCTCTCGTTTCACGAAAGATGTAATTGTTGTAAATAATAATATGATAATATGATCGTACTAAAATAACAGACAGTGTCTGTCTGTCGAAATTTCAAAAAAATCCACTTTTTCCGTAGAATTTAAGAAAAAAATATATTGAATCGAACCCACTATATCTTTTCAATATGCAATGGTAATAAGGCACAATTTAACTACTCTCAAAGTTTTATCAATTTAAATTCCATCTGCCGTTTTTCAAAACGTCCAACCGACGCTGAGTGATACGGAATCTCACAAGTGCTTTATCTGCAACTAATGAATATTGATGCAACCGTAGAATTTAAGCTCTCGAATACTTTCAAATTGCTTCAACCGCACTCTTCGGATCAATTTGGCCAAACTATGCGAATAACACTTTTTGCCTACGTTACAGTATTTTTATAAGAGGGTTTATCTTTGAATAGAGTCGCTCTTACATTTTTGTTGTTTTTTGTTGTTTTACACTCTATTATGGAAGTGGGTCTTTATCTTTTTACTGTAGGTATATGAAAATAACGTTGAACTTTTGTTTTGAGAAATACTTGTTTTAAAAATGTACTAACTGCTATATTAACACATTTCTTGTCTTAAAGATTTTTGAACGCATTACTTAGAAGTCTTTTTAGCAATATAATAAAGGTAATTTTTATTTTTAAAGGCCTCATAAATCTCACCCATTTCGGTGATCTCGTTGGTATTGCATTAACATTTTCTTTCTCGCTATAAAAATTGTAGAAACCTAAAACGCTTTGAATTATTAATTAATAACTATTTTATTTAACTTGCAATATATCCTCACCTCGCTCGGGTGTGTTAGTTACATGTTACATTTCAACCAAAACAATTTCAAACAGTACAATGTTAATAGTTTTCACTTTTATTTTCGTAAATTTTAATGTTTTTATTTTGTTGCTATTCGAAATGGAGGCAAATCCAACTGTTAGTCAAGAAAATATTGCAAATTGCAAATAACCATTTGCATCATTTTACATAAATTATAAAGCCAGCCAGTAACTAATAAGATAAAAAAAAATGTTGAATAAGATGGATTAAGATAGAAAAATCATACATCACAGTAAAATTACTCGGCACCCCATCACTACATCATAACCGGTGGTCAATTACAAAGGTAAAGGGGTAAAACCATTTCTAACAACATTAATTGCTCACCTGCTGCATAATTTACATACATTAGAATATTTACCTGGGTATTTAAAATTATTTCCTCGTTAATCCATACCAGGTACGTATAGCTATTGAGGCAAGGGACATTTAAACGAATCCTCTGCCTTGTTTAGGAATAATTAAAATTTTATAACAGTTTTTATATTTAAAATTGTATATTAATCAAAATTTAGGGCCTATTTATCAATTTTAACATTAATAATGTGTTACTGGCTTTATTTATGGCTCTATTTTCTTTCATTTGTGTAGAGGATGATGTAAAATGTAAATATCAACGGCAATGTAAGAGTTTTTCTTGTAGAAGCGGCTTAAAATGCTCATTAAAGTATTATATTGTAACATAAAAAAATATAATTTAGATTATGTCTTATTATAGCTGTATACCATTATATTTCTATTATAAACATTATAAAGTTTTATAATCACACATGCTAATTAATTAATTTTCTGACGGTTCGTTGTTATCATTTTCACGGATTCAAATAAATTGTTAGAGAAGTTGTAGTTGAAAATTTTTAACCGTTAAAACACATAGAATAACCAATTAATTAACTAAATAAAATTTAGTTATTCTTCATCGTACTACTTTTAGTTAATTGTAATAATAAAGTTCGCTTGATCAGTTAAAGTATGTAGATAATATGTATATGTATTACTAGAGCCAATTTAACGATTTTTAAGGCATATTTTTAACACACATGTGGTTTAACTCACAGGCATAATTATTGTTTTTTTAAACATTCTATTGTTTTCATTTAATAATAATAGCTGTTTTGATAAGATTCATTATAATATATAATTATGGGATGTCAGATTATCATGTACACATTAGAAAGGGTATAGAAAGTGCGCGCTTATCAGTAACCATTAATGCACGCACGCTGATAATAATTGCTCTCCATCACGTGCGCGAGCGGGTGCGTGACGACGCATTTAACTCCTTTGAGTGCTATACACTTGTACACAGTAGACTTGGATATGACATACAAGCGATATACCTCTGCTTTGCTTGTGCGTAACTTTCTATGTAAGAAGTAGGGCTGAACTTTAGCACTTTTTTTAGCACTAGCTTTTATTATAGGCCTTTCTATTTTCTACTAGTCTCTCTCTGTGCTAAAATAAATTTCCATTAAGTATATGTGCGACAAATGGACGCATAACTCAATATTACGCCAACCGATTTCGATGATTCTTTTTTTATTGGAAAGGATGTTCTTCAATGGTAGTTTGATGAAAGTTAGGTAAGGTTCTGATTATGGGATCCATGATAAAGTAACGGAACTCTTCAATTCTAGGAGCAAATTAACGATGCTCGGCCGAATTTTTATAGGCTATTCGAATATTTGAGTCACGTACCGTAACTGATAATGGAAGGTACAACTCCTTAACGATTAGCAGTTTAAAGAAAATTCTTTCAATACAATACGCACTTATGGACCGAGTTGTATACTTTCAGACTATTAGGTTTACCTCATAATTGAAGGTACATTTTTATAATGATTAAATAACACAATACGTATCTACTTTCCGCATCAAACAATATTCAGACGGTTAAGTGTAATGAAGTATCAAACACACACTCATATAACTTTAAGTACTTGTATTTGAACTATTAAGACGATTTTCGACATTTACTAGATGTCACAGGCTTGATTCTCGGGGGATAAATTTTAAAAAATATTGGTTAGGTTAAAAAAACGTGAGAAATCGCAAAAAGTATACAGCACTTAACAAACGAAATTTAAACAGACTATTGAAATGTAAATTATAGCGTAGGCTTTGCATTTTTTAGAATTCCATGGCCTCGCTTATTTTTATATCTCATTTCATCAAACATTTTTGTCAAATACTTTAAAGCTTTGTAGGTATACCAAAAACCTAAACAATTATAATTTATGTCAATAAGTTAATAGATTCTAATGATTTTCTTTTTAGATAGAGTAATATCTGTAATTATTAATATATTCATTTCAAAATGTGTGTTGAGGACACTATAGTGAAGCTTCGACACTGATGCTGATAGAGTTATAAAAAATCTCAAGCGTTTTTAATTGATCATGTATAATTAAAATTAATGATATATCTCATTAATGATAAGTAATCAGGCTATTTTTATCAACACCTGTTGCCCACACGCTATTATAATGATACACGTAGGATTTCTTTAAAAGCCTTATTTATATCTTACAAAGCCTTTAATAACGTTGTGTAACAGCTGGCGTGGGCTCTACGCCTTGGAAGTAACCCACCTGTCCACATTACGTTACAGGAAAAGGTTCGATGAATACTCATTGAGATTACTGATTGCTAAGGAATATATACGGATTTGAAAATTATATCAAGAAAGATATGTAAAAAGATTGCTCTCCCCATATTTTTCTGTATTTATCGTTATATGAAAGAACTAGCGACACACCCTTGCTTTGCTCGGGTTCCTCGTTAGATACGTTCTAAAGGTTAGCGATTCCCGTAAGAAATAATCAGTTCTAAACTTATTTTCGTTTTCCCTGTATTTTGTTATACCTAAACCACACGTGACATATTACCAATAGTTTTTAAGTTTTAGAGAGACTATAAAATAGAATATGATTTTTATATTATAGATTATAGTTAGATTAAGCCTATAGCTGAGCTATAAAAACGTGCATTCTCTTGCCCATAAATGACTCTCCCATTATTTCTATCATTTTATTTTCTTCTAAAATAGATAATTATTTATTTTTAAGCTTTAACTAAACTTACAATAAAGAAATCATGCCCGAAAAAGATTTCTCATAGTTTAATTCAACGTACATATTTAACGTACACGTTTCCATACTTATGAAGTCCCAGTAATCAATAGCGCTCAATCGATCACATCGTTGAGATACGATCTCAGGTCGCGGCTTCATTAACTCAGGTAATTAGCAATTTCCAAAGACGCACCTTTCCTCTCCGCTGGGGGCAACATCGTTCCCGCGCACCGCATAATTATTCCAGCGATAAGCTTATCTTATATACCTACCTTTTTTTGTAGACTTTTTAGATTGTATTTAATTTCATTTGTTAATTAGTACTTTTTAGGCGTTTGCTTAAATTATTTTTTCGGTATTGACTGTTTGACTGTTGTTTTTTTTGAAGTAAGTATTCTTTGGGAGATATTTCCTAGAAGTCAATAGTATCATATATGTTGACACGGATATCTTCAGTTCAGTAGTTTTCTCGTAATAAACACACGGACAAAAAATCTAAAACCTGTAGATTTAATCTCTATTAAAGAAGTTCTATTCCATTAAATATGATATTCACCACCATGAAACTTTGTCATTATTCTAAAACATAAGCTCCAAAACATTAACTGATACAACTGAGTTTCATTTGCATATTTTCCTTCCTTCTTAGGTTTGAGGTGTCTTCTTTCTGAACTCGTAGTAGATTCTTGACGTCCAGTAAAAAATGTAGTAATTTTTTGCTGAATTTTTTTTTGAATATGTGCTTTGTGCTTTTTGACGTATACGAGTGAAGTTAACTAAAAGTATGCTAACTATAAAAACATACAATTACTTGTTTATTTATATGCATACTGCCTCGGTGGTGTAGTGGCTAGCATGTACGGCCACACACGAGAGGTCCTGGGTTCGAGTCCCGGGTCGTGCCAAGTTTAGTTATTGGATCTTTCGTTTTGTTAGCCTCAGTAACAGCCCGGAGTTGGGAAGTTGGTGGTGGTTCACCCCCGTGCCTCGGAGAGCACGTTAAGCCGTCGGTCCTGCGCCTTAGCTCTCACTGGTCGTGTCGAGTAGTCGTCCCACCGGAGTATGAGAGTGATAGGAATAGAGAGTGCACTTGTGTCTGCGCGTACACTTGTGCACTATAATATCTCCTGCGTACTTGGCCAGTCTCAATGAGATTGGCCGCCATGGCCGGAATCGGTCGGAGAACATTATTATTATTATATGCAGAATCATCCACGTTGTGGTTAAAATATTTCCAAATAATAATATTTTATGAAAACATTTGACGATATGAATAATTGTTACAGCTCGTACGGTCTAGCTAATTACGAGTAACTTTGTTATTTTAGTTATATTGAACAAGCAAATGTATGTAGATAACGAGAGCGGAACTTAATTAGTTGCTTACAAAAGGAAAATAATAAACTTCATGGGATTTGGGTTGCTGTGTTGTTATTAATAACTATGATCCCATATAAGCACAATTACATACTACACGTTTTACCGTGTTTTTACGTTATTGATTCCTTAATATTTCTTATAAAAAAAATATTTTAAATACTGCTAATTTATAATTTCTTCAGCATAACCTAAATACCAAACGAGAGAATATACATCATGGTATTGGAGTACCAAATACAAGTTTCAGTGTAAACGAAATTCAGTAGCTAATCCTTATATATAATATAATAATATAACACGATCATATTTCTTCACTATAATAGGAGCTAAATCTACGTCAGGTTATTGCAAGAATACAATGCAGTTCAAAAATATCCTGAGACCGGAACGACGCTTGTCTTTGTTGTAGCGAAGACGGCGGATATCGTATTGTGCTTATCATTCGAGTCCGGTGTCCCATCTACCGTCCGCTGTCTGAAAACACTAGATTATGGCATAGAGTTATAAATTATATAGAAGTGGCAGAATTTTAAAGTATATAGTAGCACTTTTACTAGTTTTAGGTGACCTAAAAATATAATATATTACATAGACTTATAAATTGTACAGAAGTCGCAAACAATGTAATTTAATATTAAATAAGTAGTACGTATCAACTCTTATGATACTCTGAATATTTTGACATTATTTTGATTTTACATCTTTATTGGTGGCATTTGTATCAGTACTTGCTACTTTCTGAGCCAGCGGTTACACAAGCCTTACTCCTTGTGCTTGATGGTTTTGTGTGTTAATTTCCCAACCCAACAATTTACCAATCTTAGATACAAATTAACATAGTGTATATTGCATGATAGAGTAATGGGAAATGTAACATTTTTGTGTATAGCATTGCGTGCGTGTTAAAATGCCATTATGGTCTTAATTAATTAACACAGACATAACGATTTAAATATACCTATATTTTGCAGCTCCTACCTGTGCCGCACTATTAGGAAATAGAATGCACTACCGTCTCACGTGTTTCCCTTCTCCTATAATCCGGGGTCTTTTAAACGGAGCATTAAAATGGTCGATCGGTATCGAGTCCATGTCCCGGAACCGAAGGATCTCATTCCTGGACTCCACTGTCGCTTAACATCGGGCGGCATGGAGTCATCTTGTCGAGCGATAATAAAAAAAAATACCACTGTCAAATCACCATGAAAAAATTAGTAGTATTAATCTCAGAAAAATAAATTACTTACATGCTGGGAGTTTCTTAAAAAATATAAATAAATCTATTTCTAATGTCATTAGTATCTTCTATAATACTTCTTTTTCACCAGCGCGAAGGGATCGGATGCTGTATTGTGCATTGACATTCATACTATTCAAGTCGTATTCTGAAGCGGCGTCACGCGGCCGCCTTCCTGAAAACGTGATACCTTTTTAGTAATTACTACTTTCTGCATGCGACTTTGGCCGCGTGAAAAATGTTTTGCTTATATTTTTTTTCTTTCAATCTATTCAAAATTCATTTATTCGTGGATATATAAATCATCTATTGATTATTGATTTATTTGTGGATATATAAATGAACGTGCCACGTGCCTTTATATCAAGTATGGACGGAAGTATGTACGTGTAGTAGTAGTAAGTAGAACGTGACAGTGGTTTTAATAATTTCACATATAATTGCATCGCAATTAATGCTCTATAAAAAATATATTAACTATTGCACTTAGAAGAAAACAGTAGAGTGCTTTAAGATGCTACATAGAATTAGCTGAAAAATTGTATATTATATCCAGAGTTCACGCTTTTATATCCATAGCTGGATGTGGTCATCCACCAAAAAGAAATGGATCATGCCAATGGTCACTACGTTAACCAAATGCGGTTAGCAGACTTCACATGTCTTTATTATCACGAAAACAACAAACTTTTTCTAAATTTTTTTCTTCTACCAAAAATATTATATCGATAAGGATTCACACATAAAATCTTAAAAGGTGCGAGATCCGGTTTGAACCCGCTTCATTCGATTATCCAAGCAATGTACCTAACATTGGCATCGGGCACCTACTTCATATTTTACACACTATATTATCATTTTTTTTTAATTATTCATTTGAATAATTATTTCTTTTTTACCATAACAATTGAAATAAACTAAGCATGTTTTCTTTATGATAGTCCTTTTAATCACCACCAATGATACTTTAATTTTAAAAACAAATTCAATTCACTGTAAAATAATTAAATTATGATATGATATGATTGATTTTATTATTGTAACAATACAAGAACCGTATCATATTTAACTTGAGGTACCTTTATGTTGTTGAATAAATTCAAAGGTATTGCGTTCATCGTCGACTTCTAAGTTGTTTTGTCCGGGGCTTATTTCCAATTGAATAAAACATGTGAATAAAGACGGAGGACAAACAAGGTACTCTAGTATTAATGTCAAAGTCGTACCGTTTGTTTGATCGTGAATGTTATGTAAAGCAATTTCAATAATAACCGCTTTGTGCTCGTACTAGTTCTGAACAACTACTTGGTATAAATTATGCAGTACAACGAAAATTTGCTCTTTTTAACATGTTTATATATTGATTTATTAAGGATGCCATTAAATTTTTAAAGCCGGTTTCATTTCTATTCTATCGTGCCTATTTGAAATGTATCGAAAATCCGGATAAAATTACAATAATTAATAATGCTAATGATGTAATTTTGACCTAATTAAGTAATACTGAATTAATTGTTACGACTTAAATATTTAAGTTTAATCAGGATTATTATCAAGATAATTAAATGAACCTACCTAGTTTTGTTTTAATTTTTTAAATCATAATTAAATACTGTTTATAAAATTCTGAGTTGTTAAATTAGCTATTACTGATACAGTAGAATGTATATATTATATAGATTTTTTGCTTGTCTGTTTGTCTGTGACTGCATCATGAAAGAACCACTGGCCTAATTTTTATGAAATATGGTTTGATGCTAGCTGGTTGTCCAAATCAGCGTATAGGATACTTTTCACTGCATAAAATAACCCCATCTCTGAACAGTCAGTCTATAGTCTACAACAAATTGTTGAAACGTTTAATTACGAGTATACCCGATATATTAAGTAACAAGACATATAATAATTATTAGTGAATACAAAATTCCTTTCGAGTATTTCTATAGAAAATACAAGATAATATTTTTATTCTAAAAAATTTCAAAATCGTAAATCAATTTTCTTTAAAATCAATAAACTTAGAAACATAATACTATTGTTCCAATGCTGATAAAATTTTTATATTATACCTATAAAAATAACTCAGGTTAAATGAATGGAACAAAATAAAGGCATCCATATAAATCTCGACGCGATACCCGATACTCGCGTCTAATGGAGATGTTTGGATGCATACCACTTCTTGAACAATATTTGTACCTTTTCCCGACTTTGTTTTTAATAGACTTTACAATTAATAGAAAGCTATATATATAATATATAAGAAAAATATTTTCTTATATATAAATATATAAGAAAACGTATTAAATAACGTTTTCTAATAAACAACACGCACTAGGCCAGTGCGGTGAATTATGGCCTGATCCCCCTCGTACTGAGGAAGGCCCGTGCCCAGCAGTGGGACGTTAAAAAGGGCTGATGACAAGTTACATCATTGAAATTAATCTCTATAATTTTGATAAAAAGAATAACTACTGTCATAGACAATGTAAAAATCCCTAAAAGTGATTTAAAATACCATTAATTGCGATGTTACCGTAAACTCGCAATTAGCTTAGTTTTATACAATATTTAAGAATTTCGAGGGCAGTTTCTAGTTAGGGTAGGTTTATTTCTATTTTTATTCATACAATATGTCCAAGAAACTATATTACATTAATAAAAAAATGTATAGATTCAAGCGAAGCAAATTTAAAATTGCGTGTTACGTACTGCCGTCTGGTAAAGCTCCATTATTCTTTTCTTTAATGCAACACGGGATTTTCTCAGCAATATGATACTAATAGGTTTTACGTTACTTATAGCCTGTTGTTTTCTTTAGTAAGGATTTAAAAGAAGTTATTAACTATTACGGTAAAGTGGTTACAAAGTATTACAGTAGAAGTGAATTATAAGTTTTTTTATAGTTAGTTTCAAAGTGCAGCTGGAAATATGGCTGATAAGATATACCCGCATTTTGCTTACATTTAAATTACTTTACATTCGTGTATACTATACATTGTATAATAATACACTGAAAAATCTTCTTATCTAATAAGGTCTTACAAACAGTTCTTATAATTGTACGCGATTATAAGAATGGTTCGTAAAAAAAAAACATTTTTGTTATTTCTATCAAAATGAAGTGATACGATAGTCGATATCACAATTTTTACAAATCTACCTAAAATATTCGTATTGCGTAACTTATCTTTAACAATATAAGTGTAGAAAATTATAATAATGAAACACCTTTACTCCTGGAAAATTAGTTCAAGGAGAAGTATTGATAGTGGATTAGACTGGCCACTCATAGATTTGACCTATATGGTCTTGTCTTTGTTAAAGAGACCTCTCTGCCTAAGTAGGAAATTTTTGCTTCACGCTTATAAAATACAATAATCATATAAGAATATCGTCATGAATTATATATATATAGTTTATTACTATTTACGCGTTGTCATGTTTTATTGATCGTTTAGATTTACAATCGAGTGCTGGCGCTGTTTGTGCTATCATCCATCTTTGGATTCGTTTGAGCTGTGTGCCTATTATAAATCAGTTTATATCGGGTTCTTTGATAAATGGCCGGCGTTGCTCGCGCTAAACGTACATTTGGATAATTGATCACTACATGTAAATGACGTGGCTGAATTTTGTTACAACATTCAAACATCTCTTAATGGGTTATTCTCTGACATTCTGTATTTGATTGCCCTAAATAAATGTATTAAAGTATGTATTATGTGAAAAATACAAACTTTTAACTTGGTATTATAAAAAATAAAATCCCGGCCGATTTCTGGCACGGCGGTCAACCTCATTAAGACTAGCAGTAATATATTATGCGCAGACGCAATTTCACTCTCTATTCGTGTCATCATAATCAACAATCTTTAACTTTCCATCTTCGGGTTGTTACTAAAATTGTCTTAGATTCGCAAAGATAACATTATTCCAAAAGTTAAAGAAGAGAAGAGTAAATAAAAGCGAATGTTTAGAATATCAACACGTACTATCAAAATCGATCGACACAAAATCCCAAAAGCATTAAAAACCTGCTCATACAGTCTGCCCTATTCTTCCACATCCCCTGCTAAGTTGGGGCTTAGCCGTACACACTCTTTCGTGACCCGAACTCCAATGAGTTGAGGGGCTTACAAATTATAATCCTGCATTCTGAATTCACTAAGCAGACGTAATAGGTACATTCGAGACGTGTTTTGTTTTTAGCCGAGGTTGCGATAAATGTTCCACTTACCTATTGGGTCGGCGTGATCGGTGATACTGATTCCATTATGCACGCACGTCAGACCGATAATAATTACAGCGGGGGAAAGGTTTCGACACGCCATGACGTATGTTAATGCCGATTTACATGCATGAATGCTGTTTTATATTTTTTTTTTGCTAAGTGCAAATGAGTAAGTAGGTACTCTTGCTATATCGGACTTGGAAATAGATGTATATGAATTATAACTTAGTGTTATATGTACACAGTACATTGAAGTATTGAATTTTGTAAGTAGATACTATTTTCAAGTAGGTACATTAAATGTATATTCTATATAGAACTGAAGGTGTGTAAGGAAGAAACGTGTACTTAAAAAAGATATTCCCTTAAGAGATCCCATTCCATTATCTAGACTTAACGTTAAAACCAATACATAATGTACTATTGCTTTTAAACAATTTGACTGTCAACATGTTGTTTCTGATTATTTACGTTAAAATGTTATATGTATACATAATATATCGCTTCTATACAAAATATATTAATAAATAAATAATAAATATTTTGGGACTTTACAACAGCACCATCTTGATATCCTACACATATACATTTTAAATACATACATATTACTTATAAAGATAAACACCCATAACTGGCAAACATTCGTGCTCAAATAATGAATGCCCCAGCGGGACTCGAACCCGCGACCGCTGGTGCAGAATTATATAAATACTGTCATATTGTGCATATTTGTAAAGCAAAATTGGATAGATAATTCAAAAAAAAGTCGATTTACCCATCTTTATGCTTTCATCGGCTAGGAATGTGAAGACTGGAATGATTCTCAGAAGACTCGGTAATGAACTTACTCGTAGTAGTTTATTTTCCAAAACATGCCTATTTGTACTTATATGTATGTATTTGTTATTGCAAAAAGTAAGTAAATAAATGCACCTTATTAGAAATAATGAATGCAATGGTTAGTATTAATACATACTTAAAGTAAACTACAAAACACACTTTAAAGAAGCATATTACTATCAAACATTGCAATATCACATTTTAATTAAATATAAATATGTTAGGACATTATTACAACAGCGCCATCTAGTTCCGTGGTAAACTACGAGGCTTGTGTTACGGATACCAGATAGTTGATATACTACACATTTCATTTCATTTTCATAAATTTTATAAATATAAATACCCATGACTGGAGTATAAACATTCGTGCTCAACAAATGAATTACCTCAGCGGGACTCGAACCCACGACCGCAGGCACAGAAAGTAGGGTCACTACCAACTGAGCTAAACGTAGGTGGGTAATAAATGTATTGAATATTGTCTTATTTCGTGTATAATTTAAAATTCTTTTCATTATTCAATGTAGGTACTTAGAAGTCAAGTTCAAGTTACTTAGAAGGTAAAAATATCAAAAATTATAAATAGACAAAAGAAAAATTATGCAAATTATATGCGAATTTTATGACAGTTTTTATTAATCGATTAGCTAGACTAAGAAGAAAGACTAAATTTGTTCAATTATAATAATCGAACCCGGTATACGACTACAGAGTATTAGAGTGCCATAATATAAAGCTGTTATAATAACCGTATCTGATATGTAGAGCTCGTATGTAGATAAATAAAATTTAAGTACAGTATAATCATAATATTTATTTTTATTATCTTTTTATTTGTTTGTTTACGAAATCCATAGATATAATGTTATGTATGTTACGGTCAAAGTAATAAAAATTACCGGTAATTATTGATAATAATTGCTACACTTGATTGATCTAATTGGAAATGAATAACTCATATTAACACAAAGGCCACTTATTTTCGATGTGCATATCACGCGAATAAAGCTGCGGGCACACATGTGTTACAAGTTTAAAATAAACCTACATAATGTAAATATGTAAACGTGGTTTAATAAGAAACGTGTTAAATGTTATAGTCAACATTCCTTTCACACTGTAGGATAGCCAAAAGTTTCCTAGAATGGAAAAATTAACAAGTACTTGTCTAATTTTAACCTACTTTGAGTAAATAGCGTCACTTTACATTATTAAGTAGTAAAGTAAAATACTAATATATCTTAACAACACTATTATATTAATGCATTTACCTATAACACTATTACAAAGAGAAAAAAACGTATTTCAGTTAATTTTAATGGATAAACTAAAAATACAATGAATCAATTTGAATGTTTAGTATGAAGGTGTTTTAAGACCCGGGGAAAACATAGAATAGTTATTAGTCCGGAAATCATAAAAAAATCAAAAAGAGAGGGTGAAACTTTGTACTTGGAATTAATAATTTCTCAAGGGATACTAATGTAAAATGTATATAAATCATACGTACAAGTAGGTACCTAAGGACGAACCCGAGCGAAGCGAGGTTGAGTAATACTGAATATTTAGGATAGAAATATTGTCAATATTAGGTAAAGTATTATCAAAATTCGGTTAAAATAAAATTTTACTCAAAACTTTGTTTAAAAGTTCACACTCACACAAGCTTTAAAAAATTATCTGAAATCTAAACCATTATTTATTTTGTTAAGTGTCTTTAAAACGCTTTAGCTGTTTGCCAAATAGATACTCGTATCTAAGCTCTAAGAAATGACGAAACACGCTGCGTTCCGACAAAAAACGTGTATTCCTTTACGTCTTGTTTATTTCCGCTGCGGAAATCACAGCTTATCGTATGCTTGTATAACGTTTATATATTAAGATAGAGATTTGAGTTAGAATTTCTTGAAAGATAAATGTTTAAACAGCTCTACGTGCAACGTTCTTTGCAAAATGATTAGTTAAGTAAGTATTGCTAATACAAAACTAAAATATGTATTCGTAATTTATTTATGAAATAATAAAATATTTTTTAGTTAAAAAATATATATAAATTTTACTTGAAAAATGTTATTGAAATAGTCATTTTTATCGATGCAGAGGTTGAATCTATAATTTTTTGAATTCGTGTCTGTCTGTCTGTGACGAAATCGCGAAATAACCACTGCTGAAATTTGGTATGACTATAGCTGCATATACGGGTTAATATATTATAGGATACTTTTAAAGAAAATACGAGTATCTCATCCCATCTCATCACATCACATCTCATCTCATCTCATCTCATGAGTGTGAGTGAGACGCTAGTATGATAAGTCACAAGACCAGAACACATGTTTATTTTTTATTTCTAATCACAAAATCATTTATAGTATATGAAGTTTTAATACTTTTGAAACAATTTCTTTACATACATATATACATATAGCCTATAGGTATTAATAAATGTTTAAATAATGCTTCTATTATGAATAATTTCAATGCCCAATTACAGCGTGTAAGTAAATACCGTGATCGACATACGGGCTCTATACATTTTAACACCGATCATGTCAAATCATTTGACGTTCTAGATTTATTCTTGACAATTGAAAAATGAGACCATTCATATTTGATTGTAGCTCCATGCGGGTGATAGAATGTAATTGAGAGCCAAGGTATCTCTAAATAACACTTGCCTTCGGCTTTGCATTTATAACACCATTATGCATTTGTATCTATAAAAAATAATTCGTCTTTTATATATCTTCATATATTAATTTAAACTAGTGAATTACCCTCGTTTCGCTCGGTTTCGTTCCCTAGGTACCTACGTTTTAACAATTAGTATAGATTTATCATCTTAGATGTGATATTTTCCTGCATAAAAAATTGATAACCGGCTATTATAGTACCAAATTTCAAAATATGTCCATTGGTTTTCTCGTGATGCGTTTTCAGACAGACAGACAAGCAGACGAAAAATCTTATAACTATAGCTTCGGCCTCTACTATATGTAAGAAAATACAGGCTCGACACAATTACAATTTTATACCTATACACTAGCAATTCTCGCGGCTCCGCCCGCGTTGGTAAAAGGATAAAAAAATATAGGTTATAAATATTTTTTGATGCCAAATTATAAAAAAAAAAATTCGTCAAAAAATAAAAATAAAATAAAGTCTGTTGGGGGTCTCGCTTTATTACCTAGCGGAATAAAAATAGTCTACGACCTATTCTCAGACCTACCAAATATACCCAAAAAATTTCATAAAAATCGGTGTAGTCGTTTCGGAGGAGTACGATAACAAACACTGTGACACGAGATTTTTATATATTAGATTATTTATATTCATAAATCTATTATAATATATCATATTATTAACGGCTTTTAACTGACAATATTCACTTTATATTTAATAATCGCAATCATTAAAAAGTTTTATTGTATTAGAATTTTTCTATGCACTGGCGGAAGAATATACCTTATACGGCTGATAATGATAAAAGAAACTATTTTCACAATACTTTCCATAGATACATATACGTACATATGTTTACATAATACGAACTATTATTTTCTTGTTCCATATAAAAACTGTAATTTTGTATTACAATAGGCTATACTCGCCTATTATGTGCGTGATTCTTTATATGTACATGCATATATTGTCTCTTTAAATTAACTATAATTATTAATTAGCAAGTTTTATTGATATCAAATAAAGAAAACGAAACAATCAATCATGCTTAATTTCTTAGCAAATATCGTCGTTGTATAAGTTCTAAATGTTAACTTTTTTATTTATTCCATGGTTTTTTACACTATATACTTATGTGGAAATAAAATGCTAAGAATCTATGTCAAATATGAATTTAATATGTACATATAATTACTAATTAGATGTCTATAACAAGCTATTAAGTGGGATGTATCTTTTACATGGACAGTAGGTATGTTGATTTTTTTTAATCTTGATTAATCGATCCTAGCCTAGTAATGAAATATGTCAGTAAAATATTTAAAAATATTTTTTCCTCAGTTTCGATAGCACGAAAAATTACGTTTTGGTTGGTCCAAAATATTTTAAAGTATAATCGTCAAAAATCAATTTCCTATATGAACTCCATAACTGCTTATCCGATCCTAACATTATTTTAAATGTGAATGTGCGAACTTAAACCAAATGGTAGTTTAAGCTGGATGATTTCATTTTTTATTGCAAAATTATTGATTTTCAAGTCCAGAGAGATTACAGAGACAAAAATAGCTATTTACACTAAGTTATTTTACTTTATTCCAAAGAAAAAATTATGTGTGCCAAAGCTAGGCGTGGACGAATCCGCTCGTACAACATATTATACGTACGTACGTACTGAAATATTCGAATCCATTATACACCTCCATTAGAGGCATTCATGTTAATACTATGGTTTCTTATTCTGAGAATAAGTTCATAAAAACACTCGCTTTGTAAAAACTAGGCTAAGAGTAATATTTTCAAGATATGTCAACCCACAAGTAGAGCGACGTGGGTGGTTTAACTTGCATGCTTTTCTCTTTAAGTAAAGGAAGAGGCCCTTTACATACATTTTGCTTCACTCAGCAGGAACCAGCAATTATGACAATAACAACCATAAAACTATAGTTGTTAATCATTTCTTTCAATATTATATTAATACTAGAAGATCCCGCGGCTTCGCTCGCGCTAAATCTAGGAATGAACCCGAGCGAAGCGAGGGTGAGTCGCTAGTACAAAATATTTAATAGTGGCTGCAGTTTATAATAAAACACATTTTATTTATTTAAAATTTACATCTCATAATATATGCCTCAGATTGTATAATAATAAGATAATAAGATAACAAAACTTGGTTATACTTTAACTGTTCTTTATCCACCAAAAATATTAAATAAATATTCAAATAATAATAAGTATTGTGTATCAGTGGCAAACAGTGAAATGACAATTTTTCCTTTTCATATTAAGGCTACTATCGTTATTTTTTTAAATATATAATATATAAAATATTATAGCAAAATACAATTAACACTTACTAAAATTGAATAATAAAAATATTATTATTTTTAACAGTATATTTTACAAACGAAGTACAATACGTTTTTAGGAATTAAATATTCTTTTATTTTATTTTATATGAATATTAAATACACTATAAACAGTATGTTTAAATATAAAATACCGCCATCTGTTAACATCTATTTGAACGACTTCATCTAACTGCAGAGATTGATTTATTATTTAGTTATCAAGTGAACTGTTAAATTAAACAGAAATTATTGTAAAATATACAGTATTAAATATTGCAAATGTTTGTTCATTTTTTATATTTACCTTTTATATGATTATTGAATAGTTACATAAATATGACTAAAAATTGTTTTTGTGTACAGGCGTTATCCGATGTCAGTGACGTTTCGCTAGAGTGGCCAATATGGCGACTGCGATTTGTCTGTCAGCACCATTAGAATTAAACGAAATACTCCACAATCCGAATTTTGCGGATATATGTTGTCAACTCGAAATGTTTATTTTTTTATGTTTTATTATTCAGCTAAAGTTTCGATCGAGTCTACCGTACCCCTTAACGAAATTATTAATATAGATTCACGTAAATCTTAGAAAGTACTGTTTTTATCAACCGACTGCAATAAAAAGGTTCTCAATTCGGTCATATCAAAACCATAATTCAGTTATTTTAACTTTTCAGCGATTTTAAGTCTTTTTAGGTATAATCTTTTGAGTGAGTAAGATTTCATCATCATCATCATCAGCCCTTTTTTAACGTCCCACTGCTGGGCACGGGCCTCCCTCAGTACGAGGGGATCAGGCCATAGTCCACCGCGCTGGCCCAGTGCGTGTTGGCTGACTTCACATGTCTTACGAAAATTTGCTACGTTTTCTCAGACATGCAGGTTTCCTCACGATGTTTTCCTTCACCGTAAGACAAGTGGTAATCATGATAGGAAAGATTCGCACATGAAAATATCAGAGGTGCGAGACCCGGATTTGAACCCGCATCACTCGGTTATACAAGCGACGCGTTACCGCTGGGCTACCACTGCCTTAAAGCCATTACAAATGAATTGAAGTCTGTAAGATTTACAGACTTCAATTCATTTTATATAAGTGCACAATATACATAGGTACTTATTATATACCTACCAGTACATAATTATCGCGTGGCAGTTACTAGCCAATAGTTAAGACCGAATAAAATACAATAATTTAATTTAAAAGTCCTAATAAACTTTTAAATAAAAGATCATTATAACAAAGGCATTTTGAGATAATAAAGGATCTTGACACTTTTCCCAGAAAAAGTAATTAATATCTACTTCAAAACGCTTCTCCTTGTTGATAACAGAACGTGGAAAAGCTAATTACCATTTTTCAGAAACTCAGAATATTTTAACTATCCCTCTTATTCTATGAAGTAATATTATTTTTAAAATGAACTGAGATAGTCTCATCGTTAAAATTAAGTTCTTCAAGTTGGTACTTGTTTATAAATATTTCATTTTATCTCAACTAATTAAAAATTTAAGTTGATTAAATAAAAGTCACTACTGCTGACATTCTTACTTTAACCTCAGATTAATAATATTTAAGCTTTATTATTAGCCTTATTATTTACTATATCAGTAATATTTTTATATATTAATGTAATCACGTTCTCGAAAACGGCTTTATCGATTTCGATAAAATTGTTATATATTATTTTCACCGTATTTTCGCGCAATATGGTTTGCCCACTTAATATGTACGAGTATCTAAATAAAAAAATGTATTTACTTAGATGAAGTTTTGTTTTTTAGGTCTATCTATATAATTTGTATTAACTATTACCATATTTCTTCCAAATGAAGATAGCTGCCCTATTAATAAGTACGTACTAGAAATTTTCCATAGAGACTTCTAAGGAATATTTTGTGGCCTACAATATTGTCACGATGTACCTAAACCGCAGTCTGCTGTCACTCGCTCGTGACACCCGTCATTTATTGAGGAAGCCATTACAATATCTCCCTATTTGCGGCCGCCATAGCTTCTATCACCGTAAATTAAGGCTGATATTAGATATAGCCGGCTGAAGTTGAATTTGTGGGACGAGACCACGGCGAGGCGTGACTACGCGCTCGAATTGCCAATTAAGTAACATTAACTAACTACGAGCGCATTTCTCGCGGCGACAATAAAAAATAAATTGTGGTACGCTATCGAATGTTTTTTGCTGAATCGCTCACCTGGGGGCCATTGATGGTAGATATTTTATCTCTCCATATGTGCTATTTATTGTTCAATCGGGTTGGGTCGCTTGTAAAAATTGATCATTTTTTGCACTTTCGTTTAACTTAATCGGAAATGTAACGGGTGTCATTTTTCGTATTTTATTATGATGTAAATTTAAGTAAATTTAAGTTTCGTCATAGGCTTTTTTTCCTTATTATACAGTAACTAGATGCAAGCTTATGTTAACAAACATACTTTATTCAAATAGACTTTTACAAGCACTTTTGAATCGTCACTTTTTACAATGTAAAAAAATAGAATTTAAATTATACTTCAGTGTGTAAGTCTGTGAGGAAGCTACTACCGGTTCGGAAAGCAGTTCTGCTGAAAAGAGCCGGCGAGAACCTCAACAGTTGCTTTTAAAATAATTTTATGGGTTGAAATATTGCAGTACAATAATTATTTTTTTATCCTACGTGAGCCCCAAAAGGATATTAATCCCTCACATTTACATCTTGAAGTAATCCGTCATGGTGTAAAGCGATCCTGCAACGCTCCATTGGGTAGCGGCGTATGGTTTGGCTGTGGGTTTTTGTGAGGAGTCTTACAGTACCAAGTTCCCATGATGCGTTTCCATAGTCAAAAAAAATGTTACTCATACAATAACTTATTATTATTATATAATTTTTGAAACTCGAATATCTTCTTTTAACTAGTTATTCTAAATATGTATACCCTTTTTAGAGTATGACCTGTTTTAAGTTAACCGTTTTGAGTGCAGCCCTATACGAAAGTACGTAGCTCTTACTACATTAAAAATAAACCTGAAATGAAAATAAATTGCATTTCTCAAAGTATCTCTTAAAGCTTTTGAGGATAAGCAACCTCTTTTCTAAGAATAAACTGTAAATCTTAGTTTCTTACTTACTATTTAATATAGAAAATGAATAAAGTCATGGAAATTACTTTTTGTGACCGACTTTAACTATTTACGAATTATATATTCTTATTATTATATAAAAATAATAAATAATAATAAATAAATAATCATAAATGCTCTTGATATTATTAGATAGTATAAAAATAATGATATAATTTCTCGAAAATAACATTTTAATACTAAAATTTAGTAATAAATTGTATTACTATATCTAAATGCCTACGTTGTTGAAATATAAATGGCTGTGGCAGACGAAAAAGAGGATGTAGGGTAGATAAATTCCGCCCCAACACCTGTCAAGTTGACACCACACCTAAAACGGTCTTTTCGTGACTAGAATTCGTGCAATTACGTTATCGGTTATAATATATTATATATTGATAATAATTAAGAGTCATACTTGTTTTATTTACCAATTTTTAGTGAATTCGTGTAAAATTAAATTATTTATTTTGTAATCAGTTGTGTTTGACAATTCAAATAATTTTATTAAAACTCTAGTATTTATTTATAGTCCCGATAAAATCAATTCAATTCAATAATTACGTGAACTTTGGTGTTGGTAAAATATTGTAAATGTATCCTGAAAACTATAAAAAATATCTATGCAATATATACTAATATTCATAATAATATACTTACATAGGTAAATATACAAAAATCAAGTAGACGTATTTTCGCGGCAGCTTCACACATCATGATGGAGATATAACAGATTTCTGTCTATAAGAACACATGTTGTAATTTTTCATGAAGCCCTTTGGCCCAGTTATACACTTGCTTGGGAAACCAAACGAAGCGAATTAAACTCCCAGGTCTACCACCTCTGATATTTTTACTTGCGAATCATTTTGAGCATGAATACCACTTGCCGCAATTGGCCACCACGGCTATGTTTCCTTAAAAGGAAGTATAGAATCTACTGAGTAGTAGAAGCCTAGCAGCAGCTATCATCATCATCATCATCAGCCCTTTTTAACGTCCCACTGTTGGGCACGGGCCTCCCTCAGTTGAGGGGGATCAGGTCATAGTCCACCGCGCTGGCCTAGTGCGTGTTGGCGAACTTCACATGTCTTACGAAAACTTGCTAGGTTTTCTCAGACATACAGGTTTCCTCACGATGTTTTCCTTCACCGTAAGACAAGTGGTAATCATGATAGAAATGATTCGCACATGAAAATATCAGAGGTGCGAGACCCGGATTTGAACCCGCATCACTTGGTTATACAAGCGACGCGTTACCGCTGGGCTAACAAACTTATTGGATATTTCAATAAAAATGAACTACAGAGATCATTGCCTATTTACGAAACATAAGAAAAACATAACATCCATACTCGACAATGAATAACGATGAGACTTGAGAGCATTCTATTCACCATTACTTTACAATGACTTGCTGATGGAAGACGTGCCAGTTCATAAAAGTTAAATAGATCAAAGCTATCGCCAATTGAAATTAAACCTTACATCATTTTAATAAGATCGATAATACATAAATCGTTTACAATTTATAATAACAACATGTGAATATACGATGTGGCAATAAAGATTAACTTAAATAGTTATATAGCTTATGAGACAGGCTATAATGTCGGCAATATTTAACGTTTTATTACAAATGTACGTTAATTCTAAAGTCTATCAAAAAATAGTAATGCTAAATGGCAGTGGAGTTGACCTCGCTTCGTTGTCGGTTATTGCAGATTGGAATCTTGCTTGAGCACAAACATATTTTTTATATTAACAAATTATATACGCGTACCTACGATACCAAATACCTACCCATATTTAAGTTACTTTTGAACTATATTCATAAACTTGAAACTTAACCTAACTTATGTATAAAACAGTCAGCTGTCAAGTAATATCCTGAAGTAAAGAAGCTTACGAGACACGCAATAAACGTTTATTTAAGCTTATTAGATACAATAAACAATATAATGATATTAATAAAATTAAAGTTAGTGTGTTTGTGTGTGTGTTAACTTTTTCACGTTACAGCTCAACGGATTTGAGCGAATTTCGGAATGGAGATAAATTATACCTCTAATCCTCTGTATTAACGCGTAAGCTTTTTATCTCCACGTGAGCGGAGTTGTAGATGTAAACAAGTATATAAACCAACAAGTATATTATATAAGTAGTTATATCTAAAAACAGTAAATAAAAAGTATTATTATTTATTATACATATATAATCCATACTAATATTATAAATGCGAAAGTAACTCTGTCTTTCTGTCTGTCTGTCTGTCTGTCTGTTACCTTTTCACGCCTAAACCACCCAACCGATTTTGCTGAAATTTGGTATGTAGATAGTTCGCATTCATGAGAAGGAAATAGGCATATTATTTTTTGGAAATTCAACCCCTAAAAGGGTTAAAAGGGGTGGCAAAGTTTGTATGAGAAAAATATTTTTATTGCACATTTATGCATGAAACTTTGAATTAATGATTTTTAATACAAATGATGAAACACGTATTTCAGGATTTTTCGAAATTCACCCCCATTGGGGGTTAAAGGGGGTGGCTAAGTTTGTATGGGAAATTTCATTCTATTGAAATATTTTGCGTGACACTGCAGAGCATTATTTCTCTGCAATACAAATTATGAGATACATATCTAAGCGTTTTTTGAAAATCAACCCCTATGGGGGTTAACGGGGGTGGCACAATTTGCGTAGGAAAAATATTTAACAGTAATTTTTACCATAAGTCCATAACAATGAACCACGTACATCAGTTTATCATTAACGAAAAACACACAAAGAAATTACGATACACATAGTAGCAAAATTTGTTAAAAATAGGAAATAAGTTTTAATATACTCGTAAAATATACTCGTATATAGGTATCACATAGCAGCAAATATCGTATCATTTTCTATTTCATCTACAGCGCCAGTTATTACAAAATAACTGGCGCTGTAGATGAAATAGAAAATGCTACACAGTAATTTTCAGAAAAGAGGGCCAGAACTTTAAATGGGGAATCAGTCCTTGGTACATTATATGTAACAGTATATAAGCAAAAATGTTTATTTTATTCACTCTTAGCGCGAGCGAAGCCGCGGGCACCGCTAGTATAATATAAAAGTAGGGCAACATTTGCAATTCCATATTATGCAAGGTAATAGAACAATAAATTCATTATGGTTTGCGTTATTTTGTATACAATGTATTGATCAATATTGTGTTCAATCAAACCGCAGCTGCAACTACCTAGTAATTATACATTTCACATAATATGATAAATTGAAATAGTGGCTTAATGTGAACAAATACGTTATACTAGCGGTTCATCCTCGCTCCGTTCTTGTTTGTTCCTTGGTTTGTATGGATTTCGCAGAGTTAAGACCTTTTATCGCAGTAAAAAGTATCCCATATACGCCTAAGTAGAAATAGACTCAAAACGGTGGTGGGTTTAATAACATTACACTGCCAACTCAATAAACATTTGTTTAACATAGGTATCACAAACATCCCCCTATGTAGAGCATGCCTACAAGGAGAAGAAACACCGGTCCACATTCTACTAGAATGCTGCGAGCTCGAACGCCTGCGTAAAGAAAAACGAGGCCCCAGAAGAACGCTTCAGGTAATCATTCAGGACACCGACAGCCTGCTTGACTACTGGGACGCCCTAGGATGGACAGACTAACACAATAAGCACAAGCTCACGCACAACGGGCACCCATTGCCTAAGTGTGGAAAATAGCCGTGTGAAGAAGAAGAAGAAGAAGATCCCATATGTTGATCCGGCTAACGGCTAACATCATGCCAAATTTCATCAAAATCTGTCTAGTGGTTTTCTAGTGATACCACCACAGACACAGACCGACAAAATTTTTATACCATTCTAAATTAGTTGACTACGTTCCACCTGATGGTAAGTGGTAACGCAGTCGTAGATGGTAAGTCGCACTAATTCAGTACCCACCTATTCACTCTAGCCTTGAAGACAGCCATATTGTAATTATATCAATATTAACTCTCTTAATAATAAGATTTTCCAAAAAAATATTTAACATGCAGATTCGATTAAGTAAGAATTCAATTATGTATAGATTTGTCGAAAAGATCAATTTGAATTTATGCCAAATCGATGTACAAATAAACAAAGACAAAATCATTCAGTGCCTTTTCCCCTCTGTTTGTTAGACGATTTTTTGTTAGTATCGACGAGCTTTAGTGTTATGAAAAAAATGGAATAACATTCGTTCTTTTTTTAAATAAATTGGTAAGGTATGTGTATGTATTCATACGCGTTACTCTCAAATTTTTAATCACGATGGAAAACTGAGTTGCAAATTCGAACATAATAGCGAAAACTAGTATGCTTAAATTAATCTACTTCAAAAATAAAATACGAGGGATCGCAGAGAGGGTAAAGGAAGGGTGGTATTCAATACGGCTGCACTTTCACGTAAAATTTCCGCCATATATAAACCAATGATGATTCAATTTCTCAATTAATAATTAAATACTTTTTTGCTAAAAATAAAAGTTATTTATGTATATTATAAAAAAATGAGAGGTGAGGTACACTCTTTAGAAACGATGTTCCTTTCATTCTCTGCTTTTGGCCTATAAATTAGGTCATGAAAATTGTTATGAGTACTAGAGTATCAAGTATCATAAACATCAAGCAATCTACATTGTATATATATGCATATGAATATCTTAAAATATTCATCCTTCACAGTTATGAACGCACGGTACTGCTTAGGATGACGTCACTTTACGGGCTGTCCACAGCCCGTATGTATTATATGGTGACAACAATTGCCAAAAGTTCAAATGGACTATCATCACTTCACATTCACTTAATATCGTCTGGTACTCATGTCTTATAAATAATAAATAAAAATAAATATATATTTTTTTTCTGGGACAAAGGGGGCAAACGGGCAGGAGGCTCACCTGATGGGAAGTGATCACCTCCGCCCATGGACATCTGCAACACCACAGGGCTTGCAGATGCGTTGCCGGCCTTTCAGGAAAGGGAGAGAGGGAGGAGGGAGTAGGACGGGAGGAGGAATGGGGAGTGGGCCTCCCGGACTCTCACTTACCGGACGAAACGCGACAGCATAGCTGCCACTTCACGCGCGCCGGTCTTCTGTGAGAGAGTGGTACTATACGGGGCGTGCCGGCCCATTCGGCTGCTACCCGAAGGTAACAAGCATGGCACTACCACTAATAATTACGACATAACTACACAATTAACATCAAATAATCCATTTTTAAAATCGACGACACGTTTGGCTCAGTTGGTAGTACTTTCTGCGACAGCGATCGCGAGTTTGAGTCCCGCTGGGGGCATTCATTTGTTGAACGCGAATGTTTGTACTCTAGTCATGGGTGTTTACTGTTTATACTTATAATATGTATATATTTAAAATGTATATGTGTAGTATATCAACTATCTAGTATCCGTAGCACAAGCACGTAACGTAGTTTACCACGGAACTAAATGGCGCTGTTGTAATAATGTCCCAACATATTAAAATATTTGTCTGTCTGTCTGCTTATTCCGGCTAATATCTAAAACGGCTGAACCGATTTTGACAGGACTTTCACTCACAGATAGCTAATGTTATAAGAGTAACTTTAAGCTACTTTTATTTTATTATAAAATTATAAAAACCGTTTAATCTATTTTAACTTACGCCCAGCGAAGCGGGCCGAGTTTGATAATAAATAATAAAAATGGTTGCCTGTAAAGTCGGTTTTACGGGCGAAGATTTTACGTGACAACGTCTTTTTCTCGGTAGAATATTTATTGATATGAATATAATTAAATTGCACAATAGGAACAAGGAATTGAATGAAAATAAGAATTGCACAAATTTTAACTATAGAAATATATTTTAATAGTTGAGTGGGAGAGAGACGCAAGGCATTCGGCGGGCCTCTCTCTCGTTCGGTGACTCATCGTAACGTTACCGAGCGTTACACTTTTTCATAAGTGACTCCCAGCCGCAACCTAATTTAAGACGTTGTCACGTCAAAAATTTTCGTGACGGTGGAAACGTTACCCTTTTACGTCTAGCTCTTGCTATATGCCAAGTGTGCCGAGAATGACCTGCAATACGAAACTTCGTTCCAAAAGTTCATTCTTAAAGTAAAGGCGAAATGATTATTTTAAGTCGTACTTTTTCGTAACGAACGTTCTTTCCTAAAAGTTTAGTCATTCGTACAAGCCCTATGAGGATAGCCATGCCAGCGGCCAGCCGCTACATGATTAAGATTATACTATAGGGTTTCCTTCTAATGGTGTTATAAAAAGCCGTACGGAACTTTACCTAATACCCAGTTTTCCAGAGATAAAAATGTAGGTCTAATACGATTACTATAAATTGTTGTTGGCTTCTAAGTCATTGACTTACTTTGTTGGACATTTTTATTTCTATTCCTAGTCCTTTTGTAGCCATTTATTTATAGTCCACTCAATATTCTACATAATTCAACCTTCTACGAGATAGTCTAATGCTGTATTTGAGAAATACGTGGACTGATTCTGAACAGACTTTATCAGCTTTATCTTTACTACGTAAGGTTCATTTTCAAATTTAGATTTTTTATTTATTCCTATCTAATATTTTACTATTAACATCATTATAGAAATACATACTATGCTGTCAAAACTTTAAACTTTAAGGTCTAGTTTTGGTCTTAACATCGATTTTAATACATATAATATAAATAAAACAACGCAGTAAAATTAGGTAAAAAGTAGATGACTGTTGTAGAAGAAATATTACGTAATATGTACAGATCTACCGACAGACATTCCCATTTATAAAGTAGGATAAGAAAAGAGTTGTTAGTATTGTCAGTACAAAATTTATGTTCAACAACAGACAAGCTAAAAGCATTGAAGCATTGAACTAGTAATTCATGTTTTCTCAATACGAGGAACATCTGCGGGATATCCGGCCATGCAATTTTAATGTAAACAAAACATAACCTTAAGCTTCGCCCATAAAGTCTCATTTTGCGTGATATATATTACTATGTATTGAAATATAATGCCCAACCTCTTTACACTTGATACACTGAGTAATATGAAACTTAGACAGCCTGAGGTACTATTACAGGTAAGAAAATATATCTCCTCATCTTTTAAAAAAGGATTTTTTGTATGAATACGAAAGTTTGAACACGTAGCGTCGATTTGTTTATTTGGGACGATGTAACAAAATCTACCTGATGTAAGGATCTAGGACGTTTCTAAATCATCAACTTATAACAATGTTTAAAATTATATTTATTATAGGTATACCACGACATATGAACTTTTAGAACTACCTAGCGATAAAACTTTTAAGCTGTTTTTTCTTTTATTTTGATTATAATGTAGGTTTTTCTACGACACCTTTTACGTAGCAAAAACGGACTCTCTATATAAATGGACGGTATCGGTCATCTGAATTCCGCTATCAATTTTAATAAATGGTGCCGTAAGAGGATAAAGGAATGAAATAATCACGGTTTTTATCTAAAATTTTTAATGATGGAAGAAGATATATTAAACATTTAACTGATTTTGTAATTCTATGAAAATTATGGTACCTATTTTACAAAATTATTCACATGGTTCTCTGTATTTACTTTATTTTCATGACTATTTTGCATTAAAGAATATAATGAATTCAGCTCTTTTTTAACGTCGCACTGCTGGGCACCGCCCTCCCTTTAATACGAGGGGGATCAGACCAAAGTCCACCACGCTGGCCTAGTGCGGGTTGGCGAACTTCACATGTCTTTCGAAAACTTGCTAGATTCTTTCAGACAAGCAGGTTTCCTCACGATGCTTTCCTTCACCGTAAGACAAGTGGTAATCATGTTAGAAATGATTCACACATGAAAATATCAGAGGTGCGAAATCTGGATTTGAACCCGCATCACTCGGTTATCCAAGCGAGCGCATTACCACAGGGATACCACTGTCTAAAGAAATATATAATGTGGTTTAAGAAAAGCATTCTTTCTAGCCATTGTCATATGACAATGGCTCGCCTTGTCAGTTATCTTTCCGGTTTAACTTAAAATTTTATATTAATTTTCTAGGCAGCCGTATAACTTAATGGCAACGCTAATGATGCTATCTTTAATCTTTACTACTTAAAAAATAAATAAGAACGCTTCTCACGTAAATCCAAAAATATGAAACGATATACATACTTATAAGTAAAATTTACATTATTCGCCTCAATTAGTAGTAATTTCTTTTACTTTCTAATCCTGTTTAAAAAATTGAAGCCAATAACATGCATTATATTAGTCTCGACCAGTATTTGAACCAATTCCGATATAAAGATAAACCCATCGATTAATACTTCGTAACTAGTAAGTCTAAGTACATCGGTGGTCAAGCAATTTATTGCTTAGGGGTCGTATGATGTGGTAGCGGATTTGATTGCTTCTAAAACTACTGCAGTATATTTATAAGTGGCGTATTTTAAGAAATGTTTGTATAAGGCACGGCAGATAAGGTTTCACTTTTAAAATTTGAGTATACCATTACGTGTCACACGCTATTAGAATAAGTATAACGTTTGTATTGTGCATTGAAATATAGATAATATTTATGTAATATTTGCATTATTTATTCGCATTACCATGCGAACGGAGTCACGATGAAAACTAATAAGTCTAACTAGAATCTAGTATAATACAATATGTTTGGTTCAATTGGTAGTGACCCTACTTTCTGTGCCAGCGGTTGCGGGTTCGAGACCCGCTGGGGGCAATCATTTGTTGAACACGTATGCTTGTACTTCATTCATGGATGTTTATATTTATAATATGTATGTGTTTTAAATTTATATATGTGTATACTACACTATCTGCTGAGTTTCTCGCCGGCTCTTCTCGGCAGAACAGCATTCCGAGTCGGTGGTAGTTTACTCCCAAGTCCCAGACTTACAGACTGACACTTGATTTAAATTCGTATAAAAATATATAAAAGTGACGATTCAAAAGTGTTTGTAAAAGTCTATTTGAATAAAGTACCTATATTTTGACTTTGACTTTGACTATTTGGTATCCGTAATACAAGCCTCGTAGCTTACCACGGAACTAGATAGCGCTGTTGTAATTATGTCTAATAATGTATATAAGTACAATGTATATCCTAGGTTTTAAGAAGATAAAAAGTAACGGTATCAACGATGGATGCATATAAAATATATAGGTATAGGTTACGATTTCTTAAGTAAACGGAGCCGGAGATACGTCCCATAAATCACTTCCTATCGACCCTGTAGTCGTGTGCACATGTACAATATGTTTGACAACGTCCATACTCACGCCTTGTTTAGAATAGACGAAATAAATTTGGTTTCCATATTTTGACCTCGTGCAAGATTGAAACTCACGACCTCTGCCGTAGTAGGTAATGCCTGTCAAACCTATGACTTATTGCGCCATGGCCGTCATGCAAGTTAGCTTTAAACATTTCTTTTTTTGAGATAGGTTATATTAAGAATTAAAATGATGATTACTCGAATTACAATAATTTGTAATATTACTTACCAATGCCAAAGCGAAGCTAACATTACCTTTACCCTCGCTTCGCTCGGGTTCGTCGCCAAGTACGTTTTAAGTTACAAAATAAACACTTTTCGAGTCATATTTTTGTTTTTCCTATGTTCATTGTACGCTACCCCTGACACATCCCAAACAAAACAAAAAGAACTTACTACTTAAATTGATTCAGCCGTTTTTAAAGGATTTTTTGCGTGAAACGTGAACTCAATTATTTTTAACAAAAAACAAAAACCGACTTCAAAACTAAACAAATCTAAACTAAAAAGTAGAAAATAAAACTTTTAAGAACTTCGTTAATTTAGAAGTCGGTGCCAGCCAGGACGGATAGACTTATCTTGCCTTTGCAAGGAACTTTCTAACGGTATTTTGATTATGTTTACAAATATTATAGATATAGATTAATCGAATACTTATGTGTCTATTTAAGGTTACTTTGCTTTGGCTGGCACCGACTTCTAAATTAACGAAGTTCTTAAAAGTTTTATTTTCTACTTTTTAGTTTAGATTTGTTTAGTTTTGAAGTCGGTTTTTGTTTTTTGTTAAAAATAATTTATTTTCAAATTTTTAGCGGAAAGTAGATACTTATTTTGTTTATGTACAAAAAAGAATTTTCCAAATCGGTCCAGCCATCTTCGAGTAATGGGGAACATACATAAAAAAAAGTCCCCAACGAATTGAGAACCTCCTCCTTTTTTTAGAGTCGGTTAATAAGAGCCTGAAAGAATTTAACTATCGGTCTATAATTACGTATAATATTGAAAGAATTTTCTTTTAACTCCTAACCGTTGAGGAGTTGTACCTTCCATCATTAGCTCAACCACAGGAGATGTTGATTATCAGACGCAAATACTTGAACAGCTTTAGAAAATATATGAAAAACGTAATAAGTGCCTATAAAATTTGAGAGTTGTCTTCGATTTCCCTGGGATCCCATCATCAGATCGTGACTTGGTGACTATGGGACCAACTAGAAACTATACCCTTTCAAACAAAAAAAGAATTTTCCAAATCGGTCCAGCCATCGTCGAGTAATCGGGGAACATACATAGAAAAAAAAAAAAAAAAAAAAAAAAAAAAGTCCCCGACGAATTGATAACCTCCTCCTTTTTTTGAAGTCGGTTAAAAAGAAACAGACAAACACTATTTCATGGGTTGTGGTATATTCTGTACACAATACGTACACTGTGTTTTAAAATATTTCATGTACAGATTTCGCTAAATTACTGTTTTATTATATGTATGACTAGCAATTCCCGCGGCTTCGCCCGCGTTCTAATCACTATTAAAAAATAAGAAATGGTCGTTGAACGTTGGAAATTCTTCAGAATTTTCAAAAAAAATCTTCGCTTCTTGTAAGAGCTATTAGCTAAACAGTAGGCAAGACCGTGCAGGGTAGGATCGGCGATTGCATCAAGCGCAGCGGCGCTTGAAGCAGCGCTTGCATTTTATTCTCGCGTCCGTATTTTTTGCGAAGCCAATGTATACAAAACAAATTAAAATACTTGACAAACTATATACTAAAACCTTCCTCGAGAACCACTCTTTCTATTGGTGAAAACAGCATGAAAATCGGTGCAGTAGTTTTTGAGTTCTGCGCGAACAGACAGACAGACGCGGCGGAGGACTTTGTTTTTTTTTTTTTTTTTTTATGGGACAAAGGGGGCAAACGGGCAGGAGGCTCACCTGATGGTAAGTGATCACCGCCGCCTATGGACATCTGCAACACCACAGGGCTTGCAAATGCGTTGCCGGCCTTTCAAGAAAGAATACGCTCTCTTCTTGAAGGTTGCCAGGTCGTAACGGTTCGGAAAGACCGCCGGCGACAGCTGGTTCCACAGAGTGGTTGTGCGAGGCAGAAAATGCCTAAGGAATCGCACTGTTGTGGAACGCTGGACATCGAGGTGGTGTGGGTGGAATTTACGGTTTTGGCGCGATGTCCGAAGATGGAATTCTGCGGCCGGAATCAGTTCGAACAATTCCTCAGAACACTCCCCGTGATAAATGCGGTAGAAGATGCAGAGTGATCCAACATCTCTACGCAGAGCTAAAGTATCAAGCCGATCGGAAAGAGCTTGATCGTCTATAAGTCGAACCGCCCTACCACTCTTTGTCTTGCCTATCTTCTTACAAAAACCACATCGATTTATACCTCTACGGCTGCGTGAAAAAAGGGCAAACGAACCAAAATGTTATCATCAATTTGAAATATAAGCCAGTTTCTGTCACAAAATCAATAAGAAATACTACGTATATATGATCCTAACTCCTTTGAATTTGTACCTACATAAAGTATTCTTTAAAATCTTATTGAAATAGTCAATATTATCGACACAGTGAATTTGTCTGTCTGTCTGTCTGTCTGTCTATCCCTGGGTCGGTGACTGTATCACGAGATAACCGCTGGACATATTTTAATGAAATTTGGTGTGATGATAGCTGGTTATCCGGGTCAACACATGTGATAGTTTTTACTGTAAGAAAATAAATAATTTTTGACTCAAATGTATTAGTGGTAACTAACCTATAAGATAACACATAGTGACGAAGTGTGTCGCTACGAGGCAATAATTTTAAAAGATATAGTAGGTAATACATAACTAAACTAAGAGTGAGGCATGATAACGTGAGACCTTCATTTCGGTTTCAATTTCCATTATGTTTTAACTGCCTGGCCATTAATTAATCAAATTGCTTCTTCCTGATGCGAATAGACTGTTATTTTACACTATTATTAAAATTCACCACGGCACATTGGCTACACACGCTATGAGAACCGTTTAACAGATCCTTCGTTCCGAACTATACCAAATATTCACACGTAAAACTATCATGTTATTTTGAATCTTATTCCTTTGGATTAAAGTATATTTTTCTTTCTTTCAGCAGTTACGAGATTTATCGTGGGCAGCTGACAACACAGCAATGCTGACGTCACAATTAATCAAGACGTGTCAATGGATACGGCCATAAATTGTACGATTGCCAGATCTTCGATCTATAATGGCTAAAATATACAATATACATATATATATATATATATATATAACTGACTAGTGTTTGCTCGTGGCGTTGTTCGTATACGTATGTATCGAAAAACGAAGTACATACTACACACTGGAATCCACTGAACTGTAGTATCATGAAAAAGGGACAAAAGCGCTAATTTGCTTACGTCCAGACAAACATTCGCATTTACTTAATATGTAGAGAATAGGTATAAGATCATTACATTACATATTATACATAAAATGTAGGCTGAAGAGTCAAATACATATACCTACCTAATGTCTATATAAATAAATAAATATGTTGGGACATTATTACAACAGCGCCATCTAGTTTCGTGTTAAGCTACGAGGCTTGTGTTACGGATACCAGATAGTTGGTATACTACACATATAAGTATAATTTACATAAATATTATAAATATAAACACCCATGACTGGAGCACAAACATTGGTGCTCAACAAATGAATGCCCCCAGCGGGACTCGAACCCGCGACCGCTGGCGCAGGAAGTAAGGTCACTACCAACTGAGCCAAACGTGTTGTCAATATAGTATGTAAAGTCCAAATATGGGATAGTGCTGAAGGTAGCAGAGTCTATTTTCATCAAATATTTTTAACCGAACTTTATCCATTTTTTTTAATTTATAATCTGTTGGAAAACAAACAGCATTTATGTTACAGATTTAAATATACTTATATAATTTTTCCACATCGGCCAATAAAGTTTTCAGTTATAAGGAAACATGGAGTGAATGAAAATTCAAAGAAGTATTCGTGAAATATAAATATAGTGTGTGTACTGTGAATAGAGATTATTGCAAAATACATTATATCGAGGATAATCGAGATTACGCTTAATGCTTTGAGAAAATCTATTGATATTACTACCAAATATGTAAATTTGGTAATAATATGTATAATGCGATCTACAAGGTCTAGTTACAACTGTTATTAGCATAATTATTTGTTCTACACTTTTGAAATATAAAAGGTCTAGAACGGGCACTAAAAGTTGGGCATCTGAAATTTAAATTACTTAGAAGATAGTAGGAATCCATGAAATTATGAAGTATTTTATAAAGAAAAATAATTTATAAGCTTCGTAATAACTCATTATTATTTACAAAAAAAAAAACAAACCCAGGTAAATCTAACATTTAAACTACTTTTTACTAAAGATATAACTACCTATATTTATAAAAAAATTCGAGATTCATTTTAACTGTAGTATCATTGGGTAACATTAGGAAATATAGCAAAGATGAATATTATATAAACTGAGTCTTGTATCTGGTCCTAAAAACCTTAAAACGTTGTGCAAACATTTTAAAAAACCCATTAGTACATTTATTCTTACCGCAAATTTTCCACTAAAATGTTTATTTTGACATTTAGTGTTACGCAAAATACCACGAAAAGCGATTACCTGCGGTTGTTTATAATTTTACACGTAATTACTTGGCCAATTCAAGTAACATTCGCTAATCGCTAATTACCTTTAATGGCGGGAATAAAAAGTTTATCTCAAAGAGAATCGAACTTGCACCATCTTGAAGCACTTAAAATTATACACACACTCTTATTTAAACTTTAAGGACTTTCGAGCTAATTTAATTATAATGGCTAATCGTTAGCTGTTGTTGCATCACTACGATTATGCAGAGTATGTAAAAAACTACACAAAATTGATATTTGATTTTAATACTTATACTTATTATAGTTGTAGGCAATGACTTATTTGGACTCACTGGACAGATTTGGATGCAATTTAGTAAACAGGTGATTTTATGACGCGGTTATATACTTATACGATATACTAAAAAGGAAAAAATTGGCGCTAAACGTTTAACCGGAATATAAAAAAATGATTCTATTTTTTATCAAGGCGACAGGCAGGGACTTAAGTACAGGCGGGGACTTAGGGAAGCATGTTAAAAAAAGGGGTTGTGAACGAGGTAAATGCTTTAAAATCATGACTATAGTTAACATACAATAATTTAAAAATAACGATGTAAATCTTTTAGCCGAGTTAATGTCGATTGCTTCTATTGAATGGTGGCTCGTACCTTTTTTATTTGGAGGCTGGCCGATATAATCAAAAGCTGGGCGATGCAATCTCCTATAACGTAGGTTTAGCATTTAATTTAAATTACTTGACCTTAAAATTTTGGAAACTAATATTAAGTTTTTTATAACAACATTACACTAAGTATAGAATGTTGATTAATATACATACATATTTTGTTTTATAGAACTGGCAATACCCGTGGCTCCGCCCGCGTTCTAAAGACGTCAATGCAAGCTTGGCTTTATTCTAACCTTCTTTTTGTATTTTTCTCAGAGATGGGTTATTTTCCCGCAGTAAAAATATCCTATATATTGATCCGGGTAACATGTTAATATGATTCCAAATTTCATCCAAACCCGTCCAGTGGTTTTCTCGTTATGCGGTCACAAACAGATAGACAGTCAGATAAAAAATTCTAAAAATAATAGATCTATATCGATAATAATGTATATTTCAACTAGCTTTTCCAAAAAATATTCAATGTAAAGATTCAACTCAGTTAGAATTTTATTATAATATGTATAGACTACTTTTGCAACTAATATTATAAATGCAAAAGAAAGTGTTTGTTTGTTTGTTTAGTTTTACGATTAAGTTATTTCTTTATTTACTTTTTTTTATGTGACAAAGGCGACAAACGGGCAGGAGGCTCACCTGATGGGAAATGATCAACTCCGCCCATGGACATCTGCAAGACTGCAAGACTGCAGGTCTTGTAGTTTTGCAGATGCGTTGCCGGCCTTTTAGAAAAGGTAGGGAGGGGAGGGGGGAGGAAGAAGGACGGGAGGAGGGATAGGGTGTGGGCCTCCCGGGCTCTCACTTACCGGACGAAACGCGACAGCATAGCTGCCACTTCACGCCGGTCTTCTGTGAGAGAGTGGTACGATACGGGGCGTGCCGGCCCATTCGGCTGCTACCCGAAGGTAGCAAGCATGGCACTACCACTTAAAACTGCTGATTACTGGCTACATGGCTAAGCCGATTTTAATAATCATAGATATCAGATATCAGTCTTTATAATAAAAGGTAGAAAATTATAAGGAAGTATTACCTATTATTATTGAAGTATAGCTTATATCGAATAAACTTCTTGAGAAATTTTATTTCTCAAGAATATGAAAGATTTAACCATACAAATTAAAGCTTAAATATCATCAGCAAATGGACAAAGGATTTTTTTTTAATTTAATACGTATATGGTAAATCAAAATTAAAAATGAACCAGCTGAAGTCAACGCGAGACACTAGTATATTACTCTTATCTACATAGTAACTACCGTCAGGTAATTAGTGTAATTAGTATAATTCACAAAATATGCTATCTACAATTTTAGTGCGCAGTGAGATCTATAGAGCTCGTTATTTGTTAGAAGGCCAAAATTACAAAAAGTTATTCAAGAAACCTCATTTTCATACCAATTATTTTCAAAGTGAACAAAGCCTGCAAAAGAGCTTGTATAGAATAAGAGAACACAAAGGAGTAATTCTAAAAGCAATGTAGGTGACTTATACGTAATATATTTAGTTTATCATATTTATATATTTTACTTCACATTTCATTGTACTTATAATTTATTTAATATTTAATTTACGTATTAATATCATATATACACTCACCTACATACATACAACACTTACATTTAATTATTTATATTTATAAATTAATATTTAATCATATTTATTTTTATTCATAAGCATAGCCGCGCGAAACCCGTAGTATACGGCGGGACGCATTTATTTTTCTCCTACCGGCCACTTATAATTTTTGTTACATACGCCAGTCGACGCCTTACCAGCTGATGCTACTTACTTGTTTTATATAATTTAATCGTTTTCGTTAGTTTTTGTATGTGGACTTCTTGTATTTGTACTGTGAACTTGTTTATTATTGTGTATCTCCTTAAACTTCTCCTTCTGAACTATTTTTACGTGTGTGTTGACTTTTCCAATATAATATTTTATTAAGTGACGATATCAAGACTTTTATTTGTGTTCTCTCGTCACGACCAACAACACCCGCTAAACTGGTGACCCCGCATAGAACACCTAGGAGAATTTAAAATATGAAAAAATCGCAAAGTCATATTCCTTTGTGTCGACCGCGCGCCAAGATGGCCGCGCCTGTTACACATAGTTCATCGCCACAGCTGCCCTCACAGATCCGGATACCGCCGTTTTCAACAGAAAAACCCGCTATCTGGTTTGCGCAACTCGAAGGTCAGTTTCGATTATTTGGAATTTCTGATGATGCCACCAAATTCTACCACATTTTGGCTACACTCGACAGACAGTACACCGCCGAGGTTAAGGACATTCTCACCGGCCCTCCAAACTACCAACGATTAAAGGACGAACTAATAAAAAGAATATTAGCATCCCATGAAAACAAGGTTAAGCAGCAATCGTGTCACGAGCAGCTCGGCACTCAAAAGCCATCACAGTTCCTGCGTCACCTGCAACACCTCACCGAACCCAAGGTTCCCGAGGACTCCGTGAGAACCATGTGGACCAACCGACTGCCTACATTCATGCAGCCAATTCTTGCGTCGCAGACGACTTTAACCCTAGACGCACTCGCCGACTTGGCCGACCGCGTCTACGACTTTGCGGTGCCGACGTACGTCGCACCGCCCACAGCGTCGTCTTCAGCAGCAGTGACACCAGCGAATCAGCTAACGCGACAGGTATCAGAGCTCACAAAACAGGTAAATGCTTTGACTACGCAATGCCAACACAGTTCGCGACCGACCGGACGTCGCATAGACGGAAGTCGGTGCGGACACTCCACATCCCGCTCCCAGTCGAGCTATCGCAGGTACCCAATCTGCTGGTACCACACGAGACAGGGAAGCAAGGCACACAGATGCAATAAGCCTTGCGATTATAAGGTGAAAAATACCCCGAGCCTCACAGTAAATACGACCAGCAATTGCCATATGTCCAGCACTGGACGTCTGTTTGTCACGGACCGCAGCAGTAAAACACAATTTTTAATAGACACTGGTAGTGATATTTGTGTATACCCTATTTCCGCGCTTCGTGAGCGCAGGTGTAAAACCTCCTATCAGCTCAGTGCTGCCAATGGTTCTGCTATAAATACTTACGGTTATATACAATTGAATCTTAATTTAGGCTTACGTCGTAATTATCCCTGGCAATTTATCGTAGCTGATGTCACAAAACCTATTATAGGTGTAGATTTTTTATCACATTACCGCCTCATTGTTGATGTCAGCCAACAAAAACTCATCGATAGCCTCACCAATGTCAGCACTGTAGCAAATTTAGATATAAGAAATAATGTATCTAGTGTTAAGGTAACAATAGGTGATAGTAGTTATCATAAAATTTTAGCCGAATTTCCGGAAATAACACGCCCTGCTGGTACTCCGGGAATTGCAAAGCATCACACTACACACCACATACGCACTACACCAGGTCCACCTGTATCATGCACTCCTAGACGTCTCGCCCCTGACAAATTAAAAATTGCAAAAGAGGAATTCGACGTCATGTTAGCAAACGGTACCGCACGTCCGTCCGACAGTCCGTGGGCATCACCGCTCCACCTCGTGTCTAAAAAAGACAACGGGTGGCGCCCTTGCGGCGATTATCGCCAACTTAACGCGCGTACAATACCGGACCAGTATCCAATTCGTCATATACACGATTTTTCACACAATCTGTCTGGTTGTACGGTATTTTCGGTAATAGATTTGGTTAAAGCCTACAACCAAATCCCGGTCGCTCAAGAAGATATCCCCAAGACTGCCATTACCACACCCTTCGGTCTTTACGAATTCCCCTACATGACATTTGGACTTAGGAACGCCAGTCAAACTTTTCAGAGATTTGTCGACGAATTAACACGCGGACTCGATTTCTGTTACCCTTACCTGGACGACTTTTTGATTTTTAGTAAAACAGTACGCGAACACGAAGATCATCTACGTCTGCTTTTCGAACGTATGCGCCAGTATGGCGTACTCGTCAACACTGCCAAATGCGTGTTCGGCGCATCTGAGGTAACATTTCTAGGGTACCAAATCTCTGAAAAAGGCACTAAACCTCTGGACAGCAAGGTACAGGCTATCTCACAGTTCCCACCTCCAAAAACCGTCCGAGAACTTCGACGATTTTTGGGGATGGTGAATTTTTACAGGCGATTTTTGCCTAACGCCGCTAAAATCCAAGCGCCATTAAATGCCTTGCTGACCGGATCGGTCAAAGCTTCCCATCCAGTCGCTATAGAGGGGGATTCATTGCTTGCATTCGAAGCTTGCAAGAAAAGTCTTTGTGATGCAGCACTTTTAGCCCATCCAGACTCAACGGCTAAGCTAGGACTAGTCACTGACGCCTCTGATACGGCGATAGGTGCAGTCCTACAGCAGCTGAAGGATGGAGACTGGCAGCCGCTAGCATTCTTCTCTCGCAAGTTGAGCCCATCGCAAGTGAAATATTCTCCTTACGATAGAGAGCTCCTTGCCATCTACGAGAGTATAAAATACTTTCGGCACATGCTAGAGGCCACTCACTTCACCATCTATACTGACCACAGGCCGATATGTTACGCTTTCCACGAGCGGAAAAGTAACTGTTCGCCTCGTCAGTATAGACACCTTGACTTCATCTCGCAGTTCACCACCGACATAGTCCACATCGCTGGAAAGGACAACGTGGTCGCCGACACATTGTCGCGTGTAGATGAACTGCAGGTGCCAGTCGATCTGGAAGTGATGGCCAAACTTCAAGCCACAGATCCAGAGCTGGCAGAGCATCTAAAAGGCGACTCGTCTCTTCGCCTAGCCAGGACGAGTATTCCTGGGAGTCGTGCCGTCTTGTACTGCGACGTCAGTACACCGACGCCCAGACCCTTCGTCCCTCAACAACTGCGTCAGCAGGTATTCAACTGCCTTCACTCGCTCAGCCATCCTGGTGCAAATGCTACAGCCAAACTCGTTGCTCAACGTTTCGTCTGGCCACTGATGCGGAAAAACTGCCGTGAATGGGCTAAGGCGTGTTTGTCTTGCCAGCGCTCGAAGGTAACTAGACACGTTGCCTCACCCTTAGGTACGCACGACTTACCTTCAGCGCGATTCAAACACGTCCACATAGACCTAATCGGCCCGCTACCACCTGCTGGTGATTATCGGTATTGCCTCACAGCCGTCGATCGCTTTACGCGATGGCCTGAAGCTGTGCCTATTACTGACATCACCGCCGAAACAGTGGCCAAAGCGTTTATTTCCTGTTGGGTGGCCCGATATGGTTGTCCTACCGAGATCGTAACCGATCGAGGCAGACAATTCCAGTCGGCTCTGTTTCAACAGCTGTCCAAGTCCATCGGTTTCGATCACCGTAGGACGACGGCTTACCACCCACAGTGCAACGGCTTGGTGGAGCGATTCCACCGACAGTTGAAGGCAGCAATCACCTGTCACGCTGACGCAAACTGGACCGAGTCTTTACCCCTCGTGCTTCTCGGCATTAGGAGCGCCTTCAAAGAAGACCTCCAGACTTCATCGGCCGAGTTGGTGTACGGTGAGCCACTACGCCTACCTGGCGAATTTTTTGGCCACAACTCCGCAGGCTACACCACCGACATCACGGATTTCTCAGCCCGGATGAAGTCATTCGCCGAGAACATTCGTCCAGTTCCACCACAGCACCATACGAGATCGCACAAATCCTTCGTATTTAAGGACCTAGCCCAGTGTAGTCACGTATTCCTTAGGGATGAAGTGCTACGTGGCTCACTTCAGCCCGCTTACACTGGGCCATACGAAGTTCTTAAGAGAGGTGCAAAAACCTTTACAATTCGTATTGGAAATAGGGACGAGACAGTAACCATAGACCGCCTCAAGCCGGCCTATATACTGTCCTCCGACTTATCTTCTCCACCGCCACAGGCCGATATTATACCACCTGAGAAACCTCCAGACACACACCCTGAACACACAACTGCGAAATTCAAAACTCGTTCCGGAAGACATGTCCACTTTCCGGATTATTATCGTCCGTAGACACGGCCTCTGGGGGGGAGTGATGTAGGTGACTTATACGTAATATATTTAGTTTATCATATTTATATATTTTACTTCACATTTCATTGTACTTATAATTTATTTAATATTTAATTTACGTATTAATATCATATATACACTCACCTACATACATACAACACTTACATTTAATTATTTATATTTATAAATTAATATTTAATCATATTTATTTTTATTCATAAGCATAGCCGCGCGAAACCCGTAGTATACGGCGGGACGCATTTATTTTTCTCCTACCGGCCACTTATAATTTTTGTTACATACGCCAGTCGACGCCTTACCAGCTGATGCTACTTACTTGTTTTATATAATTTAATCGTTTTCGTTAGTTTTTGTATGTGGACTTCTTGTATTTGTACTGTGAACTTGTTTATTATTGTGTATCTCCTTAAACTTCTCCTTCTGAACTATTTTTACGTGTGTGTTGACTTTTCCAATATAATATTTTATTAAGTGACGATATCAAGACTTTTATTTGTGTTCTCTCGTCACGACCAACAACACCCGCTAAAAGCAACAAAGAAATATGTCTAAGATAAAGCGATGCAACGATAACAATCTCTGCTTGCTCCACTTTACACAATCACTCTACCTACGGCTAGGTTGCGGCGCTGTTGGCTTTAACACTGCAGTATAAATCCCACGTCTTCTAATTAATAGTCCAATTAATACTATTGTAAATTAAGGCATACTAACAACAAAACCATAGGTTGTGGGTTCGATTCTACTGTCGGTACTTTTTAAAGTAATTTTGACTGACAGGTTAATACATGAGCAAAGTATAATACCACAACTATTGAAGTAGTTTTTTAATGACAAGCTATTGCCCACAGCGTAACTTAAATATATTGAAATAAAAAGCGTATTCAGTAGATTATGTAGTTATTATTATAAGTGATTCGTTTATACACATAGAAAAGCAAATTTTACTCTTTATAGTAGTTTAACTTGTATTTACCCTTTTTCACGTCCCACTGCTGGACACGGGCCTCCCTTCAATACAAGAGGAATCAGGCCATAGTCCACCGTCCTGACCTAGTGCGGGTTGGCGGACTTCACACGTTTTTCGAAAACTTGCTAGGTTCTTTCAGCAATACAGGTTTCCTCACGATGTTTTTCTTCACCGTAAGACAAGTGGTAATCATGATAGAAATGATTCGCACATGAAAATATCAGAGGTGCGAGACCCGTATTTGAACCAGCATCACATTTATTGTTCATTAAAATTCGTGTTTTTATACAATTATTCGGCTACACATAATCTCAATCTTTATTGTTTAATCATTCGAAAAAAGTACTTAGCACCAATTATATTGTAATCATTACAATCAATAAATCACTGGATCAAAACGTAATTGATTTCACAAACCGACAGTACAACAATTTTAATATAAATATTACAAAGCAAAACGGTTACTCAATTCTCAGCTCAAAGATAAGGTGTGAGAAGCTATTATTTGACGGACAAATTAAATGGGTCTTTTGTAGAAAAAATCTAATCAGCGCATGAACGTTAGTTAATTGTTCATTATAGTTCTTTTTATTAAGTCGGATGAATGAGTTCGTGTATTGTTCGATCGTTCTCGTGGTGTGTAGTAATTTATTTATCGTTTCAATGTTCAACGTATTGTAATCATGTACTAGAAAACGATATCAATAGAAAATTAGCCACGCAATGACTATTCTATATATTTTTATGTATTTATTGTTAGAGACAGTGGTATCTCAGTGGTAACGCACTTGCTTGAGTAACTGAGTGAAGCGGGTTCAATTCCCGGGTTTGCCTTTTCCTTAACCTTTGATATTTCTATGTGCTAATCATTTTCAACGTGACTACCACTTGTCTAACGGTGAAATAAGATTTTGTGGGGAAGCCTGCATTTTAGAGAGAATTTAACAAATTTTAGAAAAATTTACCAGATTGGAGGACAGTAGCCAGATCTCCTTCATATTGTAGAGAGCCCCGTGCCCAACAGTGACACATTAAAAAGGGCTGAATACGTCATATCAATTGTAGACAAATATCGGTTTGATTGTTTTTTGTTTGCATTTCAAACAAAGGTATTTTTTAATATTTAAATACCATCATTATAAGTCTAGGTTTTCTCTACCTACAAACCTATCTATTAGGCATATCCTGTAGCTAGAAAGATTGAGAAAAGCTAATTCAATTCAATTCTCTTGTTAATGGCTTCAAGCGCGCCAGTTGAGCAGAGATTACTTCGCCAATGTCACGTGGAATGGAGAAGATTGAGAAAAGCTATAGACAAAAAATTGTATTTAAATTATTTCACTAAAGCTTTTGACATTTTAGTATAAACCCTTAAAGTTCGTTACGTGGGAGTATTCATAGATTAATTACTAAGTACTAGAATGAAGTAATCTAGTATAATTAGTAGCAGATGCTGCGCAAATCATTTTACTGAATAATTTGATTGATTTATGATTTTCGATTCTTCTCCAAACGTGAGTTAGATTAAATTATGAGGATGTATAAGGCTTAAGCGATTATAATAGTCCTTGTGAGTAAGTGCCTTTAATAGCAGATGTTTTAAACAAAAGATATTGGCAGTCTCGTGGCTCAGTGCCAGTGTATTTACATACGTATTTAGAGGTCATACATTTGAATTTTTCATATATAGAATAATTATTATAATGTCTTTGTGGAATTCAGGTAAAATGTTTGCCAATTTGTAATGCATTCGAGTAGAAGGTCTTCTTATATCCGTCTTTTAGTTGTCTTCCATTAGATTGTAGCATTTGTTAGTTGATATTATTATTATTATTATTATATGTTTGGATATTATTACAACAGCGCCATTTAGTTCCGTGGTAAGCTACCTTACGTGCTTGTGTTAGGATACCAGATACTTGATATACAACACATATAAATTTTTAAATATATGTCGGAGAAGCATCGTCTCCGCTGACATCGTCATTAGTGGTTGCGTGCTTAGTGGGCGTCATCAGGGTGAATGCGAGCACAAAACACACTTGTCACTGTTTCACACTATTTTAATTACGTATTCACAAAAGTGTACAATAATTTCGATACAGAAATTAATTAAACCGAGCAGCGAGTTCAAGGCACCAATCTCACTTCAACCAACTCGCTCCACTGCTCCGACTCAAATGTCCCCTCCAAACAGTCAACCTCGCTTAAGTAAAGTTAAGATGGCGCCTCGACCCCGCTCGAGGCAATGCTCTGCTCTGATTGGTCATTATGTGAATTACAATATTCATAACTTTTATTAGATAATAAAGTTTTTAAACTTAAGAAAAATGTAAAAAATAAAATAAAATTACAGTAACATTTTTAGAAGTAATTAAAATGTAAACAAATCATATTATTTATTTATTTATTTATTTATTTTATTTATTTATTTTATTAGACCACCAACAAAGTACTTACTAAACACAAGAAAAATAAAATTGTACATCGAAAAGAAAATATAAAGAGTAGTACCTTAATTATAGGTGATAACGACATTACACATAGTAGGTAAAACAAAATTTTAACTTCACTTTTAAAAATAAAAAAAAACTTAAATAATAATAACATTTTAGGACAAATAAAAGAAAAAATAAATGCTGTATCTGTATAGGTGTTTACAATTATATTTTAGCTATAGAGGTACTGATCTTTTTTTTAAAATTATAAAGTTTATCATTAAATATATCTACAAGTATGTCCTTATTCTTGTTAATTAAATTGTATGTTTTAATAATTCTATTAAGAGGGGAGTTATAGCCTAAATTAGAGTTAGCAGCATTGGTTATGAAGAAAGCTCGTTTATCTAAGCGTAAACTCTTAGAAGGCGCTGATATTGGAACTTGGGCAAGTAGTTGTGGGCAGTCAAGATTACCGTTAACTAATTTGTGTAAGAACATAGTGTCGAGCATACGTCTCCGATTAGTCAACGTGGTCATTCCGAAATGTGATAAACGGTCTTCATAATGAGGTAATTTTTTTACTTGGCCAAATTTGAATGATAGGTGCCACAAGAAACGTTTTTGAACGCTTTCCAATCTCTTTATGTAAACATCGTAGTAAGGGTTCCACACTACACTGCAATACTCTAGAACACTGCGCACAAGAGCATTATATAAGCATATTAAGGTTTGTGGATTTCGGAAGTCATTGCAGTATCTCAAAATGAAGCCCAAGTTCTTAAAAGCCTTTCGGCAGATTTCATCGATATGAATATGAAAGCGTAATTTTGTATCAAGGAAAACACCGAGGTCACGAACTACGTCGATAAACTCTAGTGAAATATTACATATTTTATAACTACTGCAGAATTTTCTTTTTAGTCTATTGAAACTTACTACATGACACTTTTTTATATTTAAGTTCATCGCATTGTTATTGCACCAAGTAATTAGTCTATCTAAGTCAGCTTGAAGCAAATCTACATCTTTTTGAGAGGTAATAGTTCGGGAAAATTTAAGATCATCTGCGTATAAGTAGTATTCAGAATGATGGAAGCAATCGCCTATATCATTAATAAAGACATTGAATAAAATCGGTCCCAAATGGGACCCTTGTGGGACCCCCGACAGAACCTTAAAGGGGTGAGATTTAAATCCGTTAACCACTACTACTGATTCCCTGTTGTTAAGATAAGACTTAAGCCAATTCAACAGCCCGCCCGTGATACCACAATCAGAAAGTTTTTTGATCAAAACACTGTGAAGTACTTTATCGAAAGCCTTACTGAAATCCGTGTATATTACATCAATAGACTGCCGAGAATCTATTGCACGAGAAACCGCTTCCACGAATAAAACTAAGTTAGAAGAAGTAGACCTGTGTTTAAAGAAGCCGTGTTGATGTGGTGAAATAATTTGTTTAAAATGCCAATTAATTACAGGGCATAAAAGTTTTTCGAACATTTTTGCGAATGTTGGAAGTATAGAAATTGGTCTATAGTTACATATCAGTTCAGCATTACCATTTTTCAATATAGGAACGATTAGGGATTGTTTCCAAAGTGATGGGAAAATACCTGTTACTAACGATTTATTGAATATTAAAAATAGAGGATACGCTATTGCAGAGCCACATTTTACAATGAAGTAGGACGGTAGTCCATCCACTCCTGCATCTTTATTAGGGTCCATTCTTTTTATAACATTCAAAATTTCTACAAGAGTTATATGTACATTGCAAATGCTGTTATTTTTTTCTATTGCTGTATAATTATTAAAAGTATTATTTGATGAAGTACCTAAACTGTAAACAGACGAAAATTGTTCAACAAATAAGTTACATATGTCGACACCTTTAGAGGCAGTTTTATTATTTAAGGTCATTTCGACTGGGTATGAACTTTTGTTATGTCTTTTTTGTTTGTAAAAGGACCAAAAGAACTTTGGATTAGATCGAAGAATTGATTCTAAGTAATATTTATAATCAAGGTAGCACGTTGATTGTAATACATGGCAGCGTTTACGCAATAAATTAAATGATATCTGATCCATTGGATTCTTGTTAAATTTTAGTAATTTAACTCGAAATTTAAGTTTTTCTTTCAGCAGATTTTTCAATTCGTAAGTAAACCAAACTGGGTAGTGACTGTTATTTGGCTTGTATTTAGGGACTGATTTTGAAATTATGCTACGTAAAATGTCGTAAAATTTACTAAGCATGTCATCGACTGAATTATATACACCCAGAACAGTATCCCAGTGAACTGCATTCAGTTCATTTCTTATGTTTTGATAATCATCTTTGTAAAAACAAAGTCGCGAAGAACAAGAATAAGGAAGACCATTTATATTTTTAAAAGATAAACTCATTTGAAGTGGTGGGTGGTGAGGATCTACAATAGAGAGAGGGTCATTGTTCAAGCTAAGTTCATTAATAGTATCATTGCATAAAATAAGGTCTAAATATTTATTGTTTATATTACGAATATTGTTGTACTGAGTGAGTGAGTTTAATGCGACGAAGTCTAGTAACATTTTATCAAATAAGCTATTAGCACAGATATTATTGGGTGTAAGACCTGAGTTAAACCAAGACACATTTCCCAAATTAAAGTCTCCAGATATAAGAATCTTGCCGAAAAGGGAAGTATCAAATACACGATTAGAGTTATCTATGAATTCTTCAAGGATATGCTTTTGTATGGGAGGAGGGAGATAAACGGCGCAAATAGTTAAAGTTTCAATAGAACCATCAACACATCTCACATCTATAGATACCCATATATCTTCGCACCTAGACTCACACCAGGCAAGTCTTTTAGAGCTGAAATTAATAGAAACAGCAATAAGTACACCACCGCCATTTTTCTTGGGATGAAAACCGGAAGTTTCACGATCTCTTCTATAAACATTGTAACGGTGGTCAAACAATTCAGAGTCATAGATACTGTTGTTTAACCATGTTTCGGTAAGAATGATAATATCGAAATCATTACAAATAAGGTTACCAAAGAAATCTTCTGTTTTGGTTTTTAAACCTCTAACATTTTGATAATATATTCTTAAGTTATCGAATTTTAAAATTTGTTAAAGTAATTATACATTCTCATAAAAAGAACAAAAAGCTATAAAATAACTTATTATCTAACATAGGATAGGTTTGCCAAGGAACAGGAATCCTGAATAAGAATAAATTTACTGTAATCATCTTTTCTTAAATAGATTCTACCATTACGCACCCACACGTATTTGTATGAAAGTTCTTTAGCCTTCATTCTCGAAGCCGCATGAAGTGCTTTATTTTCGGGTGAGAGATTCTCAACTACAAATACAGGTGACTTTTTATCTCCAGCAATTCCAAGATGGCTGGTATTTAGTTTATCCTTTGCGTTTTTCTTATTATATTCAATTGAGGCAGCTAAAAATGTGTCACGTAACCGCGGGCCACTAAAACGAACTAATATAGAACGTGGACGATTAGTGGTGCTATTCATTTTCGCAGTTCGTGAACAGTAGAATATATCATTATCTTTTAATGGACAATTAATTACTTTACTCAATTGTAGAACTAAAGTAGTAAGATTTTCATTGCGATGCTCAGGTACACAATTTATTTCAATGTTACAAGCGCGGGATTGTTGATCAATGTGTCTTAGACGCTGAGCAATTTCGCGTGTATTAGTTCGTAGTAACTCATTTTCTTTTTGTAGGAAGATGACACTATTTTTTTGTGTTTCCAATTCTTTCTTTATATTATCATATTCTTGACTTAAAAAATTTAAAGATTGGTCGAAGTCACTGATTTTATTTTTTATTTCTTGCAACTGGTAATCCAATGCAGAATTAATTTCTTCGCGTATTATCTTGCGAATTTCATCGGCATTAATACAAAGACATTTCGTGGACGGTCTCTGTTTATGACGTAGTGTTACATTTTCATCTCCACTATCAAATGCCGGTGGGCTATGGCGGACTTGTGTATTAGTATTGTCGTACTTACGCTCATTACAGCGGCAAGAAGGGCAGATCCATTTACTTTTAGAAGTATCGGAAATACGGCCAAAGCTATCTGAAGAAATATTTACGCATGCGAAATGAAATTGTTTGAAACAACGTGTGCATCGTAAAGATTCATCTTTATTAAGTTCGTTTATACAGCCTGAGCATAATTTATTATTCTTTTGAGACATTTTGCGATAAAAAATAAAATTATAAAATTTTATTTCACGTTTTACCTTTTGACAGTTGACAATTAAGTTAAATAATATGAATTAAGCATGAGAGTAATAATCAACTTGATTCATAGCTTCCTCCGACACGGCCGTCCTGACGTATCACACGCCCTCGTGTGATGTTGAAGGCCGTGCATCATCGTTATCTGCAAAAAATGAGATATAATTGTATAGCTCGGCCGCTCCTGACCAGACCATAGAAATCTTGTAACTTGTCTCTCAGTTTCCACCTTCCCCTGTGTATGGCCACCTCGCCTGTTTATGGCCACCTCGCCTATAAATGGCCACCTCGCCTGTTAATGGCCACCTCGCCTGTTAATGGCCACCTCGCCCGTTTATGGCCACCTCGCCTTTAAATGGTCACTTAATCTTTCAATGGCTACCTCACCTTTTAATTGTCACTTAACCTTTCAATGGCCACCTCGCTTTAACTTAACCTTAACAACCACCACGTTGTTAGGAAATCTTATAAGGAGACTTTAATATTCACCACATACATGTACACAGACCGATAACTAATCTTTTTAAGCAAAAGAAAATTAGTACGACGATCTTACCATCAGTGTCATCCGATAGACACGGATCCAGCTCAGTAGGAACATAGGATTGCGGTAGTGGACGTAAGCGGTCTCTCGCATACTTATAAGTACGATTACAATTCAAACTCTTGAGATGATACCTGTCACCGTCTAGTATTTCAATGACTTCATAAGGTCCTCTAAATTTAGGATCCAATTTTGTTTGATTCCGTTCGTGATTTTCGATTAGAACGTAATCGCCTACAGAAAACGAAGTTACTTTTGCCTTACTTTTATCGAACCGTGCTTTATCAAGATATGCGTTTTTTTTCATTAACCTATTAGCTTGTTCTCTAATTTCTTCTACATCTACCTCGACCTCGTGATCGTCTACGCTTAATAAATTTAAGGGTCTAGCTACTCTACCTATAAGCAATTCTAGGGGGCTTGCTTTAGTAACTCTATGAATTGTGCTATTTATAGAGAGTTGGACATCATCTAATGCATCTTGCCAGGACCTACTTTGGTTTGTTTCTACTACAGTTAACATGTTTTTAAGCGTACTCATAATCCTCTCTACTTGACCATTGGCACGACAAGAGCCGGTTGCTATTAAATGTAATTGGATATTATGAGTGGCACAAAAATCTTTAAAATCCTTATTCGCAAAAAATTTACCCTGATCTGCAATAACACGCACAGGGGATCCAAAAAGAGATATGGACGCTTTAAGAGCGCTGATCGCACTTTCAGTATTAATTCTGGTGGAATGCCTCAGTAACACATATTTAGTGAAAGCGTCTACGAGAACAAAAACATATTCCTTTTGGTCATTCTTGCCGCTCAGCTTACCTGTGACATCAATATGGATTGTATGCCAAGGAATATTAGCTTTCGGTATGGGGTGTAACTCTATCTGTTGTTTACCACTTCGCGACTTGGCTACCCTACATGTAATACAATTTTCAACGAATTTTCTGACATATTTAGACATATTAGGAAACCAATAATGCTGATATGCCTTTTCTAAAGTTTTGTCCCAGCCCAAATGGAGAATTGACTCATGAATATGATTTATAACTGACCAATGAAAAGCTCTAGGTACAATTGGTAGCCAAATGTTGCGATTGTTCCTTTGGATTTTTCTATAGAGCACATTAGATCGCAATTCATAGATTCTACAACTCTCCAAGTCGAGATCATCACTCTCAAGCTTGCTAATAATTTCTCTGTATTCGGGGTCTTGTCGTTGTTCCACTTGTAACCAATTTGAAGATAACTCAGCAATATTGACACGTCTCTCTTCTACACATGGCTCTCTACCTAAGGTGGGAGTATCACTAACTGCTGTGCTGTGTGCCTTGGGCAAGTGATTTCTCGAGAAAAAGTCAACATGAGCCATTTTCCTACCCTCTCTGTACACTATGTCAAAATCGAAAGCCTGGAGGAAAGCCCACCAGCGATGTACCCTAGGGGTTAAGTCTACTTTATTTCTCGAGGCTTTCAGAGAATTGCAGTCAGTAACGACTGTGAAATTCCTGCCATACAAATAGTGGCGGAAATGCTTAACCGAGTTAACAACTGCTAGCGTCTCTAACTCATAGGAGTGGTATCGAGACTCGGCCTGAGTAGTGCGTTTACTGTAGTACTCTACGGGATGCAATTTTCCATCAGCTTTTTGGAAGAGGATCGCGCCGTAACCTTCACTACTAGCATCCGTATGTAACTCTACAGGTAGTTCAGGATCAAAAAGCATCAAAACCGGGGATGCAGTCAATACCGATATTATGTCTTGTCTTATTGTTTCGCACTCTGTGGTCCAATTTATTTTAGAATTGTTGTTAGCTAATAGACGGTAGAGTGGTGCCATTTTGAGTGAGAAATTATTAATAAACTGCCTAAAGTAGGACGCTAAACCTAAAAACTGTCTGAGCTGAGTGATGGTTTGGGGTGGTAGGGAACTAGTCAACGCGATGATTTTACGGGGGTTAGGCCTAATTTTACCTTCAGATATTTCGTACCCTAAAAACTGTACCTGTTTCTTTAGAAAGACACATTTTTTCATATTAAACGAAAAACCAGCGTCACTGAGAGTTTTCAGTACTACGTGTAACCTTTCTAACCCTTGCTCTTCATTATTCGAAGGTATTACTAGGTCATCCATGTAGACAATTGCGTAAGAGTGTGCCAGATCACCTAGAGCTGTATTAATAGCTCTCTGATAAACAGACGGAGCATTTCTTAGGCCAAACGGCATGGCAGTAAACTCATAATGAGCATCTGGGGTAATAAATGCGGTTTTCTCTATCGAATTCGACCCTGCATGTATGGGAACTTGATAGAATCCACTAGCCATGTCGAGACACGTATAAAATCGCGCGCCTGATAACCGTTGAACTTGATCACCGATTAGAGGTAAGGGGTACCGGTCGGGAACTGTATTAGAGTTCAATTCTCGGTAGTCTACGCACATTCGGTCTGTGCCATCGCGCTTCTTCACTAAGAGTACGGGGCTAGAGAAAGGCGATTTACTAGGTCTAATAACACCGGCAGATAATAATTCACTACACTTATTACGTAGTATCTCTCGCTCTTCAGGGCTCAAGTGATAAGGCCGCCGTTGCACTATTTTGCTAGGATCTATTAAATTAATTTCTAATTCGCCTGTTTTTACTCTACTAATAGGCGTGCCTTCAATAAATGAGTCTTTAAAACAGCTAAGAAGTTTTATTAATTGCGGCTTAAGGTCATCGGATATATCGGTATCCACGTCGTGAAAGTCAGTCACCGTGCTACCTACGTTGCAAATATTAACCAGAGAGGGTTTCTCAACTATACATAATTTATCACTTGATATGTGCACTGACAATCCTAAGGCCAACAGATCGCGTCCAATCAAAATGTCGTTATTAAGATATTCATCAGGTATAATGTGAAATAAAATCTCAACGTCATGTCCACTAAGAGTGACCCTACTTAAAATTTGCGAGTCGCACAATACACTAGATTTTCCTACACCAGTTAAAGTAACAATTGCATGCTGCAATGTACCAATGAGCTTACGAGAGACGCTTTCTTTAATTAACGAACAATCGGCACCGGAATCAAAACAAAATAAGAACTGCTCACCAAATTGCGTAATTACTCCAGTGACAGGTTTCAAGCCGCACACGTCCACTCGCTTAACAACACCGGGTGCGGCGGCGGGCTGTACGCTGTTGTTCGCAGCTGGCCATGTTTTTGAGCACCGCGATGCCACATGACCTTCAACACCACACTTGTAGCAAGTCACAGGGGCCCGCGTAGCAACAGCCGTGTTGGGGCGCTCAGAAGTCATAGTTATTTGCTGCTTGTCATGCGATCGACTGAAACATTCAAAAGATTTATGACCAAGCTTTCCACATGCGTAACATTTTGATGAAACCGAACTTAATCGAGGACGTTTATTATCTTGGATAGTGCTTGCAGGGGTCTTCATTATCTCTTGGTAACTTCGCTTACGATAAGAAAAAGCCATTAATTCACGTTGCATTTTACACCGGGTAGTTATTTCTTCAGAAAAAATATTGCGTTGTAACCGTGGCTCGATTTGCCCCATATGTGCAAGTATTATAGATACCACTATTTCTTCCTTCCCTAAATTACCCCATCGTGACATGAGTAGAGTAAATAAGCGGCTCGCATATGCAGCAAGACATTCACCTTCTTGTGGTTTACCCGTAAATAATTTTAATACCATCGCTGCACATGTCTCTAATGTATCGAAACGAGAAAGAATAATTTCCTTAAATTCTACCCATCTCATATTAGGAAAAGCTATCTGAGAAAACCATGTTGCAGCGGAGCCTCTCATGGCCTTACTAAGTATAAAAATTAATTTACTTCCCTGAATATCGCAATCCGATAAGCAGATGTCCGCCGTTGCCAGCCAGGCCCGGGCGTCAGTGTCAGTATCTTCCGGTTGAAATTTGGGCAGCGTGATGCTTTTATTCTCGATATTCGGTAGGTTGGTTAGCGCCTCCACGAGTAGCTTCATGCTGTTTTGTTGCGCTTCGAATAATGCGCGCCATCCGTCATTTGCCGCTGTCAGTTCGCTCACGTTTTGTGCCTGCACCGATCCCACTTCTGACGTCGGAGAAGCATCGTCTCCGCTGACATCGTCATTAGTGGTTGCGTGCTTAGTGGGCGTCATCAGGGTGAATGCGAGCACAAAACACACTTGTCACTGTTTCACACTATTTTAATTACGTATTCACAAAAGTGTACAATAATTTCGATACAGAAATTAATTAAACCGAGCAGCGAGTTCAAGGCACCAATCTCACTTCAACCAACTCGCTCCACTGCTCCGACTCAAATGTCCCCTCCAAACAGTCAACCTCGCTTAAGTAAAGTTAAGATGGCGCCTCGACCCCGCTCGAGGCAATGCTCTGCTCTGATTGGTCATTATGTGAATTACAATATTCATAACTTTTATTAGATAATAAAGTTTTTAAACTTAAGAAAAATGTAAAAAATAAAATAAAATTACAGTAACATTTTTAGAAGTAATTAAAATGTAAACAAATCATATTATGAATTAAGCATGAGAGTAATAATCAACTTGATTCATAGCTTCCTCCGACATATAAATTAAAATTATAAACACCCGTGACTGGAATACAAGCATTCGCGGCCAACTAATGAATGCCCCCAGCAGGACTCGAACCCGCGACCGCTGGCGCAGAAATTAGGGTCACTACCAACTGAGCCAAACGTGTCGTCATAAAATATCTTATTTTTTCCTGATGTTGTCCATATTATTTTCGCGTGTTTCTATAGTATCCTATGTTACTTCTAATACCTCTACGAATATGTGTACAAAGTGATGATCGGTTTAGTAGTTTTCGCGTGAAAGCGTAACAAACATACAATCACATTTATAATATTAGTATAGATATTATATATAAGTTGCTTTAAGGACTCTTTCGGGGTCAAACCCCCTTTTAATAAACTAAAAAAATTATTCTATAAATCTCTCTAGATTTACAATACTTTCATTTGAATTTACTTTATAATATTTAACTACTTATACTTTTCAAACTAATCGTGATTTTTTTAATAATACGAACAAACGAAGTGGAAAACCTCCTTCTGCCTTACTTAACTGGATGGCCGGACGTTAAATACTAAATAAAACATAAAGCCCTTACAAATAAGAATATATATACTACATATACTTAAAATGCATAATACCATCTTTAATGTTGTAGATAATTCATTGCAATAAACTAAGAAAGCACTTTATAAGAGAATATATTATGTATATTATATATGTATCTAATATATAAAAATCTCGTGTCACAGTGTTTGTTATCGAACTCCTGCGTAATGGCTTGACCGATTTGTATGATTTTTTTGTGTATATTTGGTAGATCTCAGACCTATAGGTCTATAGGTATATATAGGCTATTATTTATTCCCCTATTGTTTTTTTAATAATTTGACATCAAAATATACCTGAAACCCTAAATTTTCACCTTTTATCAACGCGGGCAGAGCCGCGGGAATTGCTAGTAATATCTAAAATTTTAAAAAGTTGGTTTTTCGTGCTAGTCTCTGGAACAACAAGTTCAATTTCTTTTGCATCTACGAGTAATTGCATATTTCTTTAGAAACTTTACAGTCTATTTAAAATCCTGCCACGTCCTTAGGAACGGAACAACTATAAATAAGCCCCGAAAGCAGTACCGAGGGAAAAATTTAGTGCCGTAGATATTTATCAACAGTCAGAGGAGATGTGATCGAATTGTAATTTCAAAGAGCCTCACATCCGTACAATGGCGGATGACGCAGCGTCAGAACAATCGACTATCGGCGATTGTTCGGCGATGTCGATTGTCCCTTATCAGCAATTTATTGTTCCATCCAAGAATATACTTGTTTGAATCGACAGTTTGCGTTTAGTATTATTGTCTGGCCCATATTTCTGTCAACGGGCTCTTACATCAACTAAAATGTCTCAGACGAGGTCAACTATAAAATATATGCTTATTGCTTCCGTATAAATTATATTTTATAGCTACTGACTCACCCTCGTTTTGCTACATTTCATCCCTACATACATAATTACACGGTTTAAAAGTTAGTATTATAGATTTTTCAGAAATCTCAGAGATGTGATATTTTCCCGCAGTAAAAAATATTATATGTTCTATCATATATTCATTGGTTTTCTCGTGATGTCTTCACAGACAGACAGACAGACAGACAAAAATTCTAAAAACTATAGATTCGGCCTCTGTATCAAAGAACATTAAATGTGCATTTTCAACTTACAATATTATTATTATAATTATGTATTGATACACGTTTTTAGTCTAGGACTTAAGTTAAAATCTTCTCTGACATGTTTTAGGATAAAAATTAATCAAAAATCAAAATACATTCTTCATATTAAAAGTTTGGTTACCATAATATTTTCTATGTTCAAATAACCAATACTTATGTATAATCTAATCAATTTCTTATTCAAAATCGCTATTTTGTTGCTCGAGCAATTCCATTGCAACACACCTACTACTATATAAGCTGGCTTTGAGTGACAGGAGTCTCAATAGAAGTAATTACTGAGTGACTCAGTGATTTGCCCTTTGACTTTGGATTCTCCCTCAGATGTCAAGATATGAGTACATGGTACAAAGTACACGCTGAACTGTTTGACTAGCTTCATATTAAGTGTCGTTTTAAAATAAATAATAACTTCAAAAATTATATTTAATAATTATAATTTTTATGTGAAATTAACGGTACGTTTTTTGATTAGTATGGAATAGAAACTATAGAAATATAGATATGTTTATTATCATTCAGTACTAGAGAAAAGATTGTACCCAAAACAAATTTTCAACCCTACTACAAACCTAAGGGATGATTTCCAGGTTAAAAACTATCCTATGTCCTTCCATACAATTTTTATCCATTCTTAAACCATACAAAACAAACACACATTTTTTTCCGCTTTATAATTGTAGTAGGTTTGAAAAAAAATTGTCTCAAAAATCTCACAATTAGAAAAAAATATTTTGCCTTAGAACTTTTGCAGTCAGATTACCTGCTTTTCACTCTTTACCTTTGCTATATTCCGTAGCATGACTAAAGTGTACTATAGAGTATAGACTATAGAGCATCTTAACTACCCCATTGTGATAACTTCCCTAAGTATGCATACGTAGGCACAAAGCTGCACGAAGCTTCTATGCAAGTGATTACGTGGCTTCAGTCTGCCCTTTGATACATTATTCTCCCTCAGATGCCAAGATTAGATCTCCAGCATCCGCATCTGTTATAGACAATTGTAAGTTTTCCTTTTGACTGTATCCTGCATGTGAAGCGCCCGCATAACGCGATAGCATCTGAGATGAGGTTTCGTTCGTGATGCTCTTGAAATTGATCTATAATCAGTTTTGAAACATGTTCTTTAGAAGGCATTTTTTGTAACGTAGTGAATAATAAAAATATTTAAGTAAGAATCTATTTTTTTCGTATTAAGTCTTTTGATATGAAATAAATAGAGAAGGAAAAATGGAAATCCATTATAAAATTATAAAAATAACGAATAACTTGTTTTGAAATCAATGTATAAGTTCGTGAGAAATTAAAAAAAAAAAACAATCATAGAAGATAGTAATTTAGTAATACCTAGAAATTTTCATAATTATTTTCTTAAAAAATTGTTGGAATATGCACTAACTTGCTATGTTATAAAATCTCTAAATCGTAAACGTTCCGAGAACACCGGGATTCATGTGCATGCAAGTAACCGTTTATCCGCTCTTTTGATGCTTTAACCAGATACCAGTCACGGCAACTACGGTATTCTTGGAAGGTTGATTGTGTAGTTGAACTGCAATTGAACTTTGGGTACAAAAGTACCTTATGTTAAATATTAACCAGCCTTCTCCTGACTTATTTTGCTTACCTGCGGTGGTTCCAGCTTAGTTTTTTTTATGTATAATTACTTCGCTTCTAGGGTGTAATAAGGTAAATGAATAGAAATCAGTGTAAATAAGTCCTATAAATGTTTCCTATATACTTCAAAACGGATGGACCGATTTTGATGAAATTTTCGGACAATATTCTCATTGCCTTTGGGAGGGTGGGTCTATTGTAATCTTAAGAAGTTTGGTAGCGATATGAAGAAAGAAAAAGGGCGGAACCTGGTACAGTCAGTACATTATAACCAACTTAAATTAATGGCCCTATAAAATTTTGTTAATTTACATGAAAAGTCTAGAAAATTGTTAATTTGACATTCCTTTTAAATTAAAATAAAACAGAAATAGTACCGAGCCTCGCTTATGCTACTACAATTATGACTAGCTCAATGACTACTATCACAGTGAATTAAGTTTCCTTTGTAAGAGCAAAAGAGATTATGAGAGCTCAGTTAAGTAAATGATTTGTAGAGCTATTTATATAAAAATTAGCAATATCTCGTAGACTGTAAGCATTTCAATTTCAAGCAAGCAATTATTTTTATAATGTAATTATAAAAAATATTTGCTTGCTTTTTTATAATGTAATTATAAAAAATATCGCTTGTATAACCGAGTGATGCGGGTTCAAATCCGGGTCTCGCACCTCTGATATTTTCATGTGCGAATCGTTTCTATCCTGATTACCACTTGTCTTACGGTGAAGGAAAACATCGTGAGGAAACCTGCATGTCTGAGAAAACCTAGCAAGTTTTCGTAAGACGTGTGAAGTCCGCCAACACGCACTGGGCCAGCGCGGTGGACTATGGCCTGATCCCCTCGTACTGTGGGAGGCCCGTGCCTAGGAGTGGGACGTTAAAAAAGGCTGATGATGATGATGGATTTCACAAAGTAAATTCTATTTTTATCTTCACATAATATGCACATTATAAAACAAAGTCTTCCGCTACGTCTGTGTGTTTTTCTGTTCGCGATAAACTCAAAAACTACTGAAGCGATTTTCATGGTGTTTTCACCAATGGATAGAGAGGTTCTTGAGGAAGGTTTTAGTATATAATTAGCGGAACCCGCGGCCTCGCTCGAGTTAAATCTATAAAATGAGGTAGCGTGTAGATAACTTTGGTTTTTTGATCTGTGCTCTTAAGTTGTCATGAAACAATATTTTAATATTATTAATGTGATTGTCAATAGTCATTGAGCTATACATAATTGTAGTAGCATAAGCGAGGCTAGGTATTATTTCTGTTTTATTTTAATTTAAAAGGCATGTCAAATGAACAATTTTCTAGACTTTTCATATAAATTAACGAGAAAAAACATATTTTATAGGCGATTGATTTAAGTTGGTTATAATATACTGGCTGTACCAGGTTTCACCCTTATTCTTTCTTCATATTGCTACCAAACTTCTTAAGATTACAATAGACCTATGCAATAATAGGCATCTGGGAGGCCAGAGGCAATGAAAATTTTGCCTGAAAATTTCATCAAGATACATCCACCGATTTTGGAGTCTATAGGAAACATTTATAGGCCATACATACACCGATTTCTATTCATTTATCTCATTGCACTCTAAAAGCGAAGCAATAATACATAAAAAAACTATGCTGGAACCACCGCAGGTAAGCTCAGTTATAATCGTAAATTATCATATAAACATAATATTTCCTTTGCAGGGTTAATTTGAAGCGGATGCTATTGCAAATGCCCAAGAACTTTTTGCTGAGTCGTGTCTGCGTTTTGATGCCTCCCCTACATTAAGCTTCTAATTCAAAGCTTTTAATATTAACCAAGAAGATATACGTGTATTTTTCGTTATATTTATTTCCAAAAATAACTTATTACATTAAAATATAGTGTTTTCTTATTATTAAACATATAAGCAATATATTTAATTTTTATTATAATACTAACTATTCCCGAGGCTCCGCCCGCACCCGAGGGATGAAAATATAAATAATAAATATGTTGGGACATTATTACAACAGCGCCATCCAGTTCCGCAGTAAGCTACGTAACGTGCTTGTGTTGCGGATACCAGATAGTTGATATACTACACATATAAATTTTAAATACATATATATATTATAAATATAAACACCCATGACTGGAGTACAAACATTCGTGACTAGTAACTTATAGTTATAAGTATATTTTGATGCCAAATCATTAAAAAAATTAAAAACTAAGTCCAAAAATAAAAAAAAACCCTTAGGACCACCTAGGGAAATAAAAAATAGCCTACGACTTATTTTCAGACCTATCGATCAAAAGTACACAAAAAAAGTCATAAAAATCGGTCAAGCCGTTTCGGAGGAGTTCGATAACAAACACTGTGACACGAGTTCTTTCTTTATCTTTAAAATGATGATGAATTCTTTGATATTATTACTACTACATAAGAATAAGTTCATATTTTGCAATATTACATACATAGGTACATTAAATGACACTAACAATAAACAGCAGAACATCCACCAAAATATAGAACCTCCCTTTTTTGCAGTTGGTCAATAAATAGAAATGATAAACTAAATATCTACTTTTAAATCATTTTGTATTACAAGAAACAGAAATTCAAAGTATTTTATCTTATTATTATCTTTTGTTTCTACAATAAATAAATAATTGATGGGTTCGTAGTTTCTACGGGTAGTAATTTACTTAATACTCATTGTACTCGTATAATATAATGACAGGTGTATTAGTCCAACTAACTGGATGTTAAGTAACAAACTAAACAGATTTACTGAGATAATAATCTATACATTAAAGTAGAAATAAAACCTTCTATGCGCTTTACTACATATTATAAAACAAAGTCCTACGCCGCGTCTGTCTGTCTTTTCACGATGAACTGTAAAACTTCTGCATCGATTTTCATGCTGTTTTCACCAATGGATAGAGTGGTTCTCGAGTGGTTTTAGTGTATAATTAGCGTAACCCGCGGCTTCGCTCGCTCTAAGTCTAGGGACGAACGCGAGCGAAGCGAGGGTGAATCGCTAGTTTTATATTAAAAGTGCGGACTGTATTGAGAGAGCATTCGATCTCATTGTTCATACCACACTGCTTGGCTCCAAAATTCGTTTAGTACTCCTCTTAATTATACTTATTTCTACAATATATAGGAGGGACACATACAAGTATTTGTGAATATGGCACATTCAGAGCAATCCAGCTTGAATCGGTTTCAAAATTTTTTTTTGAAAACGCGTTTTTCTAGATAATGTTGGGTTTTTTTCAGAAACTGTACCTGTATTGATAAAAACATAGATAAAAATGATCAAAATCGTAAGAGCCGTATCCGAACAAGAAATAAATCTATGTAAAGAATTATTTATCGTCATTTTAAAGAACGTTTTCTTTTTAGCAAGTAGACTGAAATATGAATAACATAGCTTATTTATAAGGCTATTCTCGATTTTAGAATATCTCTACACAATTTAAAGCTAGGTTAAAATAATTATATAAAACATAAAAAAAATACATTTTATAATCATAATTCATGTATAAATTACGTTTTTTTATAATGCACCATATTTATATGTTAATGGAAAAAATATGTACATGTAATGCAATTAAAACATAAATGGGCTCGATATGTACCCGCATTAATAACCACAGTGAGCATATTAAAGAGCTTTAAAGAGAATATACAATGTACATATATGTTCATACGCAGGTATTAAATAAAAATGCATTCACGTACTTCATGTTTTATAAATTATAACTGTGCAATATCTCAATAGCGTTGTGGTTACTATATACAGCTGCCCATCCGGAGGTCCTGGGTTCGAGTCCCGTATCGTGTTAAGTTTAAATATTGGGTCTTTCTGCCCATTAAGCCTCAGTAAAAGCCCAGATTTGGGAACTTGGCGGTGGTTTAACCCCGTGTTTCGAATAGCACGTATAGACGTCGGTTCTGCGCTTTAACTCTCACTATCAATGTTGTCTGTTGTAAATGGGATTCCTTTCAATACATGGAGGAATAAGTCACAGCGGACTTCAAATATGTTTCGAAAACCTAATAGGTTTTCTCGTCAACCAAGTTTTCTAATAATTGTTCCTTCACCGTATGACAAAGTGTTATCAGAGGGGCGAAGATTTAACATGGGGAATATTATTTTCTTATTTTATGTCAAACGAACGGGAAGTTCCTCTCGGAAGATAAAGTTGAATATGAGGATAAATTGATAATAAAGTCATCATTTCCTCTAATACACAATAGACTAAAAATGTATGAAGTTTATTTTTTTGAGTTTTATTTTTTCAGGACACGTTTTGCTCAGTTTGTAGTGACTCTACTTGCTGTGCCAGCGGTCGCGCGTTCGAATCTCGCTGGGGGCACTCATTTGTTGAGCACAAGTGTTTGAACTCCAGTCATGGGTGTTTATATTTATAATATGTATGAATTTAAAGTTATATATGTGTAGTGTGTCAACTGTCTGATAACACATGCTTACCATGGAACTAGATGGTAAAATGTGTAATAATAATGTCCCAACATATTAATTTATGTTTTTTAAGAAACTCTGTATAAGCAAAGTAACAGCATGTCTAGTTAGTAGTTAGCAATAATTTCTTAAGCAGATGATACCTACTATTACAATCATCAACTCTCATAAATATAGACAGCGAATACGAGGCTATAACCTTGTCATTTATAATGAACTTCAAATAACACTCTAAAAATAAAATTAATGTCAACGCATACGTGTAATAAGTTTGCAAAATTTTCACACCTAGAATACTCATACAATTTTAGAATGGCATACTTATAATTTATAGTACATTTATAGCTATAGTACCTACTATAAGAAAACGTGTGTTTTAAAGTAAGTCATATCACTGCAAAAAACAGCAATTATAAGTTTTTTTTAATGTATATTTTATCATGGTAACATTGTCAGCCACTTCTTCCCTTTAGAAATGTTAAAATACAATAATAAACTATTAAAATTTTTTTCTGACTGAGATATTAGAAAAATACACTTCTAATATTTTGGCTTTTTAGATCTAAAAATGTAGTCTTAATCAAACTCTTCAAACTTCTAATTGGCTTGAGACAACATCACTTATAAGTGGTACGTAAAATCTACATAGAAGTGTAGCCTAAGCAAAGGCGTCCTTAAATCTACTCCGATGGGTAAAGTAGTTGGTACATTGCACTCAGATTTAACAGCATCTTCTTATTTCTAGACTTCCATCATACATCTTAAAACCATACAGTATACATAATGTACTCTAATATGCTAACATCTATGCTCGTATATGTTAAGAAGGTATCTTTTTAAAAGGTAAAGTCAATTTACAATTAATTTCTTCACAAATAAATGTGTGTATTTAAAGTGCAATGACATTTACAATAGGTATAGTATACTGTTAATAAAATCAACTTTCATATTTTAAAACGAATAAAGTGTAATGTTTTATTTTATACATAATGGACGACGTATCTTTAATATAAAATATTTTTAATAATATAAATAAACTGCATAATAATATAAAGTATTATTAAATGTTTAATTTATTTATAATTTATGTGTAGACTTTATTAAATAATATATGAAAAAAATAAGTTATAATTGAAGGGTACAGGGGCAAAACAAGGAATGTCATAAAATATTATTTTTTTAATTAACATTGCATTCTATAATACGTGGCAAAATCTTTATGTTCCCATACTTTTCAACTTTTTTAATTTTATGTGTCATTCTTTGTTTAGTCCCTGTACCCTTCCATTAATAACATCCTAAACAAAAAAAAAACTCGCAAATATTAGGAAGTCGTGTCCCGTTTAACTCACAAAATAACTTATTTATCAACTGGCAACATCAGCGCTGTTCCAAAAAGCTATCTAAAAATAAACGAATTTATTTAACTAAAAACGCTACATTTAAACTGTTATCTCTCGTACAGTGCACACTTTATGAATTAGTTCCCAACTCTCTGGGGGGTAGCCTTGTATGACATTATTTTGTTTCCATTGCTGATTAATACATCTGTACCAAACACGTCCTAAGTAAACCAGCACTGTATACTATCGTACTGTCGCATTCCGAGGTTACTGACCTGAATCTGTTATAGCTATACACTTAGTTTAATGTACATCGAAGTTTTCATACTCAAAGCGGATGTATCATTTTGAAGTAGAGCAGTATTGTACGAAGCTTGTAGCGGATGCGTCGTCAGATATGACAGGTGGCGGGCAGCATCCGGCAAGGGCAGGAAACGTAATCGATAGTGCTGCGTTCATACTAAATGGCTTAATATAAAAATAAAGTATTTACATTATAAACTTATAATAATGTTAATCTGCCTTTTATTTATACCTGTTAGAAGTGAAAATGAGGGTTGAGACTTTAAGGTGAATTTGAGACTAATTTTTAGTTTTAATTATGGACTTAATATTTTTTTAATAATTACATGAAGTTACAATAAAGAAAATTACAAGAAAACTTAACAATATATACAAAGCCAATGTACACTTAATTATTACTGTACAAGTCGTATTTTTTAATAATTACCTTTTACCTCTTAACATAATTTACTTACAGTTAACATTTTAGCCACTTTATATTTTTGTTTGAGACAGTAATCAAATTATTAAAGGTAATAAAATAATAATCAAAGATAATAATGTTCTCCTTGGACACAACAAAACATTATAGACATTTTCAGTATTAAAAACACTTTTTTAATGTCTAGTGTGTTTGTTCAACGATATTAGTACATAGTTGTAATTCATCTGTTTTATTTAATTCTAAGATGCAATGTTAATTCGAGAGATCGTTAATCTGTAAATCTGTTATCTTTTATTTTCAAATGACATAATAACTTTAATATACAATTGTAGCCTGTTATTAGAGACTTGGGCGTTAAAAACTACGACTCGGTTATATAATTCTTGTAACTGTTCATATTAAATGCTTAATAATATTTTTAGAAAACAAAGAAATCCTTATAATAGACCCTATTGATTAATTCGATATAATAATGTAGTCTAGATAAATGATCTACGCTTTATAAATTGTAATAAGATCGCGTGGAATGGGGAACAAAAGCTGTCAAGCTAGGGATCTGCTAGACCTTTTGAAATAAAACTCAGCTTTGTTTCAAATTCATCTGAATCTGTATAATAAAGAAGATCCATTGAAATATATTCTACGTTAGGTATATAAATATATGGTATATGTAAATGTAAATTCGACACGTTAGGCTCAGTTTGTAGGGACTGTACATAGTGCGTCAGCGGTCGCGAGTTCGAGTCCCGCTGGTGACATTTATTGCCTGATTAGCACAAATGTTTGTACTACAGTGTACACTACACTGTCAACTATCTAATATCCCTAAAACGAGGCTCTTAGAAGCTCTCGAGTATTATCATGGAACTATACTTATAGTGTTGTGTTTCAATGACCATATATATTTAAAAAAATGCTTATTTTATTATTTTGTCGTTCATTATATTATGTACTTACATACATATTTTAATAACTTTTATATTACTTTTTTATGTTTAATAAATTTTCATACAATATAAAATAATATTAATACCAAATGACAGTCAATTAGCAATTATAAAATTATTAATTAAATGTTTCGAATACGCGTATTTCTTTAGTGGTCCTTGAATGATTTAAAAAGGTCGTGAGAAATGTTAATGCGAGCGGGTTGTTTTTTAACAGCTACTTAATATGCTTGTCAGTTGAGACAGCTTAGGTACCCCTTCTTAAGAGATAGTAGATCCATATTAATTAAAAATGTGAATCAAAGATTAGAGTAAAGATATGATTTAAAGATAAGAGCAAAGATTGTAACGTATGAGGAGTACAAAATTGTAGAGCTGTGTGTGACATTGCCTGCTTCATCTTAAGTTCGATTCGTCGATTCGATGTCTTAAAGAAAAATCTTTTTCAAATGAACAAGTTTATTGAACATGTATTTATTAAAATATTTTGTTCATTTTGTTCATAAAATAAATATTATTTTTACTTAATATTTTTCTAAGAAGTGGGAGAGCTATGGAGATATTACGAAAAAGTAAACACAAAGATTTCGTCGTAATTAAATTTCACAAAAAGCTTATTATTTTGCAAAAAGTAGAAATTAATTAATTTCAAAGATCCTATAACATTTCCCGGCTCTGGATGACACGGATCATTTCCCTCGAATCGTGACCGAGTGCTATGGACTATGGCCAACTATTATAAGCCTAAACATCCGTTTACATTCTCACGGATATTTTGTGGAACCGCGTATTTCCTGTTATCCAAATAAAGAGAACAACTTTCATTATTCGCTGCCTAAAATAAAACAGGTGGAAATATGACGTAATGATAACAAAATTTGCTAGCGACTTACCTGAGCTTTATCCAGCAGATTTTTAATGTAAAATAGAACGAAGCACTCTAGTAACTTTGTTTAACAGCTTTTTTATAATTTAGTGTAAAATATTGCTTTTAGAACACCTACTGTGAAGCAAATTATCCATGGTTTTAACGTCATCGAAAGAAACCATCATTTTTAGAAAAATATTAAGATTGAACCAAATTTGATCAATTAACATAGATTGATGATCAAATTTGGTTAAATGAGTTATGTATGTAGTTAAATGGTAAATTTTCCTTCAATTCAGTCGAAGTGAGGTCTAAAGGCCCGAAGTCTACTATCAAAGTTCGCTATAAGAATTTTTAATCGAAAAAAAAAACAATTTTAAAGAATACTTTAAAAGTTTATTACTAACTTTTATATTTCCAGGGAACTTATCTGCATGTTGAAGGTACAAAATTATCCAAGGCGTTGAAAAAGTAGTTATTGCAAAAGTTTTAAATGAAAACACTTCAATTAAATATTATAATATTTTACATTACTATAGTCTGCTTATAACTTTACTAAGAGCAAGAATGAAGACTGTTATAATAATGAGTAATTGTACGATTTGTTTATTCTGTTTTCTCTGTAGAAATAAAACAATACTCGCACAGTTTCCAGCGTTAGCGTTGTAAAAGACACACTGGGGTCTAGACTGATGATTGTAGGTCCGACTTACGACTATGTAAATATAATGTCCAAATATTCCATTAAATCATTTTATCGCTATCGAGAATGTAAATACCTATGTATTATTGATACAGAAGCCGTATCTATAGGTTTAAGAATTTTTGTTTGTCTGTTTGTCTGGAAACGTAAGTTACTGGATAGATTTTGATGAATTTCGTATAAGTAAATAATGACAGATGGTCCTGGTTAACATATGGTAATAATAATTATAAATATGTACCCCGACCGATTGCGGCCACGACGGCCAATCTCACTGAGATTAGCCAACTGCGCAGGAGATATTATAGTGCAGAAGTGTACGCGTAGACACAAGTGCACTCTCTGTTCCTATCACTCACATATACCGGTGGGAAGACTGCTCGACACAACCAGTGAGAGCTGTGGCGCAGGACCGACGGCTTAACGTGCTCTCCGAGTCACGGAGGTGACTCACCGCCAACTTCCCAACTCCGCGCTGTTACTGAGACTTACTAAACAGAAAGACTCAATAACTAAAGTTGGCCCGACCCGGGACTCAAACACAGGACCTCTCGATGTATGACCGTACATGCTAGCTACTATACCACTGAGGCAGTTAAACATTTAGTATACATTATACTACGAGAAACATCTTATCTCCGAGAAATCTACGCCAACAGTTGAAACTTTCCTAGGAACGAACGAACGACCGTGAGTCACTACTATACTCGTAGGTATACATAGTTAAATTATTACTTGAGTAACGTTATTTCATTATTAACAATCGTACTGGAATAAAAATGATAAATTAAGAAAAAAATAAGTTATTAACAGGACCTAAGACAATGGATTTTTAAGGAAAAAACCTTCCGTCAATTAAGCAGCCCCACAAATTAATGAAGGCCTAACCACGCAAGAGATATATCAACAAAGACGTAATTAAACATCAGTTATAGCTTTCGACATTGACATATTGACATACGACAAGTATTCGCAATAAATTTTTTATCTTACACCATCAAGGAGTGGTATGAATAGAAGTATTTATATTATAAATGCCAGCGTACCCGCGTTCATATGTACATGATTGAGATACGTGTATCATCACCTCATTCATCACGCGGCTTTGCTTCTGCCAATTGATCTCTGTCTGATTACTAGCAAGATGCCTATCCTTTAGGCTATAATAGTAATATTATAACACATTAAATAACCAATATAAACCCGGCAAGCACAGTTTAATTATGAATTATTATATCTTTAAAGATTATACTCTACTGACGACTAACTCGCTCCGCTTAGGTTCATCCTTAGTAACAAATAAAAGCAAATCTATTCCACGGATAATGTACATTTTTTCAGTGCATGATCTATCTCTGAGCCAAATCTTATCCAGGTCCGTTCAGCCGTTCCTGCGTGAAAGAGTAAGAAATCAAATCACTCAAACTTTCAAATTTGTAATATTAGTAGGATATGTTAATCTGATGTACTCAAATATAAGCTATATCTCTGTAAAGTTGCGTCTAAATCCGTTCCATATTTTTTGTCCAAAAAAATAAAAACATCCTCACAAAGTTTCTTTATAATATTATCATAAACTACATTATATGTCGACATTCTACATTTGATCATTCATTAGAGCCTATCATATACTTACTGATTCGTCAACGCAATGCAATTTTGCCACTTCTATAGGAAGAGACTGATAAAAACATAGGTTCGTATGTTTAAAAGGTTGTAATCAAAAACAAGCTTAGTGTAGAATATAGGCATACTATTCGAATGGTATTTACATTTACATACATTGTAAAAAAGGCAAGTAGAACCGATTCACGTGATTGAGATCCGCATAGACTAGTTCGTGTCTATTCTCACAATACGTGATACGTATGTAATGTAGTGTAACAAAAATCCCGTAATCTACATATGAAATGAAATTTCATTGTCTGTTAGCGACGCTATCATCAGTTATTTAATATGCCATGTAATTGTGCAGTTTAAATTTCAAAACGATAATATCATAAATACGAAAATTAATGTTTTATATATATCTAAGCTCGTTTCAATCCCTTCGTGCCCTTTTTACAACACAAGGTAACTTATATTCTTTTACAAGGTCTACACTATCTTTGTACCAAATTTTATTAAGATCGGTTCAGTAGTTTTGGCGTGAAAGCGTAACAGACAGACATAGCTACTTTCACATTTAGGTATAAGTATATTAGTAGGGACAGGCATTACTTCTTTTTGATATTTAAAATATAATTTAAAAGATATTCAAAATAAAGGTGGTTTATTTTTGAGATGAACACATGAGACCATTACATTTAGCAACTAACTATTCGTATTTTTATGAATATACGTTAACGACGATATACCATACGAGTAAAGTCGCGTGGAAAAAACCAGTAGAATATTCATTCATTACTGCAACTAAGTATATGCCGTTGAAGAACTGATAATTACAATCGCAATTGTTGAGTTTCTCGCTGGCTCCTATAGACCTGCCTGTCGAGGGCATCTTTTAGATAATTAAGTAATAACAAGAAAAATAATAAATTTAAAATGAATTTTAAAATTAAAAATTTTAAAATTTAAATTTAAATTTAAATTTTAAAATTCCAAAATATTTACACATTTTTTTTATGTTTCTACCGTAAATTTAATTGTTTTTTGTAAGGTACTTTCTCTAATTCACACAATTAATATTAAAATAGCATAAAAAAATTATTATATAATATAATAACGAAATATTATTATATAATATTAAAATAGCAAAAAAAAAATTTCGGCTTGCGGAAATCGTCAGATTATATATTTTTCATTATTCTTGAATTATTTCCTTCAAAATAAAAAAAAATTAGCTACGCTCGAGAATGTCGAGAAGACGTTTTTTTTTACAACTTTGTTGCCCTCCCCTTTTTTTTCGTCACTCTCAAATTGTCAGATTAGTGGAATATACACTTTTTAGGATGTAATTAACTCACCCTACCTTAATCTGACGCGCTCGAGAATTTCTGATGGTCAATTTTTTTTTACTAATCTGATCCTGTATCCTTCACGGGCGGCCTTATATATGGGCCTCATGTTTTGTGGAGGTACTTAACCGGGTACAAGGTATCCCCCTGTATATTAATCTGCCGCGCTTTAGTAAATCCCGAAATCCCCGCTTGGGCTCCCCTACCAAAATTAATATATAGACTTTACATGTAATGTTAAGTGACATTTAAAATTCCTATTAAATTACTGGTGAAGCCACGCAAAACTACATGTATCTAAAATAGTTTCCCAGTTATTTCGACACTATTGACATACTCAAGAGCTCTCCAGATATGGAAATGAGAATTGATATGAACGTTTGAACGATAAAAGGAACAAACAATCTCGCATTAGACATTACAGGAATGTCGCTCGCGCTTCGCAACGCATTATCTTATCTATTAAACCGACTTAAAACTGTGGAGGTTCTGTATTCGTGTCTAAGCCATTTTTCTGTTTTAGTCTTAGACTTAAAGTAACATTTTTGTTTCAAAGTAAGTTGTACCTACCGTCTTCAAATCAATTTCAGTAAATACTTATACATTTTTATTGATATATTATTAATTATAGAGGTATAACTTTTCTGCCTGTATTGCAATATGAAAAAAATACACTAATTATAATATTAAGCAAAGTTTTTTATTGGTTAAATTAAGGTGTTATATTCCAGGAACCCGACATACGGTCGAAATTTGTATAGGATCGTACCCCAGCTGCATACGGCTTTCGCAAACTTACCATTACAACCGCATATCGTGACTGAGTAATTGCATACCCGATTACTTTACCCCGATTATTTTGTTTTTAAAGCTGGCAACTTGTCATATTACTACCGTCAGCTGTAGTCCGTTAAAATCCCATTTGGTGGATTCATTATGCTCGCACGCATCGCGCCGCTCTAATATGGTTTTTGTTCAGTTTTTGCCCCGACGACGCATCTGGGAGTGAGTAGCGTACCTAATAGTTCACAATACCGAGGGGCTACGTGCTTCGCTTGCCACTGTAATTTATTTGAAGTACAACCCGTCCCACTCCCTCGTGGACGCCGCCTACGGCGAATGATAATACGATACGAGGCGTTGTTATCGTGCGAGAATGTTGTCGGTACTGGAATCCAAATAAAGTAAGATAAGTCACCAACATTGTTGCTGTAATTGCTTTTTTACAGCAAATTCAAAATATTTAAGGCCAGCTTCACTTAAAGGTTAGGTGAGGGCCTATAATAATTAATGAACATAAACAACAAGTAACATTTATGTATAATAACATATACTAAGAAAAAATAAATACATACATATATATATATATGTAAAATAATATGAACTAATAAGTATTTAAAAATTCAAATCTATCTATGTTAAGACAATTCTTGCATTTATGACCCTGAAAATTATGATTGATTAAATTCAAGATTTCAATTTTCAGTCCAGATTCAATAAAGAAGCTCGGTACGTCCAAAGAAATCCTCTAAATTCCTTTAAGTTACATTAGTTACGTTATATAAAGACATTTCATCGAACTCGAGTCGGACCAATCGCAACTTAATTATGTTTCCATTTTCTTAGAGACTCGGCAACTCCGTCGAGACGTGCTGAGCGCAAAGCAATTTCCAGTCATATAGGGTACCTACTATAGTAATTTGAAATGAAGTTGATCGGACAGTACGATGAATTCACTATAACATTTAAAGAAAAATAGCTCTTACTGCTATATTAAGAAGTTAGATATTCCTTTGAACATGATAGTTAACGTGTGCTTGAGTCGCCCAATTTTAGACTCTTAAGTGGAAGTGATAAGAGCAATTTGTCCGTACAAGGGGCGCGGGTATGAAGACTGAAACGTAAAAAGCTCGACCTAGTATTGGTCCTTATAGTTCAATATCGATCATGAACTTCCGCAATATGATATTTTCAAGGAAAATCGTTTCAGTGACCACCACTGCTTAAAGTTCTAGGGGAAATTTGGCAAGCTTAATGTAAGGTAAATATTATAGAATTATTCTAAGAATTTATTTGAGTCAGTTGTATATGGAAAAATACAAATGATAGGGAAAAAATATATGCAAAAACAGGAAAAATAAAGATATATGTTATATGCTTTAGGTAATAGCTCGTAATTGATTCATATCTATTCTATAGTTTGGATATTACAATAAATATGTAATTAAAATAAATATGTTGGGATATTAAAAGGCTTGTGTTGTGGATACCAGATAGTTGATACTCTAGAGTCTAGACATACTAAACTTTAAACACATACATATTATAAATATAATCAATCACCCATGATTGGAGTAAGAACATTTGTAGTCACATACGCGTGACTCGAACCCGCGACTGCTAGTACAGCAAGTGGTTTTATATGAAGTTCTATAATAAGTAGGTTATAAAATGTAAATCAAACCAGTTATCAATGTATACCTTTGCTGATGTATCGATATGATACCGGGCAATGATTTACGTGGGACGTGCCAAAAATACTACCATTAACTTGGCTGGCTTGGCCATTGATGTTGAGGATTTAAATAACTAATTTCCAATATTCATACCGGCATAGGCATTGTGTGCAAAATGACAATCGCTAAACAAAGTACGCACGTAAAAGATAAAACGATGGCTACGAAACATAGTAATACATCGGTCCGGCTTACCCTGCATGTCATTGTAATTCTTATCGAACATGAATCAGTAAGGTTGCGAGTCGTAAACTTTGACGGAGCTAAAGGAAATAAAAGTTACTACACACAAAACAAAAATATTACGTGTTACTAGGTGACTCGGCAAACGTTCTGTCATTTAAAAAAGGGGGATGAGGGTAGGAGAGTAAAAATACTTTGTGACCTTATTCTCATGTCTATCAAATAAACAAAAATCTTCATTAAAATCGATCTAGCCGTTTCGGAATAGTGCGCCTACATAAACCGTACCCCGACCGACCGTAGCAGTTTATATATCTTAAGGACAATCTTCGATGAGGATAAATCAGTCTATCTGAGAATAGTCACACGTAAACAAGTAGTAAGAATGATTAAAAAACAAAGAAGTGATTGAATCACCAATTCGAATGCCAGACATGATTTCTTTGTCCTTTATCCTGTTGTCATTTAGGAATTTAGAATTTCACCAAATTTAAACAGCTACTTTTTAAAAGTATCTCGATGCTCATGAAAATAACTTTTTCCGATATCACTACAAAATATACATTCGAACGTGACCAAAACACGTATAGATATTGAAAAAATTGATATGACATGTGAAGTATCACGATTTAAGCCCACATGGTGTTATTATATACACGACACACTCGTATGAAATTAAGAAACTATCATTGAAATCTAAAAATTCAAACTATATAAATATAATACAGTCTAAACCATAGATAAAAAATTTAAATTATATAAATGCGATAAATTATCGTTGTTTGTCACAAATGTAGAGCAAAAAAGTGGAACATAAAATGAAATTAAGAACAAACTTACCTCATATACGAGTAACTGTTTATATTTAAGTCTTGTACGAGCCTCTAATTTATCAATCCTCTAATGACAGATAGCATTTATATCGCCTTCAGGCATTTTTAATGACCACTCATATTTCTTATCTGTTTTATTATAATTATAATATCCATATTAAATTAGCTATCAAAGTGTAAATTTTTAATGAATTGACTGACATCAGTTTTTTAGATGATAAAAAAGGCCAACTTCTATAAAATACTATAGAATACAAGATAAATTACGAACTTTAATGTATTTTTTGTATAGATACAGAAAAATAGAAGAATTAAAGTAATTTAAGCATGTACATTTAACAATTGCGAAAGATTGTGTATTGTAAAGCATAATGTTGTAGAGATAGGCGCGGGCGCATCCGTTGTCCAACAAAAAGCGCTTCCTGCTTGCTACGTACATCCTGCAGACGGTCAATGTAACTGCGCTTTGCAATACTAACCTTTTATCTAGATTTAGCTCTTTCCCACAACTCTAGTAGTGAGAAATCTCTACATAGCACATTTAATGGTATGATTTACATTAAAAAGTAGGTACGGTAATAAACTCGGCTGTTTAAATTAACTTTTTTATAGATATTAACATGTAGAGTTCATAACTGTTAGCTTTTACTTAGCAAAAAGAGCAAAGACCTATTTCATACTGGTTTACCTGATAATAGGTAATGTAGAGCCATATATTCTTATCACTAGCCCGACGTCACGGATTGTTTATGTTATTATTGATAATTTTAAAACAACTGATCATCCTTACTTAAAGCATTTTGGATTTAAATAAAGATATATAATATTAATATTAAATGAAGAATTAGCATATATATATATATATATATATATATATATATATATATATATATATATATATATATATATATATATATATATATATATATATATATATATATATATATATATATATATATTAGCAATAGCATTTAGCAATAATAAAAAAATAAAAAATAAATGAAGAAAAATAATTAATTAAAATTTTATTTGCTTTGACTTAACTAGTATTGACTACAAAAATATATAATTAGTTGCCTATTTTAATTAAAAATAATCTATTTATTACTGCCTTGAAGGCGATTGACATTTAAAAATATTGATTTAATTTACTCGTTTCGCCTTATACAGTATCAATAATAATTACCTTTTACAAATGTAATAGCGCAACTTTAACCTTACTTAAATTAAAATATTTTTTAATTATGTTATTATTATGAGGAAACGCAAAAATACTCGATGATGACGGCCATGGCTATATATTTTATTTGCAATATCTCCTTCACCCGTGTCACCCAGCTCTAAGGTTTCTACGTCCTTATTTACATTTTGTAATGTAGTAGGCTACAAAGTCTATACAAAGATATTAAAAAAATATTCGTAACACATTCAACTTAATTAATGGTGGAAATTTTTTTAAACACTTACATTTAAAAACTTTTGTGATTGAATACACCACCGATGATAACCAAAACGAATCTAAATTATATTAAATTTCTTATCTAAATTATAAAAACTTCCAACTTATACCCTCTTCTCCTTTCCTCTCCAAAACCACACGTGCTGGTCGGAAATTCCATCCTCACACGGTACTACCCATACACTCTCGTACCAAAAGGTTTGGCAGCTCCTACCTGTGCCGCACTATTAGGAAATGGAATTCACTACCAATTCACGTGTTTCCCTCTTCTTATAATCCGGGGTCTTTTAAACGGAGCATAAAAAAGCACATGAGCAGGCTGACGAGGTAAGGTCTATCGGTATCGAGATCATGTCCCGGAACCGATGGATTTTATTCCTGGACTCCACTGTCGCTTAACATCAGGCGGCATGAAGTCATCTTGTCGAGCCTCAATAAAAAAAAAAAAAAAAAATAAATAAATTTAAATATATTCGCAGTAAAGCATGAGATAACGCCACTGATATATATTTCTCGATACTCTCTTTTTGCGTTTTCTTGCTCGACATTGACTTGCATACATAAACGTACGTTTGGGACTCCTAGTACATAATAATGCAATCTTCCACAACACATTTACCCATGTAGTTAATGAGAATGTTTTTTAAGTACACTGTTAACTATAAATATAACCGAGGAAGGAGCTTATAGTTACTGTATTCACGATGCTAATCAAGAAATTGTTATCATTAGACGTCATTAATTTTTAAACAGTCTATTTCTACTGATATTAAAAATGTTAATTAATGAAAATCATCATAAATACATCTATTAAACAATAACAACATATATCAAACTCCTTAACAACTCTGAAATTGTATCTTTATGTAAATGAAATAGGTAATAAAAAGCCATTCGCAAAAATAAAACAGTACGGTACTTTTTAATATGCAATTTCATTTCGATACAAATTTCCTAAAAAGGTTAACGTAAACTAAATGCATACATGAATTGTAATAGCAAATCGTTAAAATTATAGAAATCTAAGTTTTATTAAAGAAAGTAAACGATATGTATGGAAAAATAGCGAAAAGTAGCATAAACAGTAAAATGACGCTAATGTTTTTACTGTGACTTTTTTGACTCCTTCTATATTATATATTTTTATGTAAACGCTATATACTTTTGTCGAAACGTTTGGCTCAGTTTGTAGTGACTCTACTTGCTGAGCCAGCGGTTGCGAGTTCTAATACCACTGCAGGCTTTCATTTGAGTGATGAGAACGAATGTTTGTACTCCATTCATGGGTGTTTATATTTATAATATGTATTTATTTAAATGTACATTATGCGTAGTGCATTAACTATCCGGTATCCATAACCCAAGCCTTGTAGCTTACCATGTAACGAGATAGATTTATTAATATCCCAAAATATACCTTAAATCCATTAATCAAAATACCGTTCCATTTTTCCTTTATTTTCAATTGTCGGGTCTAACTCGAGCTACAAAGGTTTCGTTTAACCACGTATTTTATATCAGTTATTTACTTACCAATCAATCACGGTCATATGAACAGCGGTTGTAAGCTGAGACATCCAGAGGGAGCCGACTTACACATGGCTGATTGATTCATTTAGCACTCTATTGTATTAAAATTTGCAAAAAATATTTACGCGAACACAAAAGTACTACAGAACTTATTTTTTGCTATGAAAAACTAATAATAAAAAATACTTCGAAAGTTCAATATTTTTATATTATATAGGTATAGGTAGGTATATAATATACAGTAACTGCGAAACAAAAAATAATTTCGCTGAACTAAAATAACCCTCTGGCTTAAACTAGATGCCATTCGACAATCGCGAAAAAAAAAGAAATGAAAAAAATATGTATGTAATAGTAAACATTTATTTTCTACGACATGACGAATAAAGTCATTTCAATATCATTTTGTAAATGTATACTTAACGTTTGCAAATTAGCATCTTCTCTAAACCATTTACTACGATAAAACGATAAAGCAATTAATTATATTATTTCAAACGGCATGATCGTTAATAATGTTTTAAAAAAAATTCTAACCATCTTTAATTAAACGAAGACTATAAAAAAATCATACACATATCCAGATTATTTTTAGGAAAGATAAAATGAACGTAAATTTTTATAGTAATATATAAATTTTTGGGTGTTCCATAGCGTACAATACAACACGGACGGCAATAAAGTGATTCACTATAATCATAAATATTTATTGATTCTGAACACACTGGATGGCGTCATGCGATTAAGGCTAAGTCTTGTCCGATATAATTAAATTACGCCCACGGTTATATGACTCTACAAAAGCTAGTGCGGCCGCGTGGCTCATTTTTTACATATTTATTTATAAAGCTATCAAATAGCGTTGGTACACGTATTTTTATATACTAGTGATCTACCCTCACTTTGTCCAAATTTATTCCTTAAAAACCTTTTTGAATAAAATAATATTCCCTTTTTATTTTTTGAGAGATTTTATTAGCATAAAAATACCTTTGTTATTTTACGATAAAATTCTTATGGATTTGTTACTTCGTTACAGCGATAAGGCAGTGGACACGCTCATTAGTTAATAACATTGGCAAAAATTTTAATATATTTCATTGGAGTTATTATGGGTTCGATTTCTCCTCGAGATAAAAAATACATATCTCATTTACTTTCATCTCCATATCCACGTGTTTTGGACACCGTAACTATTATATTATTTATTATTATCTTGAATTTTAAATGTATACAGGTAAATAAAATTGAAGTTAATCTCAAAATAAAAACTTTACTAGTTAGACGTAAGTATGTAAGATAAATAAAAAAATACAATTTATTATTTATTGTTTTTCTGTCAGTCTGTTTGTCTGTCTGTTCCAGCTAAACTCTAAAGCAGATGACATTTTTTTGGCAAGACTTTCATTATCTATATCTAGGCTATATTTATTTCAGAGAAAGCATTAGGGTTCTGCTCAAACTAAATAAAACGTATGAATCCAAGCAGGGCGATGGGGAGTCGCTAGTTTAAATTGAGTGTCACTGATGGAAAATTCATTGAAATTGCGGATGTTTTACATAACAGTAGTCGGTGTCAAATGTAAATAATGTTTGAATTTCTTAGAGGAAACAAGTCAAGATAATTCAAGAACAATTTCCCAGAGAACGACATTTAGAGATTGGTTTCCCCAACCAGTATTCTGATTGTGAGAAAAATTCTTACGATGATGATCAACTAAGAACTTAATGTATTTTACAAGCGTTTCTAGTGGCATAATATGATTAATTATATTATAGTTTCGCACTATACTACTATATTTGTATGTTTATTACATGTATTACTATTAACTCCACTTTTGTTCGCAAATTTGATTCCCGTGTGAGGTTTTTTTATTTTACCTACGTATAAAGGTCGTATACGTACTTATACATTAAAGGTATATTTGTAGAATTTATCGAATCATAAAGAACATTGTGTAAAATAAATAACAATGCTAAAATAATAAAATAATAAATATTTTACGATTAGCATTCACAGGTAAATTCATTATTATACTCGTATTAGTAATATAATCAATTTACCTGTGTTTAACAGGTTAGTGGACCCGCCCCTACATTCGAAAGCGGCGCTGGAATTTAATTAGCATTAGAAAATAGACAGGTTCAATTCTCGCTTAAGGCAAATTATTAGACTAAATATTTATGACTGACGTGCATGGTCTCTGATAGCTACGTACAGTGTTTATAATTAAAAACAACTAACTGGCCATTACACTTTGCCCTTAAGAGAAATTCAAATTTGCTTTATTATCATTTAAACAATGTTTTTGTTCCTATAAATGTAGTTAGTTAGTATGTATTCAACCCTTTATCGTCCCGCCGCGCTTGGGCCTTCCTTGGGTCCTGGTTAGTGGACTACACGTGTCTTTACTTGCTAGAATTTCTCAGACATGCAGGTTTCCTCACGATGATTTCCTCCACCGTAAGTGGTAATCATGATAGAAATGATTCGTACAGGAAAATATCAGAGGTGCCGGGTGCGGGACCCGAGATTTAAATCCGTTTTAATCTGTTTCCTAAGCGAGCGCGTTACCTCTGGGCTACCCCTGTCTTCAACGAAATAGTACGTATCGTATATTTTTAGTACGGCTCGTTGCTTTCAGAGAGATGCGTATTGACCGTCTTTTTTCACTTTAATGGCGATCCTTCGAAGTTCGGGAATGTCTTGGCCGAGTTAAGAACTTATTGTATGAAGCATGCATTGGTTTATATAACTAACACTTCATAATTAAGCACTGAATACTGCTATAGCTTGTATACTTCTAGTCAGCGATTACAATATATAATCTACAAAAATGTTGCAAGCCGTTTTTTTAATTCCACTCAGTTTAAACATAACTTTCCAAATATTTTATGTAGGCACTGTTAGACAAGAATTACTGCTTTAAGTTATCAAGTATAAATAATAGTCTTTAAATGTTAATAATAATCAATTTATTACAGTCATTTTAACTGTTACATGTATACTGTTATGTTAATCGCATGAACAATATGTATAATATTAGACGTGCTTATACTAGCGACCCGGCCTCGTTTTTCTAACGCATTTCACATTTCACGTTTAACAATTGCCTTAAAGGAAATGAAAGTAGAACTGAATATGGTAGAATAAAAAAACCACGATAATTTATGTAGTTCCGGGTAACCTAACTCAGTAGCGAAAAGGTATTAGATTTATTATATATTCAGAATGAAGTAATCCGACAGAGAACCAATGTCATATACATAGCCCAAAGAATTAACAAGCTGAAGTGGCAATGGGCTGGTCACATTTGTCACCGATGACCGATGGGTTCTAGAGTGGAGACCACGGCTCGGCAAACGTAGTGTAGGATGTCTTTCATCTAGGTGCGGCGACGATATTCGATAAAGTGGCTGGCAGCGGTTGAATGCGTAGAGCTGAAGATCGAGCTCAGTGGCGTGCCATAGGAGAGGCCTATGTCTAGAAGTGAATGAAAACAGACAAAACAATCAATAGCTTTTGAAAGTGACACCAAAAATCTCCGTATAATTAATCTATATTCATATAAAAAAAATCGTGGTTTGTTAGTCTCGTTAAAACTCACAAACTTTTCTATTTGAGTTTTAACGAGATTTGAATAATTCTCTTCGTTTTGTTGGGGGTGGTTTAAGCATAAAAAATAGATGGCAAATCAAAAGTTAAAAGTTGTTTCTATAGTAATCACTTGCCGTTTAACGTACCTAGAGATGAACTCGAGCGCAGCAAGTATGAGTCAGTAGTATTAAATATTTAAAATCATTTTTTATTCCATTGTTTATACGAGGTCACGGGTTATGTTTTCGTAAGTAATGACACTAGTATGTTACAAACGACCGTGTGTTCCGTCGCAGCTATTTAAAAACGTGGCATTATGCTCTGCCACCCAACACATGGCTTTATTATTATATAATATCGCAAAAAACGTTGTTTTTAGTCATATTTTTTCTCACTATCTCTTACAGAGAGATGTAAGAGATAGTGTCATAAACTATCGTATGTACCTAAATCACTGATTGACGAATATGTTTCTATATCGTATAACATAAATAATACCGTATTCTACAATAATTATTGTCATCATATGCGTAGGTAGGTATAATAATATGTTACAATCGTAAAGGAAATAAATACATTATTATTCTATATTTATCTATGTATACCTAACAGATATATACAAACAAACGAACAAACAAACAAATTATAGAAATAGGTACCTATTGGAGTAGTTGAAACAAAATAAACACATAGGTCTTGGATCCATCATCTTATATGCATAGGTATATTCGTACATAATTGATTTAACAATATTAATCTTAACATAAGTGATTTAATACATAATACTTTCTTAGGTTTACCAAATATTCTACTATTTTATAAACATGGAATTATTTTAATTATTTTTTTAAATTTAAATTAAAATGTTTAGAATTAAAATTTTATAAGGTACTTTGTTGACATTTTGAAATTTTTGTAAATTATGGGTAGGCACTGTTTGTAACAAGTATATAAACCTCTGAGACGTCCAATACCTTAGTGACCATGATGGTTGTAAAGCATTCGAAACGACGGGAACTAAAAATCAAAATAAATCCGTGACAAAATCCGAAAAGGTAGTTTCATTTATAATGCTTTAATACATTTTTAAATGTTACAGGTTTTTGTTTATACCTACTCTTTATATACAATTATTCGAACATATACATATAAAAATAAACCTCGTTATATACATACATAACCTTATTATTATAACTAATGTGAAACTTTTAGGAAATTAAAAAAAAAACTTATTTCAAAAAGTAAATGGAGCTTTTCCATATATTTACTTTATGCCAGATTAGATGCGTATATATTAGCTTATCGCGGGTATACGACCTACATACAGCTGATAAACAATACATCAATCAGGAGTACTGATAAGGCCTTGTTCAGAATTCGTGACAGTGACAGAATCTTAACGGGATCAATTTGTATGGCAGGAAGGTTGTTGTTGAAATATTTTTCTAAAAAATATTATTAATAAATATTAATATAATCTTAAGTTTCTTCCATGTCCGTCTGTCCGTTCATGCTTTAAAGCAAAACGCCGGGAACCAAAAATCAGAATTAGTCCGAGAAAAATCTGAACGGATAGTTTAAATATAAAAAATATTCTGGTGACAATTCATTAGTTTCTGATTATTTTGATTAGAGAAATTGAATATATTAAAATAACTTGCGGTTGAAAATGTCAATGTTAATATCATCATTTCCTTAATAAAAATAATATGCTAAATTTAATAATTTTATATCTTTAGTAGGTGATTAAACTGCCTTGGTGGAGTGACTAGCATCTACGGCCACACATCGAGAGTTCCTGGGTTCGAGTCCCGGAGCGGGCCAAGTTTAGTTATTGTCTTTCTGTTTAAGTAAGTCTTAGTAACAGTCCGGAGTTGGTAAGCTGGCGGGGTGTCAACCCCGTGCCTCAGAGAGACGGTAAAGCCGTCGGTCCTGCGCCTTAACTCTCACTGGTCGTGTCGAGTAGTCGTTCCACCGGAGTATGAGAGTGATAGGAATAGAGAGTGCATTTGTGTCTGCGCGTACACTTGTGCACTATAATATCTCCTGCGCTGTTGGCCAGTCTCAATGAGATTGGCCGCCCTGACCGGAATCGGTCGGAGAACATTATTAGAACATATTAGGTAATTAAAACTAATATCACATATGTTTACCTAAAATTAATTGAAACATTTTTATCAAAATACGTATTTCTGGAAACAACACAGTACTACGAACAACATTAGAATTCGTAAATAAGGATGTCGATATTTTATCTCATTATAACGGGTGGCCGCAAAATAATCACCCTCTTTATGATTTTCCTTCCTCTAAGCTAATTAACTTCCTGTACAAGCGAGTTGAATAACAATTGCTTGTTAAACAGCTTTTTCTGAAGGTTTTTTTCAATATGATAATTTTCGTATTTTATAAAATTTTATTTAAATATTTAATTTAATAGAAAGTTTAAATGAGGTTATATTATAATTAGGTACAACCTTTGGCTCGTGACTATGCTCGGCGCTCGCATATTAAGTATATACTTATATTTTATATATGTAAATTTCGCCTACTTCAAAGGGTCTTATAAGGGTATGTTATATCAAATAGAAAATGTATTTCCTTTGTAACTCAATTGTAGAGTACGAATATTTAAGAGGTGACATAAGAGCGTTCAAATTATTAATTTAAACAACTATTTAATATATTGCAGTTAATTTTCTATTTTCTGGTACATATTATATTAATCGTCGTACGGAACCGAACGAATGTTAATTATATATATATATATATATATATATATATATATATATATATATATATATATATATATATATATATATAACCGAATGTTAATTATATATATATATATATATATATATATATGTATGTCTAAGTAGATACAGATATACATACATATTTATTAGCATTAGCTTGAGCCAAATACTTAATACTTTGCGGTTAGTTTCAAAATAAACTCTAATAGCCTCGTAATAATAAACATGTCGTAAATAATTAGTTTACCTCGTAATATTTAACCAACTGCCAAATAGGAGGATGTTATGTTTGTTCGTTATTGTTAAATACAAAACACATATGTAAAGGTACCTTTTGTGGTAGAAAATGATACCTATATAGGTATATAAAGAACCTACGAAGGCTACGAAGGGAGGGTAAACTTTATTCTTATTAATAAAGTTACATATCGTTACCTTAATTTGCAAGTTGGCTAACTCCAATTAAGTGCACTTCTGGGGCCACACTAAAATGTTATTATTTCAATAATATTACTAATTCGAAAAACAATACATTTTATATGATAAAACAACCGGCGTATATCCTTATTAAAAATAGGTCATTTTTTGTTCCGAATACATAATAAAGTTACTATTGAACATATTCAGAATTAGTTGCCTTTAAAATAAGTCACTGAGACGAAGTTAGCCTACTTACAAATACATCATCATCGTCATCATCAGCCCTTTTTAACGTCCCACTGCTGGGCACGGGCCTCCCTCAGTACGAGGGGGATCAGGCCTTAGTCCACCGCGCTGGCCCAGTGCGTGTTGGTGGACTTCACATGTCTTACGAAAACTTGCTAGGTTTTGTCAGACATGCAGGTTTCCTCACGATGTTTTCCTTCACCGTAAGACAAGTGGTAATCAGGATAGAAATGATTCGCACATGAAAATATCAGAGGTGCGAGACCCGGATTTGAACCCGCATCACTCGGTTATACAAGCGACACGTTAGTGCTGGTCTACCACTGCCTATACTTACAAATTAAGATATCGAAATTGCAATTTTTATTAAAGATAGAGTGGCTTTTAATAGATCCTATTTTGAACAAAGATATGGATATAAATTATATTATGCGATAATAATCAGAGCTTATTACTAATTACATTTGCATAAAATTGTCATATGATTATAAGAAAAAAACTCTAAATTAATAATTTATGGACTCATTTATATTCCATTACATCAATCAAATGTTATAATACAGGACAAAAAACTTAAGCAGTTTTCACACTCGAGCCAAATTTTTCGATGTGGTTCTTTCATTGCTTGATTTAACGGTTTAATTATTTTAATCGGACATCTATATCTATATGAAAGTAAATTAGAAAGTTTGTAGGTATGTATGTACGAGTACCTAGATGTGCCGTACTTCATCACGACCCTGCCATGCATCAGACAGTACAAGGTAGAGGCGAAATTTTAAATTTAATTTAAAATTTCAAATAAAATTTTAAATTTTAAATTAAAATTTTAAATTTAAATTTAATGGATGGATAAAATCTAGAACATCGGTATATAATTATTGGAAAAACATTAACATTAAGATTTTTTGACGACACGTTTGGCTCAGTTTGTAGTGACCCTACTTTCTGTGCCAGCGGTCGCGGGTTCGAGTCCCGCTGGGGGCATTCATTTGTAGAGGACGAATGTTTGTACTCCAGTCATGGGTGTTTATATTTATAATATGCATATGTATTAAAAAAATTATATGTGTAAAAGTGTATATGTATTACCACGAAACTAGGTGGTGCTGTTATAATAATTTCCCAACATATAATAATATAATAAGATTTTGGTTTTTAAGAAGCGAAATTAAAATAACTGTGATATATAATTTATATTTTTACAGCCTACTAACAAGTAGTTAAATTAAAAGATAAAGCATTTTTATAACTTCGGCATGTCAGTTCCAGTTATCGTGACATGGTTAATTGGTCCGCGCCCTCGTCGTTTCGACAACTCTACATTATCTTGTTTAATCGCCTCTATTAAAATTGTTTTTATAACAAATATTTATTATTTGATAACTATTACAAGTTTAAGATAATTATTTATTTATCCATTAAAAATGATATCTTGAAAACTGATTTTGTATTTATAAACATGATCTTTTTAGATTAAAGCACATCAAAAATGAACCTACATAGATAACCTAATTTACCTAATATATATAAAACAAATGTACATAAATATATACTATCCATTACAAGAAATACACGTAACTTATATCGTAAGTGACTGTTTTATTAAATCGTTTCATTTTGCAAAGTGGAAATATAACTTCGAAGAAAAGCTATAGGTTTTAGAAATATCAATATAAATATACTCCAAAGTAACATCTAATAAGTATAATAGTTTAAACTTAAGTCATCGTAATTACTTTTAAAAAAATGTACTTAATCCATTGCTTAAGCAAGATCTCTAGCCTTTGGTACACCTCAGTTAAAAAAGCACCTCATTTAGAGATACTACAAAAAGTAAAGCATTTATTTTTTGTCAGTCTCGAAGAGAAGTGGAGCTTTGCAGTGTCGTTTCCGTCCTGTTCTAAAGTGTTTTTTTGTTTTATAAAGTACTTGCTACTGTCCTGTATAAAATAATGGAAATGATATCGTTAACATTCTTTTCCAAAAAAATCTTAACCATTAATACCAATTTGCTGTACGCATTAATAATAGTTAAATTATTATATCTAAGCACCTGTAATATTATGTAAAATTGCGTAAATTGTGACAAACTTGTTTGAATAAATGTTTATAACTTTCTAAGCATATATCATTAGCACAGATTTTCGTCATATTTATGTAGTAGGATGTAGGTACAAGCGATACATCTTTTCACACATCTACAGCTTCTTAAAACCATACCTGATGACTCAATTCATGGTAAGCTAAAATAAGATGGCATTACTAACGAACATCCATTTGCCGGAAAACGTAGAAAAAATGTATGTCTTTGAAGAGTTGTGGTCGCTAATGCTCGACACTGTTAAGTAGAGACGACAAAACCTTAAATAACTTCAAAAAGAACTATAATTGGTCTCGTTGGGCTCGTTCTATTTGTCTAATACTTGCTGTCATTATTTTTAAATTATGTTCCCTTGATTGTTGTTGTTAAATTACGTGTCATCAATGAGATTTTCATCTATGCCTACGTATAGTAAAATTCTAAGTAAGCCGTATTAGTACATTTTAGTAGTCGATAATTTAATAGAAATAGTAGTTATTATCGATAAAGAGGGTGATTTTTTAGAAATAATCGTTTTAGATTTTTTTCTGTCTGTCGGTGACCACATCACGAGAAAACCACTGCGCAGATTTTGATGAAATTTAATATTATGATAGCTGGCTATCCGAGTTAACGTTAATACAAAATATCTCATTTCTAGGAAATGTATATTAACCGTTCAAACGTTTTTAGGGACGAAGAGTCGCTAGTCAGAAATAATGACGAAAATTCACAAATCACAATCTCATACATAGTAGGATCAACGCTACCATTATCAGGATTTTCTTAAAGATTATTACTGTAAATAAACTTATTATACCATGTGTTTATTTAAAGAGTGTTTAAATGTTTGATAATGTAAAACTTTGTTCTTTTTTTATCTCAATGAACTTCCGCTAATCTAATCAAAGCTATCTAGTATAATAAAAAATCTACTACGAGTATAGTCAATACATCAGTACTATAAAAAAAATATAAAAAAAACAGCCTATGGTCGCACACCGGTCGTGGGTTCGAGTCCCGGGTCGGGCCAAGTTTAGTTATTGAGTCTTTCTGTTTAGTCTCAGTAACAGCCCAGTGTTGGGAAGTTGGCGGTGGTTCACCCCCGTGCCTCTGAGAGCACATAGAGCCGTCGGTCTTGCGCCTTAACTCTCTCTGGTCGTGTCGAGTATTCGTCCCACCGGAATATGAGAGTGATAAGGAACAGAGAGTGCACTTGTGTTTGCGCGTACATTCGTGCACTATAATATCTCCCGCGCCGTTGGCTAGTCTCAATGAGATTGACCGCCATGGCCGTAATCGGCCGGGAGGACATTACATATAAACAAAATTGAAGTGTCTGCTTTTAATTTCAAATTAACAGTTTTACACTAAATGCAAATGATAGTATAAACTGTACTTACATCAAAACAACAATTTTAAAATTTCTGTCAGTCTGTCTGTTTGTTCCAGCTAATCTCTGAACCGGCAGGACCGCTTGTGAGGGGACTTTTACTCGCAGATGTTATAAGAAGTAACTTAAGCTACTTTTATTTTATTAGAAAATATAATTTATTTAACTTAAGCCCAGCGAAGCGGCCCGGCCCGGTTTGCTAGTAGCAAATAAAATATGTACTATGCTATAATAAATGTTTTAGATTTAGAAAGTTAATTTGTCGATCTGTTTGATACACTTCGTTAACTATCTTAACTTTAAAAAACCTTCTTAACGAGATAATATACATACGATATACTGTAAGCGGATGATAAGCGGTACTGAAGAACCGCTGTTTTTAAACCATTCAAATATCGACACACTATCACCAGTACAGATAGAGCCGTGTGTATCGTCCAGTTTAAAAACGAATCATTACGTGACAAGATGTTTCATATTGCTTAATATAATCATCTATATGCATCATTATATACTTATTTTCTTCACCTACGCACGAAATGTCGTAAACACTGATAAATCATTAGTTTCTAGTATTTAATTCGTATTATAAGACAAAGTTCAAACGATATCGAAATCTTAGTCATTAACCTAAATCACATCTTACACTAATAGCAACCACAGATCAGTGGATCGACAATCGTCAAATGGCATTTTTTTGTAAAAGACGCGTTTGTATTGATAATAGTTTAAAATAAAATAAAAATATAAGTGTCTACTTCTATCAAAATAACAACTTTATATTTAATGTATTCGAACTTTCAAAAAAAACACGTAGTCTGTTCTGTTTGTCTGTTACGGCCAATCTCTGGAACGGCTGGACCGATTTTGATAAATCTTTTTGAGGCAAATAGCTATATTATGTAATAATGTATGTAGTAATATGAGTATAATATAATGAGTGTGTGTCTCATAGTACTTTCATAGGTTTATTCGACATTATGAATGAAACTACCTTTTCGGATTTTGTCGCGGATTTATTTTAATTTTTTTTTTAGAAAAAAGAATTAGGGTTTCTTTAAAAAAAATACTCGCTATTTATCATAGTATAAAAGTTGTCAGAATATTTTTTTTACATTATATCATACAGCAAAACATTTAATTAAGACTAATGAATATTTACATTCCATATATTAGAATGTTCGTCAAAGTTAAGAAACTTCTTATTTAATAAACTTTTTTTATTATACTGTGTTTATTTTTTATCTATATGGAAAGTTCCCACGAACAAATTAGAAAATGGGAAATGGGCAGTCCAAGAGCTCTATTAAATTTAAATCAAATATTTTTATACTTAAACAGAGTAGAACCGTTACAGAAGTTAATGAGGAAATACAATGATCATCAAACAGTTATTTAGTATAGTTTTACTATTGAAGAGTTAGAATTACGAAAAAGAAATTACTCTCCGACCAATGAAGTATAAAAACGAAGCGTCCAGAGCACTTTCAAATTAAATCAATTATTTTCAACAAATGGTTACAGACAGTCATGCATTACGCCTGGTGGCTTTTAAATCAATTTTATTGAAGAAAATAAGAATAGCGATGAGACTATTTCATTACGTTCGTACGATCCCATAAAAATTATGAACGCGAAAGTTTCTATGGATTCCGTGAGATATGGGATAGATATGTATACTTTCCGTTAAAACCTAGGGGCAAAAATCGCTCGTATGTATATAAATCGAAAATTTTCATTTAATTAAGAGTATTAATTTGTATCATTTTTAAAAAAAACTTGATATTTTATAATAAAATGTAACTATTTCAGAAATAAGTAGAAATTAAATTCAATAGAAAAATATTTAAGACTGTTTAATTAAAGTAAAGTACGTTTAAATTATGATTAATGTTCCAGATTAAAATGAAAATATTTTCTTAAGAAAGTTTAATCTTAAAGAGCGTTTATTACTTTAAAAGTTTTTTTATTACTTGATTAATTAAAATTAATTAGATAATAACAGGCAGTCACGCTACAATCATCAATTTATTTTGACTAGCGACTCACCCTCGTTCTGCTCGGGTTCATTGACGTAGGTACGTTTTAACTGATAGTATACATATATAGTATAGATAAAGCCAATGAAACATACAGTCGGCCCACGGACGTGACAGCCAGGCCAAGCTGCCATACACTCGCTTGGGACATTAGTGTATGGCAGCTTGGGCTGTCAGGCCGACTATGTTTCATAGGCTTTGGTATAGATTTCTTAGATGAGATATTTTTCTGCATAAACAAGTATCTCAAATGTTCCGGATATCCCACTATAATCATAACAAATTTTATGAAAATCTGTCCAATATGACACACATAAAGACAAAAATTTTAAAACTTTACGTTTTGCCTCTACATCTATATTAATGACCATTTCAGTAAGAATTTCTAAAAAAATTATCCACAGTTTTGACTCAGAATTTTATTATATCTATAGATCTTTGTAGAAATGTTTTATTACGTAACATTTAAACGCATTCTCCTCGCTAGGTTAATGTAAAACAATTATGTTATTGAATTTCTTGAAAATGGTCCGTCCATGTTTACGAAAACTTTTCCTTTCCCCAATACAATGTTTTGTAAATACCTATGTTAGTCTTTCTTGGTCGTATTTGATCAACATCGTACATTTATCGACTCTACCTTTTTAAAGTCATTAAAACACTAATTTAAATTTACGCAAATATTTCACATTTTAATTAAAAATATCTTTTCGGTTAAAAAGCATTCTAAAGATCTAGAAGATATTAGTTTTATTTAAAATTAAATGATTTATATTTATATCATTTAACTTCAAACCCGGTACCGCTTCGCTGTGCGTCAATTAAAATAAATTAAACGGTTATAATTTTTCTAACAAAATAAAAGTAGACTTAGTTTAAAGTCCCGTCAAAATCGGTCCAGCCGTTTCAGAGACAAAGAGACAGACAGAGACAGGCAAAAATTTCAAAAATGATTTTTTGATGTAAGTACCGTATATACTTTAAATAAATAATAAATAAATAAATAAATATGTTGGAACATTATTACAACAGCGCCATCTAGTTCCGTAGTAAGCTACATTACGTGCTTGTGTTACGGATACCAGATAGTTGATACACTATACACATACATTTTAAATACATACATATTATAAATATTAACACCCATGACTGGAGTACAAGCATTTGTGCTCAACAAATGAATGCTCCCAGCGGGACTCGAACCCGCGACCGCTGGCGCTGAAAGTAGGGTTACTACCAACTGAGTAAAACGTGTCGTCAACTTTCATATGCATTTAGTAAAAAGCTTTTTATTTAAAATTAAAAACAGACACTTCATATTATTCATATGTAGGTACTGATGTACTGATTTTAATTAAAAACTTGTATTTAAAAAGTTATTACAGCAAAACAAGTACTTTAAGTTTAAACTCTTTAGTTGATGAAGATTGTTAGCAAAACAATTGTGTATACAATTTAATTGTACATTGTTAAAAACGCAATAGAAAACCACCTTTTTCTTTGAGTAGTCGTAAAACAATAACATGTAATTGACGTTGTCCAACACTTTCTATGTAATGTGTGTAAATAAAGTCAGTAGTAAAATAAATTATAATATAATTAAATGCTATTTGCGAAACCGGTTTTTTTACACATTAAGTTAATAATTTGTGTCAATAATTTCAATTCAATTCAATTCAATTCTCTTGTTAATAGCTTCAAAGCGTGTCAGTTGAGTGAAAAATTTTATAAGTTTCATAATCTACTATGTAACATTTAATATTATTTGGTAAATCTTATTAAAAAAGTAATTATTATCGATAATGAAAATTCATTTCATTATTATCGATAAAACGGTAAAGAGACCACATCACCAACCAAAAAGTTTTTAGATTGCTAGTCTATCTTTCGCATCATGAGAATACGGATGGATTTTGTATGATTATCCGGGTCCGAGTATATAGAGACATAATATTTAGTATCTTCACTGCTTTCTCTTGAAAATTAATGCTTGTAAAATACAAAATGATATATTTTTAATATTCATGTCGTATTTTCAAAATTGTTTATTATTTTAACCAATATAATAAAAAAATTAAAAGTTCCCATGTTATTTAAATAAAGTGAACGATACGTTAAAATAGTGGCATTAACAGCAAGTCTCGCTACTATTTTCAACTTCATTTATTCTGACAGACTTCGATTATATCTGTAGTTTTACGGAAAGTAACTATAAAATGTTATAGTTCTGTTTAATCATTAATCATTATCATTATATATAATAAGAACCTAGCTATATGTCAAATAAAGAAAGAAGTTCATAATTATAATTCCACTTATAATATAAAGTTTATGTTATTAAAAGTAAGCTACTGTAATAAGTAGTGAATGACGATGTAGTAGATCGCAGTGTAGTCTTTAATTACGTGGAATCGGCGTCGGCATCAGCTGTGCGGCGCGCGCGTGTGGGTGCACGTGTACCGCGCCCCCCTCACGCACACAGCCGCGACGCCAATCAGCTGATCGCGACGCGCTGTCGCTGCCAAAACAAAACTGGAGAAACTTGGGTGGGCTATGCAATAATGCTATGTTTCTAAAGAAAAGTTTCTTTTAATTTGTAATTGTATATACTTTTATTATTAAAACGTTTACTTGGTACCTAAGTGAAATTGGAAATAACGAGGTTGTGTGTTCTTAAGAATATTTTGGTGTAATCTAGGGTCCAACACCCACTGTGACGTTATTTATTAGTTTCGATCCTACAGACAACCCGCTGTTGAAAACATCAGTTAACTTATTCATAGGCTCAGATAAGACGAACCGTAAATAGCGTTTTTGTATACATTCGCTTTAAAGTTGTTTATCCAACGTGCTTATTTACAAGGTACCTGAAATCAAGCGGAACGCTCCTCTCGAACGAAACATGAAAGAATTCCGATCCCTGTTTGCATCCCTCTCGCTCCCACGCGGCTAGACAAGGACAGCCTGCCAGGACGCCCACCCGTCAAGTTTGGCACTTAAAATGGCCGAGGCTTGCTTAGTTTCGTGATCGCCTAGGGTGGGGGCGATGTCGATAATATTATGTTTTATAGCGGCGAGCGGGCGAGGGCGGACATAAATTGGATATTCGTTTTACGAGAGATAATACTGACGATAAATTGTACAGAATCGAACTTTGAGGCATTTTGTGCCACGTAACTGTAAGATTAGCCGAAGTATTGCCGCAGCAGTTATGAGGAAGCGTATAATTACAGAATTGCTACTTTGATCGCAAAGCGACGTTATCAGACCGAAACGACGAGGCCATTATATTTTTGCGACCATCATTCATACTTGCATTGCCTTGTTCCAGCACACAATTTACTTATCTCGAGCTCGTTTATACCACACAAATACTGGTAATTAGGTACTTTAATACCCACATCAAACTTAAGTACTGTAATAATTTAAAAAGTAAAGAAATTGTTTTCCCTGAAAGATTTTATCAGAAATAATTACATGTTACCATGCTGAGGTTTATAAATATCATCACTTGTAATTGTTCTCAGTAATCTACTGTAGCCGCTAGAGCATTTGTATTGTACATTTACACGAACACCTCGCAATCCTTATCCAAGATTATGATTTATACTTTATTACATTTACTTGCACTGATAGTAAGTCCTTCGAGGCGAGAAAACGAATCTGGATACGCAATATCAAAGTCATAAAAAGTAACAATAAACTTTTTATGATAGCAGCGAAGATAAAATAAATATAGCTTTAATTCTCCCTCTCGTAGATAGAATAATTTCATTCTTTCCCTTATGACGAGACATAAAGCCCAAGAAAATAAACGTGAATCGGTCGTAGTGAAAGGGGCGGAGGCAATCATCCATTAGTCTCGATGTTTATTTCGTGTTTATTACGTTAATGTTAATTTACCGGCTTCGTTCTAATGTCGAGTAATGGAGTGCTCATGACAGTGCGTGCCGCACTAATGGCGGCCGGTCGTGACTACGCCGGTTACTGGAACTGTGTGCAACTTCAAACTACTTTACTGCTCCTTAATAAGCTATACTACGTTAATTGTAGAGACTCCGCTAAAAGGAATAATAACCTGTTTTATTTTAATGACCACATTATAAAGTTATTTTTCAGAACAATTTCTTTCTCAGCCGTCATTGTGGATTATTCACGACTCATTGTGTTTAAATACCTTTCATGTGGAAAAGAATGGCTTGTTAGCCTTTTGTTCATTGACGCTTGAGCTCATTCAAACAAAAGATATGAGTTATAGAGTATAGTACTTGATTTTATTGCTAAATCATAGAATTGCCTTGTTAGGTAGGTACCTATATAGATTTTATTCAAAGTAAACTCTTTGTTCTGAATTTTACTTCAAAAAGTTTTCTTTTACTTCTATAAGTTTTCTAATGCTTAATTTTATCGACTTTTGTTGATACTTCAAACAAACTAGTGGATCTAAGGTTCTTGGACCTAATTTAAAGTTTTAGTAGAATCAAAATAATTGAATCAATATTATCAGCAACTCTACATTTAGTAAAGTTATACTGTAAACTTTTGTTGTTGTTAAGTTTGCTAAAACATTTAAACCTCATGTCAGAAATATTGTGTAGATACAAATTACCGGTAACTGTTATCAATACGTAAGTAGGCCAAATAATGTTTGTTTAGATGATAAAATTTTGAATTGATTAATTTTATACATATCTACCTTGATAGAAACTTGTAAACTGAAATTCGTTACAGATAATGTAATAGACAATATCAGCTGTTTACTTGTAATTAATTCAGTAAAGATTAGAATATCACAGAATTGTCTAAATTTCTGACATTTTATGGAAGCTAAAACCATTTTCAGACCTACCAACCTTCCTATGTCTCTTAACTGAGATCCAAAAAACGAAAAACTCGTTTTGCTATACTTACGTCTAAACAGTTAAAGCAATCCATTATCCGGAAAGGTCCTGATATCACAACATCCACAGATTGGCACTGGAGGCTAAGCCTCATCAACTCTGTTCAAACACTCCGCACACCACACACTGGCATAGGTATGGAACGTAAGATTACCGTACACCGGAGACGCGGAACGCCGCGTGGAGGTAAATAAAACGATGCTTTAGGGATTTTTGTAAAAAGATAGTTATATTTTTGGCATTGGACTATGACACAATATAATACTATGATATGCTAAGTAAGCGTTTTATAAAGACTTTTACATGCCGAATATTTGTTAATCAGACTATTCATCAGAGGACTCTTTATATATAATTTTAACAAACATAACTGCTTACAAAATGAGAGTAGAGTACGATTCTAGTTACCACTCGGGACCGTTCTAGAACTCATCACCTATTCGAAAACATAACTATTTCTAGTTTTATTCGTAATATTTTTCTCACTTTCATTTTTTTTAATTCTATAGGTACATATTTATTATAATACAATTTTTGAACATATAATCATTATCGATATGATATCTTATACAGAAATACGCAACGAATCAGCGACAATAATTTATCATGAAGCATCGGTTACTGCGACTGCTAATAAATACTTTCGTTGGTGGGTATGCGCCGGCGTCGGCTGCGGCGAGTCGCACGAGTCACATCGTCCGGCAAAACACATAACACAACGTTCAAACGATATCAACGCACATAGGTACTATTTGGTATTCGGTTCCAGCGCGGCGCGCACTTATCACTAACTAATTACAACGAAACATCACAGAGTCGGCCCCGGCTACATGTAGATGGGCAGCTGCTGCAGCGCGCGCTTGTCGAAGCGCTCGTAGTGCGCGGCGGGCGGCAGCGCGCGCGCAATATCACAGTCCAGCGCCTCGGGTGGCAGGTACGGGTGCGGCTTGAGCCGCGCGCGGGCCAGCTTGCCGACGCCCTCGGGCGCGTACTCGCAGCGGTAGCGGCGCTCCTCCGGGGCGCGCGCGCGCTGCGCCTGGGCAGGCTGCGGCGGCGGCACGGGCGGCGCCGGGGCGGCTCGGCAGCACCTTCGCACTGCCCGCGCCCGCGACCGTGCGTCTGGCGCCGCTGCGGAAGCCGTGGCCGCGGCTCCCGCTACACTGGCCACGTCGCTCCTGGGCAGGTTGTTCACGAAGGGCACCCGCCGAAGGCTCTCGAGCCTCCGGAAGTGCGACGGGTGGATCATGAGCAGCGGCTCGATCTTGACGCCTTGCGGTGGCTTGGCACAGTCGGGAAGCTCGTATTCGATACTGCAGTCTACGTGTAAAGGCACCGAGTAATCCTTGGGGGCGAGCGAGGCTGGCCGCGCGTCCCGCGCGAAGCGGTCGGCGGCGGCGAAGTCGGCCTCGCCGCGGGCGTAGCCCGTCATCGTAGCGGGCGCGGCCTCACGGCATGTGCGCCGCGGGGCGCGCGCCGATCAGCTGATTTTGCGAGCTAAGGCGCGCGTACGTGCGCGCTGGTCGGCGGCGAACGCGAGACTGTGGCGGTGGGCCGCGTCGCGCGCGCCTGCGCCGCGCCGGCCTGGTCCGTGCCCCCCGCGCCGGCTCCCCGCGCCCCCGGGCGGGCGGGCGGCACGTCGCGGGGCAGCGCCGGGCCGGCGGCGGGCGCGGCGGGTCCGCCGGGTCGATAAAAATGGCGGCTCGCGGGCGAGCACGAGGGTGCGCGGAGCCGCGGCGCGCCGCCTCACTGCGCCGGTTATTGTGACGCGAATGTCAAACAGCTGACTGCGACTACGTAGGAAGTGGCGTGTGTTTATCGGGGCATATCTCGGCACAAAGAAAGACGCAGCCCTCGCGGCTCACTTTAGCGCTCTAATCGGCGAATTCTCATAGATTGGTATCTCGTGCACGGCTTCGAGTTTCCTAACGGCGAGACCGTATCGCCGCACTACACGAAGACAATGGTAGAAATAGTTAAGATTCTTAAAAACAAATGCATACAATACAATAAGGTGATGTATATTAAGAGCTGTCACAATACTGTGCCTTCCGTAGAGGACGCATAATCCATTATTCACATAGCAATGAGAACAAGATTTTACTTGGTAATTACAAGCGGAGTAAAGGTTAACATATATAACATAAAATATACTCGAATCTTTTGTTTTATACAACAAAAGTAGACCTTCCACCTAGATATGACTTTAAACCTTTGAAAACAATTGTTGTCAAAGTGAGTTGTTAGATAGGTACAGTGTGTATAAATAGTAAAGCATGAATTATTAATGTGTTTATTTATGTGAGACTCCACTGTTCTAAGTGATGATCCTTTCATTTAAAACATGAATTAAATCAAATGCCTACGCCTTAATATAATTAACAATAACTATTTAACTAAATAATATTATAAATTTAAATTTTCTTCACCTATAGTCAATTTTTTTATAAAAACATGGGATAGTAACTTATATTAGAAATGATATAGTATTAGCACGCAACGATTAACGACGTTTGAGCGCATAGCATCACATGTATTCCTTGTAATTGATACGAAGTGTTCTAAGAATGTTAGTGTCTCGACTCAGCTGAGATGTAATCAGACACGCGCGAGCGGGGCCGTGTCGTGACTCGAAATGCACACACTCTACAAGGAAACTGTAAAGGCGCCTTTTCACTAGTACAACATTTTATTATTTAATTCTATTCTACAATATTACACATTCATTTATTGAAGTGTCCATACAAAATGTGAATAAACGTAAATGTATACTCACATTTCAACCCGCATTCAGATTTCAAACTCATTTGCATGTAAGAAAAACAACACGGGACCTAAAAGTGCACCCGGAGACTCCAATTATACGTTACATCGTGTTATTTACTATTACATTTTTTGCAGCAGGCACTCTATTTTATTGCTACGCAGTCGTTTCTTTATGCTCTTACATTTATAGAATATATTCTCTAATTACTTTCTATAGTTACATATTTAATTAATGTTTCCATGAGATAAACATTAAATGAACTATCCTGTAATTATAATTGCAAAAACTGGTTATTAATAAATATTATTAAAACATTCTGTTCATATAAATTTTTCAATAAAATGTCAGAGCACATGAAGTATCTTTTAATAACCATTTTTTTTCTGATACTAAAATCGACTCAATACATTGAATAACATCGATTTAATCGATGTCTAATTCCATTGACAAAAACTATATAATGTATGCTATTTTCGTATATTTTTTATTTTTAGTATATCTCGTTATGTTAAATAATTGAAATTGAAGAGAACGATCTATTCATGTACTTATTTCTGAATTGAACAGAGCTACGGGCAAAAACTAAGCTATACACAATTTAAATTAATAACACTTATATTTCACGCGTAATATTATACAATATCTCAAGAAACCTGATTACCACAGTCTAGTCTATTCCATTTAACTTAAGAAAATAATTCCTTAATAAATCTTAAGCATGCAATTTAAATAAATCCTAACCATACAATTATCCTCTACTTTAATCAAAGATCATAAAAAATCTTAATTAAAAAGAGAGCCACCTTTCCAAGTTCCAACAATAAGTAATCCTTTTCAATTGAATTCAAAGTAGAAGGTGCTTAAGAAAATCTTAAAAGATTTGTTCTTTTCAAAGCTTATATTGGTTGTTGCATTTCTATAATAACTTATAATCTTACTTAGTTACTATTTTTGTACGTTTAGGACTGGTTTGAAAAATTCTTCTATGACCATAGAAGATTTGGCTTTAAAACCAAAGTTTTGATGATAACGAATGTTCTTACCCACATATCCGTTAAACCAACTGAAAGTAAATAAATATTTCGATGACATATAGCAGGTGTTGCCAAATGGTCAGGGGAACCATAGGGTTCAGTGGAAGGGTTATAGAGGTTCCGAGTTCCGCCCGAGAGAGTTAAATAAAATGTTGTCAGACATTAAGTCGAATTTAATGGTAGCTTAAGCAAGTTGAAAAAAATATCATCACTTTTAATAGTTACCTTAAATTTTTGGTTCAGTAGATATTATTATAATCATTCATATATTTTATTTATGATTTATTTTTTCAAGTCAAGGTAGAGAATATTATGACATCAACACAGTTTGGTTATTATTAAACGGGAAAACGTTAAAAAGACTTCTATCTATTACAGTTCAGTAGACAAAGAAAATTGGGGACCAACGTTCCCAATATAGCGTTTATTACTTATAGCACTATTTTTCATTTTCATAACCATTTTAAAACTAATTTCCATCTTGTTATTGAGAATAATGTAGCAACACTTCGTGTCACATTGATATTTATTTGAACTCTATCTAGTTAACAGATACTGTAATTAATATTGAATGATCCGGTGCGTAATTAAATATTACGGACATAACGCAATCCTTCTCACGAAGCTAGTGTCTAGTTATAGGACGGTGAAACTTTAGTCACTGCCCAGGATAGCTTTACCAAACCACGTAATACGAGAGATGAGCAGCGAACCGAGGGTTGAAGGTAGAGTCCGATATCATAGCTAAAATCTATACTTTTACATGTTTTGACCTAAAGTAATCCCTACTTTATTGGGTATTAACTTAGGATAACGACACGTTTGGCTCTGTTTGTAGTACCTACCTGCTGTTCTAGCGTTCGCGGGTTGAAGTCCCGCTGGGGGCATTCATTTGTTGAGCACGAATAATTTTACGTATTTAAGGCATGTGGGTATAGTCTATTTGCTATACACTACACAAGCCTCGTAGCTTACTACGAAACTACATGGCAATGTGTGTAATAAAGTCGCAACATGATGAGGACATTTTTAAAATAAATAGAGAATTACCTAAGTTAAGTTTTTAAAAATGGCATTGAATGGACTATGAAAATGTAACGTTTATACAAAAATACTTAGTTTGTTCAACCTCAGACGCTTGAAATCGACACAATTTTGCTCTATACCTTCGGCCAATATAAATAAAACAGTAATAATAATTAATAAAGTTTCTTATATCTTTTAAAATAGTATGTGTAGTTAATTTAGGTCATTTGGATTCAGAAATAAATCAAGATCGTTTGCAAAGACCAAATTTAAAACTAGAGCACCACTAATAACTTAAAGGGGTTAGGTATTAATATGAATCGTTATTTTGGCTGCTTGTGTCTGATAGACACTGTAACATGTATCTATACATAAATTAACAATTATACATAATTTATACATAAATTAACTTAGTCGAATATATAGATTGAATTATAGTGCCCAGCAGTGGGACTTTTTAACGTCCCACTGCTGGGCACGGGCCTACCTCAGTACGACGGGGATCAGGCCATAGTCCACCGCGCTGGCCTAGTGCGTGTTGGCAGACTTCACATGTCTTTCGGAAACTTGCTAGGTTTTCTCAGACATGCAGGTTCCCTCACGATGTTTTCTTCATCGTAAGACAAGTGGTGATCATGTTGAAAATGATTCGCACATGAAAATATCAGAGGTGCGAGACACGGATTTGAACCCGCATCATTCGGTTAATCAAGCGAGCGCATTACCGTTGAGCTACCACTGCCCTGTAGATTGAATATTTTTTCAAAAAATCTTTTTTTAATAGCCATTATTAAAGATATAGAGGCCGAAACTGTAGTTTTAGAATTTTTGTCTTTCTGTCTGTCTATGACCGCATCACGAGAACGCCACTGGACAGATATTGGTGAAATTTTATATAGTGATACTGTTTATCCGGATCAACATATATAGGACAATTTTTCAATCAATACTAACCTTTAAAACTTATCTAGAAACTAACCCGAGTGGAGCGTGGTTAAGTCACTAGTATATTATATATTCGATATTTATCTCTAAAATTAATCTCCCAACTTCGTTCAAATCTATTTTAAACTATAGTGACGTTTATCCTATATGCCAGTGACGCTTTGAAGTGGTAATTTGTGATAAGTTGCTTGATACGAAGCGGTGCAGACGTTACTTAAATAACGTGAGTAATCATATTAAGAGCGAGAATCGTGCAACAATGTCGTTCCCACGAAGGAAGGAATATGAAACAACGCGTCTGTTAATCTGTTTGTTCGTATGATTCTTCTACTTAATACATCTTTACTATTTTCGTAATCATTTAGTAAATTTATTAATTGTACCGATTATAATTATTGAATGTACCAAAAAGTCGAAATATTTGAACCAAATGGTATAGTGTGAGCGAAGTCAGGTTCTCACGCTACAAATTTTTTCATGTGTGAATCAATATGTAGGTATTCGTATGACACTAAATTCCTTACAACTTACTTCAGTTTTAAGCTATGAGTTCTCCGCTCCTACGGGCTCTCATAGTCTAAGTTTATTGATTAACTAGCTGTGCCCGCGACTTCGTTCGCGTGGATGTCGGAACTTAACAATGTATTTTTTAGTGCGAAGCGCTGTTGGAGGATACCGATACAAATTATTTTTTTTTTATTTATGCCCTGAGCTTTATTAATCGTCATGGCATAACAGAGACTGACTGGGAATTGCACTCGTTTGAAAGAGAAAGGAAGTTGTTGGGAATTATAGGTATTTTTGGAATAAAAACAATATCACCGGCGCCGCAACCGGTTAATATTTCAGTATTAACTCAATATTTTTAAATTAATTGCCGCTGCTTGGTCATTGCGGGGAGTCAAAATAGCTCGCTGATATAGCCAAGAACCGGCTTGATTTCCCATGTTTGTGGAATCTCCGTACACAGAAGAATTAGCTCCTGTTATGATGTAACGCAAGAACAGAGATTATCAATCAAATTAACTTTTCCGTCTTCTTGTACGGGGTATGTGCCATCGCCTATTTGTAACAATAAATTGGAAAACTCCTGTGCATTTTCGCAGCCTCCTAACTGTGCACTAAAAACTTAATGTTACTTATCTGCTATGCACATCCTCTGCTCGTGCGGACCACTCATGCACCGCAGAAGTATCTATCTAGGGCAGCATATCATGCAACCTGAGGAGATACAGAAGCTCTCTGCTCAGAAAATCTGGAAGTTCCTGGAGGCAACAGGACTAAGCAGAGAACTGTAAATACACTTAAAGGGAGCTACAATGGATCATCACTGGTCGACGTAGCTAGGGCCGACCTCGGCACCATACCCAAAAATGCAAATAATAATAATGTTACTTCAATTTACGCACATATTGTTGTGTATAAAAGTTACGTGAAGTTGTGAGACCAAATGCACATAACCTTAATTTTACTACTGGAATTTCTCTTTTTTTTTATTTTAAACTCAAATATCTTTTGATAGACTGAACCGATTGCAATGAAACAAAAACTAAATATTACTTCAAGTTACATTCAATCGTTGTGTATAAAAGTTATCTACATTGCTTTCGTACATTTTACGTGATACCCGGATAAATAAACAGACAAACCGACAAACAGACAAACAGTCAAAAATTCTAAAAATGCTGAAAATGGGTTCTATTGGTTGTCCTTTAACACCCTGGCTATTTTTTTTGTAAATTTTTTTGATGTACAAAAACGACTTTTCTACAGTTTTATTATATGTATAGAAGATAAAAAAAGACGTGTGGCACTCTGAGACTGCCGCGGTAAAGCTATTGCATAGCTGTTTTTATCAACTTACGCAATTATAATTATTTATTTATTTTATTTATGCAATATTTTCTTCCTTTGTTTTTTTTTCTTTGATATTAATTCAAGTTAGACTTTTTGAGCGTGGTGCCCGATAAGAAAACAATTTTTTTTCTCTTATTAAATAAATGAAAAGTTAATGTTGTTCAAAATATTTTTATTATCTATTGAAAAAAACCCGATGTTCGCCGTCTTGGATTTGAAAATGGACCTCATTTTTGCAATCAGCACCCCGAGAAACCTTGAAAATGACACCCATATCATTATTGAAAAAAAACGGATATCCGCCATCTTGGATTTGAAAACGGACCTCATTTGCGCAATCAGCACCCCGAGAAACCTCGAAAATGACATCCATGTCATTAGTGAAAAAAAACCGGATGTCCGCCATCTTGGATTTGAAAATGGACCTCATTTTCACAATCAGCACCCCGAGAAACCTCGAAAATGACATCCATGTCATTATTGAAAAAAAACCGGATGTCCGCCATCTTGGATTTGAAAATGGACCTCATTTTCGCAATCAGCACCCTGAGAAACCTCGAAAATGACACCCATGTCATTATTGAAAAAAAACCGGATGTCCGCCATCTTGGATTTGAAAATGGACCTCATTTGCGCAATCAGCACCCCGAGAAACCTCGAAAATGACATCCATGTCATTATTGAAAAAAACCGTATGTCCGCCATCTTGGATTTGAAAATGGACCTCATTTTCGCAATCAGCACCTCGAGAAACCTTTTATTATTGAAACCAAAGCCTTAACCATTATTGAAAAAAAACTGTCGATCTAAAATCGATTTATTTATCTACAGCGCCATCTATATTATTAATTATGAGTAACGTCAGACCTAAACAACACCTACAAGTAAACTAAAAGATAAACCATAGATGTCGCTACTCGTCGCATCACGCATGACAGGTAGGTATTAGGTTATTTTCGTTACGGAATTTCTGGATTCGGTCTCCACGCTCAAGGCCCGCGATAGAAGCTATGCAATAGCTTAAAATTTAATGTTACTTCAATTTACGCACATATTGTTGTGTATAAAAGTTACGTAAAGTTGTGAGACCAAATGCACATAACCTTAAATTTACTTCTGGAATTTCTCTACTTCTTCACTTTAAACTCAAATATCTTTTGATAGACTGAACCGATTGCAATGAAACAAAAACTAAATGTTACTTAAAATTACATTCAATCGTTGTGTATAAAAGTTATCTACATTGCTTTCGTACATTTTACGTGATGCCCGGATAAATAAACAGACAAACCGACAAACCGACAAACAGACAAACAGACAAACAGACAAAAATTCTAAAAATGCTGGAAATGGGTTCTATTGGTTGTCCTTTAACACCCTGGCTATTTTTTTTGTAATTTTTTTTGATGTACAAAAACGACTTTTCTACAGTTTTATTATATGTATAGATTAGACATGTGCGCCGATCGGCGTGGCGCACGCCGCCGGTCACTTTACCCACGCCGACGCCGCCGAAGTTTTCATCGGCGTGAAAATTCAAATAATATTCTGGATTAAATAACGCATAACGCAGCGTATTTTAAAATCGTATTTAATTTTCAGAAATAGTTCTTTTTTAAAAGAAATATTTTTTATTTAGCTATCTGACTGGCACCACTGGTTTACGCTATTTTCATCGCGCCATTTGCATGTCTTTGTAAGTTGACAGTTCACAGTTGTCAGCCTGGCACAAACGTACTAAGAATCACATGTTTTCTGAGGCTTTTTTCTTTTAAACGACAAACTGAGCACCATGTCAAACTATGTACATTGGAGTTCGATACAAAAGATCGAAATAAAACATTTTTCTGTCAAAACCCTATAGTTATCCTTGGCTGTTCAACTGTATGAGGGCTATAATGAGCGTTCCCGCCACGAGCGCGCCAAGCGAGCGTGTTTTCTCACTCGCTGGTCTAACCATTACGGCAAAGTGAAATATGATCTCCAATTGATACCATGCAAACTCAAAAAAGCGCAATTGCTTATAGAGAAAGACAAAAAAGTTCGCCTTGAAATATGACGTTTTCTTAAACAACGCTCCGCTGCTTCGAATTGAAAAAATATCGTATTCTCCGATGAAAAATTGTTTTCGATAGAACAAGCCCATAATCACCAAAATGATGGAAAATGACTGCTGCAGTCATACCACGTCGCCAAAACGCAAAATCAATTATGGTTTGGGGTGCAATTTGCGCCACTGGCAAAACTCCCCTCGTTTTTGTAGAAAATGGTATATAAATTAACCAAGAAAATTACCGACGAGAAATCCCTAAATCTGTGGTTCTTCCTTGGAGTCAACAGCACTTTGGTAACCATCCATGGATATTTCAACAAGACTCTGCTCCCGCTCACAGGGCTTTAAGTGTTGAACAGTGGCGCAAAAGAAATTTCCCTGATTTCATGAACACAAAAGAATGGCCACCCTACTCGCCTTATCTGAATCCAATGGATTATAGTTTATGGTCAATCTTAGAGGCAAGGACCTGTTCTACGCCTCATAGAACTGTTGATGACCTGAAGGCTACTTTTACATGGGAGTGCGACAAATTATCTGTTGAGGAAGTACGGAAAATTGTGGAATATTTAATCAAGCGTTTGACTCTATGTATTCGCGCTAAACGAAGTTATTTTGAAGACAAATAGGGATTATTGTAAATATAAGTTGTATTTTTATAAGTAAACAAGTTGTATTTTTATATTTTGTAGCATAATTTCACTTAAGTTCAACGTTAATAAAATTATTTGAAAAATCACTTGTCAATGTTATTTTGGGCCCCTGTATAAGTGTGAATAAATAAAAGCTTTATTTTGGGCTTGTGCAACTTTTACTTATTTTCACCACCCACGCCGATTACGCCGATGACGCCGCCGCCGCCGACGAATTCGATGCCAGACGCCGCCGCCGGTCTAACAAGCATCGGCGCACATGTCTAGTATAGATTATGGTCTTCATAGAGTAATCAAACAATCCTGTAATAAAACGTCACATTTAAACATAATAAATGTGAAACATATTTTCCCATTTCTCTATTTTCATAGTAGTTACATTTCTAAAAAACCTTTGTGTTATCTGCAATATAGAAAATACAGATTTTATTTATTTAACTTTATCGCAAAAAAGTAATAAACAGTCAAGTAAATTGTAAATTTCATTTACACGTTATGCATTTATAATGATAGAGTGATGTGATTTAACTTTAAATCTATATTAAATAAGTTTTATGAAAGGCAACTTTTAAATTTAAAAAGCTTCTCATAATATTAACCAGTTTACACACAAAGACACGTCTCACTGATGGCGCTCTACAAGTTCTGGCATTGCCTCGAATAGCGTCTTTTAAACTGCATGTAAAAACTTTATCTAAGCTCCATATACGTAACTTCACGTCTGGGCTAGTTCCTATTATGTACGGTGAGATGGATTCACAAGAATAATGGTCATTTATTTAATGTTTGTAGTTTTATGATCTTGTTTTCGTAGTTTATATATAATCTACTCTACTATATCTCGTGGCTTCTATTATGTTAAGGCAATAACAAAGTAGGCTTTGTCAAAATTGACAATCAGTGAAAGTATGACGAAAATTTGCTCCAGTATTCTGTATATAAAAACAAACATGTTTCTTGCAACTAAACAAAAACCTACCAAGCAAAAAGCTCAAGTTCAAAGTTATTTTGAAACTTTAAGTTAGGCACTTCAATTTAATTAATAAGTAAATAAGTGTTCTTATGTAAATGTTACGTATCCGTATATAAGTTCACATTTTGCAGATTAAGTTTCTGAAAAGCTATCCATATTGGTTTAATTTTATTACTTAAGGATATTGAAAAATAATATTAACCTAATGAATAAAAATACAGTGATTAAGTTTTATATTCTTTTAAAAAGTATTAAGTCTATCAGAGTCAAACTTAAAATATGATTCTTTTCCACTAAAAGAATTCAGCTTTTGAAAACCAAACAAAAAATGAATATTGAATTTTCCAAAGTTCGCTCTCTCAGATTTCTATTCGTTACAAAAAACACATATACCGTATAATGTATTTTATATAAGAGTTGCATTTTGCTTTGAATGAGTAACCTTACCTTACTCATACATCAAGTTACTTGAAATGTTTTAATGCGCAGGTATTTGTTAAGTTTGATAACTTTAGCAAAAATAATATAAGTTTCCCGCATATGTTCACAGAAATTATATGAATAATTTATTTATGGTTATTGTGAGAATAAGAAAATTAATTAGAGTTTGTTGTACCGACACTATGAGATCCACTTTCATCTTTATCGGATTTCATTACTCTTAATTATGTATAAATTTGTTTTCGTGTAACACAGCCTAAGTTAAAATAACGTCAATCAAAAACGTTAACTTCACTACAAAGTAATACTTTAAAGTTAAGTTAATACTTAACAAAAAGTTAAAGTAAAAAGAGCCTCAAGAAAAAGTTTATCGACAGTTTAATAAAAAATATCTGAAGATATCTTTAAACTCATTTTTCTTATAGTAATAAAACACTACTAGGTAGTTAATAACGACAAAAACTATCGCTGGAGACTAAATTCCATATTCACACAGTCATTAATTTATTAAAATTTTAGCATTCAGCTTCACTTCTAAAGGTAAAAACGGGTTTTAGATATTCATCAAGAAGGGTAGAAAGGGGACAACTGAAACATTTGAATAAATGAATGAATAATTTCCCTTTAAAAGTTTTTCACATGCAAAGATCCCTTTGAAATGGACGAACTGTTACGTTTGGACGTTAAAGAATAAGACAAAGGTAGCGATCCGTCATGCTATTGAATAGCATTTACATTACCTCAAGCGGTATACCTTTGACACATCATACTGAATATTGTTGTGAAATCAATTGTTATATGAAATCTTGCACCTTATATAAAGATTTTGTTTTGTTATTCAATATTTATGTATGTATTATACCCAGTTTCGTCCGTGTACAAGATAACTAAAAATAGTATAAGGGTCTGTGTGGCTTACTTTCTAAGCCAAAGCTAAGCCAAGCATTCACTATATACATATTATTAATTAAAATAAGTTTTTAATTTCTAAAGACAAATAAACCTTACTCATTTTCCTCTCACGAGTAGGTATTACTTCTCATTAAAACTTAAACCTACATATTACATTGTAGTTAAAATGTAGTAACGTTGCATCAATAACAATTCTTTTAATTTTTATTATAATTATGTAGCTAAAAACATCCCAAATTACTAAAAACCGTATGAAATAAGCTAAACTATCCTATCCAATATAGCTCCAAGCGAACGAAAGATTTGATCCTAAACTTTACTGCTTAAGCACACTCGATGCTGCTACGTTTAAAGCGACCACTCCAAACAACCGAAATTGCCCGCTTTATTAGGGTCGTGGAAACATGCGACATATTTTTTGTATAAACCGCCGGAGGAAAGTTATTTAATAATTTACTATAGAGGGTCGTCAAACTATGACGGCGCGGACAGAACAACTCGCTAGCTTATTGATTCCCCACTCTCCCCGGGGGCTAGATTGACCCTTTTCTTATTGCTATTTACTCCCGGGGTTGGGTTTCTTTGCCCGTGCGTTGTTCGAGGCGCGATTGTGCGACAGTAAGTCGTCTTTTGTTGTTTTTTAGAACCCTCCAATGCTTTGAACGTCACTTATCAATTAATGGAACAAAAAGATGTTACTGCGATGGAAGTTTAATACCGCAGGGTGCCTCGGGGTTTCATTATTACATAAAAGTAGGTCCGTGTGCATTTGTTAGATCTCAATAGCTAAGATGTATAATGGAGAGTCGCTGCTTAGATTTGCTGCCCTCTTAAGCTATTGTAAGGGTAGCACAGGCTTGAAGGGTAATTTTTAAGGGAATATTGTGAATTAGTAATGCTATAAGCCAAAAACATTAGTAATGTTATTTAACAATAATATATTACTGTGGGAATATTTTTGAACCTTCGAGTTTAGTCACTCGTTATTATTCATTCGTAATAAAAAAACTTAATAAATCAATAAATGATAAATCAAATATTTTAATTGCCTTTTGATTTGACTGACTGATAATAAATATCAGTTAATCCTGAAATAGATGTACATTTTAACTTATTTAACTGTAATATGTTATATTTTTACTTTTTACAGTTATTATTTTCTGCGGTTAATGTTTATGTAAATCCTTGTCATGGCTTCTGCTAAGATACTATTTTTCTGTAATTAATACATGTAAGGAATTAGCCGTAGACTTTATGCATAAATAAATATGTAATAGCGAAGAATTAATGTTTACTTTACAACTCTAGAAGAGTACCTTAATATCGCTGTATATTATAAAAAAATAATTAAAATGAACCCTTATCTCTCAACAGAAAAATAAATTTACAATACAAATATACCCCAAGGCACGTAATATGAGTGCATTATCAATAGCATTGAACACAATAGGGTTAAAACTGTAAGCCTCTTAAAATAAACATTTCTTCGTAACGATGCGAAGAGGAATTTTTACTCAGAATAAACTGGTGTTGCCTTGAAAACGTTATTTATGTAAAAATTATGGTTAAAATGATATTATGTAAATGCAATAAGTACCTGTTACCTTATAATCTTTTATAACAACAAAGAATAATCTATAAGTACATAATATAATAATATTTTGACTTAATCGAATCTGTACATTGGATATTTTTTTAGAAATTCTAATTGGAATAGTAATTAATATCGATACAGGCAGAATCTATAGTTTTAGAATTTTTGTCTGTCTGTCTGTCTGTCTGTCTGTCTGTCTGTCTGTATGTCTGTCTGTTGTGATTGTCGGCATGATATAGCTGGTTATCCGGATATGATGATAGCTGGTTATCCGGATCAGAATATAGTTTACTTTTTACTGCTGGAAAATATCTCATTTCTGAGAAATCTCAATTAAGCGTTAAACTGATTGTAAAACATCACACGGTATGTGAAATCTAAGAATATAGTTTCTTTAAAACACGAGCGGAGTCGCGGGAAATGCTAGTGTCTAATATAAAAAGTAATCTCTCCATACATATTACATATAATAAAATCCTAACTGAATCAAGTCTGTACATTAAACATTTTTTGTACAATCTTATTTTTAAAGTATTTTATCAACGCTGAGACCGTATCTATACTTTTAAGAACCTATAATTTTGTCTATCTACCTGTGACCGCATTACGAGAAAATCACTGAATAGATTTTGATAAAATTTAATCAGATGATACCTGTTCATCCGGGTCAACATATAGGATACTTTTTACTTCAGGAAAATATCACATTTCTGTAGAAATCTATACTAACCGTTAAACCGTACGCAAAAAACGAACTCGAGCGAGGGTGAGTCACCACAAGTAGTAGGACTATTAAAGACAAAATAAGTGCTGTGGAAAACAATATTTATTATACAATTTGATAATAAAATTTATTTATTGTATAAATATGAATGAAGCTCGTCAAAAACAACTAAAGAAAATAAAAATCGGTCTCGAAAAACAAAATCGGTTGACAAACAAAGGAAAAATATAATGAATCGTTTGATCTTTAAATATTTTAGGCGTGATTAAATATTTGCTAGAATTAACATTTTATTATTTCAAAGTTATTAGAGAAGTTCAAGTAAATACCTCACAGTTCGTGTAGCATTAAGAATTCTATGAAATGAAGTTACTCAAAGAAAACAATACTCATATTGAAGAACCATTTCAAACTGACGATGTTTATCTACGTGTTGAATTCTCCGATCACTATCTCCATTGATGGTATTTACACTAAACCCTTGTACGTAACATAAAACCTATATTATATTAATCGAAAAAAGAAAATAAACTACAGCAAAATAAATTCTAGAAAATGCCAACCTAACAATAATTACATTTTTTAAATATTATTTTAATAATAACCGGTAATTTATTTTAGCTATTAATCGCACTAACTGTAATGCATTTAAAGGAATATACGTTAAACCTTTCTAAACGATGTACTAGGTTTGATTCTCGCTCACGATGAATATTTAAATTGGCTATGTAACCTTGAGCCAAATCAATGAGATTGAAATTGAATTTGAAAGTCAATCCCCCTTAAAATATTGTCAAAGTAATATACACGAATTCATTAAATTAAAAATGCTTTTATGTATTTGTACTAAAATACAAAATACAATTTTTGTACTATGAATTTAAAAAGGAAAGCGCTCAATCATTTTATCGCGTTAAATAAGCGTCGATCATTTATGACAACTTTACGTGTGTGTTGTTGTAATTTATTTGAAGCTGTAAATATTTTAAAACGGCGAATAACCTACTTCACTAACAAACTTAATGGACTATAAACTGTTATTGCTTACAAAATTGCATCAATCGTATTTATATATGAATAGGTCATTCCCGCGGCGCCACTTGGGTGGAGGCAGTTTCTCACAACATCCATTTCTACTTCTGTTTGTGTTGAAAATATGAAAACAGTGTAATTTAGAGTCAATATTTATGTTTTATGGAACAGATGAATTCGTGAATATTTCAAATATGTATTGTATTGAGCCCTTTTACCGCCTCACCGCTAGGCACGGACCCCCCTTAATACGAGGGGGATCAGGCAAAAGTCTACAACACTGGCCGAGTGCGAGTGGGCGAACTAAATATGTATATGTAAATCGAAATGCGAATTTAACGCCAACTGAATGTTATTCTTACAATTTGCAGAAGTTATTATTATAGGGTTAATTGAAAAAAAAACTGACAATAAATATCTTATACTAACCCCTTTATTGTCTCTAAACTATTTTGATGTGTGAACTAACAGTCTATGAAAAATGCCAAAAGTTGTAAAGTTATTACTGTGCTAAAAATCTGCTGAAAAATTGCTGGAAATTTTTAATTTAACACGGGTTTTAATACAAAATCCAAAAAAACAGACAAGTTATATGTATAAAAACTATGATAAAGTAGCGAAATTCCCCATCTGCAAATAATTTTCTAGTTTTTGTACGAAAAAGTATGTAACAAAGAGTTTCTGAGCATGAAGATCATTTTGAACTAAACTTTTTGTTAGCAAGTTTTATGTTCCGCGCAACTGTAATATTTCACTTGCCATTAATCCGACCTCCTATGGTACTGAAAAGAAATGAAAAATCGATTTACCAAACAATGCTATCTCCGTGCTTATATCACAATAAAAACATTAATACACGAATAACACACTTAATGAATGGAAACAAGGAACAAAATAGCGTAATTTTAGATTTTTCGTATGAACTTTTGTTATTGCACCTTTAGGGAAGTAAATGGTTTTGTCATTGCCAGGTAAAAAAATATGTAATAAAATAATTTTTATGGTACTTTTTGTGTCAATTTTTTATTAAACTTTCAATGGACTTTTTTTTCAAAACTGTAACACCTATTCATAAAAAAATACTTACAAATAAAAAATACAGTTCATGTAAGTTTTAGGGGATTGCATATTATACTACTCGTATCTATGATCTACGCGATTTAGGCTTTTTATGTCAAAATCTATGTAAAAAGTATGCTATTCATCACTTTAAAATATCGTCCAGTTTTGATAGCATCGTTTTGCTTTAGGACACATAACGTTTAGTCATTTGTTGTATAGGTATAAGTGCGCTTGATTGATTTAGGAAATAAGCTGATTTATTTAATTTTCTTAAAGAGAATATATAATGTAATATTACTTCTGATACATATTCAGTTTTTCTGATATCAAATGTCATGATAAGGACATTAACACAACTTACATTAAATATTTTAAAGTTTCATTAATAACGGGTAGCTAATGAATTCACAAAAATTAAAACGAACTTTATGCAGAGAAACGGTTATTAATAGTAATTAATATTAATAGGTAAAGTAGTTAATATTTAAAATAATCGTATTTATTAATTAATTTAAGCTATAAAAATTGTATAACTGATCGGTTATGGCCAAGTCAGTCAATTTGACTGAGACCAGCCAACTGTGCAAGATATATTTATAGCTCCAAGATGTGATAAAAACAAGTGCATTCTTTTCCCTGTTAAAAACCGATACATAGAGTAGGTATATTGTGCTCATGGTAAGTTCTATGGGACGACATATGTTTATGTCGATCAGCGTGATATCAGCAAGATCAACGCCTTCACGTACTTTCCAATGCACTTTTCTTTAACACCGACTTCCTAATATCGGGCTGCTGCTCAAGATTTCTTTCGCAATCCCTACCAAAATCAAATAATTAAATTTAGCTTTATCCGGGACTCGAACCTAGTACCTTTAACAGAACAGTAAAAACTATAAAAATTCAATAAGCGACATTCGAAACGCGTCATGTCAACGCATAGATGATGAATAAAATTGTAACAAAAGGCAACTTTGTGGGGCCGCGTCATTCCCGGTTCACATTAGTTTTAAAGTCTATTGTATTGCGAAACACATTCAAATACAAAATACTATTTATATTCATTGAAAATAAAGACACGTAGCATGTAAAGAAAAACCGAGTGACATGACTTAAAAAATCCATACAACTAATGCTATAGATGTGAAAGTAACTCTGCTATTAACTTATCAGGCTTAAACAAATTACAAACGGCTTGACAGATTTCGATAACATTAGGCAGGATCTAGATTTTATAAACGAAACAGACATACATACTATAGATATTCCTACATTAACACAGGCAAAAAATATCATTATAATATAATTAAATACGTATAATCTAATATATAAAAATCTCGTGTCACAGTGTTTGTTATCGAACTCCTCCGAAACGGTTAGACCGATTTTTATGATTTTTTTTTGTGTATATTTGACAGGTCTGAGAATATTATTTATTCCCCTAGGTGATAAGGGTGGCCCTATCCAGATTTTTTACATTTTATTTTGAGACTAAATTTTATTTCTTATTTTTTTTAGATTTGGCATCAAAAATACATATAACCCTAAATTTTTATCCTTCTACCATCAATTCCTATTTTAATAGTTAGAACGCGGGCGGAGCCGCGGGAATTGCTAGTAATATATAAATTATTATTATTATATGGTTGGTTTATCTTATTCACTCGTAGTCTTAGTCTTATTCTACAAGGAATCTTAATCTCTAGTATAATCTCTGGATCAACTAAAGCAATCAAATATTTATATAATATAAAGGTACACTATCTCTAGTATATTCTAAGTACTTAGGCTATTTTTATTGAAGCTCAAACGAAACAAATGGTAAGGGTATTTAATTCAAGAACAAATAACTTAAAAAATGTATGAGTATATATTTAAATGGTTTTATGTGAACACTATTGTTCTATTTTAGTGCCCAAATTTCCATATAAGGCAAGTTAAGCATTCGAGTTAAAATCATTTTGATGCTTATTTTGTATGGACATATTCAAAGTGGAGTTCAACCGCTATCACTACTAGAAAACGTAAATCACGATGCAGTCAAAACATGTTATTCCAGCATTAGTTTTCTATAAGCGATCGTATAAAACAACCTGGCAAAGATTACTTTTACTACATTATTCAAGTAGACCTTTACTAGCACTTTTGAAGCATCACTTTTTACATTATGAAATTACAGAATTTAAATTAAATGTCTGTATGTAGGACTGTAAAAAAGGCAGTGGTAACCCAGCGGTAACGTGTCGCTTGTATAACCGAGTGATGCGGGTTCAAATCCGGGTCTCGCACCTCTGATATTTTCATGTGCGAATCATTTCTATCCTGATTACCACTTGTCTTACGGTGAAGGAAAACATCGTGAGGAAACCTGCATGTCTGAGAAAACCTAGCAAGCTTTCGTAAGACATGTGAAGTCCGCCAGCACGCACTGGGCCAGCGCGATGGACTATGGCCTGATCCCCCCTCGTACTGAACTCGCCCGTGCCCAGCAGTGGGACGTTAAAAAGGGCTGATGATGATGATGATGTAGGACTGTGAGGAATTTCCCAAAAGATTGAGAATAAACTAGTAATACTGCTTTCTGACAATCGCTTGGGCAACATTTACATGGTGGGTGGTGGTCTCTTATCTAGAATTCTAGACATATAAATAAAATTGAACTGAATTGAATTAACAGCTTTTCAATAAATGCATATGAAAGTATATACGGTACTTACATCAAAAATCATTTTTAAAAATTTTTGTCTCTCTGTTTGTTTGTCCCGGCTATCTCTGAAACGGATGGACAGATTTTGACGGGACTTTCACTCGCAGATAGCTAATGTTATAAGGAGTAACTTAGGCTACTTTTATTTTATTAGAAAATTATTAAAACCGTTTGATTTAAGTATTTTAACTTACGGCCAGTATAGCGGGCCGGGTTTGCTAGTATCTGAATAAAAATAATTCAGAAGAATTCAGTAAAATCAAACTAAAACTACACACCCAACATTACGCTGCAGCGATTACATAATTTTAACGTAAAATAAACATATTTTTATGAAACAAAATGCAACATATTTTCTTCTGTTTATATATTTTTGCAATCCGCATATGCTATTTATAAGGCCATACAATGCACGCTTATTGTTCTCTTACGGAACATTTATTTGAGGACGAACTCTTGTGTGAGTAAAGGCGTGCCAGTAATCGTGGTATAAAAACCGCTTTATATTGTTTTTAGTCTCGTTTACCATAACTTTGGACTATTATATGCTAAGTAGAGGGATGCAGTAATTCACAATTGTAAATTTTCTGCATTAATTCTTATATACTATTTACTTACTGTTGCTTCGCTTGCGTTGTTTTTGTATTACATTTCATCTTTAGTAAATTATCTATACATATTATAAAACAAAGTCCTCAGCTGCGTCTGTTTGTTCGCGCAAAACTCAATGACTACTGCACCGATTTTCATGCTGTTTTTACCAATGGAAAAAGTGGTTCTCGAGAAAGGTTTTAGTATATAATTTGTCAAGTATTTTTTAGATCGCGGGCGAATCCGCGGGAATTGCTAGTTCATAATAAAATATCGTGTCACACTTCACAGTGTTTTTATCGAACTCTATCAAAGCGGCTGGACCGATTTTTATGTTTTTTTTTATGAAAATAGATTTTTTATCTCTCCAGGTTTTTATTGCCCAATTTTTTTTTATTTTTTATACTTAATAAAATAACTATAACGCTAAACTTTATTTTTTTATTCATCCTTCTACCACCAATCCCAATTTTTGAATAGTGATGAGAATGCGGGCGGAGGCGCAAGAATTGCTATTAACTCATAATAATTCATGACCTAAAGTAAATATAATAAAGATATGAAAATCGAAATAACAAATTTATAAACGAAAAAGTACTACAAAGTATTTTTTTTTTTTTTTTTTATGGGACAAAGGGGGCAAACGGGCAGGAGGCTCACCTGATGGTAAGTGATCACCTCCGCCCATGGACATCTGCAACACCACAGGGCTTGCAGATGCGTTGCCGGCCTTTCAGGAAAGGGAGGGAGGGAGGAGGGAGAAGGACGGGAGCAGGGATGGGTAGTGGGCCTCCCGGACTCTCACTTATCGGACGAAACGCGACAGCATAGCTGCCACTTCACGCCGGTCTTCTGTGAGAGAGTGGTACTATACGGGGCGTGCCGGCCCATTCGGCTGCTACCCGAAGGTAACAAGCGTGGCACTACCACTTGAAAACATATATCGCTATATGTACACATATAGCGATTAAGTATAATAAATTCGACTAAGCTTCTAAGAATCACAGCAAACAAGCGATCTTTAGTGAATTGAAAGCCTTTTGTCATTTATTTAGCTCTCATCTCAGTTATTGTGCGACGATTGAATCTCGCCATCAGTCATCACAATGGCAGTAACGATGTTTTACACTTCACTTGCTCGCTGAATCGGCAATAGCTATCAAACCGAATAACAGCATAGCCTATAACATCAAAACAGCCATCACACTTTTTGTTTTTTTTTTTTAATTTCTATAACATAACATGTTAGACATAACCTATTCATAAAAAATGTTGAATTTGACTCATAATGATAATAGAAGAAGAGATTATAAAGAAAAAAGAATACCTATATCCTAATCTTTATTTGAATAAGCGCAAAATCAACTTACTCCTTATCTGCCCTGCCATCTGCCAGTATAATTTGCATAAAAATCGATTCATCCGTATCGAAGATTTTCCGGAGCAAAAAAACCTACAGACAATAAAAAACTATATTTTTATGCATTTAGTAAAAAGTTATGTTGACATTACAAACAGACGCTAATTTTTTTTTTATTTGTATATGTATTTGTTGAGAAAGATACCTATGGATGGGCAATCAAAGCAAGGGTAAGTCCCGTATTAAATATTTTGAATAATTACATTTTCGAAAGCGCCGTTATCAAGCTATATCCTATTCTATGTATTGAAGTGTAGTCATTAGTCAACTTTTTAATTGTTACTCGTAAAAGCGGTCGTAAAATCGCGGTTACGCTTCAGTCGGGACGGAGCCTAATACGCTATTGTTTTACGATTGGACCGTACTGTATTTGCTTTATAACCTCACTTCCCTTAATATATAGATACGATGTAATCGAATAATGCTTCGAAGCCATAAAAATAAATAATAGTCATTGAAAGGCAATTAAGCAATAAAAAGAATATACGTATACTTATATTACCTTTGTTCTAGTAAATAAAAGCTGTTGTAAAATTTATTTTATTTAATTTAATTGCTATAATCTTGCTATTAACTCATACAAAAGCTATTTGTTTTAAGTTAAAAAAATAGAAAATTTCTGCAAAATAATTTTACACCAGTAGTTAAAATTTTTACATACTTACTCTCCTTTGACCGAATATTAAATCTTAGTCGTAAATTAATTACCTCAAAGACTTTCCAATCCAAAAAATAATATACCTAATGAAAATAATATAAGTAGCCAACGAAAAATTAACTAGGCAGCAACTGTTAATTAGTCACAGCCATCTTTATAAATATATTAAATTATTATAGCTCTCTTGGGCTCTCTTATCTCTATGTAATAGTAAAGGAGTTCCCGCGACTCTGCTCACGTAGTTTAATAGAATTCTTCCATATTTTTAAATATTACAAACTATTTGACAATCTGATTTATGAACTATATTATTGTACAGTACCATCAAAATCCGTTCAGTAAAATTTCCGTTAAAAAGTGACAAACATCCATCCATCTTTAAACTTTCACGGTTGTAGGATTAGTTAGATTATTTTTCCTAGAAATTTTGTGATACCAAATATTAATGTTTAGAAAACATTAATATTAACTTTAGATATAGGCCCGTGTTGAGGAATTATAATAGGCCAGTGACGTATTGTGCCCATTTCACAAAAAACAAGTAATTTGCTTGCTGGCAGGCTGTCGGGACGCTTTGTTGCTTTGGGTTAGGGTGTCGAATGCCGACCCAACTTTAGGGTTCCGTAATTTAAAGTGCAATAAAACTTTAACTTATTGTATACAAGTTGAAATTCATGAAACATTAATTGTGTTATAAAATTATAAATCATATTATTTAAAGGAACGGTACGTTTATTGTTTAAATAATAGATATAAACCGGGAAAATGGCAGACATACAGACAAAATTGTATTTTCTTTTGATATATTTTTTTAATAATAACTAAAAATGCTCATAGGTTTAGCTATTATCTTTGAATAAGCCCACGTACTGACGTATTGTATTTTATCAACTCAACCCCTAAATAATGCCTAGCATGAATATCGAAACGTGATTTAAACCGATTGTGCTGGTAACACCAGCCACATGTTCGTTTTTTTTATTAAAAGACAATAAATAATCTCAGTAGGAAGGTCACATTTCACAAGGATTTGAAAAGATGCAGCTGGGAGATTGCAAATATGGATTTCTGGAGATTTATGCATTTAAAGTTTAAACCATATATATAATGTGAATACTTTCGAAAGCACGAGCTTTTTAAAATTAGCTTTGATGTTGATGATTAATGTTATGTCGTGAAATATTTTATCTTCAATATCAAAAGTGGTATTTAACGATGAACTTGCAAAATAAATACATATTATTTTACATAATACTATTTTTTCGTCCTTTTTTGCTTCTTGTTTCTTCTTGTTACAGAAGATAATTACTGTCCGTATCTATCGTTACGATTTATACTGTAATTTGAAGATTAATGAAAAATACAAAGGTTATTAGATAAAAAAATATTTTCAAAACTATACTGCAAAGTATAAAAAGATAAAATAAATCTGGGTTATACAACGCTTAAGTTTAAAAATCTATAATATTAAGTTAATCTTAAAACTTTCAAAACAGCCATTAAAGACGCTGAAGCAAGCAACTTCAAAGAGTCTTTTATAAATAAAATGAACGGATTTCATTTACTATTTCTCTAGAATATAAACAACGCGTTATTGTTGTTCTATAACTGCATATTCTTCGTCCTTTGTACGTTTACTCGAAACATTTCTGAATTTAATTTCTTTTCCAAAGAATAATGGACTATAGAGCTAATGTTTATCATTTAAAAAAAATGCAATCAATATTAAGGCTTTTTACGAGCGCATGGGATTAATGGGTTTCATTATACTGTACCTATAAAATTATGTCAGTAAACATTTTTTTTCCTTCCAGACATATATTTTTGCACTTTCTAAGAGCTTTTAAAAGCTCATATAACTAACATGTATTTTAAAAACCCCGCTGATTCTAAGTACTTCATCAAAACTATCCACTATAATTCCCTGCCTTCGAGTTCTTATATACATTTTATCCTAATTACACGCTGGCGGAACCGCGGGAACATTCTTTCCAAAGCACGTCTCAACTATTTCAAGCTCAGTACCCTGTATTTAAACTTTATTCATAAAACTCAGAGATAGATGTGTTAGAAGCTTTCGAATGAGCTTTTGAGCGTCTTTCAAAGTTGCGACTTAAGAGCTTATTTAGCAAGATCAAAACCACGGCCTCTTAGTAAATGTATCAAAGTAGTTAAATATTTTACAAAAGTGCGCTTTGAAACTTAACCTTTCATATCTCACAGAATAAATAAAACATAATTTTCAAGTAAAATGAATACAACTAAATTAAATAAGTCATCTTTATTATAAGATACCTATAATAAATAAATAAATAAATATGTTGGGACGTTATTACAACAGCGCCATCTAGTTCCGTGCTAAGCTACGAAGCTTGTGTTACGGATAGTTGATATACTACACAAATAATTTTTAAATACATAAATATTATAAATATAAACACCCATGACTGGAGTACACACATTTGTATTCAACAAATGCATGCCCCCAGCGGGACTCGAACCCGCGACCGCTGGCGCAGAAAGTAGGGTCACTACCAACTGAGCCAAACGTGTACCTATATTATAGATTTTTTATAAGTGGGCAAGTTTCAAATTAAAATTTTTCTTTTATGGATTTCACAGCAAGATTTTCTCTATCAAATACCAATTATATTGTCACCGTTTCAATTTATAAATACAAAAGCACATTTTGTTATTATAGACGAATAGCAGCCTAATCGAATAGGAGAGACGCAGTTTGAACAAGCACATCGTTACGGTGAATGAACGTCATTCATTAGATACTCTTTTGAGATGAAGTCTACAGATGCTGGATTATTACAATCTTCGTCGTCCATACATACGGGTATGTGCATAACTGGAGTGAAGGAAGCTTTTGAGATTGATGCTAATTCTATATCTATTATTATAATTCTTAGGTACTCATTAAATGTTAAAGTAGGTATTAATTTTATATGTTGGAATTATAAAGAACGTGTAGATGCTTTTCGATACCTACTTATAGTTTTTTATTTTCCATAAGATTTAAATATTTTAAGAAGGAAGAGTGTAATTACTTTATATTACGTGTAATTACTACTTACTATATATTACGATATAAGTAATATTTACAAAAATTCAATTCAATTCAAAATTCGCAACCGAACAAAACATGAGGTTGAAATAATTTTAGTGTATTTTGGGTCATAGCTTCCCTTTGTATATACAAAACAATAGTAGTATTTTATAATTATATTATAGTACGTAGTTGTCATTAGCTTTAGGTGCCTACTCACTATTGAGAGAACGCGATTGGATACCATATTATGTACCTCACAGTAGTTATAATAAGTATACTGACAATTGCTGCAAACGAAAATCGAATCTACAAACTTCGTCGTTATACTCAGTGTCAACCAGAGTTTAGCTACTCTACGTTGCAGTGATTTAATATAACATGTCATACTCGTATGTTAAGAAAATCTTTTCACCATAATCAAAAAATAATGGCGTTCAAGATATGATTTATACGTACAATGGGAGGATCGTTATCGTGATAAAAAGCAGAGCTGTACTTAACTTTATTTTTCATCATCACAGCACGATGATAAGTGGCGACAGTTGTTAGGGGCTAGTGGAAATAAACATCGTAAATAGATGCGTGACAAACGAGCAGATAACACACGGTAATGTACTTCGTCGTAAACTATTACAAAAGCTCGCTTGAAATTTTTAATAATTGTATGTCCCTAATATACCGTAACTCTTAAAATGAGTGTATTGTTACAAAAAGTTAAATAAATTTGTTTACCTCCCCATTAAATATATTAATTCAATTAAAAATAGCATAGGGCAGTAGAAGCCCAGTGCTAATGCACTTGCTTAGGAAACCAAGGGAAGCAGGTTCAAACTTTTGATATTTTTATTTGCAAATCATTTGCAAAAGGATTGCCAAGTTTCCCTTACGATGGAGGAAAACATCTTGGTTTCAACAGTTTTCGTAAGACATGTGAAGTTCACAAACTCACACTTGGCCAACGCGGTGGACTGTTGCCTAAACCACTTCGTATGAAGGGAGGATAGTGCCCAGCAGTAGGATGTTGACACTATGGCTAAATACTATATTTTTTACACTGTAGAGTTTAACAACTACATTATAAATGAAACTATTTTTTCGGATTTTGTCGCGGATTTATTTAGTTTTTTTGGTCTTGATGTTTCGAATGCTTTACAACAATGATCATGGTCACGGGAGAGAGTATATATAGGGAACCAAAAATCAAAATAAATCCGTGACAAAATCCGAAAAGACAGTTTTATTTATAATGTCGAATATTCGCGTAAAAATAAGAAAGTATTATGTTAAACAACTACAATTGAAAATTTGTTAAAGCACTGGGCGTGACGGTTCGACATTATGATTTATGCATAGTATCAATTCTGCATGCTTATTTCACATATTAATTTTGTATACCATGTTTAGTATTTCCTGTTTATGTACATATACGTTTATTGTGGAGAGAAATATAAACCATTATTATAGTTTAATTTGCTTTACCCGTAGCGTCATGGAATTATTTTTACAGAGGTCGATTGTTGAATAGACAATTTACTAAATAATCAAATACATTGTTATAATCTCTTTAGAAACTATTATATATAAATTAAGTAAATTATACTATTAATAACAAAATTATGTATTGAAATAAATTTTAAATAAAAGTCCTTACAACACTACACTCCTCCCGCTGTGCTTGAATTTTACTTAAAATGTCTAACCGCCGCACTCAGAGTAACTTAATGATCCATTAAGTCGAGAATCTCCATACTAAAGAACAACTTAATGGTTCTTTAAGTGACTCTTGGTGCGGCGGTCAAGTTTTTAATTTTAAGGCCATAGGCAATTTTAATTACATATAAATGACGATAGTTATAAGAATAAAGATAAAATACAATATAAAATGAAAAAAACATACTGTTATTTAGAGATACACTATAAGTATAGACAGTGACTAGACAACGACAAATTGCTTTGCAAGAATTTGCCACGTAGAATATGAAAAGCATGCTCTCATATATTTTTTGTTTATCTTTTCCAAAAGGAATTGTAGATTGTCTTTTAAAGAAATGAGCGGACTTAGTAGAGCCTGTACAAAGTACATCGAAGCATATAAATACCTCCATCTGGTAACAAAATTAATCTTTGCACAGCTTAAAGTTAAATGGAAGTAATTTCGTATACTTTGAAATATCAAAACATAATATTTAATACCCTTTTTTTAATCGACATTTTATATTTTTTATTTCTTTAGAATCACTAATCTTTGACAGCTGACATCACCCTTTCGCGAATCCCTTTCGGAGATTTAGAGATATTAAATTTTAACGTAATATCAATGTCATTGTATAGTCACATAGACGTGACGAACACACAAAAGTGCATACCATATATAGAAAATTTTCAAAAAGAAAGTTGAAAGGCCGGATGCAAAGAAAACTGAATGCTAGACATTCAAAATGCACCAAATGAAACTTTGAAGAGACCCTTTCAACAAACAGACAAGTAACTCGTAATAACAGACCATAATAAAAAGCTGAACGTCAATCCGAGATGAAAGAGGTTTTTTTATTTTATTTCTCTATAAGCCTTTGTGAGAACCGACCTGTCTCGACTGCAGCATTGTGCTTCGAAACTTGGATTGGACGGTGAGCTTTGAGCTTACAATAACTAAATATATTACGCGATTTTAGGCTTTATTCTGCGAGTATTTAAGCTAAAATAGTGTGCACAGTTATTTCGTTGTACAGGGTACATAATTATGTGGTAGCGGTATCCACTTGCCCAAAGTCGCGACTCGCGCAGATGTTGCCGTCACGCCACATTTCGTCCTATCGGGTTACTAAAGCAGTGGCGAAAATGAAATGCTGCAAACGTAAACCTTTGTTACTAATATTAAATACTGTGTTACTAATTTTTGCAACTAAAGTTATTTCATAAAGCGCCATATGTTTGTGTTAAATTGAAACATATTAATTATTAGTTTTATTTTTTTTGAGTATCAGAAGTTAGTTACAGTTAATTTTTAAATATATTTCTAACAAATAAAAAAATTCTGTATCTAAATCTGATTAAAGACATTGGCAGCCCAGTGCTAACGAGCTCACTCGAGAAATCTAGGGAAGCGGGTTCAAAACCCGGATCCACAGACAGACAAAAGTTCTAAAAACTATATATTCGGATAGATCTCAAAATCCAAATAATGGCTTATTCAATAAGATTCGATTCGAGTTCTATTGTTATAAATAAAGAACAAAATTATAAATTGGAGAAGTATTCAGAAAATTCTTTTGTTTTTGTACCCCAATGCTATTAAACTTCGCAACCCTATCGAAAAGTGTCATCTGTGGATGACGGCTTGTAATAGAAAAACTAGTTTTACGAATATATCAGCAGTCGGCTTTTATTATACTTCTTTTATATGGGACTTTACTCTACATGCCTATTTTTGATAGAATTACAAATCTATAGGGATGAGATATGTCGGGTGAAATCCAAGAAAAGTAAAATATAATCAAAATGATCATTATGAAAATTTAATATTTAACAAATATTTACTAATAATATTATACTTTAATAAAAAAAGGAAAAGTTAAATCAAATAAATTAAAAAGGCAAGAGTAGAAGTTATAATGCTTAGATTTTGGAACATTAAGTACGGTTCATGTTAAAAATTTCTTTTTTAGATTTACTACGTAGATTAAGCACTACGAATAGAAGCATGGTAAAAATATACCATCCCAGCAGATCCGCCCATTGATATGGCACTTTTGTAACTTCGTAAATAATTAACTAATGTCAATAATTGATTTCTCAGATTCAATCTTCCGAATCCTCTACCCATGTGAAAATCTTTAATATTACAATAAATAAAGGAAATTATAATATGTAATCAGTATGAAAACCATCATATCTTTTAAGTTGGAACAAACCACACATTTCGAAAAAAACGATAAGATGGGTTCAGTAGTTTCAAAGTTCATTGCGGACCAACGTGACACGGGAATTTTATATATTAAGATTGGTAGCACTATACAAAATCTCAATAAAGAAACTTTATTTGATGCCAAATCCATGGACTTGCAATACAATAGACTATAGAGGGAGAATCTGACACGATTTGTTAATCTTTTCCACGAGGGTAATCGCTTTCGCGATTCACATGGGGAGAATTAATTAGCCTTTACAAACGCAAACTGCTCAAACCTACTATAAAGCTTTAACTTAATATAATCGGGCTTAGCGATATTATTAGTTATTTAAAATTGAGCTTTTTTTTGTGACGTTTGTATATTAAGTACATTAAGATATTTACAATGTTAAAACATGTTTACAAATCTTTTAATATAATATTGCCTTCAGGCAGTAAAAAATATAATCATTAAAAATCAAGTTCAAAATTGTTCGGGAATCAAACCACAGTACTAGTCATACAGTATTTTTTTAACGTTGATGTCCTTACAGTGCTTTAAAAGTTTACAAAATTTTACCTATACTGCATATTGTGAAGAATTTCTGTCTAAATTAAATTTTGCGGTTTATACTTATTTTCGTAATCTAACTTATAAAAAAACTTTGCAAGCTTGTAGTAGTAAAATATTATAGTACTAATGAGTCTATTGAATTATCTAGCTGTCCCACTCTGTGGGACTAGTGGTTCGCCAGAAGGTGTATTCTTTAATGGCTCTTTGAATTATTAGGAATATTATGTTCATTTTGACTAATTCAAATAACTTTTAGTGTAAAAAAAAACGTTTAACAGTAACAAAAATATAAGTTTATGTAGAAACTGTTACAAAAATAATAATAAAAATAACTATTTTTATATACAATATATTGTTAATGTACCAATACGTGCTATGCCTTATTTTATAATCTATGACAGTAATTAATTGGTAACACTGCCATAGTGCCCTCTTCTCGGTGTGTCACTTCTCGGTCTTTTTTGCAACACTTTTATTGATGCTCCGCTCCTATTAATCGTAGCGGGATGTAATATAGCCTACACTCTACAGCCTTCCTTGAAAACGGACTATCCAACACAAAAAGAATTTTTCAAATCGAACTAGTAGTTCCTGAGATTAGCGCGTTCAAAAAAAAACATACTCTTCAGCTTTATAAATAATTTAGAATATCTATTCTATTACCTTATATCTATAAGTAGTTATTTTTATTAAATTTTATATATTTACAATTTAAACATATAATATAACATAAAACATTGAATAGTGTAACCTTAAGGTTACTTATATAAGAGTATATACAGAACACATTACCTGACACACTCTCGTTCACATTTCCTGCTTGTTTAGGTGATGCACATTGAGCGATCCTTAATGTGCACTTTTGTGTCAACCAGACCGTGACAAATGATAAATGACCTCCTGGTCTTCGAGAAAACAACTTTAAGTTCGTATCTGTACGTTATAGGTAGATAAAATAATGCACAAAAATGCGAGCAGTGATGAAGCTGGCTGTTTAGTAAAAAAATAAACAGCTTAAAATATAGACTATAGATTAATACAGATTTGTACGTAAGCCGCAGCAAAAAAGAGGCTTTAATATATTATGTATAAGCTAACGACTTATTGCTTCGCCTGGGTGTATCCCGGCTTTATTATTTTTTTTCTTAAATAAACTACTACTTTACACTCAACTACTATGTATGTATTAAACAAAATCCCGTAAAAACCAGTCCAGCCGTTTCGGAGATTAGCTAAACAGACTGACAGATTAACAAAAATTTAAAAAGCTCTGTTATTTTGTGATTTCATTATATGTAGGTATTAAGTAAAAAATCGAAATAATAAACGGACTCTTGAATTTCGTTTATTTGTACCTACCTATATATGTATGGATATCAGGATACAACCAATGTAAACATAATATAATGACATTACCAACTTTTAGTTACGCCATAATCTATTGTAATCGATGTTATAATCAGAATCACGAACAAACCTTGTTAATAATATTATAGCTCTCTTGTACTACACGCGCAATTTACATAATAAGAAATAAATAAAATTAAATTGTTCGAGACACGGAATTTATTGCATTTAAGTTATTTGTGTTTGTACCCACCCTTATCTAATTCAGCAATAATTTCGTGCGGAGGGCGATCATATTTCACCGGCAGAATCAACCCCATGACCCATTAGTATGCGTCCCATCACTCGAGCACCACAGGGACATCGTGACTTGGCTTAAAATTACGTTTCATTTAAATAGTTATATTTTTAAATATGTATATTTTAACACTTGCAAAGAACAAGACTCTAACTATCGCTATAGTTAGATAAGTTGAAGATTATAATTTACTAGCAATACCCGCGGCTCCGTACGCATTCTAAAGACGTAAATTCAAATTTATCATCTCAATTCAATCAATTCAAATTCAAAATATTTTATTCAGCATAAAATTATTACAATTTTTTACTGAACGTCATGAGTCTACTACCAGTTCGGAAAGAAGAAGCCACTGACCTGAGAAGAACTGGCGAAAGAAACTCAGCGGGACTAATTTTTTTTTGTCTGTTTTAATTTTTTTTTAATGAAAATCGAAATGAACAATAATTCTATGAGTTGAAATAGCCTGGAGGCGATCACATCATTCCCAAGGCGTACTGTCTTCTAAAAAATCGTTAATCAAATAATATCCTTTACTACTCAAACGTTCTTTCACAATTTTTTAAATTTGGCAATAGGAGCTTTTTGAACGTTTTCTGGGATCCTGTTGTATAAGCGTATACATTGTCCATAAAAAGAATTACTGACTCGGCGTAAACGAGTCACAGGCATTACAAGTTTATGTTTACTCCTAGTATTAATGGTATGCATGTCGCAATTCCTGGGAAATTCGTGTATATTTTTATGAACATACATAACATTTTCGTACACGTATTGAGAAGCAACAGTCAATATTTTTATTTCTTTAAACTTATCTCTTAATGATATTCTAGGACCTAAACTGTAAATTGCACGAATAGCTCTTTTCTGCAGGACAAAAATTGTATTAACGGTAGCTGCATTTCCCCATAATAAGATTCCATATGACATAATACTATGAAAATAACTAAAGTATACTATGCGAGCTGTATCTACGTCAGTAAGAAGTCTAATTTTTTTAACCGCGAACGCTGCAGAGCTAAGCCTATTCGCTAGCTCCTCAATATGGAGATCCCACCGCAGTTTTGAATCTATGATAATACCTAGGAATTTAGTAGACTGTACCGGTTTTAATATTTCCCCGCCTAATACTACACCATTATCAACAAGTTTAACATTAGGTGTTGTGAATTTTATTAATTTTGTTTTTTTTGTTATTTAATAATAAATTATTCGAATCAAACCAATAGACAACCTTTGAGAGAGCATCGTTTACATCGTTATACACAAGTAAATTACGTTTTACCTTAAAAATAAGTGAAGTGTCATCAGCGAACAATACTATCTCATGTTTGTCCTGCACAAAAAAAGGCAAATCATTTATGTAAACTAGAAAGAGAAATGGACCAAGAATAGAGCCTTGTGGAACCCCCATATCTAACGGAGACCCAGGAGATCTCTTACCATTTACATCAACCCTCTGTATTCTATTACTCTGATAGGAATTCAGAAGGTTGAGTGCCTTATTTCTAATCCCATAATGATGCAGTTTCCTGATCAACGTCACGTGATGCACACAATCAAAGGCCTTGGATAAGTCACAGAATATCCCAAGAGCATCCTGCGACCTCTCCCATGCCTCAAAAATATTTTTTACTAGCTCAACACTAGCATCTGCTGTGGAGCGACCTTTTGTGAAGCCAAACTGTTTCTTATGAAGTAGATTGTGTGCATTAAAATGCGATAACATTTGCCCGAGTATGATTTTTTCAAAAATTTTACTAAATGTTGGGAGTACTGAAATTGGTCTAAAATTATTAGGGTCTAGGGTACTACCCGATTTAAGAATTGGAATAACTTTACTATGTTTCATTAGATCAGGAAACACACCATGTTCTATACAGTCATTAAATATAGTAGCTAAAAGAGGTGCAACAACATCAATTACCGAACTAACAACTTTTACAGATATACCCCATAAATCAGCTGTTTTCTTGACGTCCAGGCTTCTGAAGGCTACCATTATATCTTTGGGGCTTACAGGTTTAAATTTAAATATTTCATTACATTCTTTAATATTTTCCTTTAGCAAAAGTTCAGCAATGACGGGAGATGAATTAAGTGATTGCGTCGTTGAAAGTGGAATGTCAGTGAAAAATTTTTCAAACTCAGATGCAACTTCTCGTTCTGAGATAATAAAATTATCATTAATATTTAACTTAAAATCGAAGCTGCGATCTGTGACTCTTCCACTTTCACAAGCAATTATGTTCCATGTCATTTTGATTTTATTTTGCGCATTTCTTATTTTGTCTTTAATATACAAGGATTTTGCCATGGAACATACTCTTCTAAACATTTTTGAGTAAGCACTTACAAAAGAAGCAAAAGATACACTATGATTATAGGCTCTTTCACTGTACAATTCATATAGCCTTTGCCTGCTCTTACATATGCCAGGAGTTGCCCATTCACCAAATGTCAAGAGACCCCCTGAATTGACTGTTTTAGAAGTGAATATTGTAGAAAATTCAGATTTTACTAATTTAAATAAAGAGTTATATAAGTAGTTGGGGTCATTAATGTAAGATAAATACAGAAGCTTAGCCACAATATTACCTCTAAACTTCTCCATACGTGTAGTATTTATAGGTACAAAAGTCTTTTTTGAAATATTTTTGTTGGCATTTAATAAAGAATAAGAAAAGGAAGCTAACTGGCCACAATGGTCTGAGCTTAATTTATTAATAATGGCTTTGGATATAAATGCAAGCGTGGTTTTATTTCTAACCTTCTTTTTGTATTTTTCTCAGAGCCGAGTTATTTTCCCGCAGTAAAAAGTATCCTGTATATTGACCGAGTAACCAGCTAACATCATACCATATTTCATCCAAATCCGTCCAGTGGTTTTCTTGTGATGCGGTCACAGACAGACAAAAATTCTTAAAACTATAGATTTGACTTTTCTTTCTACAATAATGACTTTTTCAATTAGTGTATATACGTAATATATAAAATATATATATCATATTCTAATATAGGTACTATAAAAATCTCGTGTCGTAGTGTTTGTTGTAGAACTCCTCCGAAACGGCTTGAACGATCGCGTAAATCTAAGAAAGTATTAGGCTTGAACGATTTTAAACGACGAACGATTATAAATTTTTTTTGTGCATATTTAGTAGGTCTGAGAATAGATCGTATTTTATTTTTTATTACCCAAGGTGATAAGGGTGGCCTACTACAGAGGTTTTTTTTTTTTAATTTTTTTAACAACCAAAATAAGTATTCACTAGAAATAATTTATAAGGCAAAACAACGTGTGCCGGATAGTAATTATATAGTTTTTGGATCAAATCAAATAAAAATGTCAAATGTGTTTCTTCAGTAAGGATAACGGCAGATAGATTGCGAGAATATACCATTTGTAAGATATATTAAAACTTCGCTCTATACATTTTAATGAAATACTACTGAGAGGAACGCTATAACATAAAGTTTTTAAAACGGCTTTGCAAATCGTTTGAAACAGGATATAAGCTCTTTCCGTTTTAAGCACTCTAATCCGCTGAGCGCTTCAGTACGAAAAATAACCAACACATTCACTCATTCATAAATTTTCGCTTTATGTATTTTTTATCCTATAATATATGAGTGTCACTTCTTTTTATAAAACAAATTTCCACGCAGCGTCTGTCTGTTCGCGATACACTCAAATACTGAGCGGATGAGCGGAACCTCATAAAAGGTTTTCATCAGTAGATAGTTTGATTCATGAGGAAATTGAAGGTGCAAAACAAAGAAGTGTTGTGATAATTTGCTGAAATATGAAGACCATTGTTGTAGATGTCGAAAAAATCAAGCTGACATGGACTTTTATTAGCATACGCCGCGTTAACTAATAAAGTTATAGGTATGAGAATAATATATTAAGAACAATTTCTCTTCAAAAGATTTTATTATTAAACTAAAGCGCTATGTGCACGCGTGCATATTGCATATGAGCGAAGCGATGGTAAGTCACTTTTCTTTATCAGTTGTTAATATATCATTTTTTAACAATATTTTTCCATACAGTATGTTGGGACATTATTACATACAACACCATCCAGTCCCGAGGTAAGCTATGAGGCTTGTGTTACGGATACCAGATAGTTGATATCCTACACATATATAATTTTAAATACATACATATTATGAATAAAAACACCCGTGACAGGAGTACAAACATTCGTGCTTAACAAATGAATGCCCCACGAACTCGAACCCGTGACCTGGCGCAGCAATTAGGATCACTACAAACTGAGCCAAACGTGTCGTCAACAGTCTGTACAATATTTGGTGCATTACAACTATATGTCGACTCTTACATTTTATTATACTCTTACTTGCTGTTATAAAAATGTTATAGCCGTATAAACTAAGAATGCCGTTAAAGTAAATGTTTTACGATATTTAATTACTCTCCCGTTTTCTTTCGAAATGTTATTGCAACGTCACTATTATTATATTAAAACCCTGATATTTGTATTTTTATGACGTATTTCAGTTTCTTTTGTCTATGCTTTCAAGTCTTATATTGTGGATCTTAACAAGTTGAAGAGCTTTGTTTTTTTTAATTTTGTATCTCTTAAAAAGAGTTTCATTGTTAGAAAATCTTTACTTAATAATATTATGAATACGAAAGTAACTCTGTCTGCCTGTGTATTACATAATCACGCAACTACTGAACCGATTTAAATTAAATTTGGTACAGAGGTGAAAAAAGGGCTGTAAGGAGTTGAAATACGGGATGAAAATTTATATGGAAATTACGTCATTTTTAACGTCTAGAAACTTTAAACTTATTTCTTAGGATTTTGATTACATATAAATAAATAAGACATGCAGTGTCAAAATTTCACCCAAAAGGGGGTAGCTAGTAAATTATATGAATATATTAAAAGTGTCATATCCAGGGTCTAGCAGCTCTGATACTTATAAGTGCGAATTGTTTCCAACGTGATTACTACTAATTGCCTTACGCTAAAGAAAAACATCATGGGGACCCGCACTTGCCGACATTGTGGACTATGGCCCTACCAAATTAAAGGGAGCCGAGCCGGAGATCCGACCGTCGGATGTTAAAAAAATAGAATACAAATTAAAATTCTATACAAAATTCAGAGAGCTCATGCTTGCTCAAAGCTTTAATAAACTCATTGACTTTTAAACACTAATAAGACTCTTCTTTCAGTACATTTATATGTCATAGGCAGTTAAGGATAATAACTCAACTTGGAAGTGTATTTAAAGGATACGCATATAACACGTAGGAATAGACAAATATTTTTTTACAGCACGCAGTTGCCACTTCGTCAACGATTTACTCTTAAAATTCTGTTGTTTTTCCTTCATTTAACTGTAACAAAAGAAATGTTTGTAAAGTAAATAGAAATAGGCAAAAAACGTTAAATATGTACTTGAAGAAGTATTGTTTATTGTTCTTTTTGAAAGAAACCCGAACGTTTGAGTGCTTTGAAGCATAACAATGTAATTTTCCAATGATTTGGTCGAATTCCTTTGTAATCTAAGTAAAGCTTTGAAACTTTCTACCTCGAAAAATATTTCAAAGGTTAAAAGTACATCTTATTAACTTTTAAGTTCTGAAGCTTATATTTAAGATAAAATAACGAACATACTGTCAAGGAAACCTCATTATGATTCGAATATTCGAATACCTTATCAACTATGTATTTGTGGGACGCAATTGCATAGGACAGGACTTTAATAATTTTCTAGCGGTTAGTCAAAAACTAATTAGGTTCTCTGAAACATGCATTTTTCTCACTATATTTTCCTTCACAAGACAAGTAAGACTGAAAAATGATGCGCACATGTACCAGTATGTACCAATACCACAGGTACCAGACTCGGGATTTGAACTCCCTACCCTTGGTTTTGAAATCGATCGCTTTACCATTGAACTATCACTGCCTTTTAAAATTGAGTTGTCATTTAGTATGTAATATAGCCACCTACAATACAATAGTATGTAATGATCTTTTTCAAACGTTTCCAATTACAGAGTTTCACGTCGCAACTAACAATTGCTATCGACTTTTAATCGTGTGGCGGCCGCGGTGCGGACTTGATTGGATTTTTAACGACAACCCAAATGAACGCTTTGTACTCGCTTTTATATTATTATGTTTGTGAATAGCGCGGTTTCGTTGAAATTGTTCGACAAAAATTACATTATATACATACTTGTACATAACATAATGCTTAGATATTGTCATATATATTAAATAAATGTATATAACGAAAAAGTTGTTTTACCTATGTCCGTTATAGACTTTTAAATCATACAACCGTATTTACTCGAACCCCATACCGGCTTCTAACACTAAAACATACCCGAGCGAAGTAAGGTTGAGTCGCTAGTTATTTTTAAATGGCCAGAATGTAAGTCAGCCAGTTTAATTTCTTAATGAGTCACTTTTACAAGTAGGTACAATGTTATGTATATTATATATTATTTATATATGTTGGGACATTATTACAACAGCGCCATCTACTTCCGTGGTAAGTTACGAGGCTTTTGTTACGGATACCAGATAGTTGATATACTACACATATATTTTTTTAAATACATACATATTATAAATATAAGCACCCATGACTGAACTACAGACATTTGTGATCAACAAATGAATGCCCCCAGCGGGACTCAAATCCGCGACCGCTGGCGCAGAAAGTAGGTTTACTACCAAGTACCAACTGAGCCAAACGTTGTCGTATTTATAAAATGATGCTGCATTTGATCGGGTTAAAAACACAAGGCTAACTTTCATATTAACGTTTGCATAAATTACTCGCATATACAAAATTGCTATACAAAGTCGAGTTCATATTCGATATAGATCCGATGAGAATTTGACCTATACAGCAGTACACATGAGTATATACGAGTAAATATGTAATCTAAACTAATATTATAAAGAGGAAAGATTTGTATTTTTGTATGTAACGAATAAACTCAAAAACTACTGAACCGATTTTAATGAAATTTGGTACACATGTTGTCTAGAGCCTGAGAAAGGACATAGGTTTTTTAAGGCGAAAAAAGGGCTGTAAAGTGTTGAAATAGGGGATGAAAGTTTGTACGGAAATTACGTCATTATTAAATCTAGAACCATGAAACTTATTTTTTAGGCTTTTGATTATATATAAATTAGTAAGACGTACAAAGATTGTAAAAATTTTATGCTAAAGTACCTAGAGGTACCTAAGTAAGCTTATGTAAATAAAAATTCATAATAGACCTTTTTAGTGCCATCTGGATATCTTCAATTTTCTCATCATTCACAGCGTTCTTAGTCGTCGTCATCGCACCTGTCATACAAAAAGGTTACTTTCTATATTAACATGTACCTGTAATTCTCACACCTATTAAAATTATATTAACGTTTGACGCAATACATTCATTAATAGTAGTTATAATTAAAATCTTATAAATCAATCACTCCTTATAGCCAAAGTAGACAAAGTCAGGAGCAAAAATAAGTATCATAAAACGAGTACATAAAACTAGGATACGGTCTGTTCCATTACGACCCGAGCCAGTACAATGCTATAATCAAACAGCTCTAGCAATCACGCTTACAGTCGCGCAGTGGCAGAGGAAATTCTACATTACTGCCATCCTTTGAATGCGCTCGGGAATACCAAATACACTATATAGATACAGTATTTCACTATCTGGCATAGTTGCCGTTTAAATATTTGGGAAGTAATAACGATGCATATTGTATACAAAATTACTGAAACACAGCAAAAATTGTACTTACTATGCATTACGAACTCGATAATACGAATCCTACCACATATTATGTTAATGTCACAGCTTAAAAAGTTGTTTTTTTCTTATTTTTAAATATAAAAAGACTTCTCATTGTCCAATTTTGGAAAACTTGAAAGGACTTTCGCTTTCACCTCTTCCATCTACGAGGATGCTCTCTAACTTGATAGAGATGGACTTTAGCAAAGAAAAAGTGTTTATAGGATTAAAAACTAAAATATATGTAGCTTATTTGATATTTAAATAAATATGCCTGAGACAAGAATGTGAATAAAGACGAAACATGACAGTATATACAATATGCATACTAGCGATTCACACTCGGTCCGCTCGGGTACGTTTTAACGGTTCCTATACTTCTGAAATATGATATTTTCTCTCCGTAAAAACATCCTATATATACTTGGATAAACAACTATGATAAAGCATACAACATTTCTGATTAAGATTTTCCAAAAAACATTGAATCTGCAGATTCGACTCACGTAGAATTTTATTAAGTATATATTGTATAGACATAGATTTACAGATAATTTCACTAAATTAAAGGTAGTTTACAAGGTAACAATTGAAAGGCCAAAGAAGATTATTGTGATAGAATGTATTTATAAAAAAGAAATCTACACCCTATAGTGACATATCACAATGTATTCATATAAATAAAATTGAAGTGTCTGTTTTTAATTTCAAATTAACACCTTTTCACTAAATGCATATGAAATTATATACGGTACTAACATCAAAAATCAATTTTTTAAATTTTTGTCTATCTGTCTGTTTGTTCCGGCTAATATCTGAAACGGCTGGACCAATTGTGAAGGGACTTTCACTCAAAGATAGCTAATGTTATAAGGAGTAACTTAAGCTACTTTTATTTTGGTTATTGGAGAGCCTAGTATGTAACATAAAACCGTAAAACGTAAAGAATTTTTGGTTTATGATTGAATATAGACAACTATAACCAGTCTCGAGTCTCGACCACCAGACTAGCCACTTAGTGCGATCGAATACCATAAATAGTATTATAGAGTAAAGCCGGCTATCACACACAAAGCCCGGATTATACTTCCATAATGAATTAAATTATGATGTACCTACCATTTGTAATCAAAACACACATACTGTACAATTTAGAATGTCAAAAGCAAATATAATTCATACAATTTCATTAAAGTTATTGCTATTTTGTACTTATTTAATAGGTTACAACTCATAAAAATATTATAATAACTACTTTAAGTTCACTAATTCATTTAATACAAAAATAATTGAACATTTTCATGAACTTATTATTAAATCTATAAGGCAATATTAATTTGAAGTAACTTTTAATATGTAATTTTAAAACAGCTACCAATATTTACATTAAATGGATGTGTCCGTACGTTGTAATCTCTTAATACTTGTGGATATTATGTATAATGTATGTGTAAACTATGCCTTATAAGCTCTTATCTTACGATCAGAGAAGCTCTTAAATTAAACAAAACTTTGCATATAAAATTTCCCAAAAGAAAACTGAATGTATAATAGTACAATATATTATATGATCTACGACTTTTTATTTGACTTATGAACCAATCTTACCAACTTATGATCAATCCATTGGATATTTTAATTAACTTTCTAGTTTAAATGTCAATTTAAACTCCAAGTCCGTTCTTTTTACATTTATTTATTTATTTAACAAACATTTATTTAATTTACAGCACTTACCGTGTTTATGTATCACAAATTAATTATTTGATAAATTTCGAAACATTCAGAGATAATTAACTGTGATAAGCGGACAGTCACACAAGTTATTTCAAACATTTCATATTTTGTTTTAAATTTACATAGTAATTAATCTTTTGTACTTAGTTTATGACAAACAAACAACATGCCTTCCCCATTCTCTAAAGTAAACTATATTCGTTCCTCGAATTCCTCTTTATACTTTATGAGTCGTGATGAGTCTGTCGCTGGTACTATGACTTTGAATATGTTTAATTTTATATTATGGTACCTGATTGTTATTTATCTATTGATTGAATTATGTATACTCACTAAGAAAGGCTAATAAATATGTTGGGACGTTATTACAACAGCGCCATCTAGTTCCGTGCTAAGCTACGAAGCTTGTGTTACGGATACCAGATAGTTGATATACTACACAAATATTTTTAAATACATACATATTATAAATATAAACACCCATGACTGGAGTACAAACACATTTGTGTTCAACAAATGCCCCCCAGCGGGACTCGAACCCGCGACCGCTGGCGCAGAAAGTAGGATCACTACCAACTGAGCCAAACGTGTCGTCAAATAATATAAAATCAATTGTATTGTATGATATTCTATTTATTTATAACTAGGCACTATACCCCCTTTCGCATAAACTTTTTACAAACGTTGTCTTACTTAAATGTCTTACTTATTTATATTTAATCAAAAGCCTAAAAATTAAGTTTCAAGCTTTTAGCTTCAAAAATGACGTAATTTTCATACAAACTTTCATCCCATACAAAATTTCAACCCTTTACATCCCTTTTTTCGCCTTAAAAAGTAGCCTATTTCCTTTCTCAGGCTCTAGACAGCATGTGTATCAAATTTCATTAAAATCGGTCCAGTAGTTTTTGAGTTTATTCGTTAAATACAAAAACACAAATCTTTCCTTTTTATAACATTAGTATAGATAGATCTGTATGTCATTAAGAATTTATGAAATGAATCGATATGATTAAATTTATCACTGTTTTTAATTTATTTGATTAGTACATAAAAAGTAACGACTTTAGAAATGGCTTTACTTATGGAGGCCTCCGTTTAATTAGAAAAAAGAAATCTACACTTGCAGTATAATGGTAAATATGACTTTTAATATTTATACAAGTCGAAAGTGTATTAAATATCTTTTGGAAAATATTATTGAAATAGTAATTATATTGTACATTCCGAACCACTACTTTTTACAATTCTTGTCATGTCTGTCTGTCCTGTCGGGAACGCATGACCAGAAAATCAATGTACTGATTTTGATAAAGATTTTTTTTACTGAGGGAGAATCTCTTAAAATAGGCTATTGAGAACCCGAGCGGAGAGAGAGTGATTCGATAGTATAAAATAATTTAACGCATATGTACATAATTTCTTAAAAAAATTAAAATAGTTAAGTTATTACTGAATTATTCTGTTTCCGTCTTCTCTAATATATTAAAGCTTACAAAGTTTACCACTTTCCAAGTTATGAACTTCCATTAATTAGTGAATCTATAATATAAGTTATTTAGACTCAATTTAAAGTTTGTGAAGTACCAACAACTGTCACGTACCGTCCACGGCTTATGACATTTTCTTTGGCGCAATATTCCACCACCCTCATTATCGCATGAAACATAGCATGCAATAAAGCAGTGCCATAATCACGCGTCGTAAACAAAACTAAGCCGGCAATCACAGCACAAAAGGCCTTTGATGTACCCCGCCGTACACCACTCGTAGGGGACTTCCTAGACCGTAGGAAGTCCTTTGTAAACAATATATAATTAAGTGGAATTACACACATGGATGTGACGTTTTGAAAGAATCTCTAAGATCCAGGCTCCTGCGTTCATAATTAAAGTTTATATCAAGCTGTGCTATTCGTTAGATTTTGATTTACTTTAAATTTCAGAAGTCTCGTTACAAAGTACTTAGGTCCTTTCAATTTTTTACTTTTGTGCTTCTTTATGCAGTATTTTATACAGTAAGGAAATTTATGAAAAACTTTTATGAATATTGTCTGTTCTGTAAAACTGAATAATGTAAAATTATATATACTACTAGAGAATTTTCTCGTGATGCTGTTACTGTCATTCTGTTTGAAAAGGACTGGACTGATTTTGATGAAACTCGGTATGATGATAGTTAATTATCGTGGTCAATATGTAGAATACTTTTTACTGCGAGAAAATATCTCATCTTTGTATCAACACTAACCGTTAAAACGTATCTATGGACAGTATCGAGTGTAGCGAGGGTGAGTAGATACTAGATAGTCTAATATAGATCTATACATATAATAAAATTCTAACTCAGTCGAATCTGTACATTGAATATTTTTTGAAAATTCTTATTGGAATAGTAATTATTATCGATACAGAGGCCGAATCTATAGTTTTTAGAATTTTTGTCTGTCTGTCTGTCTGTGACCGCATCACGAGAAAACCACTGGACAGATTTTGATGAAATGTACGACGATAGCTGGTTGACCGGGTCAGAGTATAGGATACTTTTTACTGCTAGAAAATATCTAATTTCTGAGAAATCTCAATTAACCGTTAAAAACTGGCTGTAAAACATAACACGGTGTGTGAAATCTAAGAATTCAGTTTCTTTAAAACGCGAGCGGAGCCGCGGGAAATGCTAGTAAGAAATAATATTAATAGCATCCATACTGTATTTAATATTGTGATTAATATATCTTCCATATTTTTAAAGTTTTATTTAAACATGGCTTATAAAAATAAAATAGAAGCAATTCAAAAGGTTAAAATTTTCATTTAAGGAAAAAGCTTTGATAAAAAAGTTTAATCTGTAAAGACATGCCATTGTGCTCTCCAAAGCCGGTATTAGAGAATAATCGTCTGTCGAATACAGAAACATATTCAATGGGAATAAAAAATCACATTGGCGTCTTTTGAATAAGCTAAACCTTAGGCAGTTGTCAGATTAACGACGATATGAAAGAATTAAAGCTGAAATACAAAAATTAAAACCTGTTCAAAGTAATGGAGTATAATAAAATTTCAAAATTTATTACTTATAGTAAAAAAATCATTACAAAGCTAAGACTTACTAAAACATTTTTTTAATATTACTATCTTATAGAATTACTTATAATTATACAATTTTTATATATGTATATGTATGTAAAAATTTTGTTAATAAAAAATTGACTTTAGAAATGACTACTGTTGAACAATTAAGAACTTACTTTAAGCGAAGATAACTTTTACAGGTTATTTTGTTATTGGAGATAAAGTATGTCGAAAAAACAATTTTCATGTATCGAGGCTTATAAACATAGAAAGTGCTTAATGCGTATGAGAGTACAATAATTTGGTAGAAAGGAACTCTTTAACGGTTACTACTTAGCTCATGCTTAGCTTCTCGAATATATAGTTTATATATATCTTTTTTGACGTAAAGCTTATGGAGTTTGATTAGGAGATATTTCGTCTAAAATTGAAATCCCCGATCAGTTATTCTTTTACTTTTTAATTCGTAGACATTTTATTTGAAGTTTTTCATTTTATTTGCCTAGAAGTGATTTTTTTAATTTATGAGTATTTTTATAATAAGTATTAATAAATAAACAACAATAAACATATAGTGTGAAAGTAGCCTAAGCCACGTCAAATAAATAATAATATAATGAATTGAAAACACATTTACATTTTTTCTTCGATACTGTAGTACAAGTAGTAATTACAAAAATAACAAAAAATATGGTTTTTGTATCGTTGACTCCTAATCCGTTTTTTGTAGCATTAGTTCGCTAAATATACTTTTGTTGTTTGAAGTAACATGACCTTATTATGTCGCTTACAAAAGCTGCCTGAGAAGATTCTATATACTGAGAGATTTACTGCAACTGAAAGAATGTTTTAATAACATATCCTTGTCTCGTATTATTTTTCTTGCCTTTTTGCTTTTAACTAGTAAAGTTCCTTGCTCTTGCTGTCTTAATAATGTTGTGTTTTTACACTTCATATAAAATACAAGAGTCTTTATCTACTTTTATTCACTTAAAAATTACGTTTTATTATGTCTTGTTATGTTTTTCTAATGAAATGTGGACGGTTGAATTAAGATATTGAAAGAAGTATCATGTAATATAAAAATTACTATAAATCGTAAATCGTCGTAACTCGTATGTATTATGATACAAGTTATAAGTACCTTTCTTACCATAAGTTTCTGTTTAAGAGCGGTCAATCTCCGAAGAAAAATCATTGAGACTATAGTTGATGGTCATGCAGCATCATAACTTCATTTACTACACTGTCTCGAATGTCTATCTAAGTCGGGATGGAAATTCATCCTTACTAGAGTAAAATCAATGCTTAGACTACCATACTATTACTACTACGAACTCTTCCAAACATGAAAGTGTAATCCATGTACATTCTAATTTCAGATTGCTATGGTCTGAAGAAAGAATACATTGACATAGAATTGCAAGACAATTGGATTGAAAAGAAATTGTTCAAGTGCTTCATAGCATATATTATTAAATAGCAAGGCAGCTTTATATCATCACTATCAATTGCCGCCGCTTCGCCCGCGTTCTAATCACTATTAAAAAATAGGAATGGTGGTAAAACGTTGGAAATTCTTCAAAATTTTCAAAAAATTCTTCGCTTCTTGCAAGAGTTATTAGCTAAACAGTAGGCAAGAAGGTGCGGAGTAGGTTCGTCCGTATTTTTTGTAACATTTTAGCCAAGGTATAAAATATATACTAAAACCTTCCTCGAGAACCACTCTTTCCATTGGAGAAAACAGCGTGAAAATCAGTGCAGTAGTTTTTGAGTTTTGCGCGAACATACAGACAGACAGACGCGGCGGAGGACTTTGTTATATAATACCAACTGTACCCGCGGCTTCGCCCGCGTTAATTTTTTTTTATCGCTACTGAACTTCATTCGATCACTCGCTAGGTTGATCTGTAGATTGCCTGAAATTTCATGCTTTCTTTATCATACCGAATGAAAAAATGTAAGTATATAAGTAATATATAAAAGTCAATCAAACATAGAACATGAGAACTCCATAGATCAATTTCTAACGTAGTGATTTAGTAAAAAAAATATAAACGTTTAATGTTACCATATAATATTAATGCCTCACAACCGAATTTTTAGTGCCAATAAAGTTGTTTACTTTCAAATGTTTATGTTTATTTCTCTGTGAGTTTACAGCCTTCCGTTACGACTCTTATTGCGACCTCAATGAAACTAAAAATATTAACTTACTTAAAAGGAATTATATAAGTTATTTTTAATATAATTACCTTATTGCATATTTAACGAACGTGGATGTTTTGTAGCTAGCTTATACCACTGGAGATCCGGAGGTCCTGGGTTTGAGTCCCCATCGGAAAAGTTACTTTTTGTATGAACTGGTATCTTAAATGGTTCTCACCTATACCTATTTAAAATTCGAAGACGTTCAAGATCATCCAAAGGTATTTTTTTACTGTTTTTTTTAATATTTTACGCTACCTACAATTATAATTCTGAACTTTCACCTTCTTAGATTATATAATAATAGTAGTAACAATTCCCGCGTCTCCGGCTGCGTTCTAATCCCTATTAAAAATAGTGATTGGTGGTACAAGGATGCAAGTTTAGCGTCTTAAGTATTTTATGATGCCAATAAAATAAAAAATAAATATTTGGTCTAAAGACAAAAATTAAAAAATCTGGAGAGGGCCACCCTTATCACCCAGGGGAATAAAAAATAGCCTACGACCTATTCTCAGACCTACCAAATATACACAAAAAAATTATAAAAATGGATCAAGCCGTTTCGGAGGACTTCGATAACAAACACTGTGACACGAGATTTTTATATAACAGAGATATTTAAGTATTATCATTGTTTTTTTATAAACACACCGATATAACAATATTCCTTCGTATGTAGACAAAATTGTGTAGCTAAATCAATTACGTCGGAACTGCGATGAGTCGTGTTCTCCGAAGCTCATATAATTGACGAGCACTTATCGGACGGCTTTCTTCAAACAATAACTACTTCTATTGCTAGCTTTCGATCAATAAGCAACTTTATCCGGTGAAGTGGAGTAAAGCATAATTATATATAATTTCATTATGGTCGATTATTTCAAAAGGAAAAGGATTTTTTTCCTTTCCTTTTTAATTATTTAGAAATTCGGCGCTGGAACTTGTAGATTCTAATCCTATTTAATGTACATTCGTACAATATGTATGAATTTATGTAAATACTAAATATAATATATATTCTAAACTAGCAAGCCCGCTTCGCTGGGCGTAAGTTAAAATAAATTAAACGGTTTTTATATATTTTCATAAAATAAAAATAGCCTAAGTTACTTCTTACAATATTAGCTATCTGCGAGTAAAAGCCCCGTCAAAATCGGTCCAGTCGTTTAAGAGATTAGCCGGAACAAAATACATACAGTAAGACAGACAAAATTTTTTAAATTGATTTTGTATAAATACCGTATATACTTTCATTTTTAAGTGTAAAACTGTTAATTTTAAATTAAAAAAAGACAATTCTATTTATATATACTGACTGATTGGCAAAATTAAAAACGTAGAGTTCGGAACCGCTTCTAGCACATATGATCTAAATAAAACTAAAAAGAGAAAACGGTTAGGCGAGCCTCGTGATCAATTTTATAGGCATCGCAATTTGAAACCGTTCTGTTTTTGTAAGTTGGTAGGTAATATGGCTAATGTGCGTTAGAATTAGTAGCTTGGAGGCAATTTGAACTTATAATTGCTCGCCAGATTATTCTAATGTTCTTAAAGCTTAATTATATTAGTGCGAAACGATAAAAGTTATTACATTAAGGATCTGTGGTCTCACCCATTATGTTACGCATTATATAATACAATAACAGATAAGACAATATTTTTTCCTATATTTATAGATAAATAAAATTGAGCTGTTCATTTGTTATATCAAAATAACCATTTATTATATTAAAATTATTGTCTATGTGCGTGTTCCAGTTAATCTCCGAAATGAATTGAATTGACGGGACTTTCATTGGCAGATATTTAATGTTATAAGTAGTAATAAACTATAATAATAAAAAGGGCTTATCTTAATAAGGGACGAACTCGGACGAAGCGAGGGTAAGTCGCTAATAACAATACGTAATATAAATTATCAGCCCTTTTTAACGTCCCACTGCTGGGCACGGGCCTCCCTCAGTACGAGGGGGATCAGGCCATAGTCCACCGCGCTGGCCCAGTGCGTGTTGGCGGACGTAATATAAACCAACGAGTTATTATTAACCATTATTGGTTTTCGTTTACAAACATCTTGTGTTTTCTTTTATTTATTAAACTAGTTTTTGACTGTGGCTTCTATCACATGATAAATGGAGCGGATCAAAAATAGCCTTTGTTCCTTAGAGTGAAATCTACATCCATAACAAATTTTATCGAAATCTGTTCTACGGTTTAAGATGCATTAGACCGAGTTACTCTTCACTTGTACTATTAGTACAGATTTCTTTTAATGTACGCATCCTCATTTTTTGTTCACGGTTTCGTGTGAACTTAATAATAATAATAATAAGCCCCCTAAAATCCTACCTTACGTCCGTGTCGAACATCAGACCACGTGGGGGGCGGACACGCATACTTATAAAACTTATGTTGCAAACAAGGTAAAGGTGACCCTTTTTATGGAGATGAGTAAGAGATTTTACAATTTGAGGCCGCTTCCCGGGGGTCGCCGGGGCACACCTGGAGCCGGTGCTGGGTGTCACAGCATACGGACCATCGGCGATGTGGAGTTGAGCAGGCGGGCTCCCATCGATAAAAATACTACAGCCGGTCGTCGGGAGCTGAGCAGGCGGGCTCACGGCGTTGATGCTACAGCCGAGTTTTCGGGCGATGATACAGATTCATTATACTCGTCGATCCCTTCAACTTGCCCTTCATATATGACAAGAAGAACATCTACTCTGTCCACTAATACGTCCAACAGTGTTGTACAAGAAGTCAATATTGACTCAGACCTTGTACCCACCGCGGTCACTACTTGCATGCGTAGACGATGGACACCAGAAATGAATGAGTTCATACTGCGCACTTGCCTTCAATTAACAACACTTGATACTGATACAAAAACATACCTAGAGCCCCTCCATCTAAAATTCATAGAAAAATATCCTAATATGGAAGTAAGCCGACAAAGAGTCGGAGATCAAAGAAGAGCAATAGTCCGTAATAAATTATTACCACAAGAAACCATAGAACTAATTTACAACGAAGTAAAAGAAGAATTGAATCAAGTGAACTTACGTAACCAGCATAGACAAACACTATTAAATCAAACTCACCATCTACCCACACCCCATAACCCAACACAAAACACTCAAAGTACAACACAATCCCGAATGCGGTGGACGAATGAACAGAATGAAGCCTTAATAAAATCATACTACCGAATAACGAACCTTGGCACTAACGAAACGGCATATAGAAAACCCTTATATAAAGATTTTATTGGTAGATTTCCATCACTAGCTTATTTTAGTGAACAACGGATTGCTGATCAGAGAAGAGCAATTATAAATAATAAATATATTAACCCAGATAGACTAAAAATATTAAAACAAGAAATAGCAGTAGAATTAAAATTTAATAAAAACAATCCAAGCAATGTTACTTCTGATTCCAATAATTTAATGATTACCACTGAACTCCAGCATGATAATATTGAAATGGATATCCCAAATATTAGTGACATTAGCTCGTTACAAGAATTACCATTTAATTCTGATGCACTTTTAGAAAGACAGCCAAACATAGATGAAACCTTTCAACGCGCATTTAATTTTTATAAGGACACTGAACCTACTAATAGAACCTATATACCCATACAAAAACCATCCAAAAAGTTTGCAAATATCGTTAATTATCTTAATAAAATAATATTAGTAGAGAACACTAACAAAGACATAGACTTTCTCACATTACAAACCGTTATTTATTGTGCGGCTTGGACAGCGGCTAAAGCTAATGGAGCTAAAATAGAACTTAAAACAATAGAATATCAGCAACAATTAAAAAAAGAATACAGACAAAACTGGCAAAAACGAATTGAACGAAAAATAGAAGATTTACGAGCTAAAATAGGTAGGCTAACACAATTCATCAGCGGTAATAGAAGTAGGAACATTCTTAAACATGTAAACAAAATTATAGACCAATATAAAATTCACACTGTACATGAAGAAATAAATACACAAATCACACACACTTTGGACACACTCAAACAAAAATTAGCTGTAGCAACTGGTAGGCTAAAGAGATATAAATCATGTACATTACGAAAACAACAAAATACCCAATTCACTCACAATGAAAAGCAATTTTATCGTAACATTAAAGTAGCTACCACCAATATTCAAGGCAATAATATGATTAATCAATCAAACGATAATCTTACTCCAGAGTTGTTGCAAGGTTTCTGGGAAAGAATATGGTCAAATCCCGTTCAGCATAACACTCAAGCTGAATGGATACAAACGGAAACTAACAATATGACAAACACACAAGATATGAAGTTTGAGCTAATATCTCTAGAAACACTGCAAAAAACCATAAAAAATTTACACAATTGGAAATCCCCAGGGTCTGATTACATTCATAGTTTCTGGTATAAAAAGTTCACAACAGTTCATAGTCATATACATAAATATCTTAATATTTTCATCCAGGATCCTAATTTAATGCCTTCCTATTTAACATCAGGTAAAACTTATATGATATTAAAAGACCCTAGTGATGTTACCAACCCCGCAAAATATAGACCAATTACATGCTTGCAAACCTTGTATAAAATTATGACATCCACCGTTTCTGAACTAATATATCAACATGTAAACTCTAATAATATTCTAACAGAACAGCAGAAAGGATGTCGCAAATTTAGCCATGGGTGCAAAGAACAATTAATCATTGACTTAGTTATACTTAAACAAGTTCAAAAAAATAAATCAGATCTATACAGCATGTACATTGATTACAAAAAAGCATATGATTCTGTTCCTCATTCCTGGTTAGTAAAAGTACTGGAAATTTATAAAATACATCCGATAATTGTTACTTTTTTAAAGACAATAATGACAAAATGGACGACTATACTTACACTTAACACTTCAACATTAATATTAGAAACAAACCCGATTAAAATACAAAGAGGCCTTTTTCAGGGAGACTCACTAAGTCCGCTATGGTTCTGCATTGCGATTAATCCCCTTTCTAATTTACTTAATGCAACTCAACTAGGTTACCCTTTAAAGGAAACTGAAATTAGTGAACAGATTTATTTAGAGAAATACACGCTAAGTCATTTGCTTTATATGGATGATATTAAACTATACGCAGAAAATGAAAGTGAATTAAATAGATTAGCATTCTTAACAGAACGGTTCAGTAAGGATATTCGAATGGAATTTGGTATTGAAAAGTGTCGAATCAATTCAATCAAAGCAGGACTAAATTATCAACACAATTATACATTGGAATCAGGAGAACAGATACATCCACTTAATGAAGAAGATACCTATAAATATTTAGGGTACAACCAATCGTTACAGATACATCATAGGCAGACAAAGCAAAAACTGACACAACAATTTCAACACCGACTTAACATGATACTCAAGACACAGCTTAACTCTAAGAATACTATAAAAGCAATCAACACATTCGTTATACCTTTATTAACCTACTCATTTGGCATTATAAATTGGACTAAGACAGAACTCAAAAATTTACAAAGGAAAATTAATACCTCAATGACAAAATTCCGTAAGCACCACCCAAGATCATGTTTGCAGAGATTAACCTTACCTAGAGTAGAGGGAGGTAGAGGGCTCATTGACATTTCTAACCTACATAAAAGACAAGTTATAAACCTTAGACAATACTTTTTTGACAAAACTGAATCATCTACACTACATAAATTAATAGTACAGAATGACAACAATTTAACTCCGCTTAATATGAAAGCTAAAATAGAACAAATTAATCAAAAATTGGTTGATGATAAAGATAAAATTTTAGAGTGGGCTCAAAAATCTCTACATGGGAGACACCGCCAAGATTTGTGCCAACAAAATGTCGACAAACAAGCGTCGAACGCATGGCTAACTGGCGGTCAATTGTTCCCTGAAACTGAAGGTTTTATTATCGCAATACAAGACCAAGCTATTGAAACAAGGAATTACAGAAAACACATAATAAAAAATTTATCAGTAGACACTTGCAGAAAATGTAATAGCGCTCCAGAAACCATCCAACACATCACAGGTGCATGCAAATCACTTGCTCAAACCGACTACAAACATAGACACGATCAAGTAGCTAAAATCATACACCAGAAACTTGCCCATCAGTATAAATTTGTAGATACATTCACACCATACTATAAATATATTCCACAAACTGTTTTAGAAAATGCAACATTTAAACTTTACTTTGATCGGGCCATCCTTACTGATCGTACCGTTCACTACAATAGGCCAGATATAACTTTCATAAATAAGATAACCAAAACAGGATACCTAATTGACATCGCAGTACCAAACACACACAACTTGCAGAATACAATAGCAGAAAAACTTTCCAAATATACTGAACTTAAAGATGAAATAACCCGAATTTGGAATTTACAAAAAGTTAGTATAGTCCCCATAGTAATTTCTACAACAGGAGTTATACCAAAACAACTGCACCAATCCCTCGATAATTTAAACTTACCCGCAAAGACGTATTACCTTTTACAAAAAGCAATAATTTTGAACACATGTAGATTAGTGAGAAAATTCCTCCAGTCCGATAACGATAACTCATATTTAATACCGCAGGCATCTAATATAACCACACTTACTCTATGAAACTTTTCTAAAAACCCTCCTGATGTACACTTGGCTTAGGCCCGTGACATTAGTTTGAACCGGCTAGCCGAGGAAATTAACAAGGTAAATAATAATAATAATAATAATAATGTCCTCCCGGCCGATTACGGCCACGGCGGCCAATCTCATTTAGACTAGCCAACGGCGCGGGACATATTATAGTGCACGAGTGTATGCGCAGACACAAGTGCACTCTCTGTTCCTTATCACTCTCATATTCCGGTGGGACGAATGCTCGACACGACCAGTGAGAGTTAAGGCGCAGGACCGACGGCTTTACGTGCTCTCCGAGGCACGGGGGTGAAAAACACCGCCAACTTCCCAACTCCGGGCTGTTACTGAGGCTTACGAAACAGAAAGACTTAATAACCAAACTTGGCCCGACCTGGGACTCGAACCCAGGACCTCCCGGTGTGCGACCGTACATGCTAGCCACTACACCAACGAGGCAGTTTATAGTGAACTTAATATAAAGGAACTATCACTACTAATAACAAGTCTACTATAAAATAACGCGCCCCATTAGTACATCTATGCACATAAGCAAATTTAAAATGTGGACGTAACACATGCAAAAGCAATTGTAATTGATCCTTCAGTTGCCGCTTAGAATACAAGTTTAATGAATTTAATTAAGTGCTTATAAAGTGTAAGAGACGAGAGGAGTTTTCTACGATCATAACAAGTAATATGTGGTGTCTGCGACTAATCCGAGATGTAGGCATATAGATTATAGCTTACGGAACAGTCAACGCTCTCACACAGATGAAGTGCCTTGTGTAGCGCTTGCACGCACACCGCCGTCGCCATGTAAGGATGGGAGTAAATAAGAATGATGTTTGCAGTTCGAAGATACATTTAATACTCAATGCCCTAATACAATGCATCTTAACTTATACTAATAATCGTTAATATAGATATAAGGCGTAGGTACGCTATTAATATTTACACTCACACATCTAAATCAAAGAACTAAGTAGTGGAGCGCGTCATTTTAGATTAGATAAACTATACTTCGTCATTGTCACTTAATATGGGAAGAGGAGTTGTAAAACTTTGACCGGATAAAGAAAAGTTGGAGCCTTTACCAAGTAATTTCTACAATACTTCTGGCTGTCCTAAGATCCTAATTCTTAAACATAACGAAAGAAATAAGTAAGATTGTAGAAGTAAAAACTGATTCCGTTTCATAGAACAGTTCATTGCAATTTACGTAATATTTTACAAAGAAGACGTTATATATTGCGCTACTTTTTACCTTTTGTCCTCGAAAAGCTTAACCTCAGAAGCTGAAGTTTCGAGCGGACATAAAGTGGACTCAACGTTACGTACGAAGTTGCTTTGTCACACTATACTGACGCCACGTTTTGATTCAACACTGTTTTGAAACCTTTGTGGGAATAAGTTAGACACGGTGGCTTACGTTTTTTATACAATAAACGGTCGGCGTAAATACTATAGAAAATACAATTGGTTCAAGTAAATATACAACTACAACGTAACTTATATTATTATTCTAGTAATTTTATTAATATAATTGTAACAATTAAATTATAGTAAGTACATAAAGAAACAAACAAATATTTAGTATTTAGTTTATATTTGAATTCGTACAACTTGCGAATAAATCAATACTTAAATAATTATCTTAGTACCTTTTACCGCTTTAATTGCTGAACAGATTGTGATAAAATTAGGCAAGAACATTGATTGCATCATAGGTATGAACATATACTGCCTTTGATTCCTGTCTCAAATACCACATGAGTCGTGTAAAAAATTTTTTCGTGAAAAAAAAAGTCGTGTAAAAAAAGAAAAAAACACTCATTCATTAAGAATTTTATATTTATTTTGACTAAGAATACAATTAGTACAGTGAGTAATTATAAATAGCAAAAAGCTGAGCTTTGTGAGGGCTCGCGTAATTTTTCTAAAGGGTAATAATGTTAAAACCAAAGAGTTAACAGCTATGTTAACTCTTTGGTTTTCTAACAGATGGTGTTAGTAGTACAATAACATTCTATCCAATGAACACAAAATTGTTTATATTCATTTATTGTAATGTAATGGTATGAAGTTTAATTACTATGTTTAAGCACAAATATATAGGCGTGATAGTTTTTCAGTAAAGTGTACCACAAAATGCTCAGGTTGTGGGATAGTGTTAGGGCTCACTTCGCTCGTCCTAATTACTAAACACATTTAAATTTTAAATGTATTTTATTATATACGGTATAATATAATATACTAAAGAATTTACTGCCTATTAGTAGCTTTAGTATCCAAGGGTCGTGCCAAGTTTTTTTGTTATGGAGTTCTCATTAAAGTTCAGGAGATGGAAAGTTAGTCATGTAGAATGGTCGTCTCACCAGTTTTAAAGTATAAGAAATAGAGAGTATACTCGTACCTTCTTACAAACTTGTGCGCTTTAAATAAAATCTCCTGTGTCTCCTCCTTAAATACATATTTTAAAAAGGGTCTTTTTGATATTTATTAAAACAGCCGTTTGGCAAATGTAATATCCACCAATTATTATCAAAAATAGCTATTATATTTGATTTCCGGAATTCTCTTGGAAACAGTAATTTTAAACTGATTTTAAAATAAAATGCTATATGCTTTTAAACGGATAACGTGATTATCGTGTAAATAAGAATAAGGAAGCTAATAAGCAGTTATATTAACGATAAGAATGAAAATTAACTGTTTATTTTACCTGCGAATTGTACGAGTCCGCCCCCGCGACGATTCTGCTTAAAACATTTTATGTTAATTGTAGGTGCTTAAATAAAATGCTGCTTTGCTCTACCATATATTTCTATTATGCTTTTAACCTTATTTATATAGGAATTAGCTCTATATTTATTTTAATAGAGTATTCTTCTATCGATATATGTATTTTTTTACGATACATGTATAATATACAAGGTTCTCGTTATCCCAGATCCAAGATCTACATTATTTTATAATTGTGAAAGTTTATATATATATTTGTGTCAGTCATTTCACAGTAGTTACATTTTTTATTAAATTTTACATGAAACATTTATGTAATTAGCCTTATTTTTTTGTAATCATGAATTAAAGAACCTTATTATTAATAACGTTCGTATTCTTGATTATATGAATTCAGATAAATAAAAGTGTGCGTTTGTATAAGAAAAACGCATTTTTATAAATTGTATCTGGTATTGGTCTGGTATAATGGATGATGGATAAGGCATTACTTGTACTACTTTTACTTTAGAAATCAATCAAAATCAATCAATACATCTTTACTGTTTGATAGTATCAAAAAACAAATAAAAGTCCTTTTAAGTTTGCTAAAAGAATGATGAAATGAAAATAATGAAAGTTACTGAAATGAACAAATCAGAAAAATTCCAAACGAGTTTGCATCGTTGCATATTTTCAACTAAGTCTAGTATCGATCGTACTATTCTCAGTATGGCCTCATATTTCTATATCCATTTCTGCTAGACCGAGAGAACTATGTAAATGTATCGAAGCATGCTATTTTATTAAGAATAGAGTGTTCTCTCGACATTTCTCTGTGCGTTTGGCTTATATATTCAATACTAGCGTTTCCCGCGGCTCAAAGAAACTAAATTCTTAGATTTCACATACCGTGTGATGTTTTACAGCCAGTTCTTAACGGTTAATCGAAATATCTCAGAAATGAGATATTTTTCCAGCAGTAAAAAGTAACCTAAATTCTGACCCGGATAACCAGCTATCATTGTACCAAATTTCATTAAAATCTGTCCAGTGGTATTCTCGTGATGCGGTCACAGACAGACAGACAGACAGACAAAAATTCTAAAAACTATAGATTTAGCCTCTGTATCGATATTAATTACTATTCCAATAAGAATTTCCTAAAAATAATCAATGTACAGATTCAACTAAGTTAGAATTTTATTCTATGTATAGATTACCCACCTCGTAAATATTTTTCCTTCAATTTGAAAAGAAAAGCTAATAATTTAGATTTTTTGACACATTGTTTTATTTTTCTTAAAACCTACGCTTCATCCGGCTCATCTGGATCATAAGCAATCACTACAATGGATTGGCCACTTGCGACCGTATTCTCAGTAATGGTCGCAAAATGTCATGGAGTGAACTTATTTTAAAATTTATAATTATTTCACAGCTTGCCTTAGTCTATAGTTTATGCATTGGTCTCTGTGCGACCGCATTCAGCCGACAATAGCCATTTGTTAACAATGACCCTTTGAATGGATCAATTAGAAATGCAGTGCGTAGAAGCGAGGCGGGAGCGGAAGCACACTATTGACTGGTAATATAAGGATAATAGTGTCATAGAAGCTGTTTCGCTTCTAAATGCTTTTATGGACATGCTGTTTGAAAGGTGAATTGTGACGGCTTTTCCTTAACTATAGCGGGATGGGCATCCGTATATAATATACATATGTAGTCTTTTATATTTCAGTTTGTCTGTCCTGAATGAAGCTTAATCGACTGTAATGGGACTTTCATTGAAAGATAGAGGGGATTGAGAGCTACATATAGCGTATGTTTTACTCTAGAAATATCAATGATTCAACGCGAAAATCCTATTTGAGTACGTAAAAAAAGTCCGCGATAGCATCTACTATAACGTACACTCATAATAACTATATTAATCTATTAAAACATAGTAGCGATGCATCGAGAATAAATAAGAGATTTTTTTAATAGTTTGGAAAAATTTGCATAAAAAGAGTCAGTCTTATATTACCGAGTTTCATACTACAACCCCGAAATACCAAAGTTAGGGATTTTGTTAGAAGAATCTTGTTTAGTTAATCAAGACGAAAACATGTAGAAAACTGGTGGTCTTTTCTGCGCAGATGGCCAGAATCTCAATATTACTGTATTGCAGTAATAATATTATCCTATTATATCTATCTAATTATTAGTAGCATAAATAAAAACTCAAACTAGCCAAATTTTATAGCCATTAAAAACCAATAGTCACCTCATTAATGTGAAATTAAAAAAAACTTGCTATTAAATGAAACAAGTTTTTTTTACATTTAACAGCAAAAACACTGTAACATGCTTATTTAATAATTTTCGTGCATTCTTGTCCGGAACTGGTAATTACACTCTTATTACGGTAATCACACCTTATCTGTCTAATTAGGCCGACGAAATTATACCTACTCACATGTCACTTTCCATATCACCTACAAATGGTATCCTTTAATCGTTCAACTTCTTTTAAAACTTACGTTAATAGCGCTATGGTCTATAATGACTTGCATCTATAAGTCTGAGTCAGTCATATGTAATTAAACTTTAATTGTAAATATCACTGTTATAGCCTGTTTAATGGTATGGAGTGAATGTGTAATTTTAAGGACTACGTATTGAATGTACTGTAATTTTGCTGCATATGCATTGGTAGATCTTTCGGATCTAATAATTTATTCAAAACCTAGTTAGTTATAAAGCGGTTAATGTTTCGATAATAAACAAATGATTACATGACTTGATTTCCACGGGAATTAGTACATTTATATGGGATAAAAACTTAGCATATTCCAGAATATCCTTCTCTTCGCCAAATTTCATCCAGATCCGTTCAGCTTTTCTGTTGTGATTTAGTAACAACCATCCTTCGAAGCTTTTGCATTTAAAATATTATGAGATAGGCAATATAAGTAAAGAAACAGAAAACAGTTTAATAGATTTTTCCCGTTTGGCAATTGATTTTTTTTTATTTAATAGCCACTTGATAGCTTTAGTGTTATCAATAAAAAAAGTCGATACTATTCTATTTTCTCATTACCATTTTTAAGTTACTCTACTATATTTTTTTATTTTTTTATATTTTTCAACGATCTATCTAAAATGTCTGTTCATAAAGATTGATCGTTATTTGATTGATGCTTGATGTTATTTTAAATTATACACTCAATTTTCTCACAAAATAGAATATTTCGATATGACGTACAATCAAGCAAACAAAAACTTTTTTCTACATACTTTCAGTATACAGACAGACACCTACATTTCAAACTATAATTGTAAACAAAAAAATACAATAGCAAAAACGGACCCAATGTTTTTTATGACAAGAGCAGTTCTAACCCCAGGCACTTTGCACATTTTGTAATTTAACAATAGTTCTCTTTATTTTCTTTCGAACCCTCGTTAATGGATGAATAGTCACCGAAATATTCACTCACGATTTTCAAGTGTTATTAGTTATTGCCTTCAAAATTAAAAGGTTTTCCAATTTCTATGTAACCAATTATTACAATAATAATATTATCATATGAAATTGGTGTAGAAATAAGCAAAATAATATTAAAATAATTATAATAGTCAAAAAAAAAATATCGCCATTATTTAGGTAATAATCGAATATAACTTTTTTATAGGTGTTAAATCGATTTAAAAGCGTCAAAATCTCTATGCTAATAATTGACGAGACCTATTTTTATTCGTTCTAACTGTAAAAACTACAAAACGGAATATAAACATGGAATTTATTTTATAGGATGCAGCGTGTTTCGGTGAAGGTTTTAGTAATATGTAATATATAAGAACTTAGTTTCCGGTTTTTAGAACGCCGGCGGAGCCGCGCGAAATGCGTATTGATAAAACAAAATCTACTCTAAACGAATTTCATTACAATAGTAACCAAGGTAAAGAAGGACGAATTAAAAGGAAAAAATATCGTTTTCCAATATAATTCGGACCGTTTAAGCCGAATCGTCGCTGCGAGACTAACTCTAGTTTATACTAGGCCTACCATCTGGTACGTTATTATAGGATTATCCTGTTTCACATTAAGCCTGGACATTATCTACATACGATAATTTCAATTATAATAGAATTACTTTGAAAATATTTTGTTTGATTACAAAAATTCTACATGGGCAATTAGAAATATCTGTACTTAATTTCGATAAACACACTTATGAATTATAATGATTTATGAGTAGGTATTTACTAACTAAATGTAATATAGTTTTTATGAATGGTTTAAAAAATGAATATGTCACAGGTTTTCGAATGTTTCATTCTGTATAAGTAAGTAATCGAATCAATATACTGCTGCTGTTACAAATCGAGACAATCATTAAAGGAGTTTAATTGAATCTTGAAGTAGCATTTGTTCAATAACATACTATAATTACGCAATGAAGTATCAATAAATAGGTATAATATTTTTCACAGAAATGAATTATACTTTAAATAGAGTGTACCAAAATAATAAACACATAAATTCTATTTATTAAATCAAAAAGTGATCATCACACGTGCGGAATAACAAATTTTCATATTACTTAGCCTACGTGATAAAACAATATATTTTGTTTTCCTTTCGATATCAACTATGCAATGTTTAATTAAAAAAGTTACCAAACAGTCTCATAAATTTTTTCAATGTGGTAAACCTAGCTAATATTATACTACAGAGTGCCTCGACGTCGGCACTCGCGTCGGCCTCAACGTCGGCATTCGTCCCAAATGGCCGAGATATAAAATTGAAATGCTTGAAACGTGCTTCAAAATATAATTGAGTCTTTGTGCCGCGCCCCGCCTGTGCACCGCCTTCTACATACTGTTTAGGGTTGCCAATTAATTTTCATATGAATAATTTTACATATCACAGTACTTAATCAGAATGATTTTGCAAGTTAAAGCTGTGTTGATAGGTCTTTTTTACGATGTGCATATTGTTTTATTTCTTATTCCACTTTACATGCCATCGAAAAGTTTCTGAAATTTTGGTTTCCAATACCATTTTTCTTTTTTATAACTTTAATTAAAATAAATGCTAAGGAAACAGTATAATTGACTAACGAATCGAATTTGTTTTCAATTTAAATAATAACGTTGAAATTATAAATGTAGCTTTTAGTTTAGACAACCCTAACTACCACGTATGTCTAGCCAGTAGCACATTTTCAACTCTATGACTATTTTAATAAAGCTTAAAATATCTTAAATATTATTAAAAGTGAACATATGCACAAGTCCCCGCTGTTATTCCAATACACCTATTTATATGCCATGAAAAAGGCTTCCCGTGAATAGAAATGCTTGATACATTTATCATCATCAATACTTTATGTTTTCTTTAATCACGTCGGATGTTAAAAGACTCCCCGGAGTATAAATGTAGTAATGACGAGGTCTCAACGGGAATAGGTACCCGTTACCATAAGAGGTAGATAAAAATCAACTAATCCCTATTTATTATTATAAATAAATAAATAAATAAATATGTTGGGACATTATTACAACAGCGCCATCTATTTCTACAGTAAGCTACGTAACGTGCTTGTGTTGCGGATACCAGATAGTTGATATACTACACATATAAATTTTTAAATACATACATATTATAAATATAAACACCCATGACTGGAGTACAAACATTCGTGATTAGCAAATGAATGCCCCCAGCGGGACTCGAACCCGCGACCGCTGGCGCAGAATGTAGGATCACTACCGACTGAGCCAAACGAGTCTTCAAGTAGTAATATTAACTAGCGACTAGCCCTAGGTCCGCTCGGAGTCGTCATACCCGCTCAAGTTAGTATACATCTTTCAGAAATAAGATATTTTCCCGTCGTAAAAAGTGTATTTTATGTTTATCTGCATAACCAGTTATCATCACACCAAATTTTATTAAAATCTGACTAGTCATTTTCTCGTGATGCCATCTCAGACAAGCAGGCAGAAATCCTAGTAGACAAAAATACAAAATACTATAAATTTTGCTTCAATATCAGCAATTAATGAACAGATTCGATTCGTAGTTTATTATAAATTATAGACCTACCTAGTTTTTGCTTAGAGTAATTTATGCGTTTACTGTATTGTGTCATGTGTGCATTAACTTCTCGTCGTTAAGGGAAGTTATATAGTAGTTAAAAAATCTGTGGAACACGAAGGGTATTTTAATTAAGGTCAAATGGATGTGGACTCAAGATGAAAATCTAGTAATATTTCGACATTGTGAAAGAAAATGCGCTATACCTTGACAACAACGTTGACTTTTATGATGCCACTATACTAGAGCAAACGCCGAATTTCGTAGCTGTGTGTATAAGCAAATATTTGCTGCAATATGCCAACGTGACTGTTACATAATATGTGCAATTTGTGCATACACATTTAAAACGTTAGCTCTCTGCGAGTGAAAGTATTAGTAAGTAGTAAGTAGTAGAGTAGTTTACAATATGTACCTATAAATTGATAAATGCAATGCAATATTGTTATCATTTTTTTTTGTAAAGAGCAACTGTCGAGTTTTTCACCGGCTGTTCTCAGCAGAACTGCCATCCAAGCTGGTGGTAGCTTCCTCACAAACTTACAGACTGACATTTAATTTTAATTCTATATTTTAATAATGTATAAATGACAATTCAAAAGAGCTTGTAAAAGTCTATTTGAATAAGGAATATTTTAAAGTTATAGACGTGTAGCATATTATCTAGTATCTAAATTCGAAAAAAAACTGTAAGTAAATAAATATAAATGTTGCGCCATATCGCACTTAAACGTTTACAAATCCATAAATAATTTAAATCCAATTCTTTTGTTCAATGGCATCCAGGAGTGTTACCATGTACCCTCCAGGCACAGAATATTGAAATGACAGTTAGACAGTTGGGATGCGTACTGAAATATTCACTGTACCAGGCTCAGTGTTTTTAAATTGTTTGATTTGTTTTGCATTTGCTTCATGGGAATCTTGTACGATTACTTTATACTTACTTAGGCATATTTATAAAACTTATTATGACCTAATAAATATTTATCATCATCATCATCATCGGCCCTTTTTAACGTCCCACTGCTGGGTACGGGCCTCCCTCAGTACGAGGGGGATCAGGCCATAGTCCACCGCGCTAGACTAGTGCGTGTTGGCAGACTTCACATGTCTTTTGAAAACTTGCTAGGTTTTCTCAGACATGTAGGTTTTTTCACGATGTGTTCCTTCACCGTAAGACAAGCGGTAATCAGGATAGACATGATTCGCACATGAAAATAGCAGAGGTGCGAGACCCGGATTTGAACCCGCATCACTCGGTTATACAAGCGACGCGCTACCGCTAGGCTACCTACTACTGAGTACTGGGCTACTCGTCGTAAATTTTATATAAAATACTAAAAAAACTTTGTAAAAGGTTCATGATTCAGGCTAAAAAAAAAATCAACTATGTTTTATCCAAAGACAATGGATTTGAAACGTGTATGTGTTTACCAAAACTTTTAATAGGTAGGTAATTAAGGAGAATATTAGCAGGCGAATGCTACTAGTTAATAAAAACTGTTATCAACCCCGCAAGAGCCACCCTCGGCAGGACATAGCGGCACTAATTACTTGCAAATTAATGCCCTCGATCTGTCTCCCATCTGTAATTACTGATATACATTACTTACGTCTTTAGACCGCACTAATGGAATGCCAATTAGCGTAATAAAATATTGACGTAATTTTATGGATATGAAAGTTTTGTTAATTGCTGCTTAAATATTAATTTTGGAAGTCATAAACTTACTTTTTATAAGAATAATTAAAAAATTAATTACTTTTGGTCTGTATCTCAGTATGCAGTACTGAGTACATATTATACTACAGTCTACACATATCTATTACACACTTGTATGGCGACTAGTTTTTCTTAACCTATCAGCATTGTGTATTTACCTCGACCACACTATTTGCTTTATAGCTCTTGCCTTTTTTCGTTTTTTTTTGTAGAGCATTAAGTAAGTATTACTTGATTAGAAAATCACACCAAATTTGTGTATATAATATAATGAGCTGGTAAAGCCCAATAAATATATAATTAATGAAATCCATTTAATAAAAAGAGAAAATGAAACTTATATAAGGATCAATATAGAAATATATAAAATATAAATATGTTGGGACATTATTACAACAGCGCCATCTAGTTCCGTGGTAAGCTACGTTACGTGCTTGTGTTACGGATACCAGATAGTTGATATACTACACATAATATTTAAATTTTAAATACATACATATTATAAATATAAACACCCATGACTGGAGTACAACCATTAGTTGTCAACAAATGAGTGCCTCCAGCGGGACTCAAACCCGCGACTGCTAGCGCAGAAAGTAGGGTACAAGCAACTGAGCCAAACGTGCCATCATATAAATATTATAAAACCGTATAAAATATATTATTTTAATAAAACCGTAAAAACTCATTTTGCGTGCCTGCTAGAATAAAATAGCAATGTCACAGTCTCGCAATCCGACGCGCCTTGCTATTTATAATGCAAATGATGCTACGTAATAATTTATAAGTATAACCCACAACGCATTGTATTCCTAAGAAAATTCATTGCAGGTTTATTACGTTAAAGTAAAAGCTTGCTTACAACCATAATTATATTTAATACGCAAGTATTCAATTTAAAAGCAAGATTGAGAATTTCTAAACGACAAAGTACCTACGTATACTTAAATGTACGTAATTATTTAGATAGCTCGTAGAATCCATTCGTAATTTAGTGGCATACGGTGAAGAGATTTATGATCGGTCTGACTGCATGGACATAGTTACGAGGCAGGAAGCAGTTAGACAAGCCCACGAAACGGCGAAATGTTTGAATGTACCTAAAGCTCGGTTAAAAAGGTAGAGTCGTAGTGACAGCGATCGTACATTTTCGCGAATACAAAATATAGTAAGTAGAATACGTAGTATACAATTAATTACACTTATACTACTTTGTCGTCTGATATTGTACAAATACGTATGTGAGTACATATCTGACTTTATTATACTCGTAGTTCTTTTTTGGATTTTAAAAAAAATAAACGAATAAACCAAAAGAGACACAGAGCGATTTCGTTTGATACTATGTACTTATCTATAGATATAATATGTATGTTTTAACGACTTCCGCCCGAACAAACTGTTGTATTTTCCCTAGAAAATGAAGGATCTATATTATTTAAACAATATAATATAAAACATAAAATTTTGGAGTAGTTCATGTATTTCATAATTTGTTACAGAAATTAAGCATATGTCAGCAATATCTTTAGCCCGGAAGTTGAACAGTGTCATGACACCTTAGCTGTCATCCCCCACTTTGATTACTCTCCATAAATACGAAGTTTGTCGATAAGAGCGGGTTATTCCTGTGCGAGTTACGTTGTAGTGCTTTAGCTATTAGTGACAGTGCGTAAAGTATTAAAGTGCCGTGAAGTGAATTGTTATATAATAATTAAGTAATGTTATTAATGTTATTCGTTATTAATGGTATAAAGTGATAAAGTGATATATGTGGTGGAACGACATAAGAAAGGTGGAATAATTTAGTGTATAACAGTTTGAAGGTTCATATATACACCCGTCGTTTACATCAGAAGCGGGATGTGAACTATGGGAGGAAACAGATCACGCCGTAATTGGGCTCGCTCACAATCCTCTTCTAGCAGCTATAGGCAAAAAAAGAGAGCAATATTGAAGCCACCACAGAAGCCAGTAATTTTAATATATGCGTAAGCATCTCCAGCTTCTTAAAAAGCCGCTGAAAATATGAAGGCTTGTATTTGTATAGACGATTGGGACACTGAATGGACCCTTAATTTTCTTTTTAATTTATATGCTCCGTGTTGGTAATGTATGTGTTATTTATTTACGGTTCTTCTTTATTATTTATGAGTTTTCAGCGAGTCTAATCTGAACTTTAAAAATATATTATGACATGTATTGTCCTTTATATTACAGTTATTCAGGCTCTGCTTGGCATGTTAAGTGTGACAGTGTTCCTTTAAGTGCAAGCAGTTTTGAATAAAAGACTATTCTTGTACGCTAAGTGTGACAGTATGCCTTTAGGTACAAGAGGTTATGAATGAAAGACTGTCCTTGTACGCTAAGTGTGACAGAGTTCCTTTAGGTACAAGCGGTTATGAATAAAAGACTATTCTTGTACGCTAAGTGTGACAATATGCCTTTAGGTACAAGAGGTTATGAATGAAAGACTGTCCTTGTACGCTAAGTGTGACAGAGTTCCTTTAGGTACAAGCGGTTATGAGTAAAAGACTATTCTTGTACGCTAAGTGTGACAATATGCCTTTAGGTACAAGAGGTTATGAATTAAAGACTGTCCTTGTACGCTAAGTGAGAAAGAGTTCCTTTAGGTACAAGCAGTTATGAATGTAAGACTATCCTAGTACGCTAAGTGTGACAGTGTTCCTTTAGGTACAGGTAGCCTTACTAAGTAATAATCTTTGGTTGGTGTAAAGGCGAGCCTGGGACGCTTAAGTGCAACAAAGTTTCTTTAAGTGCAGGTGGCCTTTGGTTCAATCATTGGTGTTTAACAATGCAACTGTTGGCAAATGATCATTGGCATTTATTATAATAATATATATGAATACTGTTTGTGTTTAGATCCACACTCATGGGGTGACTGGGACAGTCACCGTGCAGGATGGCCGTGTCAGCAATATCTTTAGCCCGGAAGTTGAACAGTGTCATGACACCTTAGCTGTCATCCCCCACTTTGATTACTCTCCATAAATACGAAGTTTGTCGATAAGAGCGGGTTATTCCTGTGCGAGTTACGTTGTAGTGCTTTAGCTATTAGTGACAGTGCGTAAAGTATTAAAGTGCCGTGAAGTGAATTGTTATATAATAATTAAGTAATGTTATTAATGTTATTCGTTATTAATGGTATAAAGTGATAAAGTGATATATGTGGTGGAACGACATAAGAAAGGTGGAATAATTTAGTGTATAACAGTTTGAAGGTTCATATATACACCCGTCGTTTACACATAACACGTTTAATTCGTAGTGGATTAAATATAAATTTAAATTTAGAACGATAATAGATAAATAAAGGTACATTATACTTACTTTATTCTGTATATGGCAATTATAAGGACTATTAATATAAGCTCGAATCTGTAATATTAACATCATTACATGTTTCTATTGCGATAGTGATGTGATAGTGACGATATACTTACGACATTACGTATGTTATTATAAATATATTCCTTTATTAGGCGTTAAATTATTAAATATTATGTAACATAAGTCCACGCTAGCACAGTCACCGCGGCAAGTCCGGGGCGGCCCCGCCTATGATCCCGCACCATTAATCTGCTGTCGGCCTGTCCTTTGCACGTCCACTGTGTTTAAACTACACAAACCATCGGCGAATCTGCCTTTTTGTTATTTACTCTTTATGTGCAAGAGATCCGCCGTTTGTGTACAAAGAGATTACGAAATGTCCAATACAAGATATTTATCTACATAATATATTTATAACTAAATACCTCTAGAATAAGGGCAAAGTTATATTAAAGGGTTCTCTTTGTACGTACTAGTACATCTGCCACAGGGCTATATCTTCCAATTTAAGCCCATCAAACTTTTAAAATAATTTAATAATGTAGTAGGCTCGACCGCGATTGTGTTTCTATTTAGTTATTTACTAAAGAGAGTAGTTTGAAAGGGATAATTTAAAATGAAAAGCTTTGTAATTCGTTTTGTAACGTTCCATCGCTATACATTTTAGTTTTACTACTTAGTTTAATTTTTACAATTATTCGTTATTTAAGCAAACTGTGACATGGTTTTGGTGAAAATTAATCTTTCTTTGTTTACTTTTCTTTCTAAAATCTTTAATTCAGATATTTTTGAGACAAGTAAATGATAACTTAATTAAATAAATATGCTAATTTTATATTTTTTTAATCATAGCTATTACCATAATGTATTAACTATAGTGTAAACAATTTAATGCACTATCTATCCCCACATATGGATGACTGACATACATTGTTGTATATTAATATACGCCTTGAGCAAATTATTTTTATCCTAAATATAACTAAAGTAAGTAATATCTCTTCCAATGTTAGTTAAGAGTGTGGTTAAAACTAACAACAAGTAGTTGTAGTAACGCCATCTTGTGTAAAATGTGAAAATTATCTTAAAGTGCTATAAACATCGTGAGCTTTTAAAAACAAAAGCGTTTAGCTTTATTTAGATGGCAGCATCTTTTATTTATACTGTGAAACCATATAATCTTATTTACAAAATACTGCAGTTACGTACATCTTTGTAACCATTATTCTTACTGTCCTGAATATTACTTTTTTTGGTTTGGTATAGAAAAAGAAAGAAGAAGGAAGAGGGAAGAAAAATGATAAATATATGATGATGATCCTATTGTAGATAAAATGTACGGGCCATTACTGATTAAGTATCACGCAGCATCCAGGTAATTCCCTGATAGCATAGTGGTTTATGAAGCAACCCATTGGCTATGTGGTCTGTTTCGGCAGACGTCGTATTAAGACGTTCTATTGGCTTTTAGTGGGTGGGCATCTCTTAAGCATGTGTTACCTATATGTTTACAGACAGAGTATATTCAGTATGATTTACTCAAATTAGTATTACCTAATTATAATTTTGTTTCAAGTCATTCGTCATTTTTCCCATTTTAAATCCACGTTTACTAGAAAAAACCACTAGTACATTTTACATGTCATTTACATTAATGTTATTTTTTATAACATTTAATAACGGTACAAATTACAAAAAATATAATATTTTCATAATTAACTGTTATTATAAATTATTGAATTTAATATTTTTTAATAATATTCTTGTTCTTTTATATTAACCCACAATAATAATATAAAAAGGTAAAAATCATAATAAAAAAGCAACTTACTCGTACGGTTTGTATATATGCACTATACTCACAGAAGGATAAATGAAAAATAATACAAATGTACTAAAAATACTAATAGTAATAAAATTTTATATTTACTTATACATTAGATTTTTAAACTCTATTACCAAGTATTTATTTCTTATATTATAAATACGTATTACTTATTTCTTGTATTATGTTCATTAATTACATAGTTTAATGTTAAGTGGTAATTAAGTAAAAAACCTTTGAATAAAAATATTTCAAGCGTATTTTATATCACAGTCGCTAATTACTAAAATAAAATTGGTTTTTCAAGGTTTTGGTTTTTGGCTTAGTACAAAGTGCAAGTGAGATTTTCCATCAAGAATTTCATAGTTCCAGGAAGTTGGAGAATTTATTATGGTCCCTTAGAGAGCAGGTCGTCAATGGCGTCTGATCTCCTTCCGGCCTACCGAATTCGGAATTGGCCTCATCGGACTACCCTTATAGTTAAGGGCGAAGGAATAAGATTCACTGACGCATGCTCTTACACTTATAGGAAACTAAAATAAAGGAAACAACTTAAATAAACTTTATTTAACTAGCACTAGCATTTCCCGCGGCTCGGCTCGCGTTTTAAATCAAATCGAATCGAATCAATCTATAATCGTACCAAAGTTCATCAAAATCTGTTCAATAGTTTTCTCGTAATGCGGTCACCAACAGACAAACAAACACTCTAAAAACTATAATTTCAGCATATCGATAGTAATTACTATTCCAATAAGAATTTCCAAAAAATATTCAATGTACAGATTCGACTAAGTTAGAATTTTATTTTACGTATAGATAAAGGTTTTTTTTTTTAGCTTAATGTTAAATAAATAGCCAATTTTTCACATTCCACCTTTTTTTTCTTCAATATTGTCATCAATAACATCCTTAATTACAATTCCACAATATTCTAAAAACTTTTTATAGCAACGCCAACATAAAATATATTTATTCTACGCATCACATTAAAAAGATACATGAGTTTAGTCTTAAAAATACTCAACATAAAGTGTAAATATGTCAGCTTGACCACCAAGTCCTAACATCGAATGGATTAAACACTTTGACTTGTTCTAAAGATTCCTGAGATGAACGAGTATATTGCGACCTATGTTGCGACTTATGTAGGAACATGCCTCTTACATTACTACTACAACCGTAGCCAACCATGGTTTCATTACCAGTACAGCGTCCGCTGCTTAGTTCATTCCAACTTTTACACTTACGGCCCATCAATGAGCGTTCATTCGCCACCGAAGCTGAAAAAAGCTTCCAAGACTGAGCGTGATCACATTCTAAGCTTATCGTTCTCTCCCTACATTCTGGCTGAGGGGCCAATACCCCATTTACATACACATCAGCATGACCTAAAGGCTGTTCCAGTCCCAAGACGCCTGCACTTGTGTGTATAACTTGGACGAATTTTGCATCTCGCTTATCAAGTCTATATTTCGAAAGTTTAGCAAAACAAGGTCTTGCAGGATCTAATGCTGTTATCTTTCCTATCTTTCTATTTAATCTACTTTGTACCAGCTTGCCCACAATCCCAGCAACATGAGCTCCAAGACTAAACCCAACAAAATGTACGGAAGACATTGGATATCCCTCCGCGTGCAAATTCGTAATAAACTTAAATACTTTTTGGGCCACACCATTTACTCGAGAAGCGGAAGCCACGTATCCGCGGCAAAACGTATCACGAGTATCTAAAATAAGTACTAGAGAATGTTTCAGTAGCAACGCTTTGGACAATGTTTGCGCAGATTCATCCGTAGGGGTGTTCCACCATCCCGGTATATAAATAACGAGGACATGAGGTAGTCTGTTCCGAAGCTTTATATGAGCTTTGCTCAACTTGTAAGTTCCTTTGCCGTCATGGTTATATTCCACGACGTCCACGTCTGGTGTAGAAGGCCAGTTGAATAGCATCTCTAAAGGCAATGCGTCACCTGCAAATAAAAAAAAACATCAAAATTTGACAAAGAAGCCTTTATTCTGCCTTTCTTAAAAACACTCCTCGCATAAAATTAAGTATATCGTGCACGGTATGTATCAATTTAATTCTTTCAACAAACTAAATAAACAGAGAGCGTTTCGATGTGACCCGATAGCGTGTTTTAAACTTAATAAGCATTAGAAGTTAGTATAATTGTAAAATTGTGCTTCGCCGTGATGGTAACATTATGTTTGTTTCGTGTCATCAATCATTTTAACTTAAATATTAGAATTAAATGCGAATTCATGTACAATTGCAACCTCTTTCCATTAATGAAAAGAAAAAATAAAACCTGGGTGGATTACGATTTGAAAGAATAGCACGGATTAATTATAGCGTGAGGACTACACAGAAGATGATATAGTAAATGCCATCTCCTTAATGAAGGTATCTACTAAAATTTCTATTGTTTTAACAGTTTGCGAGTCTAATTTTATTCGATTATTCAAATTCCGTGAATAACAGTAGCCCTAATTTAGGCCTTCCACAGTTTACCAAACTTTGTCCTTTCAAAAAGAAACGAATTTAAATATGCTTCTTAACGGAACCACGAAATCTGGAACTCTACAATGAAAATCTAACAAATAATAAAAAAAATTAAAACTTTTTATTAGTAAGTTTCAAAAAAATGTCAGTAATGTGGAGGAACAATGAAACGAATTTACTTCTTATCTTAGCCATTGTATGATAAGAAAACAGCTTATTTAAAATTCGAGGCCGAATCTATAGTTTTTAGAATTCCACCCTGTATCTCTGTTTGTCTGTCTGTCTGGAAACGCGTTACGAGAAAACCACTGGACATACAAATAGCTGGTTCTTCGAGTCAACATATAGAATACTTTATACTGCGGGAAAATATTTCAAATTTATACCAACCGTTTAAGCGTACCAAGGGACGAACCCGAGCGATTAGCGAGCAATTTAAATTTTAATGGAGCATAACAATGAATTTTCGTTTCCTAAAACTTATCACATTTATGATTTGACAGGGTAAGACTTAGTATAATTTCAAAATCATCAGATCTCATTAATAATAACCGAATTTTATATTTTAATTTATTATTGATTTGCCGACTTAATTAACCGACTTCAAAAAAAGGAGGTTTAAAGTTCCACTCTATATTTTTTCTATATGAAGGATGTTCTATTTACTACTCAATACAGAATATAAGTCGACTCTAAATGGATTGATAAATCAATTATGTTATTTGAAAGTTTAAGTAAAACGGGAACCTCTATTTTTTTTTTATGAATTGATCGCTCTGGAACACCTTCCTTCTTTGAAATTAGTTCTTTCTTAAACCTACAATAAATACTATAAGCCTATACAAGTAAGTCTTTATTTAATTTTTTATTGGAAATATGCACTAATCTCATAAAATAAAGTTACATTCATTGTTTGTTATTTATGTTCATAATCTGTTAAAATGAATTCAAATGTTCGTGTCCCTGTGATCGCGTGAGATGCGCGAGCGCAGTGTCGCAAATGTACTATAATCTATACTGAACCTTACAACACTACGAGATGGCTGAGCAATCATTGTGAACCTTCGTTTTTGTAATCCAAGAAGAAGAATGTTGTTGGTCGAATTTGCATATAATTTATGTAAATATGTGGTGTGCTAGCTCAAATTAGAGGTCATTGTTATGGTGTTTCTATATAAAAGTCAATATCAAGAAGTAACTAAAACAAAAATTTTCTGAGTTTTAAAATACTCTATGATATTAAGGTGGATAAGTTAAGTCCATACTTTAATCGTCCTCTAAATAGTAGGAAATAGGCGTTTACAATTTACATACATATTCATTAATAATAATATTCTCGTATTATTTTAAATAAAGCGTTCTCACGTAATATCTACTAAAACTATGATTTCGTATCCATATAATTAGCGACGTGTTAACTTTTTGCTTCACTTTAAAATAGAGGTCTATATTTTCGCGTATGTTCTGCTTTACGCCAATTATTATGTTTAACCTTATTAATTTTCGATTTTTGGTGGTAAGTAACTAAACAAAAACGAAACTTTAAAAGTATTTTTTTACATATTCTAAACAAGTTATACACTGATTGTTTAAATTAAAATCCAATATTTGTGAAACGTGCCAATATTTATAATTATTTAGTACCACCGTCGATGTTACACGTTGAATTTAAGAATAAATAACAAATCTCCATAACATTGACACACATACTCGTAGTGAGACCTCTGACACGAGCGACATTCAAAAGTATTAAAGCATTGATATTGAAGCAGTTATTCAACTAAGATCATGTAAGGTCACGATCGTATACGATAACTTAATTTTTTCAGGATTAAAGTTAGTCTAAATACAAAGTAAAACTCAGTACATAGTTAAATACATATGAGTAAAAAAGGTTGGGACATTAGCACACAGCACCATCCAGTTCCAGTAAACTAGGCTAGTTCTATGAATACCAGATCGTCAATACATTATCACACCATGGATCATTCATGTTCATCACCCAAATGAAGCCCCCAGCGGGACTCGAACCCGTGACCGCTAGCACAGCACTAGGATCACAAACTGAGACAAACGTAACGTCAATAGTTTCGTTTTCTCAATATTTATAAAAATAATACCATGAATTACCACCATCAAAATATAAAGTTACTCGTAGTTGGACTCTACTTGATCTACAATTTCTATAACAAATCTATGTTCAAAATCACATAAGGCTCTAATTCTATTCAATTATTTCCTTTAATGGCTTCCAGGCGTGTCGGTTGGGCACAGTTGACTTCGCCAATGTCGCGTAGAAATAAGGCTCTATAATCTGCATATTGACTTGACACTTTAAATTACGTAAGCTTAATATTAATTTATATATAGCATTTTCAAAATAATAAAGCTTTACAAATAAATTCAAAACTTTAACCACTATTTCGACTAGAGTTTGGATAGAACGACCACACAAACCGCGCTACTTCGCATTCGATATACGGTGAATAGTTTATAAATTCCTACGTAAAATTATATTAATGTGTACAATGAATTGGTAACATAACTAATATCTCTAAATTATATTATACAGTTTTTAATAAAGTATAATGTAAGAAATTGCATTATTTTTGATTGATTTATTTATGAAGACATTTTGCATGAGATACATCTAGAATCAGATTGAAATCCGCTATTTCTTCTTCTTCTTTTTTAACTAATGTTCTTCTACCTTCTACCTTTCTCAAATACGAAATACTTACTATTTTTTTTTATTTCTTACGAAATTTCTATTTCGGAAGAATAAGTATCCTACAGACAGTGGTAGCCCAGTGGTAACACTCGCTTGGATAACCGAGTGATGCGGGTTCAAATCCGGGTCTCGCACCTCTGATATTTTCATGTGCGAATCATTTCTATCATGATTATTACTTTTCTTACGGTGAAGGAAAACATTGTGAGGAAACTTGCATGTCTGAGAAAACCTAGCAAGTTTTCGACAGATATGTGAAATCCGCCAACCCGCACTAGATCAGCGTGGTGGGCTATGGCCTGATCCCTTTTGTATTGAAGAATTGAAGGAAGGCCCGTGCCCAGCAGTGGGACGTTAAAAACGGCTGCTGATACTTGTATGTAACAAGTATTAGGACTGTAAGTGTCGTTTTTATCTCTCAATACTTAAAATCTATTGAGTAATTTATTATTTAAATTAATATACAATGACGAATTAAATTGAAAACTGCTGTCTATATCCGTACTTAAGAATGCTCAAACATGGCCTCTATTCTTTATGATTTATTAATAAGTATTTACATATTATATATTCGAAATCGTATTAATTCTAAAATATCAAAGTGTCGAAAATCTATAAATACGATTTTATTATACAAGTACTTCTATAACAATATCGTGTACCTACCTACTTGAAAATTGAAATTGAACACTTCTATTTCGTTTGTCATTACAAGTATATTAGCAATTCCCGCGGCTCCGCCCGCGTTCTAATCACTAAGTACTCAAAATTGGGATTGGTGGTAGAAGGATGAAAATTTTGGGTTATACCTAAGTATTTTTGATGTGAAATCATAAGAACGTAAAAAAAATTGGTTTAAAAATAAAAAATAAAATATCTGAGGATGGCCACCCTCGTCATTTAGGGAAATAAATTAGCCCACGACCTATTCTCAGACCTACCAAATATACACAAATAAATCATAAAAATCGGTTAAGTCGTTTCGAAGGAGTTTGACAACAAACACTGTGACACAAGATTTTTATATATATATAACAAGATTAAATTCCTGTATGATGTGATAATCTAAGTATTGACCTTTTCTGGGTAATAGAAAAGATGACCATCTAAAATTCTGATGGTGGACTAAGAATTACGAACAATGCGTATTAAGTTGTTAAGAATTACTTAAGAACTTAATACGCATTATATATTTGCATCCAACTTAATGACCTCAACGTATTGTATAATAATAAATATTTATAATTTCCTTGTAGGATATGTTTATTAAAAGTTTATATTAACAGCATTATAATTCATAAAAAAGTCAGTGGTAGCTTTGCGGTAACACGCTCGGTAAGGCAACCGAGAGCAGCAGCAGGGTTCAAACCATCTAATAAATATCGATCGATCAATCTATCGATCGTGCGATTTTAAACATGATTACCACTACTAGTCTTACGGTAAAGGAACACATCGTGAGGAACCTGCATTTTGAAAGATATGTGAAGTCCGCCAAACCGCACTTGACCAGCCTAATGAACTGTAGCCTTAAACTACAGATCACATAATACTATACTTACACTAAACCTTCGTAATAAAGGGACGCCCGTTCCCAGAAAGCGTTACAAAGGGCTGAATACAATTCATACACGTAATCTTACTTTACCCAAATATAAAGTAGTTTCTTGTTATATAATTCCTATCTGTCTGTTCGTGTTCTTAACTGTTTTAACCCTTAACCACATCATAACTAAATAATACTTCCAAAATCATTTGCTTTTTTCGGGATGTTTTCTTTACAATTCAATAGTAGGTAGTTTATATCTACATATAGGTATATATTTTTTATGTTTCATAATTTAGAACAGGCAGGATGAAGTAAATATGTTGGGACATTATTCGAGGCTTGTGTTACGGATACCAGATAGTTGATAAATATATAACTTTTTAAATAGGTACATACATATTATAAATATAAACACCAATGACTGGAGTTCAAACATTTGTGCTCAACAAATGAATGCCCCCAGCAGGACTTGAACCTGCGACCGCTGGTGCAGCAAGTAGGGTCACTACAAACTGAGCCAAACGTGTCGACACTTAGCTAATTGAAATTGAATCTTTATATACCATGTATTTAAAATAGAATGTGAATTTCATCAATATGGAATATTGTTTCATCATAATGGAGTACTAGTGACATGCCATTGCTTTAAATGGACTTCATAATCTTATGTTTTGATCCAAACCTGTTTAGTCATTTTAGTTTAACAGACATACAAACATTCCTGCAACTGAAGCCCGATTGCAATTAAAATAATCCTTTGTAATCGAAAAGCGGAAAACCGTAATGGTTGTATTATCTTAATATACCTAATTGTCAAATACAGGAAGTAAAATACCCATCTCTGTTTACTAGCACTTAGCATTAATTGACTACCTACTTCTTCGAATGAATTGACGATTAAGTGCGAATGCTGCAGATTTAAACCAAAATTAACCAATGTTAGCTTAATACTGTTATTGAATTTTAAATATCAATTTCATAGAAAAAAATAGGTATTAGACTTACGCGAATATTCGACATCTATATGTCATCATTTGTAATTTAGCTGAGTCTGTCATTCAATATAATTGTAAAATCTTATTGAAATAATAATAATTACCAATATAAAGACTGAATCTATAGTTTTTAGAACACTTGTCTGTCGAAGGCGGCAGCAGTACCTACAGGTACTAATTTAATTTAAGCATACTATAGTTTTATATTTTAGAAAAAAAACGAATTAATTTAATAAATGTACTAACGTTTTTAACATAATTCAAGGAAATCAAACCTACGATACCTGAGGTATAGACTGATCAGACGCAACGACATCTACAACATTTGCACTAGAGCGGAGAATCGCTACTTTATTGGAGACAGTTTATTATAAAAGCTATAATTCATTTTAATGTTAACCTATCAACGGGCGCGCGGTCAATATAGATTTATAACAATTGAAAATCTATTGTGTCTCGTTTGTTCGCGTTGTCGGGTTAATATGTACTTTCTTAGGTTTACGCGTACTACTTACGAATATTTGAATAAATGAAACTGAGTATCTTTTCGGATTTTGTCGCGGATTTATTTTGTGTTTTGGTTCCCTACGTTTTGAATGCTTTACAATAATCATGGTCACGGGAGAGCCGAGAGAAATCTGTCCCATAAAAATAAATTCGCGACAGAATCCCGAAATGATAGTTCATATGTTACATTTTAATTTTATCATGATTTAATATTTTATCATGTTATAATAAAAAAATTTGTATACTTTTAATACATACACGTTGCAGACGCAGCTCGCACGAGGTGGTCAATGCCGGAGTTCAACGGTGGCACCAAGGCTGTGACACTCGCCATTGCAAAGAAAGCTCCGTATAACTGCAACTTCTTCATCACTTTGAAGCTTTCAGGTATTAGTTAATTATAGAAAATAGTTATTTATATACATAAAATCTAGGAATAATTAACATTTTGATTTTTTTTCTCAAAATCACTTCACTTTAACAGTCCCATATTTTTTATGAGTCTTCATTGAAATACCAAAAAATTATCACTAATTTAATTTTCACACTTTATGATTGTTTTAAGTTATTGTTCATACATCCTTAATTTACGTCTAACTCCAAATGATACAAGTGCGGTAGTGTCTTCGCTTCTCCGGTGGCATCACCGCTGCGTCGGCGCCGCCTCACCCACGTCTATAATAACTTTGACAACCTTGATCATGATACTAGTGAATAGTGAACTAATAACCTCAATTAAACCTACCGTTATCGTCACAGATAACAAATATGGCGAAAGTAGTCCTTGTGTGGCATAAAGAACCAATCCACATACCTAAATAATAAATATGTTATTGCACATTATCACATAGCACGAGGGTTGTGTGATAGCTATGATAGTAACCATAGTGTGATAGTAACCATAGTTAAAATACTACATATATAACTTGAAATACATAATTATTATAAATATAAGCACCCAGACTGGAGAACCAACCCAGCGGGACTCGAACCCGCGACCACATAACATAAAGAGTGATTAGAAAAATATTTCTTTTTAAGTTCATATATATGTGACTTTTTTTACTTCATTATAAGGAAGTGTTTCGTCCCACCTTCCGCAGTTCTTAATAAGACATAATTTAATATCAGTTCATCTTCTTTTTAGTTCCTGGATAATTAGTAGTAAATTAATTCTTAAATGCAAAATTTTTTTAGCATAAACGTCATAACAAAGTTCGTAATAAAGATTTATGCTTCGATGTAACCTAACCTTGTGCAGATCACATGTGAGCGGGAAGTTAAAATTGTTTACAATACCTAAGCGTTATATGGAAATTAAAAAAAAAACAATATTTAAAATTAAAAAATATAACAGATCGATTGACATTTAGGACTAGCTCTGACTAAAACTTTTACGGTTAAGGCAAAAGTGAAATTGAATAGATTTAAGTATTCAAGTGGTAGTGCCATGCTCTTCAAGTGGTAGTGCCATGCTTGTTACCTTCGGGTAGAAGCCGAATGGGCCGGCACGCCCCGTATAGTACCACTCTCTCACAGAAGACCGGCGCGGCGTGAAGTGGCAGCTATGCTGTCGCGTTTCGTCCGGTAAGTGAGAGTCCGGGAGGCCCACTCCCCATCCCTACTCCCGTCCTTCTCCCTCCTCCCTCCCTCCCTTTCCTGAAAGGCCGGCAACGCATCTGCAAGCCCTGTGGTGTTGCAGATGCACCTCCGCCCATGGGTGATCACTTACCATTAGGTGAGCCTCCTGCCCGTTTGCCCCCTTTGTCCCATAAAAAAAAATAAAAAAAAATAATTGGTAATCTTTTGTAATCGTGGTTAGTGTCATTTATAGGAGAAAACAAAAACAATTTATAAATAGTTTGATTCTTTTAACTGATAATCTTGATTTTTAATTATTTTCGGGATTAAATTGTATTATAAAAGTAGTTTTCTCGGATCTTTGTATCTTCATACAAACTTTCATCAAAATCTGTCCAGTAATTTTCCCTAGATGTGATAGGTACCAGACAAAAAAAACTATAGATTCAGCCTATTCATCGATAATGAGTATTTAAATAATATTTTCCAAAAAATGTTCAATGTTTAGTTTAAAATAAAAAAAATATCATTTAGATCCTAGAAAAATCTGCTCTTAAACTTTAAATTTTCAACATAACTAACCATCAACAATGAATCAAGCAATTATTATTGTTATTATGCAAAGGTCAAACTGGCTTCTCAGTGCACAATGTTTTTGTTATCGATGCTAAAATACGCTTAGCCATGTGAATTGTAATAATTAACGTTATCTAATAAATGATTTAAAGGGAAATAAAACATAAAGCAGTAATTATGCACGTATTATGTACGTAAGGACGGACGTGTAGGTTCTTAAAATGTTTACGCATTGAGCACGTCGCGTCGTGATCAAATGAAAAAAATGATCAGTCTGCATGTGTTTACGTTCGATGAATTCTGAGATCGGCAATTATCAGAAATATATCAGAGGCATATCGGCAATGGAAATATCAGAGGTGCGAGACCCGGATTAGAACCCGCATCACTCGGTTATCCCAGCGAGCGCGTTACCACTGGGCTACAACTAGGATATATTTTTATATATTCATTCAAATTTTATATGCCTTATGTAAATCTATCTCGACTTTGCTGCTGCATTCCGGTTATCGTCAAATGAACGATCTCTGCGACGGTCAATAGCATTTATAATAGTTCAGTCTAATGCAATTATAATTTAGTTTACTTAAATAATGCACCCACACCATTACCTACAAACTGCTTCTTAAATTAATAAAAAGATACATAATATATACCCCCTTCCCCCTAAAAATCGTGAAAAGATTGATAACATATAACATAAGTGACAGGTGACTTACAAGTGACAACATCTATCTTATTTTCAATATTAAATATTTTATTTATTTGTAGTATATTTTAGTATTTTTCGCAAACCAAATGACCAAATTGTTTTGTTTACTTATTAATAATACAGTGTATTAGTTATTTCACGTACAATAGTGGCTTTAACAGTTTTCAACTTTATCATCAATATTTGAGACAACGTTACATAATATCTTCTGCATTATTGTAACTTTTAAATATTATAATTTATAAGTCAACTATGGCATTAAATGATTGCGCTGGCTGCATGAAAGCCTTAGATACCTCTGACTTTATGGAATGTAGTCGATGCACGGATAAATATCACTACGCCTGCTTAAACTATACACTAAAGAAATTTAATAGCCTCTCTAATGTAGTTAAAGCAAACTGGGTCTGCCCTTCTTGCCGATGTAATGAACCTAAAAGTGGCGATAATTCTAATACGTCTATACGCTCCGTTCCATCCATACCCAAGTCAGCTTTAGAGTGTGAAAATATTACGCAACGATCGAAATCTACACGAAATACAACACGTTGTACATGTGTTTCTCCAGAAAGCATTAGGGAGATAATACGTGAAGAATTACGTGACGCTTTGAAAAACCAATTAGTAGAAATTAAAACACAAATCAGTGCGTTTGAACAGTCCCTTACGTTCTTAAGTGAAGAATATGATAAACTTAAGAAAGAATGTGACCTTCGCAGCAATCATGTTACTGCAATTCAGAAAGAGAATGACATATTACGAACGTCTACTAACGAATTATTGGCTCGTTTGCGTCATATAGAACAACAATCCCGTTCCAGTAATATTGAGATAAACTGCGTGCCTGAACATAAAACCGAAAAACTGATAAATTTAGTACAAAATTTAGGTAAGATGATAAAATGTCCTGTTAGAGATGAAGACATCCATTACTGCTCAAGAATTGCTAAATTAAACAATAACAACCCCCGCCCTCGATCCATCTTAGTACGTTTTAGCAGTCCCCGACTTAGAGATACATTTCTAGCAGCTTGTATTAGATTTAATAAAGCCAATCCTAAAGACAAGCTTTGTACTAGTCATCTTGGTATTGCCGACGAAAAGAGATGCCCCATCTATGTTGTGGATAATCTCACACCAGAAAACAAAGGTCTCCACGCTGCGGCACGAATTAAGGCTAAAGAGCTTAATTATAAGTTCGTCTGGGTCCGTGATGGTAAAATCTTCCTGAGGAAATCTCAGGAAAGTAAATTTATTTTCGTTAAAGATAAATCTGTTCTTGATAGTCTTAAATCTTAATAAGTTATAAAAAATGTGTTTGTAATACTACATCAAATTCAATAGTCTTAATTTGTACTACCAAAATGTTCGAGGCTTAAGAACAAAAACAATTGACGTGTTTAGTAATATAGCTTGTAGCAATCATGATATTATAATCTTGAGTGAGACATGGTTAAATTGCAATGTCTTCGATTCTGAACTATTTGACGATCGTTTTAATGTGTATAGAAGAGATCGTGAATCGAGTAGCTTTCACAATAAAAAAAATGGCGGTGGTATATTAATTGCAGTGAATAAAAATATAAAATCCTATCGAATGGATAGTTTTGAATCTAAATGTGAAGATATATGGGTATGTGTGGAATTAACTAAAGATGTAGGGAAGCCTGAACTCTTGTTAATTTGCGGTGTGTACTTACCTCCGCCTATACAAAAACATATTCTGAAACACTTCTTAGACAATACCAACCGTGTGTATGATACATGTCATATTAAAAATAAACTAATAGTAGGAGACTTTAACTTAGGAAATATATTATGGGAAAACCTACAGCCCGCTTACAGCAATAGTTTATTTAGTCAAATGATATCTGACTTTGTTACACTTAATTCACTTAAGCAATATAACAATGTATTTAATTCCAATATCAAAATCTTAGATCTTATTCTTACTAATTGCGATATTTCAAGTGTTGATGAAAGTAGGGATCCTCTGAGCATAATTGATAAATGCCACCCTCCCCTACAATTTTCGTTAAAGTTTATTTACGAAAAATGTTTGCAATTTAATAATGCACCTAGGTTTTGCTTCTCTAAGGCTGACTTCAATAATATTATTTTAGAACTTAAGAGTATCTCCTGGAATTCACTATTTGAACATTGCACAACAGCAGATGAAATGCTTTCAATTTTTTATTGTCACCTCAGAAAACTAATATGTAGATTTGTACCACTGTCTAAACCACGCAGTCACAAGTATCCTGCATGGTTCTCTAAAAATCTTATCAACTTACTACGAGAAAAATACAAATTCAGATTAAAACTCATAAAATTTAATGAAAATCCTCTTGATGTTTTGTCCTTTGAACTTCTAAGGAAAAGGTGTGAACATATCCTGAAAAATTCTTATAAAGCTTATATATCTAAGCTTGAAGACATTTTCAAACATAATCCTAAGCTGGTTTGGACTTTTCTCAAAAATAAAAAGCAAAAAAAGAGCTCATATCCGAATGAAATGAGTCTTGATTCAAAAACTGTGACGCATGGAAACGATATATGTAATCTGTTTGCGAGTCACTTTTCTTCTGTTTACAATAAAAATACTTCTGATCACAATGAACCATATAGGCAGTGTACAGTGTCCTATAATTTCCTTAGTAATATAACCTTCACAATTAGAGATACTTTGAATGTTTTAAAAAGAATGGACCCTCACAAAGGTGCAGGAGAGGATGGTATACCATCTTTATTTGCAGTTAAATGTGCGACAGCAATCTCTCTCCCTCTCACATTGATTTACAACAAATCTCTTGCCACTGGGTCTTTTCCATCTTTATGGAAAAACTCGTTAGTTATCCCAATATTTAAAAGCGGTAGAGTGGAGTTGATAAAGAATTATAGACCTATCTCCATCCTTCCTGTTTTCGCTAAGGCTTTTGAAAAACTTATTTACAAGGTAGTTTATTGGCATTGTAAAACATTATTATCTCCTCATCAACATGGATTTGTAAAAGCCAGATCCACTTGCACTAATCTTGTTACTTTTGTGGAGAAACTCTCAGCTGCCTTAGACTCTAGGCAAACCGTTGACGTCATATATACTGATTTCAGTAAGGCTTTTGATAAGGTGCATCATGGAATCCTACTTCAAAAACTATCTATGTATGGTTTTGCTGATCAACTGCTGAATTGGTTTAAATCTTATCTTTCTAATAGACCATCAGTTGTGGTTGTCAATGGTTATAAATCTTCTCCGTTTACAGCTACTTCCGGAGTCCCGCAAGGTTCTATACTTGGTCCTTTACTCTTTAATCTTTTTATTAATGATCTGTGCAATAGTTTTGTATATTCCGACTACTATTTTTATGCTGATGACTTAAAAATATCTAGATGCATTCATAATGACAATGATGTATTATTTTTGCAAAGCGATTTAAACCGTATAGCTTCTTGGTGTACCATCAATGGTATGGTGTTAAATACTGATAAATGTAATTTTATTCGCTTCTCTAGAAGTCAAAGTAAGTCACAGGGATCTTATCTTCTAAATAATATACAATTGAGCGAAGTTATGCATACAAATGATCTTGGAGTAATCCTTGATTCAAAGTTACGTTTTGATAAGCATATAGATAATATTTGTAAAAAAGCACTTAAAACTCTTGGATTTCTTCTCCGTAATTGTAAAGATTTTAAAAAACCAGATACTAAAATATGCTTATATAATGCACTAGTTCGTAGCATCCTAGAATACTGTAGCGTAGTTTGGAATCCACACTATAATAAGTACAAAAAAAGAATAGAATCCGTACAAAAGCGGTTCTTATGGCACATTTCATATCATAGTGGGATCAATCAATCTATTCGTAGTTATGAGGACCGACTTAAGCACTTTAAAATGCAATCCCTTTCTGATCGAAGACATTTGCTTGACAACCTTTTTCTGTTTAAGCTTGTAAGAGGCATATTTGACTCGGAATGGTTATTATCCCAAATCGACTTGGCTATACCATCAAGACTACCCAGACCTAATAATATTACATTATTTCGCGAAAAACTATGCAAAACCAACCTGGGTCATAATGCGCCTCTGAACAGAATTATACGTTCTCACAAGACGTTATGCACAAGCCATGATATTGATATCTTCTCTGATTCTTTATATAAATTTAAGAAAACTGTTAAATTTAAACTTCATTAATTTAATTAGTTATAATTAAAACTATATGTTATATAGAAGTAAATTGCATTTTTATGTTTTTGTTTTTGTCTATAGGAAGGTACCTACTTTGTTAATTTTTTTTTTAACTTTTACTTACCTACTAATGTCAGTCTATTATTTTATTCTATAAGTTTTTTTTTATTTATGTTGTCATGTCATAGGAATGCAGTGTTGCTTTTAATTAGGGCATCATTTAGTCTAGTATTTTTGTCTTTCTTGTTATATATCACCTACTTTTGTATGAATGTATGCTCTGTTAGCAACCTATAAATAAATAAATAAATAAATAACAACAGGGCATGCGAAAGAGATATTATTAAATTGAGAAGAAAAATGTGGATTATAATCTACGACTCTAGCCGTGAGTCGAAATAAAGTGTGAAGTGTATAGTGTATACGCATTTCACATACCAAGAATTTGACACAATTCAACTTATTTTTAAAGTATATAATTTCTAGCAAGTAATATAATTTCTAGTAAATTTGCTAGAAATGCCTAAATCTGCGTGACTCAAGCTCAGTCGTGACGTGCGGTCGCTGCGGTTACAAGAAGCGTGTAAACTATGATAAGAATGTAACACTGTTCTGTCGATCTGTAAATTTGGAGTGACTTTTATAAAACAATGGAATGCAAATTGAAAATTATGCTATTTGTTGTTAATAGAAGGCTAAGTCGGTACGCAATAAACTCGAGTTTCTTCTTTTATCTTCTTTTATCAGATAGTAAAGCGAACTGTGGAAGCAATCCTTTGTTCTTGTGGTCTGCTTCAGCATGCCTTGCGCCGGGGTTGAGTGCGTGAGGGATCCTACGGCGCTTTATCAAAACGGAGGAGATACTGTCGTTTGAATATGCTTTTCACAGCGCAAGTATATATATGTAAATAAATTGGAAATTTACTGAGTGTTAGAATAAAATGGAAATTTAATGAACATAGTACTTTGTTGACAAAATATATTCAGCTCTAATTAAAACTGTTTGGCACAAGTCTCCCCTCGATGCGAGAGGGCTAAATACTTCACAACGCTGGCCAAGTGCGGTTTGGCAAACTTCAAAGGTCTTTTGCTTGCGCTAAGTTCTTTCATATATTATATAGAAGCTTACATCACTATAAGTACTCGTACTGTACTACCATACTTTTTGCTTTAGTTTTTTGTAAGGCGCTCATCAAGTAAGTAGTAAATATGCAATTTAAATTATAGATGACATCTTTATTTTTATTTTTTTCATTAGAATCTTCTACTTTGAATGAACCGATATTTCTTGTTAAAATGAGATCAAAAAACTAAATTAGAGCAATTTACTCATCAGTTAATAACATTTAAGTAAATATTTTTTAATTAAAAGTTACAAACTTGAAAATTACATTAAAAGTAGGTAAATATTGCCTCAATCATAGGTGCAATAATGGTATACTGACTTAATGATTGCTGGTCAATCTAGATTTATATTTATAAGATGCCAAGCATTTGGATGGTCGTAGAGGTCACCGATATTCGTAAGTACTATATTTACATGGCACGCATATTTAAGATAGAAGGTCAGACCACTTCCCAGGTCGTACATCGGCTTACCATTTTTAACCGACTATCAATTCAACATATCTATTATCTATACAACATAAGTATAAATAAAATTGAGGTGTCTTTTTTAATTTTAAATTAACTTTAACAGCTTTTCACTAAAAGAATATGAAAGTATTATTATTATTATTTTTTTATGGGACAAAGGGGGCAAACGGGCAGGAGGCTCACCTGATGGTAAGTGATCACCTCCGCCCATGGACATTTGCAACACCACAGGGCTTGCAGATGCGTTGCCGGCCTTTCAGGAAAGGGAGGGAGGGAGGAGGGAGAAGGACAGGAGTAGGGATGGGGAGTGGGCCTCCCGTACTCTCACTTACCGGACGAAACGCGACAGCATAGCTGCCACTTCACGCCGGTCTCCTGTGAGAGAGTGGTACTATACGGGGCGTGCCGGCCCATTCGGCTGCTACCCGAAGGTAACAAGCATGGCACTACCACTTGTAATATAAATGTATACACATCAAAAATCGATTTTTAAAATTTTTGTCTGTCTAGCTGTTTGTTCCTGCTAATCTCTGAAACGGCTGGACCGATTTTGTCGGGACTTTCGCTCACAGATAGCTAACGTTACACTCCTAATAAAATAATTTAGGTTTCTTCATTTAAGTAATATTATTTATTTTAACTAGCGGAACCCGCGGCTTCACTCGCGCTAAATTCAGGGACGAATCTGAGCGAAGCGAAGATGAGATTTATTTTAACTACCCGAACCCGAGATTTCGGTCGCGCTAAATCTAGGGACGAACCCGAACGAAGCGAGGATGAGTCGCTAGTCTACCTATATTATATTTTATGCGTTTATTCGACAATAGTGCATTGATTGTCATAATTATTGTACCTAATTTTTAAATGACTTAGGTATTCACATTGTATCCTATTCACTTTGAGTTTGTGCTAGAAGTTCTATGAATTCGTTTTAATGTTAAAGAATAATGCTTTATACAGTTGAATTACACATCGTTATGAAATGATCATAATCGAATCAAGAAAGGTCGTGCAGGTATTTGATGTAATCATACATTTAACTTGGTAAACGGTCAATTCAGTAGTAAATAGTAATGTCGTCCCTACCTACATGTTGTTTTATGGTGTGGTTCCTTTATTGCTATGAAACATTATAAGTTAATAATATTGATAAAAAAAAAGAAAAACGGTGTGTGTGCGATTCACACACGATAGAAGTGAAACTTCAGTAAATCGATAAAAGAAATGTCAAAAAATAAACAACGGTTACCATGGCAACATGGGAATGTATTCTATCTCATTCTCTCCGACTTACACAGTGTCCTACGTGGACGACTCAACGCGAACGCGATTGCGAAACGATCCGATGCGAATTTAATGCGGTGCGGAGCGATGCGGCTACTCTGTCCTACGTGCGCGCGAACCGTCCCCTCCGCGCCCTCCGCCGCCGTTTAAACATTTGTCATGGGCGGACGGAAGCTAATGTTTTTTGAAAATTCATATCTATACATATAATAAATCTGTAGAAGGGTCAATTCTGTACATTGAAAATATTGAAAAAATAAATAGCAGGGGGTGTTACTGGATCGATACCAAACCCAAATATGCGATTAAAAAAATTTTTGTCTGTCTGTCTGTCTGTCTGTCTGTATGTTCAGGCATCACGTGAAAACTAACGGTTCGATTTCGATGAAACTTGGTATAATTATACTTTATTATCCTGGGCATAAAATGGGATACTTTTTATCCTGGAAAAATACGTAGAAAAAAACAAATCTTAATTTTTATCATAGTTTGATTTTATCCTGTAGTCCACGCGATCGAAGTCGCGGGCACAGCTAGTCTTAAATATGAGATATTGAAGAAGTGTATAACTTTTATTCCTTTTGTCCCAGAATGTAGGACGTTCTTGGATAGCATTAATAAGAAGTTCTACTTCCGACATTAATTCAACAACAATTTTTGCTTGAAAAAAATATGGACGACGCGTCCACTTCGCGCGAAAATATCAAGCCAACTGATCGCGTTCGCGTCAATTCGCGCCGCTCCGCACCGCACCCCACGTGCGTTTGGTCACATAGGCCACTTCAATAGGTTTCGAATGTTTGTTGTTTTCGCGCCGTGCCGCGCCGCTTCGCGTTCGCGTCTAGATCGCTCACGCAGGACGTCGCCTTAATCCTATACTTTTATGTATTTCTTTCTTTATCGTGACGCATTTTCGTTTCATCGAGTTTCAAATCACAACGATTCTAAAGAAGTTTCACTTCAAAATCGCTAGTTTTGCAATGTAAGTACCTGGTGCAGTTTAAAACAATTATTATTATTTTAGTTATATCAACGTTTTACACATTTTTTGGTACTTACGTACTTATGATGACACACTTTTATTTTGCTTTTATTTTTAATGTGCTTATATCGTCAAAAACTATTTTCTTTGGGTTTTCATATAATAGGTTCATAAGGTTAATTTTATGACTCTTTCTTTCTAGGTTGGTTAGGTTAGGTTAGATATATGACCACAATATCGCACGAGCCGAGCGAGCGCAGCGAGCATGCCGCGGCAGCGGCCGGCGAGTGCCACAGACAAAATAAATTAAAATTAAAATTCTTAAAATTAACCTTATGAACCTATTATTAATTTTTGACTATGGCACTCGCCGGCCGCTGCCGCGGCACGCTCGCTGCGCTCGCTCGGCTCGTGCGATATTGTGGTCATATATCTAACCTAACCTAACCAACCTAGAAAGAAACATTCTTAAAATTAACTTTATGAACCTATTATTAATTTTCGATTTAAAATTTTACGATATAAGCACATTCACACAAATCTATAGAAAAAATAAAAGTGTGTCATCATTATTACGTAAGTACCATTATTTAATTATAGGTACATATTGTTTTGGTAATATAGGTCTTTTTTAGGTAAGAGTATTTCAATTATATTGGAATATTTTTTTAAAACATTAACACAAACCATCATTTAGTTCCATGGTAATAATAATTAAAATTTAGATAGTTTTGAGTATAGTATCTTTCATAATATACTACGAAATCATACGGCAAAGTAGAGATTTACTAGAAAATTCTGGACATCGACCACAGTATTATTTTTATTAAGGCATTTATACTTGAGTCGAGTCTGAAGTCTCGAGCCTTTTATAGAGTACGTAGGGGATGTGCATGTTGAGAAATTACGTAAAACATACTTACGTTAAGTATATGTTAAATACTTATTATTTTGCAAAGAATAAGTTGTTGTTATAATTTTCATGAAATTCGTGTGAAATAGATGATTTCAGATACATTTATAAAAATGTTTAACAAACAAACAGAAATACTTATTACCATTAGTGCATAGATAAATAAATTATGCTATTACATATAGCATTGGCATAATAAGATAAATTACGTCTTGGTTCAAATCGGTTAGTTCTTTGCAAAATGTGTTCCAAACTCCTACAGTGCATCTTACTGCTTCTTCCCATTATACCACAAGCCTGGTCAAGCCCTGTAAGTTTAATAATTTTAATAATATTACATAAGTAATGAAATAAAAAATCATTTTATTTATATAAAAAAGAGTAAAAATAGTTAACAAAATCAATAAATCTTAACAAAAAGACTCAATAAGTAAGTTTTGCGTGACTTGGGACTCGAACCCAAAACCTACGGATTACCCGTACATGCTAGCTACTGGACAACCGAGAAAATCACAAGTATTATACAGTATTCTGTTAAATACACTAGCAAACCCGGCTTGCTTCGCTGGGCGCATGTTAAAATACTTAAATAAACTAAAAAAAATCATTTATATCATAAAAATTATTTTATGATAAAATAAAAGTAGCCTTAGTTTCTCCTTATATCATTAGCTATCTGAGAGTGAAAGTCCCGTCAAAATCGGTCCAGCCTTTTCAGAAATAAGCCAAACAAACAGAGAGACAGACAGACAAAAATTTAAAAATTGTTCTTTTGATGTAAATACCGTATATACTTTCATATGCATTTAGTGAAAAGCTATTAATTTCAAATTTAAAAGCAGACACTTCCATTTTATTTATATTATGATGATAGATATCAGTTCTTCAAAACGACCATCCACCATTGGCCGCGGAGATCAGCTCTCGCCTGTCATCACTCACGGGCCGCCTGCAGGAGCCTAAGCAAGACCCTCGCTTATCTCTGCCCACCCCCCAAGATATTGAAACGATACGACGCATCGCAGAAGTCCTTGTCACACTTGGACAGCAGGTACTAGGATAGGGTAGGTTTGTATGTGACATCTACATTCGTATATTTGTATAGATTTCACCCGTGACTCTACTCGAAACAAGCTCTATGTCTTTCTTTACAAAATTCTAATTCTTTTATATTAATAATAGTTATTAAGAAATAAATAAATGCTTGTAAAGTTGGTTAAATATTGTTTCAAATAAATTAAAAATTACATTTAATAATATGTATTTAAAAACATTCTAGGTGATTCCCTCTATTATCGGCCCGAGCCCCGGCACCGGATCGACCACAATGGCCACCGTTACAGAAATACCAAATGACATAGTCAATCTTAATAAATGAAAATAATAAAATTATATTACTTTTTATTAATAGAATATTATGTGATTGCTTTAACAATTATTCATACTATCAACTTTTGCTCATTTTTCGTCTCATTATTAATTTAATTTTAATCATGTTAATTTATTTGTTGTGTATGTAAAGGGCCTTATTTCGTTAAATGCATTTTTAAAAAAGCGGCTTTCGTTATACAGAGTAGTATATATGGGAATAAGTTACTATTACAACAATGTAGTGAATAGAAATAAAGTATTTTAAATGTACATACTACATATAAATGTGTTATTTTACTTACATTTCCCTAAGCATATTAAGTACCTACTAATAAAAAAAAAAACAAAAAATTCGAAAATCGAACCTTGATCTTATAGATCATATTATATTATTGTACATACGTTTCTTACCACTGTAGAGCTATTATAAATTAATAAAAATATTTTTTTCTATTGTCCGATCGTCAATCAAAATAAACACTCCAAAAATGTCACGGTCAAAACGTGGGTACGTAAATCAAATTAAATTCATAACCACCTTGTTATAGTATTTCAAAATATCGAATATTGAACACAATATTATATTTGAACAAATATTGAGTAAGCAAAAGCTTGACGTTACAGCAACTTTAATTAAATGCTTTATTTTATGAACTTCTATGATTTTACAAGAAATAACAAGTAAATAATTAAAATTTAATTTTATTATTCTTAAGTAAGAAAATAATTTAAAATAATATAACATAATTAATAATAAAATAATAATAACCTGGCTTCATTTAATTTAAACGGTATTGTCCATAACCTTCAAAAGTCAAGGGCATATCAAATGACCGACCGCGAGCATTAGCCCACTGTATTCCCTTGACTCTAATGTATGGATTGGTATTGTTGTACTCACGATCAATAAAAACATATTATTATATATACAATTTATGGACATTCATATTAAAATGATTTATGTCTTACAAATTCAAGATGTTTTAACGTAATACTGATGCATGCGACTGAAATGCGAATGTTGAGATGAATGTTTGGTGTGACTAGAAGGGATAAGATAAGAAATGAGTATATGAGGAGATGTTTGAAAGTAGCACCAGTTATACATAACATAAGGAGTAAAAGGCAGGCATGGTATGGATATGTGATGTCGAGGGAAGAAAGTCATAATACGAGGAAAATGTAGAAAGAGAATAGAGTAGAGGAAGACCAAAAAGAAATAGATGGATTAGGTAAAAGGTGGTCTCTACCTACAGACAGTAGGTGACGTTGACGAATGACAGATGAGAGTGGAAAAAGAAGATAATATGTTGTGCCGACCCCACATAGCGTGGGATAAGGACAGGAAGAAGAAGAAGAGTCTACTGATGGCACTGCGCTCATAAAGTTGTTGTAACAGAAATCAATTACAAAACAACATCAGCCACCCATAGATATAACATACGGCAGCTTTAAAAAACGAAAGGAGAAAAAATAAAGAACCAAACATACAAAATAGTTTGTGAAGAACTTTTTGCATTTGCTGTCATTTAAATCACGGTATTATTGAGAGAATACGGTAAAGACCCTAAATTGATGAATATCTGCAGCATAATAGTTCATTATGTTTATGTTTAATTTTATTTAATATCAGGACTCAAGTCAGACTCTCAAAAAACCAATATGATTTATAAATGAAATACTGTACCTATAATGACCAATATGATAAACTTTTAATTATACACTTTAAAAATCATTAATTAATAAATTTAAAAAATAGTAAAAAGGATAATCTAAGGCTTAAATAAAACAAGATTTCAGTAATTTTAAATTTATTAAAGAAGTATTTACAAAATCTAAGCTAGTAACTTCTCCATTCGCCTATAGTGATGTCGCCAGCGCAGCGTGCAATGGTAGAGCAACTCTAGCGCGCCCACCCCCGTCATTCCCACCACGAACACCAACTGACTGTTTATGAATACTGGAATATTGAGCTTACGCTATATCATGGGGTCTCATCACGAATAACAAAAAAATAGTTCAAATAAAATTCACTAGAAGACGTTACATGTATCTATTTGGTAATAGAGTTGTGTTAAAATAACAAAATATAGAAAATAGATCCCAAAATGGTTTGAAATTGCCTATTGGTTTGAAAAATGTTCTAAGTTAAACGAAATAATACGCTTGTAAATCAATTTTGTATAGTTTTACTTAATGGATTAGTTATTATGGATTAGATTAATAATTATTGGTCAGCAATCACAAAATTGGTTTGTAGTATATATTTAATTTATTAATGTTAAGTATAGTTAAAATAACTTCTTTTTGATTCGAATGCACTATGAATTATATAATTTTTAGTATTCAGGCAAGGAAAAATAGTCAGAAGAATAGCCTTATATGGCAATATAATATTAACCATATATTATAACGTAAGAAAATTTAAAATTTATTCAAATTATGACAATGAAGGCCTGTATTGTTTGTTGAAGTTTGGTAAAATATTAAAAAAAAACATTTGAAAGAATATGAGCTCAAATAAATGTCAATAGATGGCGATGGAGCATTATAAAGATAAAATAGGTATTAGGAGAAAATACCTAACATTTCGAACCAGCGATAAGTCGTTTCCAATAAATATAGCTCTTGATCTCCCGACGTATAGAATATTTGTACTATTGACGTATTTGTTAGGTCTACACCCTTTCTGTAAAAAAGATAGCACGGGCTTAAATTAATCGCATTAAATACCACCTAATAAAACCTATGTTTTGGGATCTTGAGAGTAGTATTGTGAAAATCTCTCTCTCTCTCTCTCTCTCTCTTTGAATCTCTGGTTAAGACAGTTCTGCTGTCCAGGTCTGAAACATGGAAGACGGCGAAATCGCTTAAATCCACAAACTCCAAGTTAAAAAAATGTCAATACTCTACAAAAATATCTTGTTTAAAACCTATAAATAAGTTAAATCAGTGTTATTATTATAGTTTTATGTACAATATCTAGACAAACAACTGAAACCCTAGAAATCCATTCAGAAATAATTAATTTATTAGATTTGCGATAAAAGTGAAGTGTTTAATAAATAAATACTATTATAGTATGATATAAAATAAATTAATAATATTGCCATATTTATAATTTTTTTTTTTTTTTAATTTTAATGTTTACAGTTATAAGATAATTTGATGCCATTTTAAAAATTTTAGCAAATTGTGGGTAGGCACTGTCTGAACAAGTATATAAACCTCTGAGACGTTAAAAACCTTGGTCTCGCCCGTGACCATGATCGCTATAAAGCATTCGAAACGTCGGGAACTAAAAATCAAAATAAAAACCCGAAAAGGTAGTTTCATTTAGAATGTCGAATATTCGCGTAAACCTAAGAAAGTATTAAATACTATTATGTCAAACAAATAAACAGATATACAAGACTCGGTTAAGCAAGATGTCCCCCTGAAGTAGAGTGTAGGGCACGGTAGTGGTCGCGGCGGAGTACCGCTGCCGCGAGCAGTCTGCGCGGCAGCGCTCGCACTGCACCGAGTCCGCCTGCTCCTCGCTAAGGCTTGCGTGGACATCGTCTCCCGGATACAGTGTTAATAATTTATCTACAATGTACATTATATCATTAATAATGTAAATGAAAATCATCTGCTCACATTACATTATTTTTTCATGTGCTATCCAGACTATAATTTATCTCTATGCCAAATTTCATCGATATCCGTTCAGCCGTTCTGACAAACAACAAGTAACAAACATCCACCCAAGCATACTATGACTACGAGTAACAGCTAAACATTTAACATTTCACAGTTATAGGTACTAATATTATAGGGGCGTATATTACTATTTAAGGGTGGCCACCCTTAACACCTCGGGTAATAAAAATTAGCCTACGACCTATTCTCAGACCTACTAAATATACACAAAAAAGACGTGTGGCACTCGGAGACTGCCGAAGTAAAGCTATTGCATAGCTGTTTTTATCAACTTATGCAATTATAATTATTTATTTATTTTATTTATGCACTATTTTTTTCCTTTGTTTTTTTTTCTTTGATATTAATTCAAATTACACTTTTTGAGCGTGGTGACCGATAAGAAAACAAATTCTTTTCTTTTATTAAATAAATGAAAAGTTAATATTGTTCAAAATATTTTTATTATCTATTGAAAAAAAACCGGATGTCCGCCATCTTGGATTTGAAAATGGACGTCATTTTCGCAATCAGCACCCCGAGAAACCTCGAATATGACACCCATGTCATTATTGAAAAAAAACTGTCGATCTACACGGAGAGAAAATTCTAGTTTAGGTAACCAGAATATAGTTAGCATAAGCAGATTGTCGTGTAATATATACGACAGCTAACTATTTTGTCGAGTTTACTAGAAAAATCTGGTAATAGCTTACAAGAATATTTAGCACAGTGAAACATAAAGCTGGTACACTTCATTAAAATTAATGTATAGTGTACAAAAACCTATTTGTATTAATTACATAATTTTTATTATAAATATAACGGAATCGGTATCGTTCGTAACACTATGCTTTATTTTCGAGATAACTAGATTTTTAGTAGAGACTATAGATTTTTATAGTGGCCATTAACAAATTGAATGCAAATATGACCAAGTTGAGATTTTATCAAACTACATATTTTTTACACTTTACTATATATTTTGTGTGTTTGTGTTCAGTTTACTATATTTTATATTGTTCAGTTTATTTTATTTTAGTAATTACAGCAATGTTTTATTCTTTGTTTCACATTATTTAGTAGGAGATTGATTGAACCTTTTAAAAATGTAAGGTAACTATGTAAGTTACCATGTTAATAAAAAGTTAAAATTTGTCAGTTTCTTCAAGAAAGTATTTTTCAACTAAACTGACAGATTTGATCTTTTCTTAACACACCGGTAACTATGTAAATTTTTTTAAAGATCCAATCAATCACCTATACGAAAACATAATATTACTACTATACTAATTAGACGAAAAAATAGGGGTGAAGGTACAATAACTTACAATAAGCTGCTTACAATCAGCTATATAGTAAGTTATTGTATCCTTGGATGTCTAAATTGACCGGACTACTACTAGGTAAATAATGTGAAACAAAGAACAAAACATTGATGCATTTTTTTAAAACAACCAATTGCAGCAGACTTGTAGTACAAGCCATGGACAACAAGAATTTTAAATAAAACAAAACAATCGTTTGTGACTTTATATTATTAAAACAAAACTGAGCTAGGCTCTTGTCGGTCTTAGATATTATTATATTGGTAACCTTAAAGTTATGTAACTTATATTTTGCATTGGTATGTACTCGGCCAACTGCCACGATTCTAAAAGTTGGTTGATATCCTTGTCCATCACAACACAAACAGTAGTAATTAGTAACTATAATAAATAATAATTAAAGTAACTATTTGTAGCACACCCGAACCGCACGCACGTTCCGTCCGAAAGAAAAATGAAATGATAACTTGACAAGACAAGCATAGTAGCCAGTCATTGCTGCCAACCAAAGTTCAAGCAAACCATCAATGATATTATCATTGCAAACCATACAATATATTTGGCAAATGTAAACAACGTTTCGTTTGCTAGACGATACTCATGTTACACAAAACATTATAGTCTGGTTAACAATATTATATGATATCTAGCTTATTTTAACAACTAAAGCAGTTAGAGACAACCTAAATATCGTATTGTTCAATTGACAGCTAGCAATAACAAACAAATTATGGAGGGTATACTTTACAATTATTGAAATGTTCTCTTTACATTAATAAAATGTACTTTTAAATAGCTGTTAGCATTGGTTACTAAAATGTGTTTACTAGAACATTCTGGTATTTATTAAAATACGATTATTTGTTGTTAAAAGTCAATCTGGTAAATTTAACTTAATTCTGTTTCTATAAACTAGAATGATATTTACAATACGTTCTGGTAGTATTGTTAAAATAATTTCTTTCCGAGTAAAATCGATTTATTAATCTACAGCGACATCTATATTAATTATGGGTAACGTCAGACTTAAACAACACCAGTACAAGTAAACTAAAAGATAAACCATAGGAATTATGATGTCGCGCTACTCGTCGCATCACGCATGACAGGTGTTAGGTTATTTTCGATACGGAATTTCTGGATTCGGTCTCCACGCTTAAGGCCCGCGATAGAAGCTATGCAATTATAGCTTAAAAAATCATAAAAATCCATTGAGTACGTAGTAATAATAACTCAACGGTCAAACCGTTTCGGAGGAGTTCGATAACAAACACTGTGACACGAGATTTTTATATATTGGATAAATATTTTGTTACACGAGCCTGTATGTTTAGTCAGGCAGGCGAGGTGTTCAAGCGAGCAGTGTAGTGTTCCGCGCCGCAGTGGCGGCAGCGTGTGCGGCGCGCACAGGCACAGCGCTCGCACCGCCTCGCTGCGACACGCGCCCACGCAGTGTGACCACTGCCCCGCCAGCTCACCCGCACGTCTCATACGACATCCCAGCTTTAGATATAATTATAATTCTTACCATGGGTAATATTATAAAAAAGAATAATTAAATTAATTCTATATTTGTCATTAGTTCTACAATTATCTTGTGTTTTGTAGTGTTTAGTGATTTATACGTATTCACTAAATTAAATTAACTGCCTCAGTAGTATTGTGGCTAGCATGTACGGCTGCTGTCATGGGTTCGAGTCCCAGCTCGGGCCGCACGCGAACATACAGACACACAATTCTCACCCATTCATCACTGTGACGCAGCAAAGAGTCGGCGGCTCTCACTGACCGCGCGCGAAGTCGCACGAATACCGCAGCGGAGTGTGCGGCTGGTACCACGGTCATCACGCCCGAGCGAAATGTCGGGTATTCCCACCCGTCAAAAATGAGCACCTAAAATAAACTCGACTTAAGATGACCGGTCTAGACTTTATCTTATACCGCCCCATTGAAATACTCTTTTTAGCGTTCAGAAATACCTACAAGATTTAGAATTGGCGGCGGGCAATTTTTGAATTGCCGCTCCCAGCTCCCTAGATAGATAATATTGATGAAAGTTAGAGAAGCTTTAGTTTTATTAGAGTAAGAGTAGTCTCCTACCACGTGCGTGTACCTTATTGTGGTTAACATATAATATTATTTTAGTAGCCGTTATAGTGCACAAAGAGCACATACTTACTGCGCTTTTAAACCTTTAATTATAAAAATAAAAATAGTGAATACTACCCAAACATCAGACGACGGAATTTACAGTGTGCTCGGAATGTCAGCTTTATGGATTTCTATGTACAATGTGATCGACTCAGGTCAAATCTAGCATTATTTTCTGTCTGTCTGTCTGTCTGTGACTGAAGCACGAGAAAACCGCACCGGACAAATTTTTATGGAATTTGGTATGATGATACTCGGTTATCCGGGTCAGGATATAGAATACTTTTTATTGCTGGAAAATATCTAATTTTTTTGAAATCTCAACTAACCGTTACAAACCGCCTTTAAAACATCACACGGTATGTGAAACCTAAGAATTTGGTTTCCGGTACTTAGAAGAATGGCAAAGTCGCGGGAAATGCTCATAAATAAAAAAATTGTTAATTTAAGAGTAACTTACATCAAACCCATCACGAACCCGCCGCACGTAAGTGATATCATCTGGATTTTCTCTCACCACCACCGTGAGTCCACTGTCTTGTCCCACAAAATTTGTTTTGTGAATAGAATTATTTCTATCCATGGGACTAGAATATAAAATAATTATGTAAGTAGTATCTTACTCAACACATTTATGCAATTATTATTGTTATTTTTCTTCTACTGCAAACTAATTGTTTTGATTATGTTAAACTAGTTTTTACTGAGCTAAGCTAAGTTGTTTTCTTTTAATCCAAGATGTAAGCTATATGTATTTATAATTTCATTCGAATCAGTTGTCAGTATGCAGTTAAACTTAATCTTAGAAACATACACTCAAACAAACAAAACTTGTTCTTAATAGCTACCTTCATTACTGGCTATCATTTAAAAACATCTTACAAAAATAAACTATAGAAATGAGAAAAAATCTATCACCCGAGCGGAGTGAGAACGAGCGACTAGTGAAATGTAATGGGCTTAGTATGTATGCAGCGTTTAACGTCCCACTGTTGTGTACGGACCTAGGTACTTTTAAGGAGATCAGGGCATAGTCCACCACTCTAGCCAAGTGCAGGTTAGTGGACTCTGGCGCGACCTTAATACATATATTAAAACTAACAAACCGGCCCGCATCGCTAGGCGTAAGTTAAAATAAATAAACGGTTTTAATTTTCCAATAAAATAATAGTTGCCTAAGCTACTCCTTATAACATTAGGTATCTGCTAGTGAAAGTCCCGTCAAAATTGGTCCAGCTGCGGAACAAATGGACAGGCTGACACTGAAAACTTTAAAAATTGACTTTTTGATGTAAGTACCATATATATACTTTTTTATGCATTTAGTGCAAAACGGTTAATTTGAAATTAAAAACAGACACTTCAATTTTATTTATATGTTCTGATGAGTTTCGTACTAAAAAAACTTGAAATATTATATACGCACTGGTATCTCGCATTAAAAACGCAACAAAAACCCGCATTCGTGATGCGCTTTGCAAAGATGCGTTCACAATGTACACGTCGGGCTTGCCAGCCACAACGTACCAGCATCTTCATACAATCTGGTGTTAGCTGTAAGGAAATAACTAAACTACACACACTGCCAGTGTTTCGTTAAAATGGTTTAACTAATTCGGAAATTACCTTACAATTTTTAATAGTTATTTAACCTAATTTAATAAGCTTAGTGTAGAGTATGCGGATATCCAGGAAGCTTAGTTATGTCATGTAACAGACAGAATCAAACATAAAATATATGTGTAAACTTTAACGACATTAACTATACGTATTACAAGTAAACTTCGGTTAGGCTTTTAAGAAAAAGCTCATTTAATCTCATTTAATCAAACCTACGAATACAAAAAAATCGTAGTTTCCGTAAATCATACTTGTAAAGCAGACGAAATCTAATATACCTATATTTCAATCGAATCATAAACCCTTACCATTACCCTCATGGTTTCAAGGCCGCTAGCAAAAAAAAGTTAAGAAAAGTATCCTATGTTACTTCTAAATCTCCAAGAATATGTGTACAAAGTTTCATGATGATCGGTTAAGTAGTTTTCGCGTGAAAGCGTAACAAACAAACTTACGTTCACATTTATAATAGTATAGATGTTAAAAATTAGAATAAACTTTCGAAACAATAATAAAAGCCGGCTAACTAGTAAACAAAAAGAATCATCCAAAAGATAAAAATACTTAATAATGTTAAAATCAAATTAATATGTAAATACAATGATATTTTAACTATAGGTATGTTATGAGCGCGCAATCGTGAAAACTCGAAAACGTCCTAATTAGGACGTATTGCCTTTAGTCTGTGTCACCGCATGGCGACGAGTGGTACGCTGCTACAAAATTAAAAAAAATGCCATCCTGTGTATTTAGGAAATGCACCAATTATGATACCAAAGCTAATAAAACACAAGGGATCTCATACCACATGTAAGAACGCAGTATACTTCGATTTATTAATATATTTCAATTATTTGCCTAATATTCTGATATGTCATCGGTCGCTAGAGTCTAGACTTATGTTTGTTTACATTGACGCGCAATTGACAACACTAGCTGTCTCTTTTTTTCTTATTGATTTTATCGACAGACCTATCCCCTTTCTATCATTTTGACTTGTAGTGAAATGAAAAGTGTGTATGTGTGCAGCGCGGAACACTTTTTTCTGTCGTTAGTGAGCGTATAACATATCTGCAGTTAAAATATCATTGGGTAAATATCTATTATAAAATTTTATTACCTGGTACAATATGTGAGTGATATTAGTATTATGGATAACCCTTTTGAGGTAGTTTAGAAATCGGAAATCGTACTCGAAATTTTCTCGAGAATGAAGCGCACCAAAAGCAAGTAAGTTTTGTTTTATACCCTTCAAAGTGTATGTCTTGTTTTGATCTAAAGAATATCTAAAAAAAAAGGACGAATTGAGAACCTTCTCCTTTTTAGGAAGCCGGTTGAAAACAGTGTTATTTTTAATTATTCTTCCGTAACGCCTTTATAATTTACTTAGCAATCGCCCATCACCGTGGGCTTAGCATAAGAAATAGCTAAGGCGTTGGAATTAATGTTAATTTATATCTCTGTTATTTCTTTTCACGGGACGAATTCAGTTAAACATTAGTTCTGAATGATATGTCTTGTAATGAACAGTAAGCAGCAGTATAGCAATCAGAATGCGTCGGGCACATTGAGGTGTTTGGAAAGAGTTTTCTATTGCATTTGGATTCATGGAAACCATTTAAATCATAGAAGGCACTATATAAATTCGAAAGTTTGAAAAATGAATTTGGTTACTCATTTGCACCAACTGAACGAATCTGGATGAAATTTGCCATAGTTATCTGTCCATATAATAATATTCTAACTTAGTCTTATCTGTACATTGAATATTTAATGGAAATTCTTGTTGAAATAGTAATTATTATCGATATAGAAGCCGAATCTATAGATTTTGGAATTTTTGTCTGTCTGTCTGTCTGTGACCGCATCACGAGAAAACCACTGGATAGATTTTGATGACATTTGGTACGATGATAGCTTGTTATCCGGGTCAGAATATAGGATAATTTTTACCGTTGGAAAATTTCTCATTCCTGAGAAATCTCAATTAACCGTTAAAAACTGGCTGTAAAACATCACACGGTATGTGAAATCTAAGAATTTTTTTAAACGCGAGCGGAACCGCGAAAAATGGTATTGAATTATAATTTGGAATAGCCTATATGCTCCTAGTTAATAATAATAAAAAATCTTACAATAATTGAGCATATTTATTCAGTGAAGAGCGACTGATTACATTGTAACTGCAAACGGCAATTGCGGGGAAGTCGATGTGCTGGACCGGATGCTGCACGGGCAAGGCGGTCATCGTGAGACGCGGCATACTCCAAAACCACATAATATTATAGACCGTTATCGCTAGCCCGCAAGTCATCGATACTGCAAGTACGGTCAGGTAGCACCATCTAAATAAATTATATATTTATTATCTTAGAATAATAGGTTATTCTAAGTTAAAATTTGTAACATCGACCATTTACGATCTTGACAAGTTATCTTAGTGAGTAAATAAACAAACTTATCTTTGTATTAAGCCTTATTAGAACTTTATAAATCATTATGCCTATATTATTATTACTACGTATCTAACTGCCTCGGTGGTGTAGTGGCTAGCATGTACGGTCGCACACGGGGAGGTCCTGTGTTCGAGTCCCGGGTCGAGCCAAGTTTAGTTATTGAGTCCTTCTGTTTCATAAGCCTCAGTAACAGCCCGGAGTTGGGAAGTTGGCAGTGTGTAACCCCCGAGCCTTAGAGAGCACATAGAGCCGTCGGTCCTGCGCCTTAACTCTCACTGGTCGTGTCGAGCATTCGCCCCACCGGAATATGAGAGTGATAAGGAACAGAGAGTGCACTTGTGTTTGCGCGTACACTTGTGCACTATAATATCTCCCGCGCCGTTGGCTAGTCTCAATGAGATTGGCCGCCGTGGCCGTAATGGGCCGGGAGGGCATTACTACGTATCTATGTCTCTGTCTGACTAAGATGAAGTTAAAAATTAACAAACAGATTTTCATACGGTTTTCACACATATGATTCATGAGAAAACATTAGGTCTTTAATTAATCAAGGTTCTATATAAATTATTATGAAGGAAAAAAATACCGAATCGAGACAAAAGGTCAATTTACTTACCTAGGGACTGATTCGACAAAACTTTCGACACAAAAACAAAGAATAAGTACCTACCTCAAAGGCCTTGGGTTATTTTTATCCCTTATAAAGGCAACGCCTTCGACAGAACAATTTTTACAGAACTCCAGCAACGCATCACGGAAGCTCTTTCTTAATCTGACTTCAAAACGAGACGCCCCCTTAAGCCCGAATCTAAAAGGCCGTGATACATTTAAGGGTGGTTTCCTTACTTTTTTGTACCACAAGTACGGATCGACAGTCCGCATTGTTAGGGGTTAGAAATAAAATTGACTAAACTTTGTCACGTTCGTGACAAATGCACTTTATATGGCGATTGAATTATTAATTTGAGGGCGAGGTTTTATGCACACTGATAAAAAAGTATAATAATAATAATAACACTCACAAACACATTGTTACTGTAAGTTTAAAATTGCAGTGTTAAGAGCGAAAATATTCCATATTATATATTTTATATTAACGATTCACCCTCGCACAATTTCGAACCCATATATTATACTTTTTGATGCTTCGTAAAATCTATTACAGATCAATCAAATTTAAGTGTCTTTTTACTAAATATAGTATATGAAATTATATTCAGTCCGTATGAGAAAAATAATAAAATGTTTGTCTGTCGGAACGTTTAAACAATTAAAAGGTTAGATATTAAGGAAATAAAAGATTGTATAAAGGACGTAGACTTATAAAAAAGATTGTCCAAAAGGCAATGGCCGATTATCATGCGAGAGATGCCGCAGGTAAGCACTAGTTTAATAAAAAATAAAACACACGTGTTCTTGCGGTAACTCTTAATTTCAACATTTATTTAGATTTTAATTTACATTTAAAAGGTTCGAGATGTTCATACATAGCTTTATATTTTATACATCAATACAAGAATATATTCATATCATAATGTTGGTAAATATGAATTGATTTATACTTTATAGTTTTAGTTTGAAATAAATATTTTATTTGCAATACAAAAATAAAATTGAGTAATAGTTATACATATATGTATACATAAAATATCTTGGAATATAAAGACAAAATTAATATATAAGTAGTAGTATGTATGTATGTATGTACAGCCAATACGTGTTTACGTCATAAAGTTAATACTAAGACGTGATAGCACTTCTAGATGTAAATAGCATCAAAATAATATTTTACATATTATACAGACCTTTGAAAATGGTCTTCACTAGTATATTACAAAGTCATTCGTACCACTTTAAATATATAATAAAAATCTTCTTAAATCTTAAAAGATACTTATTAGATTTCGAAATAAATACATACATATAAACTATATACATTGTTACAAAAACCAATTAATTGTGATGTTTTACCTCTTACTTTACTTTTTTACAGTCGGTTAATTAACTTTTAAGACGTACATAATATAAAGTCAGTATAATTCTACTAATACTGCTTAGGTATCATAAATAGTACTTATATTTGAACTTATTAACTGGCTTCCATTAAATGAAAGCTATCGGTAACTTAAAACTATGCACTGTGCACCTTTGGCGTCAGGAATTAACAATAAATAAAAATAACAATTTTCTTACAAACAAATTCTAACTTAACAGTTTAATAAAACAATAGCAAAAACTATTTCGTAAAAGCATGAAGAAATTCGATATTCTAAATCAATTTTGATTGCTTCCCATTTTTAAAATTTTCATTAATTAAATACGTACTTACAGAATCCTAAGAAAAGTCAATTGTTTTATACAACCACTATCTACCACTACCTTAATATGTACTATGTTAATTTTATAGATATTCCTCTGTGGACTCTAATCTTTATAATATTTTATAATTATAATCCCTGATTTCACAGATAGAAGAAAAAATATTTAAATTTGCGTTTTCGCAGACTATGTTCCTATTTAGCGAAAAATACTTAAAATTTCGTCTCTTTACTTTAGGCGAAAATAACAAGAAATTTGTACATTGAACTAGCCCAGAAAAAGGTAATAAATGGCATTATCCAATATTAACTCCTAGTTATCGTAATTAAATCCGGACCCTCACCACTTTAAACAGGTAGTTTAAGAAGAATATTTTTGAAGTCGAGAATGCGATGGTCTTCAATCAAAAACCTAGCACGGGCTGTAGGCCGGGATCCGCGGGTCGAACTATGCGACGACTTAATATCAAGGGTCACAGATACCCAAAAAAAATTATCATGGAGAACAGCACAATAGTTGCTATATTTACACCTATTTGAGATGAATTCGACAGTATGCCTTTCCCTGAAAAACCAATTTATGATTCATTAGCATTCATTAATATTACCTACTTAATATATACCTTATACCTAGGGTTTTTAAACTAGCCAACAAGCTACAAACTGCTTGAGCTTGGAAAGTCGTATTGCTCAGCAAATATAAGCAAGACAATAAGCAAAATTTTTATAGTGTCACGTAATTAAATTATATTTAGTATTTTTTAAAGTTTGTATATATATGTAATATGTATGTACATTTATATGTATATATGTTTTTGTTTGTATTTTATGTGTACTTGTAGTTTGTATCTACACTGCACTTAATGTTTACTATTATTTCCTTCTCACGCTAAAGGTAGAAATCTCTTAAAGAGATAAGTCATCTTATGTACACAATGTCTCCGCTTTATTTTTATGTCTGTTTTTTTGGGTTATTTTCGCAGGTCACATCGCGATCGTACCTAATGGAATGTTGGTGAAGACTCTGGCGGTCCCCGGCGACGCAACACTCCAGTCACCTCGTGACCAAGACATCAACCCTGTCGACACGACGGGTGAAAAATAAAAAGTAATCACAACTTGTGATCGCGAAATGACCCATGAAAATATTGAGACTACTAAATTCTATTAATAATGCAAAATAACTGACGTTATAAGAAACGTTTAATAAATAAGGCACCTGAGGCAAATAACGCCCAACGACCACTTCGGCCACGGATGACGCTATTATAAAAACTGCTCCGGCGTAGTTTTAAGTTATTTTGATTGATTCTTATATAATTTTACATTTGTATTATTGTGGTGTTAACTACCCTTCATGTTTCGTTAATAGTCTTCGTCTATTTACGTAATTTTGTGAAAAACGTTCATAATGACAGTAACGTCCACTTCGGACAACAATGCCCAGTCATATGACCGTTGGCGCTATTGACCAATACACGGGCGTTATTAACCATCACGTGGGCGTTTTTATATGATGATAAAAAATAAAAATAAAACAATACCTAAATTATTGTGAATTCTAATAGCTCAAGTTCATTTTTAAGTAAAATTGTTTAATACTGACTGTTATTTTTACTAAGTAAGAATTATAAGTTTCTTGTTAGAACATAGCTGTTGTCATCAATGGGCGTTATTCCACTATCTCAGGGCGCTATTACCCTTTATTGTTTAATAACGCCCAATGTAGGTTTAAATTATAATCTTATTTTTATGCAAACGCAGCCGCCAAGTTATTTGTTTTTATTAATATTCATGGTTAAACTAAAGAAGTTCAGTTAAAAATGATTGTAACAAAAGTTGCAGGTTGATTTATGCTGGGGTAGAAATTTTAGTTTTTTATATTAATTGTGGATTTTTTACATTCCTTATATTTATTTTAATAAAGAATTGTATATATGACTGCTATATTTTACTAAATATATATGTGTAACCTAGACGCAAAAAACGGGCGATATTAAACATAGTATGTTTAATAACGCCCAAGAAAACGTTTTTAATAACATGTTATTAGCACGGAAATCATAAAGGGTTACACATCTTATCTCTTTTATTTCGATTTTGAAGACTATGCCGGATCTCTTAATCTAGTTACTTGTTCCATTTAAATAACAATTATAGAAAAAAATAAACTTTTTTGTTAGGTGGAGTTATTACCCTCAGGTACCTTATTATACGTACATAATATAATATTATATTGATAGAAAAAATAGGATTTTATGTAAAAACCTAATATTAACGTAATTGACTTATTGCTTATTTGAAAGTAAATCTGTAAAGGCGAATCACACCGAACTGTATATTGTATCATTAATTACAGTGTAATTGTGATAAGTCGATGGTGTTATTTTTCTAAAAAAAAATAAAAAAATATCAAGGTAAATTGTTTTTTTTTGTATACCTAATACTTACATCGTACAGCAAGTGTTTTATAGCAGCAACAATCGCGTATCCTGACGTATCTCACGCAATCACGTGCGATGGGTTTACATTTATGCGGACCGACGTAGCAAGTGTGTGGTAACCAGCGGAAAGGTTCTTGCACGTACTGACGCTCACAGCAGCAGTGGTCAGCTAGGACCCTCGTCTCGCAGTATTCCATTTCACGACGAGAACACGTGCCGCAACCTGGTAGTTCTGGAACTGGAAGGAAAATTGTATCAATATATGATTCATCACAAGTGTCGTTAATGGCGACAACTGGTAATGTGGCTTCCTGTTTGAAAGACAACGGTATTATTAAATTATGTCATAAAACGACAGGTGAATATTTGCATTAACTTAAAACCACCACAACGTATTTTGATAAAATTGGCGAAAATCTTTTTGGTTTACCGAATAATATAACTCAACTCAACTAAAATGATAAATAAACGTACCTACATCTAGTAAATATTTATGAACTTTTAACGAAAAGTAAGTTAATAGTAGTTACAAAATATATGATTCAATCAAAGCATCAACTTAAAAATACTCGAAATTTGAAGGATAAGAAGAACTTAATTTTGTATTCCCATCACTCCCGGACGCAACGCCTTCACCGTCGCATTCTAATGACATAAGAATGGCATATCGCGTTGTGTAACTAGCGTCACTCGAACAATAGCAAGTGTCTAGTCGGTTCTTACAAGCAAAATTAAATTTGCAATTTGGCAACGATTGATATCATTTGGAGTTATTGTTATGCGGAGCATGCCTTCAATTTTAGGCTGTTAGTGTTTAAGTTCTCTATGTATCATCAACAGTTAATAATGATTTAAGTGTAGAAGTATTTCTTTCTTTAGTATTTAAAGGTTCTGTGCTCTTTAGTTCTCGTCCAAAGAAAATTAGAAAATAACACTAGAAAGCCCGTACAAAACTGATAAAAAATTTGTAACTAGTCTATTTGAATAAAGTACCTATAATTAAGTTTAATTTAAGATGAATTTTCTAGGGGAAATGAATAAGAAAGTTAAGAAATTTACCAGAAAATACTTAAATCAAGCCAATTATAGGTACTGCATAATGATATATATTGGAAAAACGTTCCGTTTTATTTTGTTAGGTTTGGTTTTGATTGCTTCTTGAATGCAGCCGTAGTACGCATGTCAAGTGCAAGGGTACTAGATATTGATTACTCTATTTTACTCCGATGCTATCGAAAGCTAATATCGCATCTCTGATAAATATGTACCAAACATTACAAACGGTATCTTGAGACGAACGTGAGCGAAGCGAGAGTTAGTCGTTAGAAATATATAATAGAATATAATTTAACTAATAGGTATTTTCAAAAAAAATGACATAAGTACATATTAAACTTAACTGCGAATTAAATATTTTATTCTATTCTATTAATATTTCTACAGTATTTTTAATGTTCCCTTAGAAAATTAGATAAATTATTATTATTATCAATATAAAAAAAGCAAAATAAATCACTGTAACAGTGGCAAATTGAAGGCTGCGCGATTTCTAGCAAAAAGTAGAGTCACTCGTGCGTGGTTTTAGGAAATGTACTTGTTAAAAGCTGTATCAATGAACGATGACTTTGAAATGGATTAGATAAAAAACTTTAAATTATACTTTATTATTGAACTAGCTGCTGTTTGATGGCTTATGCACACATATTTTTGTTTAGCCTGCAACTGGTAATCATGACTTTACGTACAAGTACCTAAGTGCTTGTTTACCAGCTTATTATGTATATATGTGGATCTGATAGAAAGAATAAATGAACTTACTTACCTACTCTCTTTAATTTATTTACTTAAATTTATTAATCATTTTTTTATAAGTATATTTTGACGTGACAACGTCTTAAATTAGGTTGCGGCTGGGAGTCACTTATGAAAAAGTGTAACGCTCGGTAACGTTACGATGAGTCACCGAACGAGAGAGAGGCCCGCCGAATGCCTTGCGTCTCTCTCCCACTCAACTATTAAAATATATTTCTATAGTTAAAATTTGTGCAATTCTTATTTTCATTCAATTCCTTGTTCCTATTGTGCAATTTAATTATATTCATATCAATAAATATTCTACCGAGAAAAAGACGTTGTCACGTAAAATCTTCGCCCGTAAAACCGACTTTACAGGCAACCATTTTTTATAACGTTCGTCATAACTTAAAAAAACTGATATTTATAAAAACCTCATCATAATTTAAATATGTAAATATACATATTACATCTACAATGTACCTTTATAACGTAACGCTGCATGCTTCTTTTGCGGGAAAGACAGAGCGAGCTACCTACATGATTTACCTTTTCATTATAACTTTACATTAAACTTGGGTGTCGTTGTAATGTCTTATTTTAAAATTTTTAAATAATAAGATACATAGATATAATCGCTAAGCTAAGAACATCACTAGAGGGCGGTACTAAATGACGAGGCAACGTATTAAGGTTTTAAGGAAAATTGGTACTCATAAGTAATTAAGTATAGCAAATACTTGGACTTTTCTATACATCCTTCTAAAATTCCTTCGCCAGATAAGCAAAGACGACTAATAAAAATATTTAGGTATTTTGTAGCTTCAAATAAACATTCGCCAGTTGCAGCAAGAATACTAACTTAAATAAAGCTAACTAATAATAAAGCTAGTTATCACTTACTAACACATACATACTATCCGAAATTAATATTTTAAGTTTTATTGACAATAAAAGTGTTTGATTTGTAAAAGATTCTTTAACAATTTTTAAAAAAGAAAATCTTTTTTTAACCGGTATAGAGTTAAAGTATTACGAAAATAACGTAACATCGGCATCATAGCAATAATATTGGTTTCAAAAGTGTCTTAAATCGTGAGAGAATATTGAACAAGAGCAAACCCGCAATTTAAATATAATATTTTTCCCAAATGGCTTAAAGTAAAATTAGTTAAATAAATAATTATAAGTATATATGGGCTCCGCCCGCGTTCTATTCACTATCCAAATCATAAAAAAATAAAAGTTTGGTCTACAAATAAAAAATAAACAATCTGGAGGGGACTACCCTTATCACCTAGGCCCCTAGGGAAATAAAAACAGCCTACGACCTGTTCTCAGACCTACCAAAAAAAACACAAAAATCGGTCCAGCCGTTTTGGAGGAGTTTGATACAAACACTGTGACATGAGTTTTTATATATAATGTATTAGAGAAGATAACGTACGTCATTCCAACAGTCAAACAATAGTACCTATACTTCCTCTGCGACAAACACACCACCACGCCCACGCGACCTTCAGCTCTGTTTGGATCAAACCTTATAATTTGCAAAGTACACCCACTATCAATTACGACCCTCGAAAATTAATATGTACGTACGAATATGATAAAATTCTTATTAAGTATGACGTATGCTAGAAAACAAGTATAGTGTGATAATAAAATTCGCTTTGTATTCTCTTTTATTTTCTATGCCAAAATATTACTGAATAACTTTCGTTGTGTATTATAATTATAATAAGTAAATAATATTTTACCTTATTTAATTAACTTTTGAAATACGTATAATTAAAAATTGGTAATTGCACAAGAAGCGAAGAAAATCTATATTCTACTGATTTGTAACTAGATTTTTTTTCGCGAATTCGTACTTTGCGTTAGATCGTTTGATGTCTCTCATATTGAAGACTGGCCTGAGCCCAGCAGTGGGACATTAAAACAGGTAATAAGTAATACATTTTTTGATACAAAATTATAAGCGTCTTGACGTGGCTAACGCCACTGACATTTTAATAATTAAGTAATACTCGTATACCAACCACTTTATTCACACACATACCTTCACTAAAAATATAAATAGTATCGAAGATAATTTTTATTATAACAAAAACTTCTTACTTAGCTTAAGAATAGAATTCTCAACCTCCTTCAATTGTCCTAGACGTTTGCAAAAACTTCACTAAAACACTGATTTATATGAGATAAGAATATTATGAATCAAGAGATTACGACACCTTTTCTCTTGCAAATACACTAATAAAATTATTCTTTATTATATTTTAGTGCTAATTTTAAGTAGAAAGTCTGATTTCTAAAAACATAGTCTCTACATTTGCAAACGGAAACATTCCGTTACTTTCACAATGCACTTCGTTCAGCTCCTCGAGTCCTCACTATGCATTTTTTTGAATATTAATTCACGTGAAGATTTTTTTCCCAATGAATATTTTATAAAGACTGTTTTATTTATCACAACTTGCTATACTTGGAAGTTGGATTATGGTTTTAACTATGCCCACCCCGTACCCTAAACATACTAATGCTAGGGTAGGGGTGGGCTAATTAGCACCTAATTAAAATTAACTCGAACTCTAAAACACACAATCTTCCCGACCGATTTTGGCCACAGCGCGGCGACCAAAGTTATTGAAACTATCATTGGGGTTATAAAAGACCTGTATCATTGGAAACTAAGTATACTGAGGAGGAGTAAATCACAACGAGTTTCTCAATTCTGAACTGTTTCTGAGGCTTACTAAACAGAAAAACGCAATAACTAAACTTAGCCCGAACCAGGAATCGAACCTAAGGCGTCCTTGTAGGAAAGTATACAAAAGTCGCAAAACTAATATCTACAAAATAATTATTTTCGAACCAAATAAATAAATATTGACTACAAATTCGTAAATCTCAAGGTTGTCATGCAATTTTTTTCAAGAAATCGTAATTAAATATACAGTAAGTTTTTATTCGTTCAAGGTTTCTCTTGCCGTTGTATTTATTCTTGCTTTATAATAAATATTACAGTTACGAAACAGTGTTTATTGATTTGCCGGTTAGTCATTTCTTAATGGAAGACCTATAGGCTATAAGCCTATGATTTTCATTAGTAGACACGGTATATAGGTATATTCTCTATTATTTTTTATACTCTAATATTTTTTTGGTTTTATTTCTAAAAGATATTAGAATATTATAAAATGAAAAGAATATATAAAGTGTAATAAATTAAATATTTTAATTTTCATTAAATTACTGAGAGGCTACGCACTTACAAAACAACTGTATTAAAAGTACATATAAATTTTAAGCCTTTATGAATAATATTATTACAATATATCTTAATTTTAGCTAACCTAATGACAACTATAGTTTTTTGTACAGTGTAGAGTTCTGGTATAAGAATTCCTTAAACTTTAAAATAATATTTATTAATATATACCTATATAGTTTTTACTGATGATTTTTAAATAATATTTTCCATCTAAAATAAAATGAGACACCTAAAATCAGTCAAGTAATCTAATACCGTACGTCGGCTTCCCTTTAAATATATAAGAAGGGTACTGTCATCGATCCAGGAGTGAATGAGGAAATGTAGCAAGTACTCGAGGGTGCCGCGATGACATCATCGTGGTCCTTTTATATGCACATAGTTTATCGTTACTTAATACTTATGCTTTATTCTGTTTATAGTAACTGCGCACTTGTTTATTGTTAAATAAAATTAAATTATTAAGAATCTAAGAAAGTATTATTAAATTGTGTTAATCTGGTAATTTAAAATAAAATTAAGCTTTTAATCTGTAAGCTACAAAACTTATTTAAAAAATATACAATTTAATTTTACTATTTTTCACTAATGAAACGGGTAAGCGTATCCGCGGGCAAAATTTATGCATAAAATATAAGTGAAATCACGATAGTTAAGGTTTTCCTTTCTAGTGAGAAGTTATTTAAATTCAACTTACGCAGCAATATCTATACCTATCGATATTAAACGTAGTGTATGATCATACATACCTAATTGTGTATTTTGTAATAGCTGATTTGCGAGTTGCAAACAACCCTCTCTATAACCCTAGATCTATACTATTCGACTATTTCACTCTTATGTAGATTTTAAAATAGTTTTTTTTTTTAAACAATTACCAATAAAAATGGTTGACGAAGTAGTCAGACACTCTATTTATTCAGGATTTCGGTATAATATTTTATAGATTACTTGAAGGCCTATATTTTTAAATGACGCGTTTAAAAGCGAATCAATGGTGTTCCATAGCCTTGATGACATGGCTAATAAGTAATGAGCTCATCCAATTAGCGGACGACATTTGATTGCAGGATAATTGTAAGGTGCAGGGCTCAACGGCTGTGAATGCTTGCTTTGTTAGTCGTGCGAGTATAAACGCGATAAATAGTTACTACAATGCAATTCAGAATCATAAAAAATAGTTTTGCACTAGATAAATACTTACAAACTGACTGACTTAATCAAACCAAATATTATTGATCTAGCGACTCGTCCTCGCTTCGATCAGCTTCTCTAGGTAGTGATTCCCATACAAAAAGACGGTTCTGAACTCTTTGATTTTACAGCAGTTTTTTGGAATATTCTCTTTTTTATAAGAAATAATAAAAAATAAAAAAAGTAAGTACCTAGGTATATTCAAGTCAGTTTAGCTGTTTGTAGAGTTTTAGCGGGACTAACGAACATAAATTGACTTTTATATACATGAACATCTCAATGCTATTGAGTATAAGTAATAACGTTACTTTGACTACCATGAATTATTATCGATGAATCAGAAATTATAAATAACATAAATAGTATGCAAAGACCCTTCTCGTGTAAGGAGAGTTTCACCAAAATCATTAACTTAGCTAACAAGTACTACATCGTCTATTGTTTGAATCTGTTTCAAGGAGTTAATTTAAAAATCTTGTGTGCTTTATCTTAACCGCCGTAAGACGACACCTTCTTAATCGGTTCTGCAATTAAAGAATGCGAGCCGTCATATAATTTAATTCGCGTGTGTAAATTGAGAGCCATCAGTCGCCCTAACATGACGCGGCGCTATACCAAAGCTAAGTGGCGTAAGATCATTGTCAACTACACCATTATTACGTGTAATATTCACGACTTACTCTGGCTTACTCGAACGCGTCTATAGGGAAGCACATTATATCAATATTATATCCAAGAATGACACTTTTACTAACAGTAACATACGCGTAACTCAAAATCATAGTCTATCTGTGTACTAAATCTCATTTTTTGTCCAGCTATTTTAGCATGAAGGAGTAACCAACATACACACTAACATATAACTTTCATAATAAGTGTGAATAATATATACCTACATAACTATAGTAAAATTTTGAAAAAACTTTGAACTTTGTTTTTGAAAGTCTTTATTATTGACTAGCGACTCACCCTCGCTTCGCTCGGGTTCGCCCCTAGGTAAGTGTTGTATATATTTACTTCGCACCCGGTATATACTCGTATTTGACTTGATTATATGAATTGCACGCACCATGGCAACGGTCATAACATGATACGTCAAACGCCGTTAATTGTATAATGTTGTTTTAAATTTCCTTTTTAACAAAAGTTAATTTTTAAAAATCTTGACAAATTATATATTAAAACCTTCCTGGAGAACCATTCTATCTATTGGTGAAAACTGCATGAAAATCGGTGCAGTAGATTTTGAGTTTATCGCGAACAGACAGACAGACAGACAGACGCGGCGGAGGACTTTGTTTTATAATATGTATAGATACAGAGGCTGAATTTATAGTTTTAAGAGTTCTTGCCTGTCTGCCTGTCTGTCTGTGACCGCATTACGAGGTAACCACTAGACAGATTTTGATTTTTAAATCGAATTGGAACTACATACTACTAGTACTTACCGTGGTCACATTTCCCCTGTTAACTCTTAACTCAAACATGTAACGTGCTTAAAATTACTTCAAATTGCGCATTTTGTATGGAATGTACGTAATATTCTTCATTGCATTGCATACTCGTGTGCAACCTTTTGAATATAATACAGTTTTTTTATAATAAATAACAAACTACAAAATTTTGCGTAATTAACATAGATTGTAATAAATTTAAAATCATTTGATATGATAGAAATTTAGTAAAATTATACTAAAGCGAAATATGTACCACCATTAAATATTTTTTGGAAATTGTTAGGTACCTACGTGTGCGCAATATATAACAATTGTACCTACGTGTCCAAAACAAAAGTTATTGTTATAGTTAAGATTTTCTTTTATCTGTCTGTTTGTTTGTTTGAGTGTTCATTAGATATTATCTTAGGTATGTATTTTTTTTCTATATGTTGAGTAATTTTGGCCCTACTGGCCGGGCAGGCTGACAGAAGTTCCTCCCTAAAAGTAGAACATGAAGCTCGAGGGTGTAGCTTCGTAAAGGCGCCTCTTGCGAGGTTCGGACCACGGCCACCAAGCTATCGGAATGATATTATCTGGTGTATCGCCAAAGATACAATCGTAATAATGCAAGCGAGCATATAAGGAGCGAGTGTAAGACCCTTGTTTTGTACTTTTTACGTGTAATTTAAAATTTGTAAAAACAAAAACGTTTTTGTACATTAAATAATGGGATAATTTCATGTAATTTATTAACATCGGACTTTGAATATACATATTATAAGATCATTTACATGTAATAGAGTAGTAATTAATATGATAATGCCAAATGTTTATCTTCGTTAATTAATCAGATGTACGCTACGTACGGCTATGTGGAGCTGCCCACAATGACTTAGGTCACGAGTTCTATTACTTTCGGCATTATAGTACGTAGCTCTTTTCGTTGTTTACCATACTAATTATCTAGGAAAAATGCATCACCAGGAAAGCACTGGCCAGATTTTAATAAAATTTGCCATGAAGATAGAATGCTTATCCGTGTCAACATAATATAGGATGCTTCAATACATATTAAAGTTTATACTACCTAACAAAATAATCTATCAACTTTTACCTTCATAATATGTTATTCAGGTTATTCACAACCATCAAGTCTGTCACATACAATAAAGCAAAAAGTAACAAGGGCTGTGGGAATTCATTTAATTTTAAGATTGTATGCTTGCAAGCGCAAAATAATTATGCGAAATATATACGTACTTCTGCGGTCTTAATACAAAAACCGTTAAGACGGAGAATGCTAAATTCGAAACGTAAATTAATTATTTATAAGCTAAATACAAAAAATACGAATAGAATTCGTACTTTATTTTATTTTACAATGTAAATAGTAATAAATTAATTTCATGACGTCATTTTTGTTTTAGTAAAAACTTCTAACTGCGGCTTAATCGCAGGTTACGATTATAGCAAAAATTTCATTGTAAAGATTGATTTTCGTGTGAGGCGTATACGAGTATAACAGGCAATTAGTTAGGATAAAAGTATGACTTATCACTACATATTATAAAACAAATTCCTTCGCCGCATCTGTCTGTCTGTTCGCGATAAACCCTAAAACGACTACACTGATTTTGATGCTGTTTCCATTAATGGATAGAGTGGTTCTCGAGGAAGGTTTTAGTATATAACTAGTGGAATCCGCGGCTTCGCTCACGCTAAATCTAGGGACGAGCCCGAGCGAAAAGAGGTGAGCGCTAATAAACTAATAAAAGGCTCTCTTAATTTATATTTACCTGCTAACAAGATACTCTTATGAAGTCGATTAAAAATCTTTAGCATTTAATCTTTAGCCAAACAGAAAACTTAAGTTTTAGCCAAAAAAAACAAATTTAGGCTAAAAGCACAGCCAAAATCCATAAGCAAGAATTTCATTAAAATTAGTCCGGGTTTTCGCTATACAACAACTTACATACACTAGTTGAGTAGTCGTGCCTAATTGTTATATGGCATATACAATACGATGGCTCTTGAATAAAGAAATAATTGTTAATTTGAATCAATTTTATTTATAACTTTAGATCATTGCTATGAACTAAAATTATCTTACGAGCTGTCAGCAATAATTAGTAGTAATAAACACTATATAACAATTAAAGCAACTACGACAACTACGACTCTGTTTTACAAAGCTGACTCATTTAGGAACCTTTTATTAATGGATTGTGATATGAGTCTTAGATTTCAATCTTCATTATTTCGTAGTGTAACGCAGATATGTAGTATCAATTACTGTTAGATACTCATACAAACAATAGACTTGCGGTCTGTTGTGTTGTGGTGTGGGGTGAGGGGGTTGGTTTGAATAATATTTATAGTAAATGCATAACATGTGTCCAGCTTTTCTACGTATAAAAAAAATATAAGTTTTAGAAGTTATTCCACCTTTAGGGTTTTTATTGATTTTTATACGAAACTACTAATAGAAAAAGGAGTAGGTATGTCAGTCGATGCAAAAATAATGAAAATTCACGTAATATACTTACTCCAAAAAATTTTCATATAACCAACCTCCTTTTTGTAGTAAAAAGTTGGTAAATTATCAAGCAGTGATAATAATTCTATGAAATGGTTGAATGTAAAAGCAATCCAGATAATATTTTCATGAATTTAGGTTTAAATGGAGATTTAAATGAAATATTAAATAACAAGTAGATATTGCTGAAGATATACATATCGCCGCGAATTTTGAATTGGGTCACTTTCATTCTAATTTAGAATTTCTAAAGGAGCAATAGCTCACTACAGTATAAAGCAGTGGCAATATTTAAAATTGATAGACGCAAAGTCGCTAACACAAACTAGTACTAAAAAAAGTAAATAAGGATTGAAGGATTGTTCCATGTTCGTCAACTAGAAGCAGACCTTGTGAGCAATTGTCTTAATTTGTTGATTTTAAACCGTCCTAATTTTCTTTTCGTATTCCCAAACGACAGTAGCCTTGAAAGGTTTCATAATATATACACTACATTATAACCACTTAAACTTTATATAATATTTATATACTCTATATTACTACTACATTTACTTCTATACTTTGTAGATGGCGACAAAATCGTGTAAAAAATTCTGTCGACATCTTAATACTAGCACAAGGTTTATTTTAAGACCCGCATAAAAGAATACTCTAACTGAAGTACGATATTATAAAAAGCAATGAATAAAAGATTTATCGTGAGGAAATTACAACATCGATGTTCTTGCTCTACATTTTTAATTCGGTTCAAGCTTAAAACGGTTTTTAGATGCGGAATATTGAATAATAAATTTTCATTAAACTCTTTACTTAGAAAACAATCGGTTTACATGGACCTTGGTTTTGTTTGCTATAAATTTATACTATGTAAATGAAAGGGATTATACAATTTTGGTACAATTTGTTGTACAATTAGTCATTGAAATACGGAAAAAATATGCGAAATAAAATCGTTGATACAAATTTTCGTATCTATACATATAATAAAACTGTAGAAAAGTCGTTTTTGTACATAAAAAAAAATTACAAAAAAAATAGCCAGGGTGTTAAAGGACAACCAATAGAACCCATTTCCAGCATTTTTAGAATTTTTGTCTGTTTGTCTGTTTGTCTGTTTGTCGGTTTGTCGGTTTGTCGGTTTGTCTGTTTATTTATCCGGGCATCACGTAAAACGTACGAAAGCAATGTAGATAACTTTTATACACAACGATTGAACGTTACTTTAAGTAACATTTAGTTTTTGTTTCATTGCAATCGGTTCAGTCTATCAAAAGATATTTGAGTTTAAAGTGAAGGAGTAGAGAAATTTCAGAAGTAAAATTAGGGTTTGTGCATTTGGTCTCACAACTTCACGTAACTTTTATACACAACAAAATGTGCATAAATTGAAGTATCATTAAGTTTTTTGTTTCATAGTAATCAGTTCACACCTCATAAAAAATGTAAATTAATAAAATTATAATAGTGTTTCGGTGTTTCCGAAGTAAAATATTAAAACAGCGCCATCTACGAATATTCGAACTTAGACTGGACTATAACTAGAGATCAACTGCGTGCAGAATTGTTCGATAGATGGCGTTGTACGTGTGAAGTCATTTTCTGAATCGCGGTGCTAAGATTTTCCTTGAAAGAATGACCTTCGCCTATGTCTGCCGGCCATCTTTGAGTTTCGTAGGAGCACAGAACATATTATATACCCTAACGGGTCTTTAAAGTTCTGTCTTTAAAGAGTTTTGTCTATAGGCATTGAATTACCTATAGACAAAACTCTGAAAGGTATTGAATTGAATTGATAGTATCGTAAATTGTTCGTTCGTTATATCGTTTTATCTTTCAAAAAATTTTGGTTAGTTAGATTCGGTCTTAATTTCGAAGTGCGAAGTAAATAATAACTTGCAATTTGAGTCAAGTAGTTTTATTTACTTCGTAGTTTGATATTTTATTGCACAAACACATTGCTGATTGCATTATATGTTTTTAAAAACTTTTACCACTAAGGCTGATATTATGATTAATTTTGTGTTGATATTAAATTTCTAGATAAGAGATTTAAAATCATACGCAGTATTTTTTTAAAATTTAGTTTATCGTGCCTTATAATAAATGTATGTCCTCCTAAACTTTGTAACGGCACTCGGCTCAAAGTCACAAATCTGCAGCAAAACATAATAGAAGCTGAAATATTAACCGGCGGCGCCTGTGATATTGTTTTTAATCCAAGAATACCTATAATTCCCAACAACTTTCCTTTTCTTTCAAACGAGTGCAATTCCCAGTCAGTCTCTGTTATGCAATGACGATTAATAAAGCTCAGGGCCAGACATTATCCGTTGCGGGGGTGGACCTAAGTATTGGATGCTTTTCCCATGGTCAACTATACGTAGCTCTTTCCCGCGTAAATAACCCCAATAACCTTTTTGTGTACGCTCCAGATGGTTCCACAGCTAATGTTGTTTATAAAGAAGCACTAGCATAAATAAAAAAAAATGATTTGTATCGGTATCCTCCAACAGCGCTTCACACTAAAAAATACATTGTTAAGTTCCGACATCCACGCGAACGAAGTCGCGGGCACAGCTAGTACATATATAAAAATATTAAAATTGTGAGTGAAATCTGTATATTGCCTATATAGTTTTTTTGAAAATCTTTTAAAATAGTCATTAAGTAGTATCGATACAGATGCCGAATAGACAGTTTTCACAATTTTTGTCTCTTGATTTGTGACCGTATCACCAAAAAACCATTGGACAAATTTTGATGAAATTTTCATATAATGATAGCTGGTTATCCAGGTCAATAGATATGATACTTTTTACGGTGGGAAAATATCGCATCTCTGAAAAATCTGCACTTACTTTTAAAAAGTATCAAGGAGAGGAACCCTAGCAAAGTGAGGTTAAGTCGCTAGCACATCATATTTAAAACGTCACGAACTACATACGACTTGAGTAATAGTAGGTAATATTACCTAGTTATAGGTACTAGACTAGCAGTTCCCACGGTTCCATCCGCGTTCTAATTATTTTCAAAAAAATAGGCAGTGGTAGAAAGGTGAAAATTTAGGATTATAAGTTTTTTTTGATGCCAGATCATAAAAAAAGTAAAAAAAAAATTTTGGTCTAAAAATAAAAGATAAATTGTCTAGAGAAGACCACCTAGGGAAATAAAAATAATTCTCAGATCTACGATACACAAAAAATCATAAAAATCGCTCAATCCGTTTCGGAGGAGTTCGGTAACAAACACTGTGACACGAGATGTTTATATATGTATAAGAATATATAGGAATAATGTAAACTTACTGTCAGCAATACTAAGATTTTCAATAGCATCCCTCGCCGCAGCAGTAGTGACCTCGTGCTCTATGTAGTACTCCTCGTACTTCACGTCCTCTTCATGTTCAGCCAACCGCTCGGAGTCCACGTCCCGGCTGCTGTTGCTTGGCCCAATGCCTACCGACTTCGTACCGGATATTGGACGTACCTAATATTTAAAGGCTTTTATTTGGTCTTGTCGAATAATTTTTTATTCTTTAATAAATTTTAACAAACTTACTAGCGAAACTATTTTATCTGTATTTCATCATTTTTTTAAATAATAATTGTCTACAAAATTATTTGAAAGGCAATTTTTTTAAGTTATTTTGCCTCAGATTTTTATGATATTCGTGACTACCAGTAGAGAACTCTAATAGTACACCAGTAAAATACATTGTTTTAGTAATTGCAATGTATTATCGTGCTCCACAACATTGTTAACGGTAAACCTCAAAGAAATATAACTGATTTCATTTTTACTGAAATCTAACGCCTAATATCTAATACGTATTAATTTGAATTCTGTTATCTATTATTACTTTGCATTTTTTTATTATTAACAATTATATACTTAGGTTAACTTCAAAAATTTTCCACATACCGCGACTTCTGGCACTCTGAATATGACATCGGCATTGTGGGGCGATATGAGCAGCAGAGCAAGCGCGAGAACCCGCAGCAGCCTCGCGAGCAGCATACCATCGCAGGCCCGAGACCACGCCGCGAAAGAAGTGATCGGATATCTATAAAAAGTTTGTATGTGTGTATGTATACGTTTAGATTACTTGACGCAAAAATGGCTGGATCATACACATATTATGCTAGTAAAACTCCACTATTATCATTTTAACGATTTAAAAAGTCATAGCTTGCATTTTTATTTTTTACCTTATACTATTTTTATCTTTTCCAGCATTTTTAGGCTACTTGAGAAAACAAATTCACTCGTTAATATTCAATATTTTTATAACATTGGTCAGAGCTGAGGCGAGCGAAGTGTGAGGGGTTTCTAAACAATCTCTATGCACAGAGTTAAGAAAAGTATGTGAGCGTTTAAATAGTATACGGCATTTTACATATGTATTAAGAATATCCTGTAACAACCTTGTTAGATCAGAGTCATCCAACCGCAAGTTTCCCAATGACATACGTTCTATCGTAAACAAACTGACAGGTCTTACTTTACAGCAATTATACAAGGGTATCTCATTTCCAGTAAACCTTGAAATCGTACACTGCAACTCACACCCGTGATACTAATTGATCGATATATTACCTCCTTGCAATAATCTTTATAACTACCTATAACCTTAGAATAATAACACATAGAACGATAGTTTCATATATAATTCCGCAAAAGTTTATAAAATAAAGTATATAATATAATAAAATAAAATGTAATATTTTTACTATAGCTGGCAACATTTTTATTAAAATTGCGTTTGATTTGTTTACATATGAATTTTCTGTTTAGGCGAATGTTTTAGTTATAATTATAAGTTGCCAAATAGTACTTACCTGTGAAATGTGATATACTTTTTCTTATTTTTATTATGAGACGCGTTGTGACACCCTTTCACTGCACATGCATTTTTAAATAAAATAGCGGGAGCTAATTGTAACAAGACTTTATCGAGACGGGAAACGTAAGTCGTAAGTTGGTCTTTCAAGGCTGACTTGAAATGGCTTCAATTCGGTTGTGTCTACTCACCTTCTATGCTTTATTATTCTAAGCCTATAACTAATAAATAGCGATAATTGTTTTATTCGCTACACTAAAAACTACAAAACGGATAGACATGAAACTTATTTCATATAGGATACAGCGTGTTTAGGTGAAGGTTTTAGTATGCAAAATATAACAACTTGGTTTCCGGTCTTTACAACGCGGGCGGAGCCGCGCAAAATGCTAAACTTATATGAGGACTTTGAGAATTTCACATACATAAAGTATCGGATTGAATGTAAATAACATTTAATACCGTGGTAAGTACTAACATTCCTTAGTTAGGTTTGCGAATGAAATCTATAAGGCAGTTTATTGTTTATGTTAAGGCAGTGTCCACACACCTATACTTAATACTTGATTGGACCCATTTATACCTTTATCTCATTACATCAGTTTTTCGAAGAATCTTATTGAAAGAGTCATTATTATCAATACAGAGACCAAATCTAGTTTTTAAAATTTTTGTCTTTGTGTCTGTTGGTGTCATGAGAAAACCACTGGACCGATTTTGGTAAAATTTGGTACGAGATCATCTCTAAGAAACCGAATGGAGCAAGGGTGAGTTGCTAGTTGCTTAATAAATGGAACTTAAAATGTAACAGTGTAGAGAAAGCTTTATGTTAACGCAGCGATGAGTAATCGGCGCACGCACTGCATTAGCACGCTGCAGATGCGTTCAACGCTAGCCGCCAACGACTTAGAAACGTATGCGACCACCATTCGCGATCGAGTGCTCAATAGTTCTAATTATAATCAAACTTATTGCTTTTGGAAATAGTAGATATAATACTATAAATTACTTACATTATGGTTAAAACTTAAAATACGTAATTCATTATTGAAACTTTTCGTTCTATTTGCAGTTATCAGAGCCAAAGTCCACGCGTAGGTATCTTTACTTCTCTAGGGCCTAGATATAGCCTAGACGCTATTAATTTAGCACACTTTATATAGATTTCATTCAACTATAGGGTATCTCAATAACAATATTTCAAATTAACGATATGTCCCACGTGAATCATTTCATTCAACATTATATGTATTGAATAGCGTCACGTAAGCAACGAATTATAATTAAAGTCACGGGCCCTTACACGGCAGTGTGTCAGTGGACACATGGTGGGCGAAAGGGCGATGAGCACGATTAGTACCGTTAGAAACATGCAAGGTTTCTGGGAAAATCCTATGACACGATTTTGTACCAAATTCATGACCAAAAACCCTTCCATTAGGCTCGTTTGACATGAAATCAGTGTTGGCGTTGAATTCACAATTGAAGTGAACAAAAAAATACTTGACAATAATTTAATGTATAAGCTTTTGTGCATTATTGTAACAAAAATAGCCAATTTTTATTTTTCGTAAACCCAATCTCATCTACTCATGAAATTGAAACTGAAAAATTACTTGCATATTATACGATACAAATACTCCTATTTTATGATTAGTAATCTATGTTTACATTTAGCTTATGGAGCTTCGTAATATATTTTTTTTTATTTCAACAATCATTGGCAATAAAATGTAGCACTTTACATTTACTGTATTTTATTTATGATTTAGTTTTTACAATATTGAGTTACGAGGTGTTGACTGCTTCAAGAGATCCTAGAGATCCACTTATAACATTTATTTTTCCGTTTTATTTGACTCCTATAGAATTTATGTTAAGTGGTTTTCAGACAGCTTTTTAAACAAAAGTATGACTACATATTATTTACGAGCTTTGTTCTCATAAAATATTTGGGAATATACAACCGTTATAGCTACAACTTGTTTGTTCAATGGGAATATTCATAGTTTTCATGAGTCAATGTTTATATTTTTACTTGAGGTTACATAGTTGCAAGTATAAAACGTCTGTAGGTAATAATGAATGGCACGACTGAACCACGCTTAGCAATAATTTTCAAGACAGTTCTCAGTTACAGATAAATGCCAGAGTTGGAAAGATACAAAACACATTGCAATAAAAATTGTCATTTTCTACAACATTTTGGATAACTATAATGTACTCTGTTTTATTACTATGCATATAATAGCTAGTTTGTATTTCGGATTTAATTGAAGATTAAAAATAGTTACGAAAAAGTTAAATGCAGTGATAGTGCTTTACTGTGTGTGTTTAAAACTTCTATATTGAATATGACTAGCTTATAATTTCGTAGGACTCTGGTTCATAACAATACTTTCTATGGTGATAAAAAGAAATAACCTATACCTACACTAGTATAACAATTATGTATTTCACGCCGTTTCACTCTGTCTACCTATATCGAAACAATGTGTGTGCACTATGCATAAATACCGATGGGAAATACAGCAGTTAGTCTTTGTCTTGCCCATATCTAGGTACTACGAGTAAGAGTCAACAAACTGCAGAGATCCGAATGAATTAAAACAATCTAAGATATAAAAAACACCTCTTTTTTAGAGATATTCAATATTCATTAATTATAGTCAGATAACGCTTCTTTTTTTTTAGAAAGGCCACGATCGGTAAATTAGTACGAGTAATATCGGGTAAGATTCTATGCCTGTAATTTAAACAAAAAAAAGTAAATGGATATGGAAAATCGATAGCAGATAAACAACTTTATTCGTTAGTTAACTTATCAGATCGTTCTGAAACGCCACGCTCGAATCGCAAGCTTCCGCCAGTCAAGCCATTCATATTGTAATTTTTCACAAACACACGTACACCTTGGACATATCCTACAGTCCAGTCCACTACTAGCTATTAACCACGATTTAAAAAATATAACTGAAAAGTTCTACAATGGTAACCTGTTTATCTTAATTGCAGTTTGCACTTGAGTTGAGAACTTTCAAAGTATTTCACTTCAGCATGTTTAAAATGTAGGCAATAACAAAATATATAACAATATACACTGTTATAGCATGTAAGGTAGTGTAGGATGTTTTAAGTTAATTTAATGCCGATTGGACTTAAATCGATAAATAATCAGCACAGCACTTTATAACGCCAACTTATGGCCTCGTTGAAAATACTAGTGACTAGTGAGAACGAATATATTAAGCATCCAAAAATATTAAAAACTTAGCTGTCAAATAGAATAGTTTAGAAGATAAATTGTTATACTCTCTTCCGCACTATTTGTGTTTGTTTGTTTATTTGTATTTGTTGTATTTTTAGTTGTTATCAATAAACGAAGCGTCTACTCTTCATATATTACGAGTAAGTACTATAAGTGTTATGCTCAGTCATTGAAATTTGTAATTACCACACTTCTTTGCAACACTTAAGTAAGCAAAGGCCTTTCTTGTTATCTTTCCAAGTAAAAAATTGCGTAACAAATGTTTAATACATGTCCGTTATGTAGAGTATAGGCAGAATTCTCAGTTCATCAGCAATGTATAGGTACTACAAATGCACGATTTAACCTTCTTTTTTGGAAAATGCGCATACCACCTGTTATAGATAGCAGGTGGGTATGTCGTAAAAAAGCCAATACTACATATTAAAATTTAAAACCCAACAAAACAAAGTTTAATTACTGTATTTATTTTTAAGTGTAATGAAAAATAGTATTTATGTAACGAATATATTATAAATTTATAACATGGCTCTAGTTCTACTCTACCTAAAATATTTTAAAACCAATATATAAAAGCGCTAGCAAAGTTTTTTTTCTATCGTATTACTTTAAAACGATCTGGAGGATCATAATGATATATATACATATACATATTTATAAAAATAATCTTTCGTGTCCACTGTTTTTAAATTTTAAATAGAAGATAAATAACATTACGACGACAAAATATATTTATTAAAGAAAAAAGCGAAATAATTAAGTTCATACGCATTAGACCTCTAAACATGACACTCTTTCTAAACTCTAAAGTAACTAGTTAAGATAAGCTTGTATACTAGTATATTGCTCGCTTGTTTGCTTAGTTCATGATAAGGCATTTTTGAACTTAAAGCGTCACGTTACCACATACTCATGTAACAGAAAATGGGTTATGTTGAGTGTTTGCATGATGTGCATTTCTGAGTAATTTTCGTAACTTCACTGGAAGTAAAATACCGTGACAACATTTACTAGGAAAATCTAAATTTCATGCTTTTCAGCGATTTCCATGAATTACTCGCATTACCACTCTAACTTAAGACACTAGTGAAGTGTCAATATGATAAATGACATCTAGGGAAAAAAATTGTTCAGAAGATAGGTATATAGTTTTAACAAACATAATACTATTATTAAGTGAACATGTCAACAACACCATTTTTTAACGTTGGTAAATGCATTCAGGCATACTACCTGCTTATACAAGTGATTGTGTAGGTAGAACTCTTCACTAAAACCCACTAAAATCCAATGGAACCTTCTCCGTCTTAATGGGGCGTCGCAGGATTGTTTACGAGTTTCGCACTCAACGACAACGCTACGACGGGAAGTCTGCTAAAGCATACCAAATCAACCAAGGGTTTACTCCAACAGTCTACTCTGCTATCAAAGAAGTATCTTGAGCAACAATGACAACAACACCAAAAAATTTAACGATTATAAAGCAGTCTATAAAAATGAAAGAGAATACTTTTTATATCATAAGATTCCTACAATGTTAGCTGAATGTGCGTGATAAAATGATCGTGATTAATTTGCGCATTAAATGAGCAATAGTCTGTCACAGTCATTAATATGAATATTGTCTACTTAATATTTTTATTTATCTTCATCTACCACATCTGACATTTTTATATGCAAATCGTTCTAAACATGATTATCACTTGTACGTCTATATTTCAATGGTGGAACGTAAGGACAGAATACAATAAAAAGGTATATAAAAACTAATTTAGATTAATACTAAATCTATGTATTGAATATGTATTAGTAGCTGAACAATTAACAATGTTACGGTTGAACGACCGCGAAGGTGTGTCGTAGCCCATGGGGTTACAAAGAGGGTCAGCTAACAAACGTCAGCACTCCGCATTTACATTTTAAGGAATTAAAAAAAATCATTATTCTAATATTATATATGCTAAATGATTGGACAATATTAAAAGAAAAATGTAAAGGGAACGTTTAGATATTAATACAATGCCTTATTCTAGTATTTAGTAATAAATATATTTTTCAATTTAGGTCAATCAATTCAATAAATAATAATATTTACTATATTGAGGAACGTCAACATACCTATTTAAAAATATTAAGTATTTCGTAACTAATTTATCAAGCATCTTATATAAAATAGTTGCGTACAGAAAATGACCTTAAAAATATTTTTAAATCTTATATATATATTTCTTGTGTGCGTGTGTATGTGACTGAACTCCTCCTAAACGACTGGACCGATTTTGATGAAATGTTTTGTGCGTGTTCGAGTGCATTCGAGAATGGTTTAGATTCACAATTCGGTCCACTACAACATGTATTTTTTGAATTAATTAGCTATTTATACATTTACACAATAAATGAAATATCCAATTATAAACAAGTCGTTGCTAGGCAACGTTGTTTTGCGCATGCGGACAGGACGTCTGTCGGGTCCGCTAGTATGGGTATAAAATTTGTAAGTTTTTACGAAAATAAAGTTCTTTAATAAAAAAAAGTTAAGAGTTTTGTTTTTCAACAAAGTCATTTACCATTGAGGCCGATTGGATCTTCCTATAAAACTTCAAATTTCGTATCTACCTAGTATACACCCATAACAAAAAGTGTAAACATATAAAATAGGCATTTCTGGGGAAGAAAATGAAGAAAATATACAGCGAAACTGCTTTTTTACAAGTACGTATATTTGTTAATTTCAGCTCGGTTTGTTTTTGAGATATGAATATGTAAATTTCGTTGAATGTTAACAAAGATTAAGTTAACAAAATAAATAAAGCAAAGGATATCGTGCGTTGACCTTCAGAGTGAAGTCACTGACCCCGAACACCCCAACGCAAAATATGGGGGCAAGGCAGGTGAGACCCCTTTTGCAAAAATTAGGTCACCCCGCTGTCTTTTTTGTTAAGTTATAACTAACGAGCTGAGTGTTATTTGACTGACATCAAAAAAGTAAATACACATAGTACTCGTAACTTGTATATTTTTTTTATGTTACATGATATCGCAATACGGCAATTATTATGGACACAGCCAATTCGTTAATTTGCACCTAATATATAAATGTATGACTGTTTGAATTTTTTGAAAATTGTTGCATAGAAAAGTGTTTAGGACAATATTCATTATTATAAAATATAACAAAAAATATTAAACTCTAAAGCAAATTCATTACGAATTACGAAGTATAATAATATAAAGTTCATAGAATAAAAAAAGTTTAATCTTATATATTTATAATATGTATGTATTTATTAAAAATTATTTGTGTAGTATTTCAACTACCTGGTATCCGTAACACAAGCTTCATAGCTTAGCACGGAACTAGATGGCGCTGTTGTAATAACGTCCCAACATTTATTTATATAAAGTTAGTATTCCTGTCAAACTTTTGATAAGTTTATATCTAAATGCAATATATATCAGAGTGCGATAAAACTGCAAACAATAGGACGTCCGGGCAGCTGCCGGAACATAATGCCTTATTGAGTCGCTTCACGAACTCGTACCTATCCCACCTGTTGATATCTAAGTGATTTTGAAACTATTTAAATGTTTCTTATTTTTGATCGACTTAGAAAATAAAGAGCTGTTTAATTCAGACGTATATTTTGTTATTGAAAAGATTCCGATTCAAATAATCATTCCACAGGTAAAATATAAATTTAATAAAAAAAAAACGTAAACATTTTAATCTAATAATTTTTGATACTCCTAAAACTCTTGGTAGAGAAAGCCCTTGACCGTGTTCACTGCAAATCATTCGAAACACTTTTTATTTTAAATGTCAAAATATATCGTACATATACTACATAATACATAGTAAAATTACCTATAAGAGAGGCTAGAAACGGCTATATAGTCGTTAATATAATATAATCATGAAATGATTACTTAGTAACAAGTAATCAGAGGTAATCTTATTAAAGAATTAGTTTATTTCACATCGAATACAATCAACAACGCCCACTGAAGCAATTAATTTGTCTCTCTTAAATGTCCTAATCTTTGAAGCAAGTCTAATAGTTTCTAATAGCCATTACTTTTAGATCGTTTAAAATTTCAAATGACTGTCAGTTTATTTTTAAAGCTTAGATTAGTATTTAGTACATATATTGGTTAGGAATAAGTACGAGTATGGTAGACGAGTAGTCATGTCATGTCTTTTGGCCTTTACAAAAAATATCACATTTTAACTAAATTCAATGCAAATATTACATAACTGCGCAAGAGCAACACATAAGGGAAGTGTCAATATGACATGAAAGAAGTTAAATTATCATTACGTCAAATTGGGTAAACGACGGAACGGGCTCCAGAAATCTTGATTCCAAAGGCGCAAACAGGAAATCCTAATTTACGTGAATTAGAAAATCGGCAGTAATACCTACATCAATTTAAAATTTTAAAATTCTATGAAAATATAAACCTTACCTATGTATTTGCTCCCAAATGCTATGAAGGCAAATTAATTAACATTTAATCGAATAATTTCCTAACATGGAGATTTTATTATCTACACTTATTTTCTCACTTTTTTACTTTAGTATGGCGAGAAAACGTTTGAGTCCGTGGCGCCGGCGCGCGCGCATGATTGCTTCACAATTTTCCCGCTATTATATGCTAATGAGTAAATGTCGCGTGTCGATACTTGGATTAATCTGTACGCCGTACGTTTGATTATTTTATTGCCATATTTATAGTTTTTTAATAATCAGTAGAAATTAAGTAGAAATGAAATAATAACTAGATAAGAAATTCAATTAAGAAGGCTCCCCTTCTATAGTCAGAAATCCTTTAATTCAGTTTAGCATAATATTATGTAAGATACTTATTATATTTGTCGTTAAGATTAAAAAAATATGGCTTTAAGTAAAATCGTATTTCTTCAGAAAGGTTATAAAAATGCTCTTTTATAGAAAAGACACAAAACTACAACGAAACTTTACCTTAATATAAAATTTAATCCTAAAAAGAGCCGTTTGCGAGATACGACTTACGAGTATACATGTACGAAATATCTATCTTTTTTTGTAGAAATTGTTAATTTATTATTAAGGTAGGTAATCTATCTAAAGTAAAATATAATCTATACAGTTAAATAATTTGAAATCATTTTATTTCAAAACTTCCAAAAACCAGTAAAACAGCTTTGCGTTAGAGTAAACGTGCAAATTGTCTAATTGAAGCAGCTGCCACTGACAATTGTCACGCGACGCGACTCATCGCATTCCCTTGATTAGGAAATATTCTAGTGGACGAAATATTTAGGTATACCTAAGCTCCTTATATATTCAGATATTTAACGCTGACCCATGATGACACATTCATAAGCGATCTAGAATTTTTTGATAAACTTTGCCTCTTTATTAGTTTTCAATCTCTCTATAGAGAATATTCTGACATTTTTTTTTATTTGGGGCAACCAATTTAACATAGTGCTATAATTGGTTTGTATAATTGGACGTAGAATTGGATGTCATCCACAAGTCTTAGACACAAATATGCCCTAACGATATTTCCTTCGACGTTTTTCCTGTAGGCTACGATACGAGGTTCTTTAAAAGTTCTTATTAGTATGATATTGGTATAGTAGAGGTTGTTACTTAAAATAAAATTTTAATTTTCCATTCCGACATCACTCAAAACGACTTTCTTAAAAATAAAAATATATAATTTACATAAACCTATTTAAATTTGTCACTGTTGTATAAAAAAATAATATTCAGACAGACGCAATTATACTAATTTATCTAGAAAAAGGATTTTGCTACACGGATTTACATAATATTCTACTGTATGTATTATATTCGTATATAATAGACAAGAAAAATTGAAAAACTTTACCTATAGAACATTTCAATGTCGCCACGCTCGACTAACGTCTTTCAACTGCTGATTCATGTAATGTTACGAGTACTTAATAACTTAAGTACTTATGTATGTATTGATTCATTATGTTACGAGCTCGTAACTTAAGTATGTATCTACTATCTACATGGTGGAATTAATAAAAGATTTTTCAATAAAAAAATGAAAGAAAGTGCGTATAGTATGAGAATAAAGTATTCAGAAATAAAATCAATACCTACCTACAAAAAGTCAATCAAGCTTTCTCGCGTCATTTTCTCATGAATCTCTACATTTCTTGAATGTATCAAAAATTACCTTGAATTTTCTTCAAGCTACGTGTTACTGGTAATTTTAAATTCCAAAATCCAATTCAAAAGTAAAAAATACTTATTACAAAATGTGTCTATGTAGAGCGCGTATCTATGTATTTAGATGTAGAGATGGTATGACTATACTTTTACTAGTTTTTATCTTTGATTTTTTCAGTACGTCGATTTTTGTACTATAATTGTTATACTATATAATTACTATTTTAAATCACTAATCAAAAGTTTAAAATTAGATACAAATTTCAATTAATAAAAGTACTAAAATTACCTACTACGAGTATAATTGGAAGTTTTTGAATTTAACTTAAAATATAAAATTGAATTCGCAAAGAAAGGTTTTTGTCGGTATAAAAAAGAGTTTATATTAGGATTAGAATATTATAAGTAACCTTAGATTTTAGAAAAAGCGTTAGCACTTCATGTCTTTATTGTAAGTAGGTAAACCTTTAACCTACCCTAACCTATCTAGTCGAGCAAATCTGCCTGTTACAATATTTAGGTACGAATTAAAATTATAACGCTAATATAATATTTTTCAACGATTATTGTTAACTATAACAAAGGGAAAATGTATTTTCTTGACAAATAAGTACTTGCGTTTCTTTTGTGTTAAGAAAACTAATTTCTTAACGATACCTGACTTATGCTATTTATTTTAACTATGTTTAGATTAAAACATTATAAAACATTCATTAGTAGGTGAGTTTTAAGCTAAACGTTTATTTTTATATAGAATAGATGTGCAAATTAAATATACTACGCAGAAAATATTTTTACAAAAGCTTTTGTCAATAATTTTATATAACTTTACTTAATTTAGTAAATGTATCATTAAAATAGTTAAATCTAAACCAAATAATCCACTTACGTTTTTAATTGGTGGTATTAATATCCTTTATAATATTTTATCAATCACATTCACAAACCAATATTTCTAAATCAATACTTCGTAGACGCGCTACGACACCGGGAGCGAGGAAGTAAATAAACAAAATACAAATCAATCGGTAAGAAGCGCGCGTGCGTCGTAAGCGCGGCGCAACATTTGACTGACGGTGACGTACTGACGTCTGCTTTGCGCAATGGCGGCGGAAAATGGCGCCAAAATGTATTTTTTTTTCTTTGCCTACACCATTCGTATTTTTTCTATGGCTACCTCATTATCTGAATTGAGTGTATTTTAATGTTATTAATAATTAATATAAGACGAAAAATATACAGTATAGGATATAAATTTAAAAATACTGAGCAGATATTCATAATACAATACATATAATAAGTGCTGGTGATGCAATGGTATCAGATTTCCAGGGGGAACCCCGCTTGCACAAAATTCGTTTGAAACCACTTCGTTATTTTCATTTTTCAAGGCGAACGTACGTCCAACCCTATAGACTTAAATATGAGCTTATAACGTCTTATAAACCGTGCTTGCATGTCCGTTTATGACCGCTCTAGAACTTTGTCCATCAGAAAAACAGAAAAATAAATACCAGATCGGATCAGTAAATTTCAAAATTCATTTTTTTAAATCGGAATTTCTACTAAGAGGCCTATATTATAGTACACAAGTGTACGCACAAAAATGTGCTCTACATTTGTTTAACTTTTTAATTCAGCATGGTGAGATACACACATGACTAAAGGTTCACCGCCAATGTCCTAACTCTGCTCTGTTCTTGAATAATTCTTGATAAATACGTGCAACTACTTTGGCCCGGCCTGCGGACTCGAACTTAGGATCTCATGACTCATGAGCACCCGCACATTTAAGCCACTAGAACAACGAGACTGCCCTAACCATAAACTCTATAGTAATATATTTTAAAGCTTAGGGTTTTTTAACAGATGTGCTAGTCCGATTTGATAATATCTTATCCCACAATACGTTCTACAAGAGAGAAGACATTTTACCAAATAAATTAACATGGGAAACTCTTTTACTTTGCTATAGCGAAGTTATATGAGAAGCTATTATTTATTCAAACCACCAATTTTTGGTATATTGCACAGTAGCGATTTTCATCCATTTTAAAGACAAAGTTTTTAAGTCAATAATAATCTATAGCCACCTACATAAAATAAAATTTTAAGTCGCTCGATTTTAGTTAATACATAACATGATATGATTAGATTTTTTGTCTTTATGTTTGGAAACACAAATTTTGATACAACTTGGCATGATGATAGCTTAGTTATCTAGGTCGACGTATAGGTTACTTTTAACTGCGGGAAAATATCCCATCTTTGAAAAATCTATACCAAACAGTTATTTGAATGTAACAATGTTATATACATGCATACCCGAGCGAAATGAGCGTAAGTCACTAATTCTGAATAAAAAAACTTGAAGTTTGTAAATTGGTTGTTTCGACAAATAAGCACTGCGACGACGATTATTCAAATTAAAACAATAAAATGGTTTTAGTTACTTTATTACTTACAAAACAATTTATTCTATAATTATTATTAAAATTACATTGATCACAGTGTAATTAATCTTATTCTACATCAGTCTGACAGTACCTATCGAATGGTGAGGAGTTTTACATTTTAAAATTAAAGACAAAAGAAATAATATAAAAATAGATTTAAAAATTAAACTTACGTGTTAATACTATAATATTCATTGCATGATATTTAGGAAAGATCTTCTATTTTGCTTGCTTTGGAAACCCATGGTTTATTTGTAAAAAAATGTACTTTTTCATTTTATTTCAATAATTAATTAATTACTATTTCCTGCATTTTTATTTTTAAATATTATAAATAATATACAAAAAATAACACAAAAGTTCTCAAACGTATCAAATAATTGAAAAAGAAACATAAAAATTCATAACAACATACATAGTTTTATAAACAAGTTTTAATATAATTATGAAAAATATTTCAACCGTCCAGCCATCACAATTTGTGATTTTACATTGAACATGAAAGAAAGTGTTTTACTGTTGGTCTTTTGGTAGTCTACTAGTGGTATATTGACAGTAGACCACCACTGGTCTACTGTAGTGTTGCCCATCGATAGCCTATCGATAAGTAATCGATAGTTTTCAGTTATCAATATTATCGACAATGTATCATTCATTAGCGGTAATACTATCGATAGTATCGATCTTAGAAAAGTATCGATACCTTGGCAACACTAGTCTACTGGTCGTCGACGTCATCGTTGTGAGAGAGCACACATTGGTAGCCGTACTGCAGCAGGAAGCGGAAACGCGTATCGGACACTAAGTCGGCAAGTTCGCGCGCCGTCAAGATGTCGTCTAATGGCGGCAGCAGCAGTTCTACATCACCGCCTGGTATTAAAATATAAATAAAGTATGTTTATATGTACTTTTGACTTTTATTGGAAACATTAGTACTTACCAACATGTCATTCAGACTTGACAAAAAAATTCCATTAAATCCGTCCAGTAATAAAGTAATTTACGAACAACATATATACATATTTCAAACATATAACATACATATTTCAAATTATTCTTAAATAAATAACAATCACTCAAACCATTACTTATTGGCTGTAGCACCATCTGCCCTAAATTCCACATAATATTCAAATTAAAATTCAAATTATTTGAACCAAAAATTATTGATTTGCAAACATAGCTTGATAGCAACTACTTCATAGCTTGTACTCAAATTAAACTAGTGACTGCGACGTATATTGAATAGGTATAGTTTAAACACGATTAATATTCATCCATTCATCATAATTCAAAAATTTATTAATTATATAATTATTAATTGTAAAAACTTTTTTTTTTATTTCATTCTGAATTAGTGCTTGACTACGTCCCACCTGATGGTAAGTGGTAACGTAGTCGTAGATGGTAAGTCGCACTAATTCAGTAGCCACCTATTCACTCTTGCCTTGAAGATACCCATATTGTAAACGGACGGAAACACAGACGCAGGCAGATTGTTCCAATCCTTTGCTGCACGTATAATAAACGCTTCGTCCGGACGGGTGGAATGTCCACGACGTAAGGATGGAGACCAGCCGTTCGTCGGGTCGTCCGATGATGGAAGGGGGATGGGGGAATTAAATCGTGTAATTCCTGCGCACACTCTCCGAAATGTAACTTTATCAGTGACTATGAAAATGAAAAGATTTAATACCCATGAGATGCACGAGGTCTATGAGGCGGAAGAACATGAAGTCGCGGAGCGCGTCTGCGGGCGCGTCCACGCGCGCCTGCGTCCAGTCGTCGCGGCGTATACACGCACACCACACCTATAACAATTAACTTATTATTACTTCTCTTGAGTCCATGAGTGATTAACTGTAGTTTTTCTGTTATTTTTAGTTATAGTCCACACATGAGTCCACCTCATGTTCAGGGGATCCTTAGCGTCTGCTGACCCACCCATTTAATAGCTTAGTATAACGTAGTTCCATTTATCTAATAAATTGGATTTATGCCAAGAATTTTGTAATAATGTTTATAAACAAATGTACATTATCACACAGAAATTCGTTTAAATTTCTTACTCGTAATCGAAGTTCGTCCCTTCTTTCCATGTCGGGCACAAAATCAGTGATATCGAGCGCTTTCTTGTAGTCATACTCGGTGAGAGAAGGACTATCGGAGTCTATGTACATCTGTGAAAATAAATAACATTAAATACATTGATAATATATACAAAAATACTATAATAGATACGCATTTCTTACTAGGCTCTTATAACTATGAAATCTAAATGTGTGAATTATTTTCAACAGTTGTCTTGACTAAGTTAAAAAAACGTGAGTAAACCTGCATATCTTTCAGAACTTTGTATGTTTTCGAAAGACTAACGAAGTCCACCAACCCACACTTAGCCAGCATGGTGGACTATATAGGCTATTGTCTTCGCATCATATTGTAGACCCATGCCCAGCTGTAGGATCATCTATACGAGCTGCCTCGTACTTAACCCGCGTGCATATAGTCCACATACGGATTATTGTTTTCCCCTCATATTGAAAACCCATGCTAAGCAGTGGCACTTATTACAATTTGCCCGCACTTAACCAGCGTGCTGGACTATATGGACTATACGGACTATTGCGTCCCCTCACCTGCACGAGGTCCTCCGGGTGCGCGAGGCGCGCGCCGGGCGCGTCCAGGCCGTGCTGCAGCGCGACGGCGCGCGGCAGCGCCCGCTGCTGCTCCGCCAGCGCTAGCCGCGCCTCCGCCGCGCGCCACGCCGCCGCCACCTCCGCGCCCCCGCCCTCCCCCTCGCTACACGCCACCATGCACAGCTTGGCGATTGATGCGTATGTCTGTATATTGGAAGATATATTAATTACTAGCAAACCCGCTTCGCTGGGCGTAAGTTAAAGTAATTAAATATTTACCTTACTCCTTATAACATTAGCGACCTGTGAGTTAAAATCGGGACCCAGCAATTTCAGAGATTAGCCGGAACAAACAGACAGACAAACAAAAAATTTTAACATAGTTTTTTTTTTATATAAGCACCTTATATATACTTTTATATGCATTTAGTGAAAAGCTATTAATTTAAAATTAAAATTAGACATTTCAATTTTATTTATATGATGATGATACTGATTTACGTAACTAAGACTAATGCGGATATTTGACATTTGACGTTACCAATAGAACTATGAATTTATATACATATATACTTATGAATTTTTTCGCGGATTTTGACTTTTGATTCCCGACTGATAAAATATATGCCTAACCAACAAATTAAGAAAAATAATTTAAAAAATTTAAAATGATCCTTCAATGGCTTCTAATAAGTAATAATTCACCACTCTACCAAATACAATCACACAAAAAAAATAATTTAAACCGATTAAATTTTGATAAGAAATCTAAATCCGTCAAAACCCGAAAAGTTACGTAAACGACACAACATTGTGGTCGTAACCAAAACATTATTATTTATATAAGGCACCACTGAGTTTCAAAGCTGTGTTGGCACCACTGACCTCTATAATACCACTGGACTGGCTGTTCCAAGCATTTGACAGCAATTTTTTTGTGTCCATTTGAAGCGCCACTAGCGAGAGTCCCGAGAACTAATTTTGACGTATATTGCAAAAGACAGCGAGAAGTGTTTGTTTACTGTAAAGTAATTTTGCATTTTCGTTGTTAATATAACATAAGTAGTAATTATGATGATACGGTTATTGGTTAATAAAAAGAAAAAAATAAAAATCTTTATATCGACATCATTAGTTTTAGTACCACGAACTCTCGCTACGTCCGACAGCGGCGGACAGCGCCAAAATGGCGAATATCAAGCAGCCACAAAAGCACGTTGACAACAACCAGTCCAGTGGTATTATAGAGGTCAGTGGTTGGCACTCACCGTGACCCTATCAACAGTGTCGGCGTCCCCCGCCAGCTCGGCGTAGAGGCGAGCGGCGAGCGCGTGCGGACCAGAAGCCAGGTGGTGCAGCGCGCGCAGCCCGCGCCGCGCCGGCGCCGCCGCCAGCCACGCCGCCACCCGCCCCGCACCCCCCGCACCCCCCGCGCCCGCCACCCGCCGCAGCAGCAGCGCCGCGTGCCCGCGCGACGCGAGCCACGCGTACGCTTTCTCTGCTATGCCCTGTTCATAGTGAATAATCGTTACTTTCATATGACACAGGCAGTTCCCGGAGGTACGGGATGGACGCGGGCTGCCCAAGATTGGGATGGTTGGCGTTCTATGGGGGAGGCTTTCGTCCAGCAGTGGACGGTAATAAGCTGGAAAAAACCCGGGGATTCAACCGCGTTCTAATCACTACTAAAATATTGAAGTAATGAAAATCTTGAGTTATAAGTATTTTTTGATGGCAAAACATAAAAAATGAAAATTTGGTCTAAAAATTAAAAATTTGGAGAGGGCCACCCTTATCACCTAGGGGAATAAAACATAGCCTACGACCTAATATACAGAACAAATTTTATAAAATTTCGGTCAAACCGTTTCGGAGGAGTTCGATAACAAACACTGTGACACAATATTTTTATATATAAGAAGATTATATGAGAGGACTTTAAGGTACGGGCTCACTAACTTAGAATCTGTTACCAAAATCAATATAAAAAAAAACTTGAGAGGTGTCAAGGGACACCCGGATAGAACGAAGTTCCATTAATTAGTGAAGGAATTATAATTATTTTTTAAAAACCGGATGTCCGTCATCTTGGATTTGAAAATGGACCTCATTTTCGCAATAAGCACCCCGAGTAACCTCGAAAATGACACCCATTTCATTATTGAAAAAAAACCGGATGTCCGCCATCTTAGATTTGAAAATGGACCTTATTTTCGCAATCAGCACCCCGAGAAACCTCGAAAATGACACCCATGTCATTATTGAAAAAAAACCGGATGTCCGCCATCTTGGATTTGAAAATGGACCTATTTTCGCAATCAGCACCCCGAGAAATCTCGAAAATGACACCCATGTCATTGTTGAAAAAAAAACTAAAATGTGTTAGGTTATTTTCTTACTATAGCAAAAAGTGTCGTGACAACTTTTCGTAAGAATTTTTCGTCTAGCCCCCTTTCACAACGCGCGATAAGGAACTTCGTTCCAATAAAATTCTTTACTTTTAACCAGCCTTGTAAGAAACACTAACTAAATGTTCAATATTCAGCAATAAGATCATCATGTTCCTAAATCAAAATAATAATAATAAGTAATAAAAAAAGTGTTTATAAAAAAAGAAAAAGCCTACCTCTTCAGAATATTTGTCAATATATCCATACAGACGTTCCATATCATTGCGCTGTACGCACATTTCTATCAACAGGTCAAAATCTTTGAACTTCTCTGCTAAGACAGCTGCCCGCTCTATTTGGCCTTCCTCAACTATGATAAAATTAAAAATTAAATAATTATTTATTTACATAATAATAATTAGGTACTATATATTATAATATATAATATCTAAGTAACAAATTATTTTGATTATCAGTTTTGTGCACAATTTATACCTGCTGTTTATTACTCTTTTTCTGATTAACAAAGCTTAGGTGGAAGAAATCTATTCTAGAGATAAGTCCACCTTTGCATATAACAATTATGTTTTTATTTATTTATTTATTTATTTCAACAAACTTATGCTATTTTTACAGGATAACCTAATGCAACAGCACAGTGACCTAAACGTAAAATCTATTATAAACATTTTTCAGTAACTAACCATATTCTAGAATAAGCTTAATTTTTACTTTTATACTCTATAATCTGAATGATAATATATACAAATGTTAATATACAAATGTTAAAATGTCTGTACATCATTTTTAAGTGCAATAAAGAATATTATTATTAATACTTTGAGATTTAACCGATTAAAGATCGTAATCCGGTTCCGTAAACCGGTTTTAAAATTAAACGGGTGTAGTAGTGACTAACTGTAGGGGCGTATGACGTCAGAGCGCAGATCCTCATAGCGGGAAGCAGGTAGCGCCTGCGCGTCGGTTAGCAGCAAGTCGGCCAGCGCCGCCGCGGCCTCTAGCAGCTGCGCGCGCAGAGCCGCGTCCTCGCAGCGACGCGCACACTGTCTGTTGTATTATAATTAATTAATTTATTTATTTATTTATTCAGGTAAAAACAGAAAAACCTTTACAAATCTCTGCATACTAAGGAAGGCCAAAAACTTGTATATAAACTAGCGAAACAACGCTCTCAAAATACAAAAGATCCCACTAAGTGTAAAACTATCAAAGGTTCAAATGGTAAATTGTTGTACAAAGACCAAGACATCATAACAGCCTGGTATCAATAGCCTAAAATCTGATACCGTACGACTTCCGGAAGTGGAAAAAAATTTGGGACTTATACCTCCTATAGACCCAAGAGAGGTAAAGGAAGCTCTACAAAGGATGTCCAACAAGAAAGCCATAGGACCTGATGGTATCCCAGTGGAAGCTTGGAAATGTTTATGCGAAAAAGGAATCGTACTTCTTACTAATTTATTTAACTGTGTGATGCTCTCTTGTAAAATGCCAGAGGCATGGAGATTGAGCACTATTGTTCCAATCTATAAAGGAAAAGGAAGCAAGTACGAGTGCAACAGCTATCGCGGAATCAAGCTTTTAAGTCACACTATGAAGCTGTACGAGAGAGTGATAGATAGCCGCTTAAGATCTGAATGCCGCTTGTCAAAAAACCACTATGGCTTCGTTCCCGGCTTATCGACAATCGATCCCATATTCGCTCTCAATACAATCGCTGAGGAATATCGTGCAAAACAGCGACCACTATATGTCGCATTCCTAGACATGGAAAAGGCATTTGACCGTGTCCCAAGGGACACGATTTGGTGGAGTCTACGTAAAAAAAATGTCCCCGAACATTATATTTACATCATTACCGACATGTATAGGGGAGCGAGATCGATGGTACGGTGGTGGGCGAGACAAAACCCATAGCGGTAACAGAAGGCGTGCATCAAGGATCTGTATTAAGCCCCTTTCTGTTTTGTCTGGTTCTGGACTCGCTTACCGAGATCGCGCAAAATTCCGCAGCATGGACTTTTATTTACGCAGACGACGTGGCCATATGTAGTGAGACCAGAGAAAACCTACAGCAGGCACTTCTATCGTGGAAACATCAGCTAGAGGCCGGGGGCCTATTGTTGAGTGTTGCGAAAACCCAGTTCCTATGCTTTAATGAACCAGATCCAAATGACAGTAGATCCATTTCAATCGACGATCATCAAGTAAGCATGTGCGATCAATACAAGTATCTGGGTAGTATGATGCACAATTCTGGGAACTTGGAGTGCAACATACAACATAGGATAGCCGCAGCGTGGCTAAAATGGAGAGAAGTGACTGGTGTCACATGTGATAAAAGGATGCCTGTTAAACTCAAGGGTTTAATTTATAAGACCATTATAAGACCAGTCCTTATGTATGGCAGTGAAACGTGGGCCGTAACTAAAAAGCACGCCCATACCATCCAAGTTGCCGAGATGAAGATGCTCAGGTGGATGTGCGGCGTCACCAGGCTCGACAAAATACGCAACGAGTACGTGCGAGGAAGTCTGGGAGTACGCGACATTTCTGACAAGATGCAGGAAAGTAGATTACGGTGGTACGGGCATGTGAAAAGGAGGTCTCCTGACTACGTGGGGAACTGGGCACTACATCTTTCTATACCAGGTCGAAAGTCCAGAGGCAGACCCAAAACTAGATGGAAAGATGTAGTGTCAAAGGACATGAAGGAGTGCAGGCTTTCCGAAGACGATGTCTTCGATAGAGCGAGGTGGAGGACAGAAACAAGGAAGGCTGACCCCACCACCATGTGGGATATATAGCAAGGAAGAGAGAGAGGTAAAAACAGTAGTATACAAAAAAAATAAATCTTAAACAGTAAGTTAGACCTATATTACCCTAAATTATTACAAATGAACTGATCTGTCATCAAAAGTGATGGATGCTAAATAAGTATGTTTTACAAAAATAATAAATGAAACTTAATTGAAGCTACTTAAAGGAACAAGAAAAAAAATAAGTTAGTACAAAATTTCCCAAAAAAAAAAACTAAAACCTTGATTGGTTTATACCTACTGGCAAAATATAGATAGCAAATTATATTAATAGTAACAAATAAATGTTAATAATATTATCATAGTACAAATAAATAGAAGCCCAATCATTTAAATATAATAAATTCTTACTTCTTAAATCTATACAATGTATATTGAATATTTTTTTGAAAATTTAATAAAATTAGTCATTATTTACGATAAATTGGACCAATATATAAATTTTAGAGTTTTCGTCTGTCTGTAACGCATCACGAGAAAACAGATTTTTATGTTTGGTATGATGATAGTTAGTTATCCGAGCTTTGGTATGATGATATCCGAGCCAAGATATAAGTTATTCTTTACTGCATGAAAATATTCTATTTCTGAGAAACGTTAAAACTATCGTCATTTTTGGGAGTCTGCCATATAACATATTGGACTTATTATGACGTCAGTAAGCTAACCATGTATTGTCATTTTAAACCAAACATCTAATCAATTGAACATAACTACTTTAATATTTAGTTATAAGATTTCAAACAAACACAGTGTGTAGTTAAACACGACACAATCGAATACAATTTTTTTAACTAATTATCGCTTTGTTATTTTTATTATAATTTATTAATTATATTTATTGAATTAAAAGTAATAAAGTAAACATATGTAGACTCACGAGACGGCGCGCTTGTGCGCGTGCGCGAGCGCGGAGAGCGTGGCGCGCGGGCCCTGCGCCGGCGCCGGCCGCGGCGCGCCCGCCCACTGCGCCCACTGCGCGCGGCACTTGTGCATCTCCGTCACCACCGTCTGCCCGCCACAGTTGAACACATTATGTTATATGTTTATTTATTTATCTACTATATAAAAATAAGTCGGATTTTCCTTCCTGACGCTATAACTCCAGAACGCACGAACCGATTTCCACGGTTTTGGTCCATTCGTTAGAAAGGTCTCGAGCTCCGTGAGGTTTATAGCAAAGAAAATTCAGGAAAAAATTCAACAGAAAAGCGGAAAAACTTTTAAACTATACTAAAGAGGTTACACCTGGGGACGAACCCGAGCGAAGCGAGGGTAAGTCGCTAGTTCTAAATAAATTAATAGCGGTATAGTACTTTCGCTTCGCCTAATGATAGGCTATAATTTCTTCACTAAACAACCAAATCCATACAACTATTCGAATTCCAACGTGAAGGATACATTTAAACAAACTTTTCTATTCATAAAATTACTTCAATAAAAATAGCATTGACATGTATGTGTAAAGCTATATATTTTTGATCGTGAATTTGTAAGATTACATGTTTTGAATACTTAATGTAAAATTGTTTAAAATTATAAATTATCCTAGGAACGTAGCAATTGCTACGTACATAGATTGTTAATAAACTAAAAACAACTAATATACTCTAATAATATATTTATAAAATTAAAGCTAAATTGACAAAGACTGAGACATTGTTAGAAAGAAAGATATACTAACAGTGAGCGCAGTACAAGCGTGTAGCGCGTGCATCGCCGCGGCACGCGCGTCGTGCGCCGCCAGCGGGGACGGCAGAGTCGCCAGCGCGCGCAGCAGCCGCGTGGCACGCGTCACGCGCCGGAAGCACACATCCGCTGGTGACAGCGACCCATTGCGCAGCGCCTCCACCACTTCCTCTTCAGCATCATCACGCTCAGCTTCAGCAGCGGCGTGTAATGCTGCGTCTAACAGCGGCGCACCGGCTGCGTGTAGCCGCTGTAGCGCGCGCGCTGCTGCTAATCGCTCAGCAAGCCCACATAGCGCCCACTGTGTACTGATTGCTTCTCCAACCTCCCCTACTTCCCCCTCCTCGCCTACACTCACACACCCCAGCCGCCTCCACAATCCGTGAGCGCGCAGGAACTCGAGGAACAACGCGAAAGCGCGTTGTTTATCACGCAGTTGGGCCGCCGTTTGTAACGCGGCAGAGCTGCCAAGGGCTACGCGTGTTGCTGCACCGTTGCGTATCTTCCATCTGTTGAAAATAAAAATGGTTTAAGATACTTGGTGATAGTGAAAATTGGCTTGGTGATGATCATAAAAAAATATGTTATAACTAATTAAGACCTAACAGGAACATTTGAAGACCTAACAGGAATGTACAACATATTACAAGATTTTTGAAATAAATTTAAAATCCATGACGAAATGTTTATACATATAAATAAAGTTAGAATCAAAATTGTCTAGAAAAAAAAATAACACACACAGTTAAAGCATTTCGTCTTACATCATAGACGAACATACAACTTAACTAAAAACATCACTTAATTAAAAACTTTTTAATCCTATTCATATCCTGTCATCCTATAATGCTTTATGTCCAAAGTCCAAACTTTGATATTTTCAATGGCTCCTTGGCCATGGCCAAGAATATTATTCATAGATTTGTTAAATAGCTTGTAGTTTCAGTAATCAGTATATTATAGTAGTAGTAATTAGTTTAAGCTGAACATGTCAAAAGTGCAGGCTGTGATCATTGTACTAATAATGAACATTGTACTACTTTTAAATTGTTTACACACATAAATTTTTGTTTGTATTGTATCTTACAGTGTGTAAACCTAATAAAAAAAAAGTCACCAACCAAGTAGTATCCGTTACCACAGCAACCACTGACCTCTATTCGCTCAGTGCGAAGCCATGGTGGGGAGAAACTGATTTACCGTCAGCGCTACCCGTGGCTATATCCGATACTACGGGGGGCTGTTTTTATGTTTCGAGTTAGCTAAATATACAAGTGAATTGTTATTTAAAATTTATTTAAATAAAATAACATAAAATGAGTCACAAAAGTTGTTGTGTTGTAAGTTGTAAGAATACAGGTAGAAAAAGTGCTTGTCATTTTTATAAATTTCCAACAGCAAGTTGGAAAATAAATCAAAGGAAAATATCATAAATTTTAAATATTAAATATTAAAAATTTAAAAATTTAATATTAATTTTAAAAAAAACTTTTTCTATTTTCTTTTTATTTGATTTCAGTCTGATTTCAGTTAACCTATCTTTATGTGTGCTAACTTCTATGCTACTTTTTCGGTATTAACTATACTTACATTTTATTTTTTAATGCACAAGAACACTTTACATTAACAAATATTTATTATAAATATTCCCTTTAATTAAAAAAGCATTTTTTTATTTATCATTCGATATTATTATTATTGACAGCCATTCAATACTTAGTAAAATATATTACAATAGCCCCCTGTAGTTCAAACGTACCATGGCGCTGAAGTCGCGCACAGAGCGAATAATACCACTGGACTGGCTGTTGTCAACGTGCTTTTGTGGCTGCTTGATATTCGCCATTTTGGCGCTGTCCGCCGCTGTCGGACGTAGCGAGAGTTCGTGGTACTAAAACTAATGATGTCGATATAAAGATTTTTATTTTTTTATTTTTATTAATCAATAACCGTATCATCATAATTACTACTTATGTTACATTAACAACGAAAATGCAAAATTACTTTACAGTAAACAAACACTTCTGCTGTCATTTGCAATATACGTCAAAATTAGTTCTCGGGAATCTCACTAGTGGCGCTTCAAATGGACACAAAAAAATTGCTGTCAAACGCTTGGAACAGCCAGTCCAGTGGTATTATAGAGGTCAGTGACAGCAACGCACACCATCACCACAACAACGCACACCGTCACCACAATACCACAGCAACACTCACCGGGGATCCCCCGCGGGCACGTCGTCCAGCATGTCCGCGGCGACGGCGAGCGCGGTGCGGTCGAGCGGCGCGTCGCGCGCGGGCGGCGCGGGGGGCGCGGGGGGCGCGGGCGGCGCGGCGGGCGGGAACAGCTCGGCGGCGAGGCGCGCGGCCGCCGCGCCCGCGCCGCGCACGTGGAACAGGAACGCGCTCTTCAGTTTGCCCACCGCGTCTGTGCTCATTGCGCTCACCTGTGCATTACATTGATATTATATTTTTGTTTTTTTTTTTTGTTTTTGTTGATTTATTGTCATTGTTTGATGGTCTCTTCATTTAATTAACCATATGCGAATACCTGTAAGTGGCTTAGTCAAAGTTTTCCAATTTGTACTCATATAATGTCTTATGTGCTGTTAGTGTTCCAAATATAATAAAATAAATAAAATAAAATTGATTTTAATAGTTTTTAGTAGGTAGTGAGTTTCTTTCGCTTTCTTCTTTGAGACTTCTTTCTTTCTTACCGAACTGTAGTAGACTCATGACGTTCAGTAATAAATTGTAATAATTTTATGCTGAGTAAAATATTTTCAATTTTTATATACATTGTGAATTAGAAATTATAGTACCTACTATATAAATGTATAGCTGAATAATGTGAAAGACAAAATCGTGAGTTCAAGTCCCGGTCACCAGTAACTGGTTTAGTAATTAAAATTACCTATGTACCTGTATTATGGTAAAAACGGAACTTTGATATAAATCCGGACAACAGCCAAAAACACGTAAATGTTTTTAATCCTGATATTGATTTTAAAAATGCACTAACATCAATAGGAAACGTGCACAACAAAGGTGCTGCCGACTAGCGTCGCCAATCCAAATCTTGTACTCTATTAACGTGAGAACTTTCGATGGAAAACTAGGGGGCTTTTTCGATATTAAGTCAAAATAAGGTGAAAAAAATAAATATTTTAAATCAATAAAAATACAGTGTATTTAGAACTTAAAAAGGTAAGTTTTCACAAAATTTCGTGAAAAATATTTTCTTTTTGTAAAAGATAAAAATAAAATTAATAGTAGACATCGACATTTATAACAAGTATTAAATTATTCATATAAAATTTTATTAGTGAAAATTATTATTCTAGCTTATCATAATGCATTGTTGCATTTCTGGGTATACCAATACATCCACAAAAAATGAAAATAAATCAAATAGCGTAAATTATTTACAATTATATTCACGCCGTTAACATTGTATTTTTTAGTTTGTGCGACAATTTTGCCAGTTATAAGTCTCAATTATTATACAAACAAACGACAGTGTTAATATAAAAAGTAAATTTTTAATACCTCATGCGGATCTATTTCGTATAGCGAAAGGTTTCCGTCGTACATATCGGAGGGACACGGCGATCCCATTGGACTGTCGCATATTGACCTGGAATCAAAAACAATGACAATACCCAACATACTTGAAATTGGTAAAAGGGGTAGAACCAATTGTTTTCTTCTATCTATTTTTGTGCTATTGGCGGAGTAATCTGTGTCCAAGTGACACGCTTACGAATTGAACTTTTTGAGACCTAAATTCCTTCAAATCCGGGTCTCGCATCTCTGATATCTTCATATGCGAATAATTTTTAATATCATTACCACTTGTTCTACGGTGAAGGAAAACATAATGAGGAAACCTACATGTCTGAGAGAACCTAGCAATTTTGTGAAAGACTACATTAAGCCAGCCCGACCTCTCGTATTCAAATGAGGGCCGAGCCCAACAGTGGGATATTAAAAAGTGCTGAAAACAGTTGTATACATACGGTGCGTGGTGCAGGTCCGCGTCCGCGTCAGCCATGCGCAGGCGCAGCACGCCGTGCTTGCGGCTGAACAGCAGCGCGGCGCCCGCGCACTGCGCCGCGCCCAGCACGCGGTCCTCCTCGCCCGACACGTCCACGTACTCGCACTTGTCGCTAGACGCTACACATACATAATATACTATATCATTTAATAATTATCAATCCACGGTACAAGATTAGCGTAAGTTTCTCAGAGATATTTTCCTGAAGTAAAATGTTATCAATATATTAATCTGGATACCCATCTATAATTGTACCAAACTTCATAAAAATCTGTTCAATGGTTTTCTCATACAGTCTCAGTCATATAAAATAAAATTTTGAACGCTCAAAATTACAAAGGATTTATGTTACATGAATATAAGCAATTCTTTACAACAACCCATAAACCATTTTTGTAAATACAATAATTTTCAATACATTCAAAACATAAGTTTGAAAAACAGAAAAAATATTGATTTTTTTAATTTCCCATAACTTTTGAAAACAAAACTTTTTCTTTGCAGAACTTCATAACAAAGTTAATCCAAACCAAAGGTCAATTTTAACCATTGATTGATTTAACGTAGAATAATAACTAATGCTACTATAGTAAGTAACATAATATATTAACAAGTACTAACGCAAGACAGTCGCCACGTAGGAGGAGGTGTAGAGCAGCGGGCGCGACGGCAGCGGCAGGCAGCGCGGCGCCTCGTCGTCGCGCGGCACGCGCAGCGCGCACAGCGACACCACGCGCGCTCCACCACCCTCCACACTGATATGCGCTGTTGAATAACATATTATTATATAATAAAACTAGCTGACCCGGCAAACGTTGTTTTGCCATATAAATATTTTTTTATTACTTAAGGAACAACCCTTATTACTTAGGGGTATGAAAAATAGATGTTGGCCGATTCTCAGACCTACTCAATATGCTCACAAAATTTCATGAGAATCGGTCAAGCCGTTTCGGAGGAGTACGGGAACGAACAAAAAAAAAACAAAATTAATAAAATTCACAACACCTAATGTTAAACTTATTGATAATGGTGTAGTATTAGGCGGAGAAATGTTAAAACCGGTACAGTCAACTAAATTCCTAGGTATTATCTTAGATTCGAAATTGCAGTGGAATCTCCATATTGAGGAGCTAGCGAAAAGGCTTAGCTCTGCAGCGTTCGCGGTTAAAAAAATTAGACTTATTACTGACATAGATACAGCTCGCATAGTATACTTTAGTTACTTTCATAGTATTATGTCATATGGTATCTTATTATGGGGAAATGCAGCTACCGTTAATACAGTTTTTGTCCTGCAGAAAAGAGCTATTCGTGCAATTTATAGTTTAGGCCCTAGAGTATCATTAAGAGATAAGTTTAAAGAAATAAAAATTGACTGTTGCTTCTCAGTACGTGTACGAAAATGTTATATATGTTCATAAAAATATACACGAATTTCTCAGGAACTGCGACATGCATAGTATTAACACTAGGAGTAAAAATAAACTTGTAATGCCTGAGACTCGCTTACGACGAGTCAGTAATTCTTTTTATGGACAATGTATACGCTTATACAACAGGATCCCAGAAAACGTTCAACAAGCTTCTATTGCCAAATTTAAAAAAATTGTGAAAGAACGTTTGTGTACTAAAGGATATTATACGATTAACGATTTTTTAGAATATAGTACGCCTTGGGAATGATGTGACCGCCACCAGGCTGTTTCAACCTATAGAATTATTGTTAATTTCAATTTAATTAAAAAAAAAGAAAAAAACACTAAGACAAAAACAAAACAAAAAAAAAATATACATTAGTCCCGCTGAGTTTCTTTCGCCAGTTCTTCTCAGGTCAGTGGTTTCTTTCTTCCGAACTGGTAGTAGACTCATGACGTTCAGTAAAAATTGTAATAATTTCATGCTGAATAAAATATTTTGAATTTGAATTTGAATTTGAACATTGTGACACGAGAATTTTATATATAAGAATAAAATTAGAGGCAGTGGTAGCCCAGTAGTAACGCGCTCGCTTGCATAACCGAGTGATGCGGGTTCAAATCCGGGTCTCGCACCTCTGATAGTTTCATGTGCGAATCATTTCTATCATGACTACCACTTGTCTAAGGGTGAAGGAAAACATCGTGAGGAAACCTGCATGTCTAAGAAAACCTATGTAGCAAGTTTTCGAAAGACATGTGAAGTCCGCCAACACGCACTAGGCCAGCGCGGTGGACTATGACCTGATCCCCCTCGTACTGAGGGACGTTAAAAAGGGCTGAAGAAGAAGAAATATCTTGTCTTTGATCATAATATTATATTGTATTGGCATTCGCATGTAAGGGTTAAATAAGTATATAAGTTAAACTGTGCCGCTGTTTTAATTTATTTATTCATTCAATTCACAATGGTTCGGTTAACTAAAGAACAAAAACATGATGATGAAAGTAAATTTCCTAATATTTTATTCAGCATTGTATTCAGACCAAACGTTTTTTAAACTTCTCACTTGGTCGCACTTCTGGGATCAAGCCATGTTCAGTGTGTTCAGAGTAACAATTAAACAAGTCCATATGAATGTACTACAAAACCAATTAACCGAAAAAGTTTTTAATACAAAATTTTTTTTCATCTAAATTTTTTACTATTAAATGTTCAAACACATTGATATACTAGGAAAAAAGGTGTAGATAAGTCATACGCGGTCAAAAAGTGGCACACTAAAACTAGGCTATTGGCCTACCAACGCGTTGGCGACGCACTGTCGAGAATTATATTTGTCTCTTTTTCACTGGCGATACTTGAATCATGCCATCCTATTTTGACGACTAATCGTAATGTAGTGTGTTATTGCAATATTTTTAGTTATTCTGTATTCATGTGTGCGTTAGTGTGCCGTTTTTGAAGATAGAATGTCGTTTAGGTAACGTATCTACACCTTTTTACTTATAATATCATTGTTCAAACACAATTTGCTTGAGTAAAGCTGAAAAAGTGTATTTTTCCACATATGTGGCAACAAATCATTAGCAACAAGAGATACATACCAAGCGCATAACGCATCTCCGGGGACCTTGCCACGTTGACAGCAGCTACAAGAAGCAGGAGGGAGCGTGGTCCGTGCGCGTGCAAGTCTAGCGCCATCATTTCCAGGCTGTTCAAGTCTCCTGTGAACACAGGACTTACATAAATATTCTTATACATATTCTCATGCTTGGTAAATATAAAATAAAAATAAAAATAATTAGGTATATAGCAAACCTTTATAGATTACTATAAAATGTTGAGTATATAGAGAAATACACATTTGTCAGAATAAGATAAGATGAACCAATTCAATTAAATAGTACATATAACATGCAGATCTATACTATTTATAAAGCTGAACAGTTTGTTTGTTTGGTTGAACGCGCTAATATCAGGAACTACTGGTTCGATATGAAATATTTTTTTTTTTGTGTTGGACAGTCCGTTTATCGAGGAAGGCTATAGGCTATATAACATCCCGCTACGAACAATAGGAGCTGAGTACCAATGAGAAATGTTGCAAAAACGGTAGAAAAATATTCCTTTTCAGAGCTTCCGTTGCGTGCGCTGCGTAAACGGTTAAAGTTATGAAAAATCATGTATGACGGAATTGTTCCTCTTTAAAATTTCTAATTAATTCTAATCTTTTAAGGTTGACTCGCTGTAACCTTATTTATGGTAATCAAATTTGTTTTTACACAATGCATTATTTGCGAAGGTGTTTAATAAATATGATATTAATCCTTATCCTACCAACCTTTAAAGCTTCTAGCACAAAAATGAAGGACTATTATACAAACTTGCGAGAGCACTTAGACCTCCTTAATCCGACCCTGTCGCGAAATCCGTTTTTAGCATACATACAAATTATAAACTACCTCCCTGCTCAATTTCATCTTTGTATGTCAGTTTTCACATTTCGTGATGAGTGAGTGTGTGATTGAGTGACCTTTTCCTTTGGAAGTAACATAGAGTTAATTGGTGACAGTTGAGTAATCTATGGTGAACCCCCAAAAAAACATCTCATAAATACATCATCATACATAAATACATCGTTAATATAACCATACCCTGTGGAGCCAAATGGGCTCTCGCAAAGGCCTCAGAGAGTGGTCGTCGTAAATGATGTTCATGTACTTCAGCACCACACCACAGCTGTAGAAGGGGACCTCCAGCTACCAGCGCAATACATTCCTCTTCCTCTTCCTCTGGGTTTTCAGGGTTAGTTACACCTGGTAGTACCACTACACCGACTAATTTCTAAAACAAAACAAAAATATAAATTTTCATTTAAGCAAATGCAAACAATAAAAAATTAGATATCAGATCAATATATTTTTAAAAACTAAAAAGTATATTTTAACGAATGTATGTAAAATTATTGTTTGTATTGTTATTGTTATTACAATAGAAAACTTCGATGATATAGCTACAAGCACTGTGATAGTACTTACAGTATCTGCATGAGCAGGCATAGATCCAAAGAAGAGCAGAGAAACACGTCTGCCAATGCCTCCAAGCCAACCACTAGGAGGCCGTAGTGTTTGACAAACCACTGTGGGTCTTCCCTCTGTAATAAAAATAATGTATGTACCTCAATAACTATGCGAAAGTATCTCAAATAATAACAATTATGAATGCATTTTATAATTTTGTAAAGTTATTTTTTATTTTTTTGTTATTTTTTAATTAACATTCTTTATTCTTCAGAATGTTCTATTTATGATTTTGGCAGTTTATGTATGTTTGTTTGTTCCAACGCAGCACCTAAACTACTGTAGACTATACATACCACATTTAGAGGTAATATCTTGCATAAAAATTATAATCCTTTCAGCCAAATTGAGTGAGACCACAGCTCTACCTTAACCAATTTTTTTTAGTTTTCTTTTGTGTTCTTCTACATTTTAAGAACCCTTTTTTACACAGTTATATTTTATCAGCAATTATTGTTTGAAATAAAAAATATAAATAATAATAATAATTAAAAATAAATACTTACCATGACTAGTAGTAATCTTAACAAGTGTACATGTAGTTGTAGCCAGCAATAACCCATCCTTAGCTTCAGTGAGTCTATCACATTCTTGCCCTGCTAATTCACATGAAACATCAGAGTATGCACCTTCAGTCCCGACAGACAGCCAATATCTCACTACACCCTCTGGTGAAACACCAATGCATGATGGCATCTGCAACATAACATGATAATAAGGTTAGTTTTATAGATTGACCAAAAAAATCTTTTATATTTTATTAAAAAAAAGAAAATATTTTCATTATTCAACTTCAAGTTAATCTTCTTATTTTTATTTTAATACTAATATTTTTAATTATACCTGTGCTCCTTCTTCATAAAATAGCATAACTAAATCTGCTTTATGTGCTAAGTCTGTCTGAGGTAAAGTCAATTCCCTAGCAGCAGTTGGAGCAGCAGGTGACGATGCTGCTTCTCTAGGCCATGCCAACACTCTTCGGCCAGCAACTACCCAGCACCATCCACAAGGTGACATGCGCACACTTACATCTCCACTGGCTATATTACAACAATATTAAATTGTAATAGTAAAATAGTACGAAAAACTGATTTATTTAAAACAGAACAATGTGCTTACCAAATGTGAGTGTTTCTGTAACCATAACTGGAAGTGGCATGCCATAAGTTTCTATAGTAAGCATAGGAGTTTTATAAATTATATCTCCTGACTGCTGCTCAGTTGTCAGCATGAACTTACTGTAAAACACGTAAAAATTAACAAAAACATAAACGTATGAAGTAGTTGTACAGGTTAGTTTTTAAATATACCCTTGATTCTTTTTAGCAGAAGCTAATCCCATTGGTCTTCGCCCTGATATAGATTGTTTGACACGAGGAGAAAACGGACTCCTCATGCCACCAGTACTATTAAATTCCATTTTATAAAACTAGATATTTTCTTTTCAACTTTAAATTCAATTAGCCGTTACCACTTTAAAAGTATTTTCTCTGAAAATAAATTTGACAAATGACAATTGTGAATTGACTTAAAAACATATATTTACCACAGATAAATTAGGTAACATCTCGGAGCAAATAACAAATATTATTTGCTCCGAGGGTAACATAATTACAAATTGTATTATTGCTGCGTTCCACTAAGCGCCATAACGATCAAAACGCTCCTTTAGTCGTGCCACATATGACATAACATATATGTAGCAATATACTCTATGGACATAACGAGTAACGACCGCGGTCGTTGTGGTCGCGGCGTAAATGACACTCATGACGTCATGGCTTACGTTCACCGTTCACGCGAAGCACATGACGACCCATGTTTTACATGCGTCGTCGTGTGTTTCGCGTGAGGTGGGTCGAATTTGTCGTTGAGAAAGTTAGCGGCATTTTCAAAACTCAAATCATCAAAAATGGCGATCGTTAAACTTACGGAATGTAATTACCTATTTCATGCGGAAAGCGATATTATCCAAGTGACGCCGCATAATACATTTTAATTATAATACACCACTAATCAATGATATTTTAACTATAGATATGTTATGAGCGCGCAATCGTGAAAACTCGAAAACATCCTAATTAGGACGTATTGCCTTTAGTCTGTGTCACCGCATGGCGACGAGTGGTACGCTGCTACAAAATTTAAAATAATGCCATCCTGTGTATTTAGGAAATGCACCAATTATGATACCAAAGTTAATAAAACACAAGAGATCTCATACCACATGTAAGAACGCAGAATACTTCGATTTATTAATATATTTCAATTATTTGCCTAATATTCTGATATGTCATCGGTCGCTAGACTAATGTTTGTTTACATTGACGCGCAATTGACAACATTAGCTGTCTCTTTTTTTCTTATTGATTTTATCGACTATCCCCTTTCTATCATTTTGACATGTACCTTGAATAAAAAGTGTGTATGTGTGCAGCGCGGAACACTTTTTTCGGTTGTTTAGTGAGCGTATAACATATCTATAGTTAAAATATCATTGCCACTAATATTAAATATGAAAAATTAAATTATATGAATATAAATTATAATTTATTAAAAATTACTAATTATTATTTATTATAATTATTTCAATATAATTATTTCAATATAAATCGATTTAAGCAATTATTATTTAGTTTACGATAGTAACGCTCACAAGCAAGTGGAACGGGAAAAACTGCGGCGTGAGCGTGATCGTTGTGAACGCTTAGTGGAACGTAGCATAATATATTAGCGCATTGTCTCATATGTAAAAATTTTTTATTCGATAGATTTTTTTATTGTTTGTTCGATAAATCAAATTGTTTGTTCGACTGTCTTTATATTTTAACTTTTTTCCTAATAATTTCGTACGTACCTCTAGATGTCAATATCTGAATTATTTCCATAGATTAGTTTTGACACGTTTTGTTGCAATTTATCATAGATTTTTATTTTTGTTGACCTCCGCGATTAGAAATGTTCAAATGAATTAGGAAAAAAATTAAATAAAAATATAAAGACACTCGAACAAAGAATAACGAAGAACAAACGATCAATATACATATTATATATATACTCTGTAGTTTATACGCAATGATATTTTAACTATAGATATGTTATACGCTCACTAAACAACCGAAAAAAGTGTTCCGCGCTGCACACATACACACTTTTCATTCAATGTACATTTCACTACAAGTCAAAATGATAGAAAGGGGATAGTCGATAAAATCAATAAGAAAAAAAAGAGACAGCTAATGTTGTCAATAGACAACATTTCATTTTTTCAACATCCCTATGTTATTATTTTAAATGAAACTAGATCAAAAATGAGGCGACCCATATCTTTTCTTTTTTCGAAATGATGCCGTTTTCATATTAAATTTCCACTTTGAAACTCGTCTTATTCTAAAAAGACGTAAGCGACAAATGACGTCATTACTTCGGTTGAATAGCGATATTGCCTTTGCCTTCCTCTCATCCGTAAAAAAAAAAATACTAATGTCATTTTGGCATTTATTTAGTTTACAAAATCTTTCCTTGTCTGTGTAGTGTGTACCAAACTCCTAGAGTATTTTTGTTCTGTGGTACCAAAATTTCAAGTTTCAAAGGCCAAAGCTAAAACGTTTTTTTATTCATTGCCTTATTTTTTTAATTTTCAACTGATACTATATATTTATTTAGTCACCATGAAACTTTCTAACGGATTTCAAGTTGCGGATAGCACGAACTTGCCGAAAGTAGACTATTTGATGCTATTAGAATATATGCACGAAAATGAATGTTACAACATTGCTGAAACACGCAGTGCTAAGGCATTATTAGCATCACGAGAGTCATATGTGGATACAGCAGGGGGGTATGTAGAAGACAAGAGGGAAGGAGACATGTGTACTGTGCAGGGCCGGGTCACACCTGAACACAAAGTGAAGGCGAAGTTGTATCAGATCACAGCTGTTATTAAAGAATCTGACGAGAAGATCGTCTCAGTAGTGTGTAACGACTGTGCTGCTTCTGCAGGAGGATGCAAGCATGCCATATGCTTTGCCATTTGGCTCATTAAGCGATCAGATGAACCTTCAGTGACATCTACAATTTGTTATTGGAGTAAACCAAAACTTGCTGCAGCTGTAGGTGATCAGAAGTTCATCATGGCAAAAAACATTGGGAAAAAGAAAAGAACTACACCAGAAAGTATAAACATTAATGTTACTTTTTCAATGTTTTCTGAAGAATGTAAGCGGCGTAAAATGACAACAGGAATGATACTAAATTACAGTGGAAATCATCAATTCACATTAAATGATTTTAGTATGTTTAATTTATTGCTGCAGTTTGTAAACCAAGAAGTTGATCATTGCTATGAAAAATTTAATTTGTATTCACAAAAAATTATCACTTCAGATGTAATAGCTAAGATTGCTGAAGAAACAAAAGAACAAGCAAATTCAAATCTCTGGCGTTCCATGAGACAAGGGAGAGTGACTGGTTCAAGAATATATGAGTCCTTACATTGTAAAACCCAAAATGGGGCTTTAGTGCAAAGCATTCTTGGTGGATACAAGGTTCCAGAGACTTTAGCTATAAGAAGAGGCAAGCTACTAGAAAAAGAAGTACTTAAAGAATTAGAAAAAGATCTTGGAGTTATTGAGACTACAGGTTTAATTTTGGTGTCTCCTATTATTGGTGTTTCTCCAGATGGAATTTGTAAGGATTTCGTTATTGAAATAAAATGTCCATTAAACGAAAAAAGTTTAAAAAATTATATTAAAAACAATAAAGTACAAGACAAATATAAAGCTCAAATAATGCTACAGATGCATGCTGCAAAAAAATCAAAGGGATGGTTTTGTGTTGCTGATCCAAGTTTTGAACAGACAAGACTAATATATAAATATTTAGTGGAATATGACAATAACTATGTCATGAATTTGTTAGATGCAGCAGAAAAATTTTGGAAGCAATTTATTTTTAAACTTATTTTGGATAGTGCAAAATAAAAAATTCTATGTTTTTAAGTCTTTTATTCATTGCTTACAATAGAACTGTGTAAATTTATAAAACCACATGCTACTATAACCACTTCATCTGTATGTTGGATCAATGTATTATTTATCACTGAATGTGGTTTCAAAAACTTAAATAACCTCACTCTTCTTATTACCCTTTCAACATGTATCCGTAGACTAGCAATGACTTTACTTTTGATAGCTTCTTGTTTTGACAATTTCATATCCTTTGACACACTGGGTGGCCGAAGAAGTTTAATTTGTTTCCTGCTTAATATGGTATCTATGTGTTTAAAACCTCTGTCTGCCAATACAGTACAGTTAGGTGGTAGTACATCTAGGATACCACAGCTTTCTACTATATTAGTATCAGATATACGACCACCATATCCAGCAGAAACAAAGTTAATGAAACCATCAGGAGTCGAAGCTATCAGGTACTTAAGTGTATTAGCATTTTTGTACTGTGACCATGTTAGGGACTGATTTATAGGATAAGATGGTTTCTCTATCTCTATTTCAAAACAATCAATTATGCAAAACACATTTGAGTACTCCTTGTTTGTTTTGAAAGAGGATGGCAAATTTCTTTTTACATCACCTTTACTTGGAGTAATAATAAGTTGTTTAAAGAATTTGGATAATAAATACAATGTCCTAACAAATATCCTCCATAATGTTGTTAATGAGACCTCAAACATATCAGAAATTTGATAGAAAGGGGGATTATTTCTAATTTTATATAATGTTATTATAATGTGTGATGATTTTACTTTAAGATTAGTTTCTAAATATTCAATCAGCCAATAGTAGGTATTTGGCAAACCAATGTAACTGTGTGGTTTATTTTTTATAGCACTGAACATGAAGCTTTTGGTTGGGTTTAGTGCTGGAACATTAATTTCAGAGGAGATTTCCGATATGTCAGCAGATGTGATACTTCCAGTGGTACTTCCTTGTGTTGAAGGTAATGCTTCTTCCATAGCTGTGATATCTGTAGTTTCTTCTTCTTCTAGCAAGAGTGTCTGTGTATTCTTTTTATAAATTTTGCAGTAAATTGTGCGATCTGCAGTTTTTGGCTTTACTTGTACTCCTTTATGAGCTTTAGTAGTTGAAGCTACTACATCTACTTCCATTAATGATGCCGATGATGTGCTAGGCTTAGGTTCATTCATTGAAGTGAGATCTTGTGAGGGAGTTTTGACAAGAGACTGTGGTAACCGAGATTTTAATTTAGGACGTCCTTGCACTGTTTTCCAAAACAAGTAGTTTTCCACATCTTCCTCCAACTAAAAAAGAATTAAAATTATTGAGTAAAAAAGATACAAAAAATAAAGCATAATTTTTTTTAAATATCTAGTGTACATAAATAATATTTAAACTACAGTTATATCAAAATAGAATACAACATAACAAATTACATAAAACAAAATGAACATGTTATGACAGGATGCTATGTTCAGGTCATGCAAGCTTTTAAAAATGTCTTTATTGTTCAGATAGGATTATATTGTACAGTAAGCATTTGGTAAAATTTTTTTTGGCAATAATTTAGGTAAAATAATAGAGCAGTGCTATAAAAAAGTACTCTTTTGTGCATTTATGTACGTATTACGTAATAAATGTAAAAATTTACTTACATTGAGATGATCTTCACATATGTATAGAAAACGTTTGGGGCATTCAATACCCACTGCATCGCACCACTCCTGTTTTGTTGATTTTGGTACCCCAAAAAACGTCTTCTGAGTATTTTTAGAACTGTTTTTGCAAGTTGGTACAAAACAAAATTTTGTATCCTTATATGGTATCCACGCTTCATGGGGATCCATTTTTTTACAAAATATGTATTAGTAAAAACTAAAAAGTCGCTAACAACTGCTCACGCGGTATCTTTACTCTTTACTTCGAAGTTCGAGGAATTCAAAGAGTAAATATATATGAGGAATTAAAGGAATAATTATTAATTACAGGGCTGTCAGTACAACAAACTCATTTTATACCGCTCGGTCACTAAAATTATACAGAATCTAATCTTATTATACAAAGCGACCAAATTGTTGAAAAAAAGTCTGTAAAAAATACAAGTATTTATTTTTAGTCACTTTGACTTACTTAAAATATGAAAAAAACCAAAAAAAAATATTTTTTATTGTAAAAATTTTAAGTAATGAATCTAGCTTAAAGAAAAAAATTATATCATGGCGCTGGATTAAAAAGTCACTTTCACGCTTACTTGTAATGCTAACTAATATTACTCGTAAAGCGCTAATTTCGATTGGAGTAATTTTCGAAAGAGCGACAAGGGCCTACACGATTATGAAACGACCATCTATGATTAAGAAACGTTCGATCTCTCTATATCTCAAATAATCGGTATTTTAACGCACAAAATTTACTTCATGTTTGAATTTTTATTTTTGTATCCAATTATACGAGGCAATCTGCTATACAAACTGGATACATAAGATAACCATATTATACACTTTTTGTATCCAATTATACAATCTGGCAGCCCTGATTAATTATTCAAAATTCAAATGTCAGTTAAGTATAATAGAAATGTCAAATGACACATATGACAGTGACACTGACGTTGAACAAATAATTTCATCTTAATCAAAAGGCAATCATCTCATTCAACCGTATTTGTGACGTCATCACAATATTTTCAGATTTTATTTTTTTTTCCAAAACGAAGCATTAAAAAAATCCAAAAAAAATATATTTGAACTCAAAATAGGAAAATAAAGAAACGGTATTTTTATTTTAGGGTCTTCATATTTTTGAAATGTTGTCAATTGCGCGTCAATGTAAACAAACATTAGTCTAGCGACCGATGACATATCAGAATATTAGGCAAATAATTGAAATATATTAATAAATCGAAGTATACTGCGTTCTTACATGTGGTATGAGATCCCTTGTGTTTTATTAATTTTGGTATCATAATTGGTGCATTTCCTAAATACACAGGATGGCATTTTTTTAATTTTGTAGCAGCGTACCACTCGTCGCCATGCGGTGACACAGACTAAAGGCAATACGTCCTAATTAGGATGTTTTCGAGTTTTCACGATTGCGCGCTCATAACATATCTATAGTTAAAATATCATTGTTTATACGTTTATTGCAGATAGCTTTATTTTTCATCTATGGTAGATAGAGAATGTAATAGATCAGCCATGACACTAAAGCATTGTTAGAAAGGCATATTATGTAAGTGGACTAAGGAAGAAATAGGCAGAGACATGTTAGTAAGTATCATGTCTCTGGAAATAGGATAACATTATTATGTTTCATCCCTTTCTGTGTACACAAAATTAGTATTGGTTGTCACCAGGTTGATGTACATCAACTATAGGCCGGATAAATTTAGAAGGCTGCTAATGATATCGGAGTCGCATTCAAACAATGTGCATAACATTTGTCAGAGTTGTAATGTGCTTAAATGTTGCTAGTGATGAGAAAAAAAATACTTCATGGTAATTGTGTTATTCGTAACGTGAACTATAGTCCTTAGATAGATTTTTTGTTTTTAAATGTAATGCTTAAAAAATAATTTGTATCTAAAGAAAGAAAATAAACAAAAAAAAATTACAATTAGCAAAGCATAGCAATAAACAAGCAAGTACAAAATTACAATAAATAAAAAAGTAACTTATATCAATATGTTTTAAAGGAATGAAAGGAAATAGTAACGACTATTTTATATAGCAAAACTCAATTTTACCACATTCTAAATATTTACGGACGCAGTTTATCACTAAAAATGTTTGAAACTTATAAAATTACTACCTATATATCATGCATACTAAAACTTTTGAAAATAATTAATTTATACAAGAGATATACTTCGTTTCACGTGCAAAAAGACTTACATGAATTCTACCGACCTATATTAACTATAAGGTAAGCTTAACCAACCAGGTACGTCCCGGCCTACAAGTATTTAAATTTCGAAATAAAAAAAACTCGTTTTATAGATCTTAATTTCCCCTTCCGACCTACGTTAATTATTTTATAAGCCCGTTTTTTGTTTTCCCAGGAAAAATCGAAATGGAATTTCCCATTTTCTTATAATTCAAATAGTCATATCTCTTTGAAAAATTATTATTGTTTACTTCACGAAGCGTAAAAAACTTGCCCTTGGGCTACTTTAATTTGCCCGCGCGCGCGTACAAATTCTTAAAAATATTCAATGATTAACAAATAAACAATAAAAAACTTTTTTTTTTTTTTCTGGTTTAATCCTGCGATCAGTCTTCCTGACTATAAGCAGATGTGTTGTTCGATTCTGGTGTGTTGGCACTGCTCCCATTAGAGTCTGCCCAATGTATACTAGTCATGACCATCTGTCTGACTGGTGTGGTCGAAAATGTCCCGCCGTTTTTTTAAGCGGCGGATGCTTTCTGGAATAGTAAGCTGCCCTGCGAGTTTGTTCGGGTGCTTTTGCAGTCTGAGTTTATAGTTTTCGCCATGTCTCTTTATCTCCTCATGGACCATAGGAATGTTTAAGATTTCATGGATCTCTCTTGTTTTGATAAACCATGGTGCGTTGGATATTTGTTTAATTATAAAGTTTTGCGCCCTTTGCACTTTCATAATGTTGCATGTACTGGCTGATCCCCAAAGTTGGATGCCGTATGTCCAGATTGGTTTTAGTATCACTTTATATATAAGGAGTTTGTTGTCAATCGACAGTTTTGAGTTTTTTCCAAGAAGCCATAATAGACTTCTGTATTTCAAGTTAAGTTCCTCTCTTTTTGTTTCAACATGTTTCCTCCATGTAAGCCTTCGGTCAAGATGCATGCCCAGGTATTTCACAGACTCGTGATGCGGGAGTTGGCAGCCATTTAGGGTAACCGGGTCACAATCATGTTTACATAGCGTAAATGTGGTATGTATACTACACTGATTTGGATACGCTTGCAGCTATTCTCCATTTCGCAAGCCATTCTTCCGTCTTATATAGACTGTCTTGTAAGATACGAGATGCTTGTGTTGGACATTTGTGAGATGCAAGTAAGGCAGTGTCACCCGCGAATGTGGCTATTGTGATCTCGGAGTTTCGTGGCAGATCGGAGGTAAACAGGGTATACAGTACGGGTCCGAGGACCGAGCCCTGTTGTACTCCTGCGAGTATTTCACGGAGTCCCGAGGTGGATTGATTTTCTCTTACTTGGAATAATCTATTTGAGATGTAGGATTTTAGTATTCGAAAGAATGTGTGTGGTAAGAGGTATTTTATCTTGAAGAGTAGGCCTTTATGCCAGACCCTGTCAAAAGCTTGTTGTATATCAAGAAAGGCAGCCGAGCAGTATTCTTTTTTTTCAAAGGTTTTTCTGATAGACCTGCACACTCTATGGACTTGTTCTACTGTTGCATGTTCTTTTCGAAATCCAAATTGGTGATCTGGGACTATGTTCTTTTCATTGAGGACGGGTAGCATTCTATGTAGTAGAGACTTTTCGAAAAGCTTGGACATAATTGGTAATAGGCTGATTGGTCTGTATGAGGTGACGTCATGGATTGGTTTACCGGGTTTATGGATCATTATTACTTGTGATACTTTCCATATATCTGGGAAGTAGCCTACACGTTGGATCGCATTAAAAAGCATAGTCAGGAACACAATTCCTTTGCGGGGTAATTCTTGAAGGACTTTTTTGTCGATAAGGTCGTAACCAGGAGCTTTGTTATTGTCCATCAACTTTATATTTCGACATATCTCCTTAGGCGTTAATAACTTCAAGGGTAGATCCAGTTGAAGATCTTGGTTGAGGATAATGTCTATATCAGATTCGTCCGCGTTTGGTCTCGGGCTATTGGGCTTAAATACATTGCTAAGATGGTTCGCAAATGCATCAGCTTTTTCCTGTTCTGTTCTGATCCAGCTTCCATTTTCCTTCCAAAGCGGTGGTTTGTGGTACAGAGGTCGATTGAGGTTTTTACAGGCTTTCCATAATGAATAGTCAGAACCTTTTGTAGCAGTTAGACCTTCCAAAAACTTTTCCAAACTGATACTTGCTTTTGCTTGCTTTGCTTTCAGCTTCAGTTATAAGATCTTTTAGTTCTTTGATGGCTTTGTTTAGCGCTGTTTTATCGCTTGGATGTCTACTTGTATGCCATATACGGCGTAGCCTTCTTTTTTCCATAATTTTGATCCGTATGCTTTCCGAGTATATTTTATTTTGATATGGACGTTCTTTAGTTTCCGGTGTTGACCTCCAACAACTTTCTTGGATTACCGAGGTGAGATTTTTCGCAGCATCGTCAATGTCCAACTCAGTTTTCAGTGGTATTTTAAGATTGATTCCATCATCAACACATTCGCGAAATGAACACCAGTCTGTGCGCTTGTTATATAATTTGGGGAATCTTTCAGTGTTGATGACTGTAGTGCCTATAGTTAGGATTACCGGAACATGATTAGAGTTTGCGTCAAGGCTAGTCTCTATGTTGTGGGAAAGCCTGGATAATCCCTTTACAATGAAAAAGTCTATGACATCCGGGAGTTTGTTTGAATCTGAGGGCCAGTTAGTTGGGTCTGTTGTAGAAATCGTCCTGAGATGATTTTTGTCTATACTTTTTTTGAGCTCTCTGCCTCTTGTATTGGTAAGTCTGGAGGCCCAGTGTACATTTTTAGCGTTCCAGTCTCCTCCGGCTATAAAGCGATTGCCTAATGTGGCGAAGTACTCATTGTAGTGCTCCTCTTTTATCGCATGTTTAGGAGGGCAGTAAGTAGCGGAGACGATAAATGTTCCATTTCGATCTTCTATTGCTACTGTGGCTGCTTGTAAATAAAAAAAAAACTGTCGTGGCAATTTCAAGTCAATTATTTGCGCATTGCGCATGCGCGACAGAATAAAGGTGATACTCACATCGTATATCAGCTGATCAGTAAAAGCGTGGTCTGACACACACGAGAAGCTTACTGTAGGAAATGTTACAATTAACTTCCTCGTAGAAGATTTTAATGACACGGTGAGTACTGAGTACACGGTGGTTTTATACAAGATATATAAAATGAGTTTTTTTTAATTCGAAATTTTAATACTTGTAGGCCAGGACGTGTTGCTTAACTGCTCAATATAAAATTCGAAATACTCTAAATGTTACCAACCAATCTCATTCATGTCTTCCCCATTCTATGTGTCCCTGGCGAAGTAATCTGTGCTCAACTGGCACGATTTGAAGCCATTAAAAAGAGAATTGAATTGAAGATTCAAAATAAAAAAAATACTGATTTGAATCGTCGAACTGATTCAAATAGTTAAAATGGTTTGAATCCTCGAGTTCATTCGAATTAACTCGACGGTTCTAATCAAGCGATAATTCGAATCAACATATAATCTCATTCGAATCCAGTTTTTACCGTCATCGTTCGAATCAAATGTCGTTCGAGACTCGAGTCCCACTTTATCCGCAGGCATATTGGACCTCAGTTGTGAGCAGAGACTACTATTGTATGATGGAGTTGTGAGTTGTCAGCAAAGAGTATAGAACTAATATACGTTTTCAGCTAGATGTCAAAAGAGCGATTGCTTGGTGATAAAAAAATCAAAATGGTGAAATATGTGGTTAAAGTGTGCCACTCATGGTCTGAAGAGATTAATAAAGCAAGTGGTGTTAATTTTCACAAGTAAGTATGTTCGATTTCCTTCAGATTAACCATAAAAACATTATAAGAAAAAATAAATTTATCAAATATATAGTTTTGCCATCAATGTTACTAGTAAATATTATGATCATGGAGGTTAGACCAGGAAGAATATCGCCCTAGAATGTAGTGTCTCATAAATATTGTCAAACTAAGGAGGCGCTGCGATCGCTATGTTGTCTCAATGCCTAACTTCACGTTGTCATAAATACTCATAAACAGCTAACTTCACAAATACTACTTACCGACGACAGCGCGTTATAAATTCTACAAATTTTCAGAGACAGGCGGGTAATGCTTTAGTATGAAGTGATGGTTCTCCTGGTCTCTAATATCCATGATTATGATTTTGAATTTCCCAGATTGTTAGGAGCTTAGTGAATGACGTATGTATGTATGCTAGCGTAAGTTTAAATTATTAATCGATTATTTAATAACATTGTTAAATTAGGTACAATCAAATAGACCTGTTATATACATTTACGAGGGTCAGACAGAACGGTGCAGTTTCAAATAGAGCTAGGTATCTCTTATTTGTATTCCAGGAAACTTAAAGATCGTAATCGTATAGAGGAGTGACAAAGTTAAAAGACTTTGGCGTAAAGAAACCGACTGGTTACCATATTCAGCAACCGTCATATACTTGAAACACTTCAGAGGTGGAGATAAAATTTTACTGATTAAATAACTATAATTATTACTTATTTCATCTTGATTTTACAGTTTTGAAATACATAATTTTACATTTACGCATTTTTTTTCATCCTAATCTACCTAGTCCTTATCAATTTCTCTAATTCTTTAATCTTTTGAAAGATCCTCTATCGAAGAATATATTTTCATAATTATTAATTCAAACCTTATACAGCAATAAAAAAAACACACATTCTTTCATTCTGAAGACTTTTTGTGATCAAACCGATTTGTCGATGATAGTGTCTTATCTCTTTCCAACGTAATTAGTTTAGCGGTAGAAAAATGATACAAACATAAATTATTTGGACGGATTAACATATAATTATGTATCATTTTCAAAGCTACGACGTTAAACTTGCAAGCGGTTCCGTTTATTTGCAATATATTTGTTGAACGATGCTCCTCTGGTCTTTTATCACACATTGATTATAGAACGTAGTTATTACTACACATATTTTTTGTCTTGCTCAGGTGTACGCTTATAATGTCTACTTATACTCAGTCTATGACTATCCGTAATGACTGTCAAAGTAGCAATCATAGATTATGCTGTCAAGTGTCAACTGTGTAATGTCAAACTTTAAACAAAATATCGCAACGGTTTGCTCTTCCCGCTATTGTGGAAAAAAATATTGTTTGGTATGTTACAAAAAGCTTCTAGTATTAACATTTTATAGTTTACGTTTTAATTTATGTTGAGTACAAAATGTACATCAAGTCAATAGTGTTAGATGGATTTAAATCCTACGGAAATCGTGTGGAAGTAAGCGGCTTCGATCCAGAATTCAATGCTATTACTGGATTAAATGGAACTGGGAAGTCGAATATATTGGATTCCATTTGTTTTGTACTAGGAATTACCAACTTATCTAACGTAAGTAATAATATTGTTTTGTTTCTTTACTTCAGTAAACAATGGTATATAAGATTAAATTGGCGCCACTTTCTTTTGGTTAGCATGTAACAGCAACACATAATAAAATGGCCCTTTGAGAAGAATTGAACCAGCAACCTATGGATGTATAAATGACTTTACATGTGTAGATTTGTTTTAATTTGTATTAAATTAACAAAAGAAAATAATAAAGATCCCAAAAAGTTAATTATTATCAAAGTATGATGATAGAATAAAATTATTATTTATACTAATAAATATAAAATATAATTTTTAATTTATTATATAAAGCTATAATAATAATAATAATAATTGTAAATTTTGTCTATATTTGTGGATTAATTTACTGTTTGCCTTTTTTTGCAGTAATATATTTAATTTTAGATTTTTATCAAATTCAACATTACTTCTGAATTACTGACTGTTTGCAATGCGACTTTTGACTAAATTTATTTCAATTAGCTGCATAATAAACATAATTGTTTGATTATCAGTAATTTATAGAATTGCTGCTGCTGTGATACTCTGTGTGTGAAAGTTTTAACAATTTTTCTTAATTTTTTAACAGAAACATTACTTTTATGCATTACCATAACCAAAGAACCATATTGTTATCATACAGCAATATTAAAAAGGTGCATGGCGATATTATATATCATTCCATACACTTTACAAACACTACATTTTCATAGTATTATTTATTATATGAAACTTTTTAGGTGAGGGCAAGCAGTCTTCAGGAGCTTATTTACAAACATGGCCAGGCTGGAATCACAAAAGCAACAGTTAGCATTACATTTGATAACAGAGATAAGACACAGTGTCCAATAGGCTATGAGGACCATAATGAAATTACAGTTACAAGACAGGTGAGATAATTATTCTTACTTAAATTATTGTTATTAATTTGAAAAGAGAAAGTCTCATTATTATTAAAAATAAAAAAAATTAACAATATGTTCTTTAAAGCATTAAATATATTTAATTAACATGTACTTACAGGTGGTAATGGGTGGTAAAAATAAGTATCTAATCAATGGCATCAATGTGCAAAACAAAAGAGTTAGTGATCTATTCTGCTCAGTACAACTCAATGTGAACAACCCACATTTTTTAATAATGCAGGGGAGAATCACTAAGGTTTTGAACATGAAACCACCAGAGGTACAATTTGATTTCTCAATTTTATATTTTTAAAAACTATTATAAGAAGACTTTTTTTTAAGACTTTCTTTAATGATTTATTATATATTTCTAGTAACTATGTAATTGAAACTAAATTTTAACATATTTATTATAATAAAATACGATTTTTTAATGAGTGCTATTATTTTAACAAACATAGATATTATCAATGGTTGAAGAAGCGGCTGGTACTAGAATGTATGAAGCAAAAAAGCAGGCTGCACAGAAGACAATAGAAAGGAAAGATGCCAAGCTCAGAGAATTAAATGATGTAAGTATTTTGAATAACTATCTTTCCAGATTTTTTCATTTTGTGTTTCTAATGTTTTGATAAATCATTTAGAGTAATCATGGTCATAAAAGAGACTAAGGTTATGGAAGTATCAAATGTTATTACAAATTACACAAAATTATAAAACAATTTTAAAGTTATAGAGTAATGGCACCTAACTTATAATATTTATCAATGTTAATCATTTTTATGTATCCATATATTATTTTGTTGTATCATGTGTTGTGTTTTATAATATAATTGCCATGTTAAAATATATTCATGTATTATTCTTATTTCAGATAATTAGAGAGGATATAGCACCAAAATTACAAAAGTTGCAAGATGAAAGGGCTCAGTTCCAAGAGCACCAGAAGGTAGTGAGAGAGCTTGAAAACCTAACTAGGCTTTATGTGGCTTGGAAGTGAGTTATCACTACATATTATAAAACAAAGTCCTCTGTAGTGACTGTCTGTCTGCCTATCTGTCTATCTGTTTGTGTATCTTATGAAGGTCTACAGAAAAGTCTGCCATGGCATGTCTTTCTTTTAAGGATAACATCACAGTCGTCTCTCGATAAAAAATTTTTCTGGTCCTTTGAAAAATACTCAATAAATTGAATAAAATCAATGTTAATTGGTCCCCTCGGTAAGCTGAAGGCATAGTATCTTGCTCGCCAACACGACACGTTTGGCTCAGTTGGTAGTGACCCTATTTTCTGGGCCAGCGCTCGCGTGTTCGAGTCCCGCTGGGGGCATTCATTTGTTGAGCACAAATGTTTGTACTCCAGTCATGGGAAAATAAAAATATTAAAAATTTGTATATGTATCAACTGTCTGGTATCTGTCACAAAAGCCTCGTAGCTTACCACGGAACTAGATGGCGCTGTTGTAACAATGTCCCAACATTTTTATTTATTTATTTTTATTCATGTCATAAAATTAAAAAAAACATTCGATAATTTGAAATCCGGGCTTCACTACTGCTTATAATTGAATTGTTTATCATGTACAAACCTGACTCAGGGTGTGCACTTCTACTGAACTGTGAAGAATTAACGTGTGAGAATTATGCTCATTTTGTCGATGAAATCAGTGTCCACGGTGTCCTAACCGATGCCGAATTCATGAATATGGTCTCTCTAGATGAAGATGAGGAAGAAAACGTAGAAGAAGAACCGCCAACTCCAGTAACATTGACTGAGGCAAGGAAATGTCTTACTACCGTACGCTTCTACGCCCTTGAAACCGACACGAATGACGATTACTCACCACTATCGAAAATTCTTTGGACAATGATAGGCTGAAGTTGCTTACTCAAAAAAGATTACGGACGACTTCTTTTTGTAATAAAATTTTTTAAATAATGTGTTATTGTATTTAATGGTTAATACATAATAATAAAAAAGAAATAATAAATCAAAAATTTTGATCAAACTATTGTTTACTTGCGTCCCCTCTCCCCCTCGTGGTTATTTAAACACTTGTTATTTATGAAGTCTTGGTATATTTGAAATATGTCTCTAGTCCCTTCATTTTCAAATTATCGAGAGTCGACTGTATATCTATTTCATACAAAATATGATCTAATACAAAATATGGGCAATTATAAAGCGATACCTCGAAAACTATTTAGATAAATACGGTATTAATCGTTATCATTTTAAATAAGCTAGAGGCTTTAAATATTTCATGCATATTATTTTGCTCTTTTACACCATCTAAATTATACGAATATCTTGGGAGTAATGGCAAAAAAATCACAAGCGAGAATAAAATTCAAGCGCACCGTCTTGCCCACTGTTTAGCTAATACTATCGGAACCCGCGGCTTCGCTCGCGCTAAATTGAAACGATAAAAGATTATATTATATGAGCATGTGTCAAATACATTTGTCCCAAGGTACTTCACCGTCTAAACCTTCTCTGGACTTCCACAAATAATTCAAGACCAAAATTAGCCAAATCGGTCCACCATTTCTCGAGTTTTAGCGAGACTAACGAACATCAATTCATTTTTATATATAGATTTATTTTTTATGCATGATTAAAAAAAATATCATTCCGCAGTCCTTCTCTATATTTTAAACTATATGCGTGCGAAATTAATTTAATTATTTTTAATATTTTTTAATATTATCTTACATTTCAGTTATTTAACAGCAGAGGAAAACACAAAAGAAGCTGAAAACAAGGTGACAGAAGTACAAGATGAGATTAAATCTAAAAAGGAGAATATCAAAAGTAATGAGAAGGAGTGTAAAGAGTTGGACAAACAGATTTCTGAGCTCAATAAGAAAATAGATGAGGTATATTTTGATGCAAAGATATTTTATAATTATACTTTTGTTAAAAACCTCTTGTAAATCAATTCAGAAAGCTATGTTTTACTATATATAAGTATTATTTAACGACTAATTTGGCTCAGTTTGTACTGTGACCAGTAGGGTCTTGCTACCAGTACTTGCTTGCCAGCAGTTGCGGGTTTGAGTCCGTCTGGGGACATTCATTTGTTGAGCATGAATGTTTGTTGATTGTTCTCTAGTCAGGGGTGTTTATATCTATACTTAATATCTCAGAAACTACTGGTCCGAACTGAAAAATTCTTTTTGTGTTGGATGTTCCGTTTATCGAGGAAGGCTATAGGCTATATTACATCACTCTACGACTATTAGGAGCGGGGCATCAATGAAAAATGTTGCAAAAACGGGAGAAAAATATTCCTTTTGAGCGCTTCCGTTGCGTGCTCTGCGTAAACTCTTAAAGTTTTGCAAAAATCATGTATGACTTAATTGTTTCCCTTTAAAAGTTCTAAAAAAGGCTGCGATAGCATATATATCTATCTTTTAAGGTTGACTCGCTATAACCTTGTTTATCAAATCAAATTTGTTTTAAGATAATGCCTTATTTGCGAAGGTGTTCAATAAATATGATATTGATTCTTTATCGTTACTTATCACAAGTATTTAATTTTGAACAAAATTGCTCTTGGCATCATTTGATTTCAATGAATATCTTACGAGATATCACAGTTTTAACATTACTCCGCAACAAAATAATGATTACTGCGTGTAAGACGGCGGTAACGAGAGGGAACGGACGCCGAAAAAATTTGGTTTCCAGCCTTTAAAACGCGAGCGAAGCCGCGGGAAAAGCTAGTCTATACTTCTAGTCTATACTCTTCAGCTTTATAATATAGTATAGATATACTATATTATAAAGCTGAAGAGTTTGTTTGTTTGTTTGTTTGTTTGTTTGTTTGTTTGTTTGTTTGTTTGAACGCGCTAATCTCAGGAACTACGTGTGCGATTTGAAAAAATCTTTTTGTGTTGGTTAGTTCGTTTATCCAGGAAGGCTATAGGCTATATTACATCCCGCTACGACCTATGGAAGCGGAGCATCAATGAAAAATGTTGCAAAAACGGGACAAAAATATTCGTTTTGAGAGCTTTCGTTGCGTAAACGGTTAAAGTTGTGCAAAATTATTTATGACTGAATTGTTTCCCTTTAAAAGTCCTAAACAAAAGTCTGCAATAGCATATATCTATCTTTTAATGTTGACTCGCTATAACCTTTTTTATGGTTTTCAAATTTGTTTTAAGATAATGCCTTATTTGCGAAGGTGTTTAATAAACATGATATTGATCCTTATCCAAATAAATCAGTTATCCATCACAAGTATTTAATTTTGAACAAAATCTTGGCATCATTAATTTATTTCAATAAATACGTTTTAACATAGCTTCTTCGCAACAAAATCACCGCGTGCAAGACGGGCGGACGGGCGGGACGAAAGAATTTGGTTTCCAGCCATTAGAATGCGAGTGAAGCCGCGGGAAAGGCTAGTAGCTACTATTAGTAGTACTATCAATATTTGACACGTTTCCATTGCATACCCTCCCAAACTTCAACAAATACGTCGTTAAGTTGGTTCATGTTAGTGCTATGTGATAGTGTTTTCTTCACGGTGTTCCACAAATTCTCCAACGGATTTAAGTCCGGACTGTAAGCAGGCACTCCAACATGGTCACCGATTTCTCTTTGAGAAACACTTTTACGTTGTTTGCTGTATGTTTGGGGTCATTATCGTGTTGGAAAACCCAAGAAACTGGTAAATTTTTATCACCATAAAGAATCATTGTTTCTTCTAAGATGTCTTTGAATTGATATTGATCCATTTCCCTTGAATCTTCCTCATCGTACTAACCCCGAGAAACATCCCCACACTTTTACATTTCTTTTTTGTGTACTTGTTATTGTTAAAACCTCGTTAATAGGTCATTTTGACTGCCTCAGTGGTGTAGTGGATAGCATGTACAGTCGCACACCAGGAGGTCCTGGGTTCGAGTCCCGGGTCGGGCCAAGTTCAGTTATTGAGTCTTTTAGTAACAGCCCGGAGTTGGGAAGTTGGCGGTGTTTTACCCCCGTGCCTCGAAGAGCACGTAAAGCCGTCGGTCCTGCGCCTTAACTCTCTGGTCGTCTCACCGGAATATGAGAGTGCACTTGTATTTGCGCGTACACTCGAGCACTATAATATATCCCGCGCCGTTGGTTAGTCGCAATATATACGGTACTTACATCAAAAAAGTCATTTTTAAAAATTTTGTCTGTTTGTTTCTGGCTAATCTCTGAAACGGCTGGACCGATTTTGACGGTACTTTCATTCGCAGATAGCTCATGTTATAAGGAGTAACTTGGGTTACTTTTATTTTTGAAATTATATTTACTTTAACTCTATCTAGGAGCCAACCCGAGCGAAATGAGGATGAGTCGCTAGTTGGTTCAGTTGTATTGTTATTTTCATAACAGCATAATTAAGGTGACACTTGTTCGCATCCGCAGGAGAGTGGTAGTGCATTGAACGAGCTTGAACAGCAGCAGCAAACCGCAGAGCGTGCAGAAGCAAGCGCGGGCGCAGCGCTGCGCGGCGCCTCCGACGCGCTGGCGGCGCACCAGGCACGCGCTCGCTTGCTGCAGCGCGCGCTTGCAGATGACCGAGCTGCTCTTGCTTCTAAGAAACAGCATCTGGATAAGGTATGGGATGAAATGTTGTAGGTTTAATTGGATGTTTTTTTAACGTTGAGAAATGTATTGACGTATACCACCAGGTTATGTAGGACTCGCCAGCTTACAATAAGCCAGTACTACCATCTAAAACCCAACGGACCTCATTAGTCTTAATGTTGCCGTCGCAGTCTCGTTTGCGCATTCAATCACGACGCCCCGATGGACGCTACTGAGATTTTTCCTAACATTTTCCTAAAATTGGATGTTTCCTAACGTGTGTTAACCTTGCGTCGTAAGGGGCTCACGAGCAAATGTAGTATCCCAGATTCTCCTCCATCGTTTCTCACATCACCCATGAAAAAAAAAATGCCAAACCGTGCAGATCTCACTGCTAGAGAGAAAATTATTGCAATGAACATAATAAACGCGTTAAGACAACTTAACCTAAATTTATCTGTAAGAGGGACATTTTAAAAACAACGGCTGAATTTTTGGGAACTTCTGTGAAAACTATTTTGAGAATTTTGAATGAATATAAAGTCCACGCATAATCTATCTAAACTAAAATATGAAATCGTAAATAACTTGAACAACGACAACGATTTCACAATAAAATAAGAATTGATGACAATGACCTACTCATCATTCTCTCGCTCTACAACTTATAAAATTATGAAAAAAGTGATTTCAAATATATGAAACGCTTTAAAAAAGTATATTACTAGATAGGCTAGATTTAATGAAGCTATTTATTAAATACTAGCTGACCCGTGCCCACTTCGTTGGGCATAATGTTAATAGCCCTTTTTTAGTACAGAGTGTTATGTTTTAAACGCGAACCGAATTAAACCCGAAGCCATCGCGCGCCGTCCGCTGTATTGGCCTTCACACTTAAGACGATGAGTTTACTTATTTTCATAAAGATTCATAATTTTTGGTAATATGACTAATAAATATGACCTAACGATTTAAATTATTTTATTAATATTAAAAATTAAATTATCTATACTAATATTAAAAAATCTACTTTTACTTAAATATAAAAGTTAGACATATGCTGTCGTTGACTTTTTTGTAGGTATTTTCAAGCTCCACATCTTTTCTCTAGAACTCAAAAATATATCTTCCATAGTTAAGGCAGCGTTCGTAAGAAACGCTTTCATTCGACCGTTTTTTCTCCGATTCACTTTGCAAAACGGACTACCACGTAAAAGCCTTTTTATTTTTCGGTTTTTTATATAACCTATGACACTCAGCAATAATGTGGCTTTCTGTTGGTGAAAGAATTTTTAAAATCGGTTCAGTAGATCCCGAGATTACCCCTTACAATTTAACAAACACACAAACTTTACTTCTTTATAATATCAAGTATAGATTAAAGATTATAGAAGAGAAAATAGGAAAACATATTATACAGATGAGACATGGCTAAATGAAGATAACTTTAAATATTTATACTGTAGGTATTGTGTTCAATCTATTTAAACGTTTAATAAAACCTACGTCTGCAATGACCAAAACATAGCAAGCAGTCGGCAAGCGTTTTTGAACGGCTTGTCGACAGATTAATAAAAATCAGCCATATTGGAAGCTGATGAGTTTGTTAAAGTTGGGAAGTGGATTATTGAGGCTAAAAAAAATGACGGATTACCATGGGGAAATGGATGCTCACTTCGAAAAGTGGTAAATATAAAAAAAATATCTCATTTTTTTTTAAATATTTACAGCTGCATCAGTATGGCGAGATAGATATAGAGAGCTTTTAAAAAATATTTGGACCATTCATAATTATCACAATTATCACGTCTACGTAATTACAGGTTTGGAACGTTTTGGACCAAGTGGAACGAGTAATAGTACTGGACAATGCGCCGTACCACTCTAGACTTAAAGACCAAGTGCTCAAATTAATTATTATTGGCGGCAGGCATTATACAAGCGTGGCTACAAAACAAAAACATTACTTTTTTGGATTCAGAATTAAAAGCAGAACTTTTATTTACCTTCTGCCGTGTCATTGTGAATTAAATCCAATAGAATTAATATGGGCGCAATTAAAATCACATGTAGGAAAAAATAATAAAAGTTTTAAAATGGCTGAAGTCAAGGAGCTAGTTAGAGAAGGCTTAACAAAAATTGGTACGGGGTCTTGGATAAGTTGTATTGAACATGTAAAAAAAGAATATAGTATAGTGATGTGTCAGACGAGTGGAGGACTTATCATCAATATCCGAATAATAAAATTATTAAAATAACATGTCGTATTATTTCTACCCAATACTTTCACTGCATAAAAAAACATTAAGTTCAGTCGTTGTTATTCATTTGTCATTCCTATCTTTATGAATTATCTCTGGTTACCTGTAAGCCATAATAGATTATACTTCCATAAGTATTTAGTGAAATACTGTTAATTTTAAATTAAAAACCGACACTTCAATTTTATTTATATGTTCTGATAGTGAAGTGTGATTTTAAACAGGTGTCATCCACATTTGAAACCTTGAAGGCCGCAAGTGAAAGTAGCGAAACGGCGCTGGCGGAAGCGCAACAGCGCTTTCTTGCCGTCAGCTCAGGGCTAGAAGGTGCTTCGGAGTCTCTGCAGGACCAGCTTATGGGTAAGTTAAGGATATTTTGTACTGGAAATGGTGTATGTATCATAATTTAAGTGAATTGTATTATAATCTGATGTGTTTAGATAGTTTTGGGATATTTTTGTTTTAATACTGTAATATAGGTCATGGAAGAAAGAAAAAGAAATATTTACATAAATTCAGCAAAGCGGGTGTTCAATTCTAAATTCAGCGGCGGTGATGGTTGTGGTATTATAAATATGATAGTAAATTCATTTAAGTAAAATTGTGAATAGAAATGGCTTTTATTTTGCATTCAGACAAGTTACTTTTTATATGTGTACTTAATGCATAATCTGTGCATATGCAACAACACCTACTGGAATCTTTTTTATTACTTTAATAAGTGGCATTGATCATAGTATAAAATATATCAATTTAAAACTTAAATCACAAGTTTTAACAAGTACACAAAAATCAACGCAAAATACAATTAACAATCAATACTATAATAAAATAAATTAAAAAAAATAACCCCCCAGCCGCAAAACAAAGCGCCACGGAAGCATCAACTCGTATAACCCAGAGCAACATGGAGAAGCGTCACGCGGAGCAGCGCTTGCGCATACTGGAGGCGGAGCAGCGCGCCAGCGGCGAGCAGAGCCGCAGCGACGCCGCTGCTATACAGCGGCTAAGAGCTGACGTCCAGAAGTTGCAGGTGCTTTACTGATATATATTTTGTAAAGTTTGCAGGTGCTTTACTGATATATATTTTGTAGGGTTTGCAGGTGCCTTACGGATATATATTTTGTAGGGTTGGCAGGTGTGCTGTAGCCTGTAATATTAATAATTATATAGTTAGCTCACTATTACAAGGTTCTATGTTATATTTCTTTTTCTATCAAAAACTTTTATGTTATTTTAATGTCGATAATATTGCTTAATATTAAGGTCAATATCCTATTTTTAGTTCCTAGAAAGCATCATGTAATTCTTAATTATGCTAATAAACTGTCACTTAGGGATTAGGACTAATAAGTATACATTTTTCGAAAGTCAAATTACTAAACTTTATTAAGTCACTTGGTTACTTAAGTTAACTACTTGGTTAGTTAGTGTTACAACACTTATTTATATTGCTATTATACTCAGTGTTTCTTGACGCACAAGTCCGCTCTCTGAGGCGGTTGGAGTCCAAGTGTCAACGCTAGCACTTTTCCTTACTACCTGAGGTCAGTACTCAGTGTGTGCAATGATCTTTATTATGAAATATAAATCATCACACACACCTTAAAAGAAACAAATACAAAAGAAAAAGCAAAAATGCACAACAGGTGGCTTATCACTTGAAGCTATCGGCCTCTTCAATTGGTGATGTAATTGCTTGCTATAAAGAATGTATAATAAAAATTAGAGCTATAGGTGTGATGCATCATATTATAAATTTATTGTTACTGTTCGAATGTGCAGCACATTTATATATTGTTTATTTATTTAATACATTTTCATTTAATTGTTTTGGTAGTCTTGTAGCTAGCATGATACAGCCTCATATCTAGAGGTGCTGGGTTTGATTCCTGGATCGAGTCAAATTAGTAGCAGGGGAAAGGAAGGCAAAACGGTCTACTTTGATAATTCTGAAACTTGTAATGCTACCTATGAATTTGTAATTCCAAAATGTTGTCCGTCATTTCCCCGCCCTTTGTTAGTGTATTCATTTTCACCGAGCGTACGTGCACTTATTTAGCAAGGTAAGTTATTTTTTTTTTAATTACCTTACATTTTCGTTTGGCTTGTGACAAGTGTGTACTGATGATAACTGTATGTAAACTGACATATGATTAAAGTAATAAATAAGTATGCTGCATATATCTCAATTTATAACCTCATTTTTTTAAATTTTTGTTGTTTATAGCAAGTAGGCAAAACGGATTTAGGCAAATTGGACTGGGGTACTGTTTACTGCAAAGAAAATCTGGAAACAGGAAAGTGTAAATAGACTAAAAATGAAGAAAAGCGAGAAAGAAATAAGATATATCTGATATAAATAAAAAAAATATTAAAAATTATAGTTCGTCTGTTCTTATATGTAATCACATTCAAGCGAAAGTTAGGTGAAAAGTTCAAAATGTTATTTACAGGCACACTGCGCTTGCGTAGTAGTATAGAATGAGGATGATGACACAATATTTTTGTGAAAAATGTTCTGACTGATTAATTTGATGTGAGTTCATTTTGGATTCATGTGTGGTCGTTTTGCCTCAATCGTGAAGACAAAACGGACATATTGAAGGTACTAGAAATCATCAAATATCTTCATTGTCAGTGATTTTATCAAAGTGTGATTCGTACGTTACATAGTGTTATAAGTGTTGATTATTTCTTAATATTTTGAATAATTTTAATAAAATGAAGGTTCTTTTCTGTACTTGTTTTTTATTAAGTTTCCGTTCCGTTTTGCCTTCCTTTCCCCTCTATCAAGAAATTCTTGATAAAAGTCAAAGATTGGTAGTATACGCATATATTCAGCCTTTTTTAATGACCCACTGCTGGGATGGGCCAGAGAAGTACCAGGAGCAACCCGCATGACATACCGCGTTTCATGGCTTCGCACCCGACCGGCTGCCGGAAGCAACTGCAACTAAAAAAAAATCCAAAAACGTGTTCAGGTCGCTTAATTTTGTTGAGTGATTGTTTGCATAATAAAAAAAATACAACAATAGTCAGCAGTATAAATAACGGTGGATTACACGTCAGCAGCCGATATACTCCTGATTAAAAAAAATAATTTTGATTCATTTCAGGTCGAACAAAACTAATCACAACAATCTTTTTATCAATTAATAGATACTAAAATGTCAGCAAGCTATTCAATGGTGGTAAGGTTGTCAGCAGGGGGTTAAAAGCTGCTAAATAGTCATTCAGTCTAAGTAAAAGGCAATCAAATGTAATATTGACTGACAATTATTCCACCCTCAAATATTCTGCTGACAATTTTTTAATTTAATATACTAATAAATGTATAAAGAAATCATAAGTAACAGGAAATCTTTAAAGAGGTAATTCAAAAATTTGTAAAAAAAGCGCCATCTATTGAATACAATACGTAATCTGTATACAATACTAGAGGGCGCTGTTCGTAAAAGAAACCAAATTTTTAGTGTCAATGTTTTTGTATTCGTTTGCAATTCGTTTGAAATTGTCCACCCTAGGTGCGCCTACGGAACCATCATTTGATTATTATCTTCATCTAAACTATCAATAAAATTTAAAATTGATCGGCCTGAAATCATTACGAAAAATGCAACGCCCCAAGCCGCCCAAGTGACAAGCAAACCAACCCACTCTGCAACTTAACCGAAAAATAGAAAACATTCTAAATTAGTGGTTAACTTAATTTTAACTTGCGACTTGCTACTAAATTCTGTGTTTACATGAAATTAATCACTTAAAACTAAGTTAAAATTTAGTTACCTACATACAACCCATTCGCGCTAAGTTTGACGGTCCGTGGAATGCGCGTCCTCTCCCTTTACCGCCAAACGCACCGCTGTATCGCCCACTTAGTATCGTTGACAACATGATTACCCCTCGGGTGACGTCATATTGCCAGCGGCAAACTTAGCGCGAACGGGTTATAACTACTTAATACGTAAAAATCGGCCATAACTAATAACCCCTTTTATATCCTTGGGAAATGAATGGACCTGTAGGAAACAGGTGGTTATGTGGGTCTCACTGGCAAGCCAGTACTACAACCAAAACCCAAGCACCCATCACGTCTTAATGGGGCGTCGCAGAATCGCTTGCGCATTCTACTACGACGCCCCGACGATCCAGCAGGTCTGCCGAAGCAGACAATATAGCCAATAGGGTTGCTCCACAGTCCACTCCGCTATCCAGAGAAGTACCAGGAGCAACCCGCCTGAGACATCGCCCACCGAAATGAGCCCTCCCTGCATCACTCACCGAAGTGGGCCCTCCCTGTGCGTTTTTTGCTGAGCCCCCCACCACGACAAGGTGAAATAACCAGTAACACCTAATATCCACAGAGCCAACTATCGTCATGCCAGTTCAGCGAGGAGCGCAGCACTGAGCTGAAAGCTCGCGTGCGCGCGCTGCAGCAGAGCGCGCGCGGCGGCCGCGACCGCGCGGAAGCGTTAGCCGCGCGCCTGCAAAAGTGCGACTTCCGATACACCCCGCCTACACCGGACTTTGATACACAACGTGTTAAAGGTATCCTTATAACATACAATATACTTTTTGAAGTGAAACTTCTTATGCGACTTCCAACAAGGTTGCTTTAAACGTTTAACGCAACCTTTGGGTTTTAAGTCTCGGAAATCTAAAGCATTAAGGCAATTTTACATTGAGTCAGTAACTAACATCAGGCTACTGTCGAGTCAGTACTGACCTGACACTGCCATCGTGTAAATGGAATTCAAGTCAGTACATTACTGTCGCGTTAGACTTCAATGTTCCCGCTTCATATTTTTGGCGTTAGTCCGCTCCCCCCGCCACCCGCGCCAGCGCAACTGACTCCGTGGACCGTGTAAATGACGATTGACTTAACGAACGTGTGTACACCAAAAGAAATATCCTCGCCTACTGACGAAATACTGATTGCGTGTAAATAATATGAGACAGTTTTCGGCGACAGCTACTGTCTCAATGTATAATTGCCTTAAGATTAGTATGAAATATAAACGAGTACCAGTACAAGTACCAGGTACTCAGAGACGGGGAAGAGTTAGCGCCACCACCATTCAGACGGTCAAGATGCGCAGGCCGGGGTCTCGCCCACCGCAAGTCTTTGTCTTCAAGGTGATTTTTAATGTGACGTTATGTGTAGCAAAAGTATTACAATATACAGCCTAACTTATGACGTGGCTGCTCATACTTGTATCGTGAGGAATTGTTTTTGAAGTGAAATTACAATATCATTAGTATTTATACAGTGTGTAAACAGTGAGTTAAATTTATAAATAAAGAAGTTCCACTTTCGACATGACGTGTACTTTATACGTACGCACTCTTTTATTGTTGGGAATTGCATTTACACATACGACAGGCTATGTGCGGCTCACCGGCTTAAAAGAAAAACTAAACTCCACTAAAACCCAACAGACCTCCGTCTTAATGATAAGTCGCAGGATCGCTCACACGATCGTCGAAGATCCATGGTTGAATGTGTATTCGACCATGGATCTTCGACGTCCCGGCAGGTCTGTCAAAGCAGACCACACAGCCGCGTGGTTGCTCCACAGTCCACTATGCTATCAGAGAAGTACAAGGTGCAACCCGCATGACTCATCGATCACTACAAGGTGCAACCCGCATGACACATCGATCACTACAAGGTGCAACCCGCATGACACATCGATCACTACAAGGTGCAACCCGCATGACACATCGTTCACTTAAGTGTCGTCACCTTCACGTGCGTTTGTTGGCTTCACGCCCGTCCGGATTTCCGGAAGTTACTGAGCCCCCCTATAACAAATAATTTAATTTAAATAAAGCACAATTAATTATGAATAACATTTAAAAAACATATTTTGTTATAGGCACAGTGTGTCGACTCCTAGATGTGAAGGATCCCATTCACTGCACGGCGCTGGAAACTGCTGCCGGTGGAAGGGTAACGAGTTTGATAATTTATTATTATTAACGAAAAATATTTGTAATTTTGTAATTATTTTAAAATGATAATGATTCTTAGGTTCAAATGAAAATAAATTTCTTAAATAAGTTCTAAATGATGAATAATTTGACAGGTCTTAACGCTTTAACGTTTAACCAAATTAACGTTTTTAGTAACGAAGTCAATTGTTTATTTCATGATGTCCATGGTTCTAAATAATGTATAATTTGGCAGCTCTACAACGTGGTGGTGGACACGGAGGTGACCAGCAAGCTGCTGCTGCAGCGCGGGAGGCTGCAGACGCGCACTACCATCATCCCACTCAACAAGATCACGTCGCACGTCATACCGCCGGAGACTGTGAAGATCGCGCAAGAGATTGTACGTATTTTATTTATATTCATGAGGGATTTGCAAGATGAGTATGCATTTAATTTATGATTGATGAGTGAAAAGAGATGTATGATAAGAATTAAGAATAGAATGTAAGAGATGAATAAAAGAAAGGAAGGATATCATGTTCGGTTATAGCGTCACGTCGTTACGAGTAAATATTGTTATTCTTAATTTAAACAGTAATTCTAAAAGTACTTTTATTTTGCATCTTTTCGATCCTACATTTATTTATTTAATAGTTATATTAGTTGTTAAAAAGTTATTATTTATGTAATCTCGATTCTAATTATTATAGTAATATTTTTAACATTATATATTTTATATAAAAAAAAAAACAGAAATGTAGAGATAAAAAAAACATTTGTATGTTTTATTTTCGATGCATTTTATTTTATTAATCTAAGGATTCAAGCTCTTTTTTAAAAATGTACAAAGATGATCAATCTGTTTTTCGGGTTTGTTATTTAGTTAATTGGTCAAAATCGCGTTAAAACAAAGCTATCTATGTGTGAGTATGCTATATGTCAGTAATGTATAGCTACCAGGAGCGCATAAACAACCAAGATGTTGTAGGGAGGTGGTCCATCGGAAGTGCAGCTGGCACTGGACCTGATCTCCTACCCGGCGTCGCTGCGGCCGGCCATGGCGTGGGTGTTCGGCAGCACGCTGGTGTGCACGTCGCTGGAGGCGGCCAAGCGCGTCACGTTCCACCCCCGCGTGCGCGCGCGCAGCGTCACGTTGGATGGCGATGTGTTCGATCCCTCTGGTACACTGTCAGGTGGAGCGAGACAGAAGGTATTGCTGTTTCTGTTATTATTCTGTTATTTGGCACTAATCTCCTTGCTTATACTTCGTCAGCAACTTTTTAAAGGCCTTATTTTTAAAAATAGGTTACACATACATTGATTAAATCTATAAGTCGCTGATCAAATCCGGTTCGAAGGACCATTTAATTATATACTGGTTCTTGTTAACTAATATCCTAATAGATTAATAAATCATAAATGTTACCACTTGATATGTAAAAATGAGTACACGCGGCTTACTTGTTAGCGGAATATATTAAGAATATTGCAATATGTTACGGTTGCACAGTACAAAGTCATTCTTTGACATGACATTATTGAAATAATAACACTTTTATGCCCCCTGTGTAATGAAAAGGTCCCAGAACTTCGAATTTCACCATTTTTAATATGTATTTTTCCTACACCAGGGTGGTTCAATACTAGTGCAGTTGGCGGAACTAAAAGAGCTAGAAGCGTCTCTCAAACAGTCCGAGGCGGAGCTGGCGCAGTGTAACGCGGAGCTTAACGCAATGCAACACGCTGCGGAGAAATACAACACGTTACAGCAGAAGTAATTCTTTTTTTTTAATGTGTTAGTAAATTGTTGGGTATGTGATACAAAAAGTGACAATTTATCTCAATGAACAAAAAAAAAATGTTATCTATTTCCCACTAAACCCTTTTTAACATCGCATTGCTGGGTACGTACTTCCCATCCCATTATATTATATTAATCCCACACGTTGGCTAAGTGCGGGGTGGCGGATATAACATATCTCTTGACAACTCGCTGCACATCACATTCAAGACAAGTAATAATTATGTTGGAATTAATTTTGGAATGTGACTCGGGATTTGAACCCGCATCACTCGGTTTCGCTAGCGAGCGTCTTACCACTGGGCTATCACTGCCTTTTACTACATAATAACATTGTTTAAATTAATTTTTACACATTGTATATAGAGTGGAGATGTCACGTCACGAGCTGGCGGTAGCGGAGGCGCGCGTGGCGGCGAGTGCGCACGCGCAGCTCTCTGCCGAAATTGACGCACTCACCGAAACTGTGAGTACTCTTACTCTGACTCTTTCTTCTGCTATCTTCTTTCTGCATCTTATGTTCAAAGATACTCTTATACACCATCGACTCATAGAGAACACTACAATAGATCTATTATTGGGATAAGAAGTAAGATTTCATTCAGATTCGTTCAGTTTGTCTGACGTGATTGAGTAACTAACGTTCATCCATCCAAACTTTACGAAAGTTTATTAATGTTATTAATGGTGATTAAAATAAATATATGTTTATTTTACATACAAACAACTTGTTGAAACAGACAAATATGGAAAGATTTTCATATTATGGAATTATTAAATATAAATAAATATGTTGGGACATTATTACAACAGCGCCATCTAGTTCCGTGGTAAGCTACGTTACGTGCTTGTGTTATGGATACTAGATAGTTGTATACTACACTTATAAATTTTAAATACATACATGTTATAAATATACACACCCATGGCTGGAGTACAAAGATTCGTGCTCAACAAATGAATGCCCCTAGCGGGACTCGAACCCGCGACCGCTGGCGCAGAAAGTATGGTCACTACCAACTCAGCCAAACGTGTCGTCAAAATTATTGACTATCAATTCTATTGGTATAAAATACATATTTTATTAAAAAAAAAACCGAAAAGAAATATTTAATCTATGAAATAATATGCAGGTAACTAAATTGACGGCTGCTGTGGAGGAAGACAAGCAAAAGCACGCGGAAGCGTCGGCGCGTGCGCGGGAATTAGAGGCTAAGGTCAAAGATATCAAAGGACATAGAGAGAGGTTTGCTGTTATATAATGTTTTTGTAATTGCTGTGAACGTGTTATAATGTTAATTGTTTTAAAATTAGGTAAAAATAAATATAATTTGTGGAGATATAATCAATGTAGCAAGCAAAGCAAGCATATACCTAAACTTGATGTGTTCCCACAGATTCAATTTTTAACATAGATTCAAAGATCTCTTTGAGGGAAACAGATAAAAAATATGACATACAGAGTTTTCCACTGTCTGATTACCTAAATCTTTACAAATTATAATTAAATATATCATAATTGCTTATAACATTAATTTATTCTACAGAGAGTTCAAAAAAGCAGAAGAAGCGTTAAAAAAAGCTAAAAAGGATGCAGAACACCACAGCACTTCCTGGAAGCAGCGGGAGCAAGAGTTCGAAACCCTCAGGCTGGAGGTGCAGGAGTTGGAGAAAGCGGTAGCTACCAGTGCTGCACAGCTCGAGGATATGGAGACCAGCTCGGAGCAGCTGCAAACTAGTGTAGATGAGGCGACTGCTGAGCATGAACAGGCTATGGTTAGTATGTTGTTACTTTGACTTGACTTTTAAAAATGAGTTATTATTCTACTTATTGTTGGTCTGCCGTTCCTGAATGCAAAAATAGTAGTGTAAAAACACCGAACAAATTATTTATTTTTGTGTACACGGCGGTATGACGTAATAAAGTGTCGTCTACTATTTCATGGTGTTTAAAAACAGGTTAAAAAAAAATTGAAAACTTTAAATTTAATTTTAAAATTTATTTTGATATTTTACGAACTAAAACCAACATTTTCCGAATGATTTTTGCGCTATCTTAATCGTTTATTTTTAGATAGATTTTCATATGGAGTAAAGTACCCTATTACACTAGCTACGCTCGGGTGCAACCCCAGGTTCTAAGCAGTTCCTAGTTATACTGGTAGCACAGTAGCCTGTGCTACCAGGTCATAGTCATTTTGATATTATATTCCCATAGATATTAAAAACTTCAGAACTAGCGATACTCAATTCAAGATACTTAAAAGCATCATCAAAATATGATTCCGATGACAAACTTAAAACTTTTCGTAGTGTGCATAATATAATAGTATTTTTGTGGAGGCAGTAATAACTGTCTTATTTTGACTTAACACGTCGATATGCAACTTTTTAATTTTCTATATTAATCTATATTTTTGAAAACTGTTTATCCGTTATAGTTTAAAGAAGTAATGTCCGATATAGTCCAATTATATTGTTTTTTTTTTCTTTTTGGAAAATGATTAGTAAAAGAACATTTGTGCTTAAGTACTTAAAATAACTTAAATATAAGGTTTCAAGACTACTTTTACTTTAAATTATGTTGCAAAATTTCAAAAATCTAAACAATCAATTGGCAGGGTGTAGTAAAAGAGTTGCAAAGGAAGATAAGAAAGATGAAATCAGAGATAGCAAGCAAGAACAGCGATATAGCGCGTTTGGCGCAACGCAAAGAGCATCTCGCGAGGTTGAACTCAGAGCTGGAGCTGTCTATCAAGGAGTTGGATTATAAGATCAAAGAACTTGAAGGAGAAGCATCGGATTGTCTGAAACGGGTTAGTTTTTATGTAAATTTGTATGTATTTGTTACAAAATTACTCATATATTAGGAACAAAACACACATGATACCGAGTGCACTTTTAAAGTTTTTTTATCAACTTTACCTAATGAGAAAAAAATGGACTGAAATTTAACTGAAAAGTCTGAATATATTTTCCATAAGCGTGTTATGTTATAGTGTGTTATGTTATATTGTTTTGTAGTTTGTTTGTTTTTAATTGTAAACATTATCTTGTAGTTAGTAAAGAGATGATATGACTGCCTTCTGTGATTACTTTTGTGATTTTTGATAGACTGTTATCCAATTTTATATCTTTAGTATGTACGAATCAATACATATTATAAAATTAAAGTTCTTCGCCGCGTCTGTCTGTCTGTCTGTCTCTCTGTTCGCGATAAAGTCAAAAACTACTAATGCTATCCATTAGTAGTTTTTGTGGTTCTTGAGTTTTAGTGTATTTGTCAAGTTTTTGTATACATTTACTAGTGGAACCCGCGGCTTCGCTCGCGCAAAATCGCTAGTAAAGTGTATAAATCAACAAAAAATATACAAATATAACGACAGATACTAACAGAAGTACGTAACAACAGATACGAGCGCTAGAACAAGAAAACCCTTGGATCCCGAGCGAGCGGCAGTACTTCGGGCTGGCGGGCGGCGCGTACGACTTCGCGCGCGCGCAGTGCGGCGCCGGCGTGGCGGGCGCGCGCGTGGCGCAGCTGCGCGAGCGCCGCGACAAGCTCGCGCGCGGGCTCAATGCGCGCGCGCACATGCTGCTCGGCAGGGAGGAGGAACAGGTGGGGACTATTTTTACGTATTTTGCTTGTATTATAGCAGGTTTGTTCTATGTATTACTATTTAGGAAGAGCAGTTTTTTGTTTTATTGGCTGGGACCAAAAATTTTTTACCTGTGCGAAACAAACGTTTAAATTTTTAATCTGATTGGAAGGTTGTTACTATGATAGATTATAATCTACCAAATAATGCGATAAATTGTAAGCAATATGTTATGCTCTACTATCTTTCAACAGTTTACAATCTCGCGTGACAGATTGTAATCTAACTGTATTTACAGTTTTACAGTGACATATTTACATAATATATTGTGGACTGACGACACCATTGGCTCAGTTATTAGTGACTCTACTTTCTGCGCCAGCGGTCGCGGGGTAGAGTCCCGCTGAGGGCATACATTTATTGAGCACGAATGTTGGTACTCCAGTCATGGGTGTTTATATTTATAATATGTATGTTTTTAAAATTTATATGCGTACTTTGTGTAGTATATCAACTATCCGGTATCCGTAATACAAGCTTCGTAGCTTACTACGGAAGTAGATGGCGCTGTTGTAATAATGTCCTAACATATTTATTTATTTGTTTATTGTATTGACAGTACCAAGACGTGATGAGGAAGAAGAAGATAGTGGAAGCGGACCGCGCCAAGCTGGTGCAGGTGATGGCTGAGCTGGACGAGAAGAAGCGGCGCACGCTGGTGGGCGCGTGCGAGCAGGTCAACCGGGACTTCGGCTCCATCTTCAGCACGCTGCTGCCCGGTGCGCAGGCGCAGCTGCGCCCGCCGCCCGGACTGTCCGTGCTGGATGGCCTAGAGGTAAGGGGTACTTCTTCTTCATATTCTTCTTCTTCGTCTTCTTCTCTTTTTTTCTTTTTAATGGGATTACAGTCGCTGTTTCAATGTATTGTGTACTCGTTTTTGTTGTTATTATTTTGTTTTTAGAGAACTGGTTAGGATTTAGAATAGTGTTTGTGATATATTTAGTGAAAATTGTTTTCTTTTAATGATGAAATTGGGAGTGGATGTTACCTGTTTAATTAATTTTATAATAACACTTAATGTGTACCACCATTTTATAATTTATAATATAATTTATAATTAAACTATATGCTATAGTTTAATAGTGTAGTTCAATTAAACACGAAAAGTGGAAATAGTGGACATTGTACTTATGTAATTAGTGTCTCTCAGAATGTATGTTTGTACTTTGTATGTATACAGGTGAAAGTGGGTTTCAACAACCAATGGAAGGAGTCTCTAGGGGAGTTGTCGGGTGGCCAGCGCTCGCTGGTAGCCCTGGCGCTGGTCCTCGCCATGTTGCTGTTCAAGCCTGCGCCGCTATACATCCTGGATGAGGTGGATGCTGCACTGGATCTCTCCCACACTCAGAATATCGGTCGGATGCTCAAAGAACACTTTAGGCATTCACAGGTAATTATATATCTAATATATATAAATCTCGTGTCACAGCGTTTGTTGTCCGAAACGACTGGATCGATTTTTATGTTTTTTTTGTGTAGGTAGGTCTAAGAATAGGTCGCAAGGCTATTTTTTATTCCTCTAGGTGATAAGGGTGGTCCTCTCCAGATTTTTTTTTATATTTCCTTTCTTTTTAATATTGAAACAAGGTGAGAGATTGATGTAATTGTATGAGTGGAGACAGTTAAAGAACTGGGGAGTGACGAAGGCTATTTTTGATCATATTCCTATGCTTCCTCATTCCTATTACGAGGGAGATATCGCAACTCTAATATGTTTATGTGTAAATCATTTCTATCGGTATTGCCGCTTATCTTACGGTGAAGGAAAACATTATGAGATCTGCATGTTTAACAGAACCTATCAAGTTCGCGTTAACATTGCAGTGAATGACACATTGTTTACTGGACTAGCGACGCCCCTTAACCATTGAAATCTTCTCAAATTAGAAAGTCGCGTCCACAGTGACCGGTTGAAGGCACAAACATTTGATTGTTAATAAATTCAATTTTTAAAATGGAATTGGTGGAAACCTGACCAATTCGTCAAAATAAGTGGTCAGCAGAGAAAGAAAAGAAAAAGAAAACTAATTTACAATGTTTTTAAGTACTTTAAACAGTGTGATTTAAATTCGACTACGGACAATATAGTAGTAGTAATTTTGGGACCACTGACAACATACTGCATTCTTGACGCGAACAGACTAAATATAGCTTTCAATTACTCATTAGTTGTTTACGAAATATCAATTTATATACCAAGGAAAATGATAAATTATAATAGCAATATTTCTTTCTTGCAGTTCATCATCGTGTCGTTGAAAGACGGCATGTTCAACAATGCCAACGTGTTGTTCCGTACACGCTTCGTGGATGGCATGTCGTCTGTGCAACGCACTGTTAACACGATGAGAAGGTGAGAAGGTATACCATACAATTTAAATATACTATTAAACAGGGCCGGATTTGCCGGATTTGGGGGAGGGCATCGGGGACTACAGTGCTGGGCCCTCAACAAGAGAGGGGCCCAAGTTTTTTTTAAATTAATACTGACGGATGGACAATTTTTCCGTTGCAACGCGCTTGCTTAGGAAACCGAGTAAAGAGGGTTCATATCCAGGTCCCTCACTTCTGATATTTTCGCGTGCAAATTATTCCCAACGTGAACGTGAAAATTGATTTTTTTTTTTTTGTTTTTTCGTGATTCGGTCATAGACAGACAGACAACGATTCTAAAACCTATAAATGTTACAAAAATATTACATGTTGCTCAGTTAGAATTTCTGATGATAATGATTATTATTATCATTGATATATTATTTTTTCTCTTTACAGGTGATCGTAATCGTCATTTTTAAGCTATACATAGTTCATCTCAAGGATTTCTCTTAGAAATTCCAACGTACAAATTTTACATGTGTATATACACAATATATTTCTTTATAAACACTAAGTTTTAGTAAGTTTAAAGTTAAAGTGTCAAACATGTTTTTCACGTCGAATTTCTCTCTTTAAGAAAACAGTAGAATACTTAAATAACTAAAAGTAAAATTTAAATTTCAAAGTTCAATATTTTTTATATTTTTTTGTATGGAGTATAAAATAATAATAATTTTCTTATAATTGTTATAAAATTAACCTCTTATATATATACTTTTGTAAGATTAGACATACATATTCAATGAAAAGGTTAGTTATGTAAATGTTTTTCCACGCGAGCCCGACTCGCGCTTGACCAACTTTTAAAAATGTTCTTCAGCGGAAATCGAAACCGTTACCTCCGCTAGTGAAAACCAATAAATGGATTATTCATATCAACCATCATTCTATTTCGTTTTACACCATCCAATTTTTTGAATGTGTAATATATTTCCTATGGCTATTCTTCAATCTGTGGTAGTGATTGCGTAAAAAGGGACGGAAATGTGTAACAGGAAGCGGTAGAAGCGTGCGCTATTTGTGGTAGAGTTAGTCATAATAATGTATTTGGTGTTGTTAATGATAATAAGTGTCTGAAAAAGAGCTAATTGATAAAATACGCCTACTTAGGCTTTAAGCTATACGTATACATATATTATGTTTAGTATAGAATACATACTAATAAAGGACTCTTTCACATTGTATTTTCTGGTCTTCTGCATCTTTTTGTAAATATTATTGTATTTTAAAATATAATGGTTATTTTTTGAAGGATGTTGTTTTATTTCGTTTATTGTATTTATTAAGTTGAAAATAAAACCTATACTTTTGCTGTAAATTTAATAGAGAATATCGAAATACCCACAAAGTTCATAAGGGACTGTCAAAAGGCTTATGATATAGAATTAGTTGATTCTTCATTTATATTCTTTCTGTATTGTATGTACAGAATAGTATGAAGATACGTCCCAAGATACGTTTTAAAATAATCATTATTGTGTGTGTATATTTATTTATTTATTATTTTCTGTATAAAATCTACAGAATTTTCTGTAGATTTTTTAAAACCTACAAATAATTTTAAAATTAAAGCAACAGAAAACAGTTTTTTTGACAAATCTACCTCGTTTATCTATATTAATACGAGTATACTTCTACCTAGTACCAATATCTTACTCTATTTTCTAGGTATATCTTATAGATACTTCATCCTATAGGTTCTACATAATACTATATAATAAATATAATGTATATATTTATACATAACATACTATATAATATATATACATTATACATAATATATTGTCGACTTGAGCTAACGAACTAAATTTTGCATTTTCAAAGTACTTACGTACTCTTATAGAACTCCTGAAGGACTTGTACTTCAAAAATAATTATTTCTTTTTATGGGTCGAATTTATTTACCTAGATGGGACTCTTAAGTCTTAAGTTATAGTTTTACAAACACTTTGTGAAATCCACTTATTAGCGATATCGAGTGCAATATCTACAAAAAACACGAATTGTAATACCTCCTTTTTATAGTCGGTCAACACTATTTTTTTTAAACAAATTCCTACAGATCATAAGCAAGGCTTAATTTACTTACGTTAAGCCATTTCTGATATACGCTTTAAATACGATGGAAAGAAAGGTCAAAGGCGAAATCCAACAAGGATTGTAGGTATTTATTGTAGAAACACAAAAGAACCTTTAGCTTTGTGGAGATGAAAACTCGATTACTTTATGCTCTAGTTGTCTTTAAATATAAAAAATATGTGGACTTCATGAAAATAGAGGTTTTACAACAATGTATCTACTGAGATGTCCTTTCATTGAAATTAATCAGATGAACGTTTTTATACGACTTTTTAAATTAACAATGTTAAAGTATTTGCTGAAGTACTTGTAACGTTTCTGCGAATTGTAGCTTTTAAAAATTAAAAATTTCTTATTCAACATTATTAATTATTAAGTTGCTAAAATAGTGATTGGTTTATTACGTAACATTATAAAAGGAATTGGGATGTTGGGACATTATTACACACATCGCTATCTAGTTCCGTGGTAAGCTACGAGGCTTGTGTTACGGATACCAGATAATTGATACACTACACATAATATATAACTTTAATTACATACATTTTATAAAATATATAAACAGTAAACACTCGTGACTAAAGTATGTACACGTATTTGTGCTCAACAATTGAAGGGTACAGGGGCAAAACAAGGAATGTCACATAAAATTAAAAAAGTTGAAAAGTATGGGAACATTAAGATTTTGCTACATATTATACATTACAATGGTAATTAAAAAAAATATTCCTACCCTTCAATTGATGCCCCCAGCGGGACTCTAACCCGCGAACGCTGGTGCAGCAAGTAGGGTCATTACAAACTGCGCCAAACGTGTCGCCAATTAATAGTAAAAGGTAGTAAAAGGTAGGCTTGGTTCTTAATACTTAGCAAATTAAAGATTTTTTTACTTTTGAGGTTTATAATTTAGTACTAATTTAAATACAAAGTCATGTATCTAATGAAAACAATTATATCTGCATTGTGTTATCGCTACAGGATGGTCTTCAAATAAACTCAGTAGACAGCCAATATATATTCATTTATTTCAATTAATTATTTAATTATACAGCAAATATGTTCAGCAGAAATCTGACAGCAATTGAATTACAATATCTGCACGATTCGAGGCAACGAGTCAAAATGTGTCACTCCACAATTAAACAAAACTTATATAAATTTATCCCTTCCATTTTACAGTTTATCTATCACAATTCGAAAGTTGACAGTGCTGCCATTAGATAGTCAATACAGCTCCCAATAAAGTAAAACAATACTAAAATATAAATAGTCAAATATAAGTCTATATTAATTATGCATCAAATAAATAAAAGTTAACAATTGTAAGTACCTACCTAATTATACTTAGTAATAATTGTATCACGATAATTGAACTTGTGATATCTATACGTCACCGCTATTCAAGATATAAGATGCCACTAAAATATATGAATCAATAATATAACGCCCCAGGTTACTTCAACTCAAGCCTAAAATAACATTGTTTTTGCTTCTGACACATTCACTCGGTCCACTGAACATAAAAGTATTATTATAAAACCTTACATTGACATGACGTACCTACAAAAGTATGTATATAGAAAATATATCATAACAAATCGTTCTAGTTCAAAAATACAAAACGGCAGTTTTGTGATGGCTATTATTTTTTTTAATATTTTTGAGGCCACTCTTAACGTGTCACGGCTGAACGGATTTATGTCTAAGAACATTAGATTAAGGAGGAATAAAAAAACTAAATTAAAATCGGTTTATTCCTTTGGGCAAAGCTAAAGCAAATATTTAGTATCCTACATTTTAAAGTGGATCAATTTAACTCTTATACATTTGGCGGAGAAATTACAACGTTCTCCAATCATGAATAGCTTCCAGCTTTGAAATTAAAGAGATTAACTGAACTTTAAATGTCACTACTGAGGTATTACGTATAAATATCCCAGAGCATCAAAACGGAAATAATATCTGCGTCAATATTGAATGTAACTCTTAAGGCTTTAAAATTTTTATTAGAAATTTTAGTGACGCCTTCCGCACTAATAAAATTGATGTAAGCAGCTTTATATAGGTACAATGAGGCCGTATTGGTATATGTGTTTTCCGTGATCAGGAAAACCTTTCACGTATTATTTTAAACAAATATATAGAGTTTATAATAATTCTAAATAAAAAACGCCCTTTGCGGTAAAAGAATTACCTTGTTTGAAGTCCTTCTTTTACCTTTTTGTTGAAAGTAGCTTTTCACATCTTTACGTAGATATTTATTGGAGTTACGCAGATTCCTTTTTATCTTTGAACGGCAAAATAATATAAAATCACAAATAAAAGTATAAAGTGTGGAAGATAAAAGATTTAAGGCAAATTAAAGGGAGTTTTCATGAAACTTAAAAGTCGAGGGCGGTCATTACAGTAAGCCAAAACGTTTATAGGTATATACCAAAGGAGCCTCGGTACAAACTAGTTTAATCTAAAGAACCTACTACCTCACGTTACGATTCCTATGATAACGTAATGGATTGTGCTTTGAGAGTTGACGAGAGGATATTGAGGAGAAAAAATAATATATGTACTTACAATGCCTATGTTCATAGGTACGTACGATGTACCCACTGATCTTAGAAATTAATATTTGGAAATCTGGTTTCAAAAATAGTTTTCTGTCGAAGTAAAAGTACCTATACAGTTGATCGTTATTAGTTTTTTATCGATAATAATTAGATACTAAAATGTGTTTTGTCCGCAAGTAAATATGAGATATATATTTTACTTATTGTTAGCACCATCTATAAGTATTACTAATAATAATTATTAACTGTATTGATTAATTTAACAGCATCTCTGATAAGATAAAAAAAATAAAATTCAGGTTATTGATTATGTGCTTAGGTGCTTCCTGCCAGATTTAAAGTGTGTAGCACAAAAAATGAGGAACTTTCATTCAAATTTGCGAGAGCCCTTAGATCTCCTTAATCCGGTTCTTCACAAAATCCGTTCTAAACGGACGTTTCCTAACTATAAACTACCTCCCTGTCAAATTTCATTTTAATACGTCAAGCGGTTACTGATATTTCGTAACATTGGCGAAATAATTTGTGCTCGCAGGCACGCATTGAAGCCAACAAAGCAAAGAATTGAATTGAATTGAATTCGTGATTAGTGAGTGAGTGACCTTTTGCTTTAATATATTTAAATAACTGAATATCTTCATATGAGTGGAGAGTATTGTCAATTCATTACGTATATCAATTCATCCGATTGCCACTTCGATTGATTAATTTAATTACAAGCGTACGGTACAGTGGATTAGGCTGAATAGATAACAATAGTACGTATACATTACATCATCTCGTACGATACCTGACACTGGAGAAGTACTACTTTAGTTACAACTCATTGACATATATTTAAACAATAATAAAGTAAGTAGTAACATTTAATAAGTAATAAGAATATTTTTTTAAGAAATTAGATTGTTATTTTTTTAGTTAGTCATCACTAAGAAAATGAAAAAAAAAAACAAAAAAAAACTGGTGCTTCGCTGGGCGTAATTTAAAACAAATTAAACATTTTTGATAATATTCTAATAAAATTAAACTAGCTTAAGTTGCTCCTTATAACATTAGCTATATATGAGTGAAAGTTCCGTCAAAATCGGTCCAGCTGTTTCAGAGATTATCCGGAATAAACAGACAGACAGATAGGCAAAAAAATAAAAATTGATTTATTAATGTTAGTACCGTATATACCTTCATATGAATTTAGTGAAAACTGTTAATTTGAAATTAAAAACAGACACTTCAATTTTATTTATATGTACTGATAGGCATCGTTGTGGGGGTGTTAGCTCTATGTCTTATCAACATTACAAGCGTTTGTATAGAAGAGTTATTTATTAGCTCTTACATTACGTAGCGTGGCTTCTAAGACCACTATTATATGGCGTTATAAATGAACCTTGGGTTTTCTTAAGAGCGTACAATTACATTACCCAAATAACAAAAATAATGTCTTAGGCTCAACGAAGCTAACAAGTGAATTCTTTTACTCAGTTCCTATAAAAATAAACTAAGTAAATTTTGTACTGGGATAAATATTGTAATGTAATAAAGATTGTAATCAAAATTTTTTCAAAAGAGCAATTGTTGAGTTTTTCGCCGGTTCTTCTTAGTAGAAAAGCCTTCCGAATCGGTGGTAGGTTACTCCCAGACTTACAGACTGACATTTAATTTAAATTCTATATAATCATGTAAAAGTGACGATTCAAAAGTGCTTGTCTATTAAATGTCTATTAAAAGTCTATTCAAAGTCTATTTGAATAAAGAATTTGACTGACCAGACTGTATATTAAACATTTACCTACAATATAATAATTATGTAGAAATTTATATGTATAAATAAATATGTTGTATTATTTTATTTATGTTCATTTTTATTGTTCATTAGTGCAGTGTTCCTCAAACTTTTTATCTTCAAGGTACATTTAGGAAAATGAAAATTTTTGGAGGTACACCACAATTTAAAAATCAGTTTTTAAGTAATATTAATCAACATTTATTATTAATCCAAACGAATATTGGCTGGATATTAGCCCTCACCAAACACGCAAAATAGGCGCACAGTAGTCGAGTTGCGGAAACCAGCCCGCTCATACCATACCAAACCCCTAACCAAACGAAACGAAACAAATCGCTTCGCTCGTGCGCTCGTGTTATTTACATTATTATATTACGTGGAATTATTCTTTTACCCTTACTTACTTACAAAAATTAAGTTTTTAAGATAACCTTATTTTTCCGAGGCACACCAACTAGTGACCACGGTACACCAGTGTGCCGCGGTACACACTTTGCGGAACACTGCATTAGTGTATGTTGTAAAATTGTGTTTAGCACATTTGTTCTTCAAGGCCATGCTGTAGCTTTTTTCAATGCCACCCCTAGGTTATATGCATTAGGGCTCCATAGGCAACATTCCGCAAGCAATGAATTAGACCTACTTTTATCATTAAAATTTGTACAATATTTAATTTTTAGGTTTATTTTTACATATTTTGGTACTATGTTTAAATGTAGCTCCAAATGCCGCCCCTAGTTTGTTTCGCTTGACGAAGTCTCATCGCTCATCAAGTTACTACTAATGTTCTCTCTGTTGGTAACGACACTTTATATGAATTGGCACCTTGAGGCTTAAACCACGGACTTGTCGATACCTACTATACTTCTACTTTAACGTATTGTCACTGATTTACCATTATGAGAGCCTGAATATTACAGTTACTCAGTCTAGTTTAGGGGTTAGTGACTCACTCTAGTTTAGGGGTTACTTTAGATTTCAAAGATGAGATATTTTCCCTGAGTAAAAAGAATCTTATATAAGATACTTTGACCCGGATAACCAGCTATCATCATACCAAAATTCATCAAAATCTATCCAGTGGTTTTCTCGTGATGCGGTCACAGACAAACAGACAGACAAAAATTAACCCTATATAGATATATACAATATTGTCTATTTCAATAAGGATTTTAAAATAGTGTTAAATGTATATTATATAAATTATAAGAAGAATCGCTTCATGTCTAAGTACATGTGATTAGATCTAATATTTTTCTTTCATTTACCGGTCATTCTGTATATGGCGTGATGTCTTTATTCTACGCGATATTGGCGAAGTAAACTGTTCCCTAACGGTATCCTGGATGCTACTGAACAAAGGAATTGAATTGACTCAGGTTCTTTGTAATGCGAAGCTTTTACTGACTCGCATTATGTCAATTATCGCAAGAAATGTATTGATATTAGACATAAGAAAAAAATAAAAAGCAAAAAAAAATATGTCAAAGCTTCATAATAAGATTCAGCAGAAAACAAAAATACTTGCACCATATAGAGAACATAGCTTATCTACAAAACTTTGCAGTTAGAAACACACCCACTTTAAGAATTGAATTTTTTATCCTTTCCTTAAAGATATACCATCTTTAGATTACCCACCTTGTCCTGTTAGATCAAAATATATAATACTAGCCTTTCCCGCGGCTTCGCTCGCGTTCTAAAGGCTGGAAACTTATTTTAAATCCATGATATCTCGTAAGATATTCATTGAAATAAAATGATTCCAAGAGCAATTTTATTCAAAATGAAATACTTGTGATGAATATCTTATTTATTTAGACAAGGATTAATATTATGTTTATTAAACACCTTCGCGAATAATGCATTATCTTAAAACAGTTTTGATTACCATAAAAAGGTTTTAGCTAGTAGTATAGCTGCTATTGCGGACTTTTTTATAGAACTTTTAAAGGGAAACAATTACGTCATACATGATTTTTGCATAACATTAACCGTTAACACAGCGTCGCAACGGAAGCTCCCAAAGAAGATACATTTTTCTCCCGTTTTTGCAACATTTTTCATTGATGCTCCGCTCCTATATGTCGTAGCGAGATGTAGTATAGCATATAGCCATTCTCGATAAACGGACTATCCAACACAAAAAGAATTTTTCAATTCAGATCAGTAGTTCCTGAGATTATCGTGTTCAACCAAACAAACAAACAAACTCTTCAGCTTTATAGATTATGTTCTTAACATTTGTTTATTATTGAAAAAGTTCATAATGCCATTACATTCCATATTGACCATCTAATACTAAAATTCAATACAAACCAACGGAACTAAGTCTAAGCAGATAAGCAGTAGGCAAGTAACAGCTGTCGCGACATTGCTTGAACTCCACACGACCAATCTAACTTCGTGTACTCGTAGGTAGAGTTTACTCTCACGCTGGGATTACCTACTGTTCGCAACGCAGGTATTAGAGCTAGCGCTGTTTTAGACCTAAAGGCTAAATATACTATAGTAGCCTTCAAGATTTAGTTGTCCTAGTTGAAATATTGTCAATCAAGTTAATGTAAAAGTGCTCAAAATATATATTTTTAAGTGAAATTGAACCCATTTTTATGCTCCCACAATAAAGTTGTTCATTAATACAAAATGCCAAGGATAAATAAAATCTTAACTTTCTTGAATCCAAAACTTATTTAAAAAGGTCTTTAAACGGATTATCTAATGTAAAAAAAATAAAAACAATAAACAAGCTCTACAACAATATTTTCTAATATATAAAAATCTCATGTCACAGTTTTTGCTATCGAACTCCTCCGAAATGGCTTGACCGAGTTCTATAAAATTTATTTGTGTATAAAGGTAGATCTGAGAATAGATTGTAGGCTATTTTTTATTTCCCCATGTGACAAGAGATATTTCTCTACAGATTACATATTTTATTTTTAGACCTAATTGCAATTTTTTATTTTTTTACTATTTGGCATCAAAAAATTTTCATTTAAATTTAAATCCTTAAATTTTCATCCTTCTACCACCATAGATTTTTAACCACTTAGACAAACCTAAACAAATAGATATCCTCATCATCAATCCATAGGTACGTAGGTACGTATATGAACAGCCATATGTATCACAAGCCCGCTATCATTCATCGCCCGTTAAAAATTCTATTAGAACAGCTCTAGAGGTTCTCATAAGTCGTTGCTCGCTCCTGGGAAATAAAAATTTACTATTTCCACCGGCCGTAATATCTGCTCTCGAATTGATCTTCTGACATAATGCGATGTTTTATTGAGAGCTGTAAGCCTTTGCGTTAGATTTAAGATTTCATCCCGAGCCCTCGGGGGCTGTTTTGTGTAATGACGTCGTTGAGTTAAACGGTCGGTCGCACAGTTCGCTAGTTGTGTTTAGTTTTGTGCCCCGGTGACTCATAACTGGAATGTAAAAGAGTTTAAATATTAAGGAAATTCTAAATTGTTTACATTTTAGATAATATCAACCTTTGTTAATAATATTAATTCGAGCTCTCATTACACGAATAGCTTAACAAAAAATATGCTTGTTTCTTAACACCGGTAAAAGTTTTGTTGCATAAGTACTTACTGCATTAATAATAGTATCGTCCAGACCGATATCGGCACGGTGACCAATTTAATTGAGACTTATAGCCATCCGCAGCATCAGCAGGAGATATTATAGTTCATATGTAGGTGTACGCGCAAACACATGTGAAATCTCTATTCATGTTCAGAGTCGGGACTATTACTATAAATTTCTTGACAGAAAGTCTATAATAAACTATTATAATAATAAGTATAAACTATTCATAAATTGATAGATTGAAAAATTGTAACAGTGTCTGGAGTCGAACCCAGGACATCCACATTTGTGAGGCACCTGCTAGCCACTAGACGCTGACTGTGTTATATCATGTGGTTCGTATGCGAAATTACTTTGAAAATTTATCGGCAGCGCTATGTTGTGAGTTAAGCCTGTTCGAAGCGGCAGTTTACTAGTAAGTCACTGTCACAGTCACTTAATGTACCATTAAGTCGAGAATCTCCATACTTAAAAACGGCTTAATGGTTCATTAGTGACTCTGAGTGCGTCGGATGACATTTACTAGTGATAGTAAAATTTAGTATATATAAAAGGCATCTTGTAACACGAAAAATATATGAATACGCATAATGTAATGGAATTTTATGCTTAAAAACCAAATAGTAGGAAAATGTTCATAATATGTAATCACGTTTAGAACGATTTATATATATATTTCAGGTGGATATTAGCGACACTAAAAAAATCATAAACGTTTCGCGGCGTGTGAAATCGTTTTCGTCTTTCATTGTCCATGTTGAACATCCACTGTTTTTTAACCGACTTCAAAAAAAGGAGGAGGTTCTCAATTCGTCGGGGACTTTTTTTTTTTTTTTTCTATGTATGTTCCCCGATTACTCGACGATGGCTGGACCGATTTGGAAAATTCTTTTTTTGTTTGAAAGGGTATAGTTTCTAGTTGGTCCCATAGTCACCAAGTCACGATCTGATGATGGGATCCCAGGGAAATCGAAGACAACTCTCAAATTTTATAGGCACTTATTACGTTTTTCATATATTTTCTAAAGCTGTTCAAGTATTTGCGTCTGATAATCATCATCTCCTGTGGTTGAGCTAATGATGGAAGGTACAACTCCTCAACGGTTAGGAGTTAAAAGAAAATTCTTTCAAAATTATACGTAATTATAGACCGATAGTTAAATTCTTTCAGGCTCTTATTAACCGACTTCAAAAAGGAGGCGGTTGTCAATTCGTTGGGGACTTTTTTTTATGTATGTTCCCCATTACTCGAAGATGGCTGGACCGATTTGGAAAATTCTTTTTTGTACATAAACAAAATAAGTATCTACTTTCCGTTAAAAATTTGAAAATAAATTATTTTTAACAAAAAACAAAAACCGACTTCAAAACTAAACAAATCTAAACTAAAAAGTAGAAAATAATACTTTTAAGAACTTCGTTAATTTAGAAGTCGGTGCCAGCCAAAGCAAAATAACCTTAAATAGACACATGTTCGATTAATCTATATCTATAATATTTGTAAACATAATCAAAATACCGTTCGAAAGTTCCTTGCAAAGGCAAGATAAGTCTATCCGTCTTGGCTGGCACCGACTTCAAAATTAACGAAGTTCTTAAAAGTATTATTTTCTACTTTTTAGTTTAGATTTGTTTAGTTTTGAAGTCGGTTTTTGTTTTTTGTTAAAAATAATTTATATAGGTTTAGGTATATTTCATTCTTACTAGCGACTCACTTGGTAGTACGCCCGCAACTGCCTCGTTGGTGTAGTGGCTAGCATGTACTGTCGCATACCGCGAGGTCCTGGGTTCGAGTCCCGGGTCGGGCCAAGTTTAGTTATTGAGTCTTTGTGTTTAGTAAGCCTCAGTAACAGCCTAGAGTTGGGAAGTTGGCGGTGTTTCACCCCCGTGCCTCGGAGAGCACGTAAAGCCGTCTGTCCTGCGCCTTAACTCTTACTGGTCGTGTCGAGCAGTCGTCCCACCGGAATATAAGAGTGATAAGGAATAGAGAGTGCATATGTGTTTGCGCATACACTCGTGCACTATAATATGTCCCGCGTAGATGGCTAGTCTCAACGAGATTGGCCGCCGTGGCCGGAATCGGTCAGGATATCATCATCATCAGTACGCCCGTACTTAGGTATTACGTAAAAAACGTTACAACAAGTTATATGGGGGAGGGAGAGACAGAGTCCAAAGTCTTCAAAAATTGCGATACTTAATACTAAATAATATAATTTTCACTTATATTAATTATTTAGTTATTGTTTTTAATCATAAATAAATTTATTATGTATACAAAGACCAAAATCTTTAGTTTTTAGAAATTTCGTCTGTTTGTCTGTGACTGATAGCTCTTATCCGGGTCACCATATAAGATACTTTTTTCCGCGGGATTCATTTTTGAGAAATCTATGGTTAGTGCTCACCGTTAAATCTAGGAACCCGAGCAGAGCGAGGGTGAGTCCCTAGTGTAAGTAGTATAAAATTTATTATCCTCACAAAATAAGAAACTTCTCCTTTAAACTTCTATATTTTAAAAATACTATAGATTATTTGAAATCTATTTCTTGGCGGTTTTATGATTACGATAAAAGTGAACCGCAATTTACTGTCGCAGTCAAAGTTAAATTATAGTATTTGTTTGTAACGGCAAAGTTTCTAGACATTTCGTCTCACTCACCGTCTTCGTAAACAATGTTATAAATTATAAAAATATATTATACCTTATAACTACTAATTCATATTTATATTGCTTCTTTGTTAATTATATGCATACTCGTATATTTATAAATATTGATCTACTGTATGGGCTTAGTCATAGTCTTAGATACTATTTAATTTACAGCAAAATATGTAGGTACTTGGTATAACATTGAATCTAAATATTCATATAATTAAAAAAATAAAAGTTTTTTAATGAATATACTATTTAAAGTCTTGAAAATTTTATGTAATAGCTGTTTAACCGCCGCACTTATTGTTACTTAATGATCCATTAACTCGAGAATCTCCATACTAAAGAACGATTTAAAGGTTCATTATGTGACTATGAGTGCGGTGGTAAATGACTTTTACCTTTAAATTCAGTTATTTTAAAAAATATATAAATTTCACTCTTAATTTACTTTATTCTAATGTTATTAACCGATTTCGAAAGGACACATCAGTTTTATTTATCTGTAGATTATACACAAATTTGTAGATTATATACCGAAACTTTTTTAAGCAGTTTTCACTGTTTTCTATAATTTTAGGTTTAATCGGCCTCGTTCCACTTAAAAACATCATGCGTATCCTCGAATAAAATTTTTATATCCACCATGATTAGAAAAGTCCAGTTAGTTTACGAAATGACTATAAGTTAAATTCTATTTTCATTGCAGAAATAATATCTTATAACGACATAGAAGGCAAAACTTCACCTAGTTTCTATTTAAAGTTCACCCTGCACTCCCAACACCGTGCAATATCACAAAACTGTAATAATGAAGACACCTGGTGCACACAACATACATTTCGAAAGCGTTGGTAACATTTTATTCAAGCGGGATGTCCTAGAGGCTCGCTGTTGCCGTACAGTGCAATTTGTCTCAACACAAAAGGATACGAATAGTGGGAACTTGGAAAGGTAACGGAAAAATTATTCTGCATAGTAAAAATAGAATTACGGTCTCGTTAAGTTATGGCGAGCTTTTCGTATTTTTGATTGATGGTGTACGGTGTATGGATGGGGGCCGTTACAGCCGACAACGCGATTATTTATCTTAATATAATAGTATAAGAGGACAGATGCCCTAGCTTGTTGCTATGTATTCAAGTTATTTGTCTGGTCTGCGTGATATATGTACGTATTGTAATGAAAATTATTGTGGTTATATATATCCTGAATGTTAGTATAAAAAATAATATTATTCTACCTTCATGTATTAAGATATTATACCAGTAGTCGTTTTTTTCATAAAAATGCCATTACAACTATAAATTACAAGTTCTATAAGCTTTTTGTAAGCAAAAATGAATTTTGAAACCTGATACACATCATCCTTAACGAAACTGAAATTTTGCGTCTTTAAACTTAGATTTATACCATCTTCACTAAACCAAAGTGATGTACAGACTGTCATTTCACTTAGAACACCTATTATCATTCTAGTCCATTTCGTGAATTTGCCTTGCTTGAAACAATTAGACGGGCGAGTACGGGCAAGGTTCAATTAGGTAGGGATTGTGGGGTACACTTTCTTTGATTATACTATTTGTTAAGGTTGAATTGGAATTTATTGATACTTTTCTATTATAAAGTATCAAAATCGGTCAAGCTGTTTCCGAGAAATCGTTGAACATACATACATTGAATAAAAATACACACAGATGAACAAAACTTCCTCCTTTTTGGAAGCCGGTTAAAAACAGGATAAAGTACAAAGAAGATTAATGAAAATCTATATATAAATTCTCAACAATTCCCCATTTTATCCCGTTAAAGGATAATTTCCGATAATAAAACTATCCACGGTCTCAAACTATTGTCGTACTAAATTTCACCGGAGTCAATTCAGCGGATTTTTAGTTTATCAAACAAATATTTAATACAAACAAATATAGAAATACACAAAAAGTCGTTTTCTCTTTTTCGTATTAATATCGACTGACACAATAGTTTTCAAGGCAAAAATTTTCGAGATATTAAGTAATGGTTAGTTTGAATATTAGAAGTTTTTACGAGTAATATAAAATTAAGTTAAGTTTAAATTAATAATAAGTAAGATTTTATAAGTTTACTTTTTAACAGTTACGTAATGTGACTTTTAGAAGTATTCCTACTTAGCTAAAGGAACTTTCATAAAGAAAAAAATTAAAACAATGTTCACGGAAAGGAAATCAATACCATTGTAGCTTTAGGAAATGAGCGTGCTTACAGGCGGCCTTGGCGTCTCATTACGTCTTTATCTACCTAATAACAACCGCTTTATCTAATTATTATTATTGTTTAACATAATAATAATAATAATTAGATAAAGCGTATAATTATATTGAAATCGTCTGCCTCGATGCTCTAATGTCTTACATGTACAGTCAATCCGAAGGTTCTGGGTTCGATTTTAGTCAGACCAAGTTTTGTTATTTATCCTTTATCAAACATAAACCCGTCCTCGGTTCTACGCCTGATATCTCATTGGTATCAAATCGTCGTCATCCTAAAGTAGTACTAGTTACTCTCAGTAACAAAAATAGAGAGTGCACTTGATTCGCCTATATAAGTTAACTTACTAAAACCGGTTAACACTTAAATATACCTATATTCGAATTTTTATTCATTATAACTCACTTGCAATTTTTACTTACTTATTATTATCCACAGTAAATACATTTATTAATATGACCACCTACTCTACCACTGCCCGCGCTCATTGGTCTAGTCAAATAGCGTGCGCTTTCCCAGCTTCCTGTTATACACTTCCGTCCCTTTTCACGAAATCTCTCTCACAGATTACAGGAAAGCGATAGGAACTATGATACACATCATAAGCAATTAAAACTATAGAGAGTTTTAGATTTAGTAAGTCCTTGATATAAAAATTGTTTTTTTTAATAATTTTCATGTTCCCTTCAAATTATTCAGTTTTAGTTTAGAGGAAAGCGATGAGCAACCGACAGGTGTCGCGAACCTCGACCTGAACCTAACCAAGCAATCTAACTTTATTCATAGTTTGCCAACGCGTCGGGGTAACACTTTCATAACACAAGCACCTGTGAAGTGGTGGGAAAGTTAGATAATTGTAATATGTATTCTATTATTACAGAGTAATAGAAACTTAATAGTTAGACTGTATTTCAATCGAATTTTCGAACATGTATAAATCCTACTAATAAGTATTATAAACGCGAAAGTTTGTAAGAATGTATGTATGTTGTTTAATAACTAACTACCTCGTTGGTGTAGTGGCTAGCATGTACGGTCGCACACCGGGAGGTCCTGGGTTCGAGTCCCGGGTCGGGCCAAGTTTAGTTATGGAGTCTTTTTCTGTTTCATAAGCCTCAGTAACAGCCCGGAGTTGGGAAATTGGCGGTGTTTCACCCCCGTGCCTCGGAGAGCACGTAACGCCGTCGGTCCTGCGCCTTAACTCTCACTGGTCGTGTCAAGGATTCGTCCCACCGGAATATGAGAGTGATAAGGAATAGAGAGTGCACTTGTGTCTGCGCATACACTCGTGCACTATAATATGTCCCGCGCATATGGCTAGTCTCAAAGAGATTGGCCGCCGTGACCGGAATCGGTCAGGAGGACATCATGTTGTTAACTCTTCCACGCAAAAAGTATTAAATGGATTTTGATGAAACTTTACAATAATATAGCTCACATATCAGAATATCACATAGGTTATAATTTATAAAGATATACTAGCGGGACCCGCGGCTTCGCTCGTGCGAAATCTATTTAATTAATTTTATAAAATGAAGATCCGCTTATTTCATATCTACTGTATACGCAAAATTATGTGTATATTAATTACGAGACTCAATATTGAGACCTTTTACACAAAGAAAATATCTCATTACTAAAGAAATACTCAATAACTGATTTGATATTATAATTGATTCGTATTAAAATGGAATATAAAACGGTGACAAACATCTATCTTGATTACTAAAAAGATTTCTGGCCGTATATATTTGTTTTCTCTCTCTAGTGCCTCTTCGCCATTTCTCACTAAGGGCTGGCAAAGAAACACTTAGTCCACTATCTATGTAGATGTTACGACATAGCCAGTTTACTTAATCGATTGGTAAATCAAATATGCATTTGAATTCAGCGTCCATATCGTTAAATATATTTTAATGCACACTTTAGATTAAGCAAAGCCTAAATAATTGTAATCTTCAAATTTGGCTATGACCAGTTAAGAGAATAGAATACATGACTCCATAAATATTACCAAATGAGCAGACATTTTTCACCAACCACATCGGGTTACAGAAACAAAGTTTCAAGTCGCAACGAAAATTAGTATTAAGTTGATATCGATCTTAAAGTTCGAGATCGCTTGATTACAAAGTTACTTACAAGTGAAGCTAATAAAAGGTAACAGGTATTTAGACGAGGAAGAATTTAAAGGCAGAAGCCAGCAGGTAGTAAAAATGTAATAATATAGTAAAATATATTGATGAAGAAATAGATTGGTTTGGTTGGTTTTTGTTGACGTTATGTAAAGGCTGACGATTTTTTTAATAGTACTCATGAGTAGGTACATATAAAATTGAAGTGTCAGTTTTTAATTAAAAATTAACAACTTTTCACTAAATGCATGTGAAAGTATACGGTACTTACATCAAAAAAACAATTTTTAAAACTTTTGTCGGTCTTTCTCCTTTGTCCGTCTGTTTGTTCCGGCTAATCTCTGAAACGGCCAGATCGATTTTGACGGGACTTTTACTCGAAGATAGATAATGTTATAAGGTTACTTTATTTTATAACAAAAAAAAAAACATTTAATTTATTTTAACTTACGCTGAGCGAAAGGGGCCGGGCTTATAAGGGACGTACATAGAATGGATCTAGGTGAAGTTAAGTCGTGTTGCTACTTGCTAGTATTTCACTAGTGAGCTGAAAGCATTCGATGATCTAACAATCTTGGTTTCTCAAACAACGCTTGAGCAATCTACGAGTATCTTCAGGTTGCAGATGTGCCGAGATTAATCTTCAAGTCAGTATAGGCTTAAAATAATATATATGGTAGATTGTAGAGTAGAGGCAAAGATTACTTAGTATTAGAATAAGCGCATAATATTTCAAATCACGAAAATATTTTATTAGTTAAAATTAAATATCATAAATAATTGAGACAGTATTTTCTTGTATATAAAATACTTCATTAAGTACTAAAATTTCAAACTGTGTAAAAATGTAAGAAATTTACATTATGTACAATGTACTTGTACATAAACCATTTTTGTACGACAACGAAACACGGCAAAAGAGGTATCAAAGCAATTGAATGCTTTAAAATGCGATCTCTCAGAAGACTGTGTGGTGCTAGCGTATCTGACAGAACCCACAATAAAAAGATTTGCAAAATGGCTGGCTTAAGTAAGAGTGTGATATTAGGAATGAAGAAAAATGTGCTCAGATGATTTGGCACGTAGAAAAAACAAAAAAAAAGAATTTTACCTTCCACTTACTGTTCCATAGCATATTTATGAAGTCGAAATTCCTTGAGATGAATGCATGAATTTACTATTGAGTTTATTTAATCTACTACATTTACATGATTGATGCTCTCAATTTATATATTTACTGTCAAGAAAAAGGCAAAATTTGATTTAAATCGTGAAATGATATTTATCTTCTAAAAAGGGCCAAAACAAATCAGCCATAAAATACGAATACGTCCATCATGCTACTACTATCTACATATACGCTTGTCCGCGTGTCTTCATTTCTGTTAGACTTAAAGTAATCCTGACTACATCCTAAAGTAACACATAAACTACTCTACTTCCGTGATATATACCGATGCACTCGACCGAAGAAAGTATAAACCACCCTTATATTATAGACTAGAATCCGGCCCGCTATAGCTATCTACGAGTGAAGGTCCCGTCAAAATCGGTCCAGCCATTTCAGAGATTAACCGGAATAAACAGACAAAAATATTTAAATTGTATTTTTTGCTGTTAAGTACCGTATATACTTCCATATGAATTTAATAAAAAGCTGTTAATTTGAAATAAAAAACAGGTAGTTCGGTTTTATTTATAGGAGTATGTACTGACACAAAATACACCTTTCATAATAATAAGCGTTAATTTTCAATTTACGTCAAAAGTCTATAAAGAGATTAGATCTTAAGCTTTATACAATTTTTCGCTTATCGTCTAAACGTTAATTTTTTTTATATAAATACTGGTTGGAGGCGTGAGACAAGACAAACTAACGGCCTTCGGGACCATCGTTCGCGCTATAAGATAAGCTAACCCAATAAGTATACGGAAGACTTGTTTTATAGGTCTACTATATTACCTGCCTGTTACTTTGTTACTGTTAAGTCCTACAATTACTGATTAACGTGTAAAAGCTACTTTGTATTTGAAAATCGTTGCCTTTAAACTTTGTTGAGTGTTCTGCTGAAAGTTAGTTACGATTGTGGTGCAAAGAAAGAATACGTAATTAAGAACAGCGATTTTATGATCATATTATAGATGTGTGGTGATTGTATTTTCATAACAACTAACACTAACTTAACATATTATGCCTCGCTTTATAGTGGATACTAGCATTTCGCACGGTTCCGCCTGCGTTCTAGAGACCGGAAACCTAGTTCTTATAGTTAACATATATTAAAACCTTCACCGAAACACGCTGCATCCTACGAAATAAGTTCAATGTTTATCTGTTTTGTAGTTTTTGCAGTTAGAGCGGACAAAACACGTCTCGCCACTTATTAGAAGAGAGATATCCGATTAATTAGAACCTAATTTGTTATTATAATCTATGACTGTTAATAGTTTAAGTGCTAAAATGGTCTAATCTAATGGTAACCAAGTACAGCTTAAGGGAAGTAACTAATGGAATATTATATAATTTTAACACCGGTCGTGTCAAATCAACTCCTACTCAAAAAGATCAATCATCGATGTTGTTATATCAACTCTGTACAATAAGATGAAGTGTTTTTAGTTAAACTTGCTTAGAATAATTACATTCAAACACTCCAAATAACAAAATAAATATGTTAAAATTAACATAATATATATGTATGTAATTGTAATAAGACGTGTAGTTTTGTAATTAATTAGAATACATACTTATTTCAAGCATAAACACTTACATAATTTTTATTTATAAAGCAGCGAACTTTATATAGAAAGTATTTAACGTTTTTTATTCAATGTATATTTCCTAAACTAATAAATTAGAGGCGGAGGCGTGAGGCGAGTCAGACAAATGGGTGGCGACCATCGTCCTCTCTTGATAAGGTCGAATAAATGTACACTGGGGAATTTTTTGCCTCTATCTACTAAGACAGATAGCGAACATTTGCATAGGTTATACAATTATATGCATCGCGTTCCTCATTATCATACGTTGCATTACCATAAAAGTTTTAAATCTGGGTGGCTTTTTTAAATGGAACTTGCAACTAACTACTTTTTATGTAAAGTATTTTAAGGATTTTAGTTACCTATTTCAAGAGTTCTATGCTCAGTTTGGTTAAAAAGTATGTATTAAAAGTTGAAGTCACCTACTTATAAAACTACCAAACAAATATGTATTCACTAAATTATTTGTAAGGAAAGTTTGTTGGTAACTGTTAATAAAATCAGTCAAACTATATAGATTAATGAGGAGAAAAGTTCCTCAGCTTTTTTACTTCTCCTACTTGTATATAGATAACATAATCAATAAACAAAATACTTTTACAACTCAAGGATTACAACACACACTTGTTACAAGGGCCTCTAGGATACTTGGGGTACCTAGGATAGTAGATGGTAACACGTATTACTGGGTGCCTTGCTCAATAACTAATATATTACGTAAATCATATTTAAAAGTAACTTAAACATATATTATGATAATTGCTAAGTTATTAGTCAGAAAAATAAATGAGTAGATCTCTAGTACAGTACATATTTCAGGCCTATAATAACAAAAAACTTTATTCAGATTTCAAAATACTATAAAGCGAACGTTATTATTAATATATTCATATTACGAGTAAAATATTCACATTGAAAAATTCATGCTTCAGCACTTATAAAAAGCTCGCTGTCAGAGCATGGAAAGATCACACAGAATAATTATTTTGTATCAAGCGTTCTACGATATTTATCACGTATGAGGACGATTTTGTTACCTTTTAGGTTAGCTTTAAAAAGCGTCTGAAAATTCAGGAGCTCCTGATCTTCGGGACAGACTTAACTCAAATTGATTTCTATCTAGATCTGTTGTTTAAAAAAGATATTTTGTGAAAATGGACCTCAATTAAAATTTAGAAAGAGAGCGTGCCTTTTATTTACTACCCGCAGGCGCAAACCCGCATCCCTATAATTAAATATCTCAAACCCGGATTTAATAAAATTCTTTACCAACCCTACTGATATTAAATATTTTCACTATATCTCATAGATACGTAATAATCAGAGGATATTACCGAACTTAAATAAGGCACTCGAATTGAGTATTTTTAGAGTTGATAATGGGAGGCCTGGCAGCATATTTAATAAGCTATGGAAGTACACAGGTGGGCTGATCTGCCTGTGCTTGTTGTTTATAAAGATCTTTCAAGTCTAAAATTTGTATTTTGCCAGGAATATATTATATTATTAGAATTCGTGTAGGACGCCGCCTGTGTATTTTATCTATACAAATAATTAAAGTGCCTCTTTGCAATGTTAAAATATAAGCTTTATTTACAATACTTATGAAAATTATACGGTATAAATAAGAAAAATATATAAAAAAAATTGTTTGACTTTTTTGTTTCGGCTTATCTTTGAAACGGCTGAATAGATTTTGAAGGGAATTTGACAGATAGTTGATGCTATAAAGACTAACTTAGGCTACTATTTTGAAAATAAAATTGGGTTTCACGCGAGAAAATAAAAGTCATTAAATTAAGACAAAATTCCGCGCACCTAAGACGTGTCTTAGCGAGGCCCATCGCTTATAATCCCTCCGCTTTTAAAGGTTGTATCTCGAAGCATTACGCTTCGAATAGATGGTGCTACTTCAGTATTTCTCTCTTTAGGATGTGTAGATGATAGGATCAATAAAAAAATATTTGTTAATTCAGACTTAGCGTGTTCAACAAACAAAAAAGAAACTTTCGAGTTTATTTATCTACAGAGATTAACTTCTAAAAATATTTTTTTATATTTAAAATAAATATTTTATATAAAAGAATTTTAAATTATATCGTTACAAATCAGCGATAGATGCTTATAATCATTGGTTCCATTAATCCGTTTGAGTGAATCTTAAAACGTTGGATACACTTTATCCCTTGGCTCAGAGACGGGTGTAACAGGCCCCTGACAGTACTCAATTCTCACTGTTAATTACTTAAATTGAATAAATTTCAGATATGAATTAAATTGAAATGTTTTCTGAGCAGTCAGGAATCTGTACGAAGCTGATTTTATTTGCAAGAGATATTAGTTATCGTTATTCACAATTTTAAAGTTATGGTTTATAAGACTCTTTAATTAATTATTTCGTCATTTTTAGTTTTTACTTAAAACCATTGATCACTGTTACTGGAAATGTTTTTTTTATGTTACAAGAGATGATACCCTCCCGATCGGTTCCGGCCATGGCTGAAAATGTGAATGGAACTAGCCATTTGCCAACATAGGCAGTGGGTTTGACAATCGAACACATAACAAGACGTGGAACTATATAGGTATGCTGGTTCTAATAAGTAATAATAGTTTATCGTAATAATTATATTAGTAAAAGCTCTACGGGCAGTGGTAGCCCAGCAGTAACGCGCTCGCTTGGATATCCGAGAGATGCGGGTTCAAATCCGGGTCTCGCACCTCTGATATTTTCATGTGCGAATCATTTTTATCATGATTACCACGTATCTTACGGTGAACGAAAACATCGTGAAGAAACCTATATTATGTCTGAAAAAACCTAGCAAGTTTTCAAAAGACTTGTGAAGTCCGCTAACACGCACTAGGCTAGCGCGGTGGACTGATCCCCCTCGTACAGACCCAGCAGTGGGACGCTAAAAAAGGCTGAAGACTCTGTTACAATAATATGAAAGATACGAACAAAAGCGACTTCCAATAGCAATCCACTCTCGTAACTCGTATCACCGGATGGCGGATCTTTTTAATTTTTTTTCTCACTACTTGATTTGTATCGTACGATCAATTCAGTTTTGGTCAGTTTCTTTTTCTTACTTAGAGTTCGACCAAGTTTTTGGGATGTATTTCTCTTTCACACCACTCGGTAATATATATTTATAAGTTAGGTCGTTACACGTATTATTAAATATTAGAACATTCTATACTATTTTCTAAGTTGAAGTAAATGTAAGTAAACAAAAAATAATGGTAATTATTAACTAACTAGTCTTTGAAGAGATGCGCGGACGAACATATAAATGTACATATAAAAGTGTATTAATTTATTGATACTTATTTTTTACATATTTAATGAAATAACGGGTTCCATTTTTAGAGTTGGTGTTAAAAAGCACAAAATTTTCAGAAATCTGATATCTGTTGACGGAGGGTATGTAAACATACTAAATTTTCCTGAATAATTTTGATTTCAAACAAGAACTCTCACGTTCATCCTGTCGAAGCTTCCCTTCCCTTCAGATTAATTTCTCAAAGTCGTTACTTGAAAAGATAATACTGAAGAGTAATGTTACAACGTGATAAGGAGATGCGGAAATTTTAATTTAAAAATACATATTATTAGGCGAAATAATCTTTTTATATCAATATATCAACATATTGATTACCGTTCTACTCCCTTGGGTAGTGGCATAATGATACATGCCTATAGGCTTCTTCAATAATGAGGCGGGCCCACTGTTGACAGAATTGAAGACAACGATATCTGACATCCTTTCGTCCGTCGTCCGACCAATTATAGAAACAGAAAATTTCTACCTTCCTTATTTTCTTGCTAATTTTACTGTGTATAATATAAGGTATTTAAATATAATAATATAAATTTCTATATTTTTCGTATTTAATCTTATAGAAAACGTGTGATTACGTAATAGTAAAGTAAAGGAGTCCATAACGCACTGAATAACTGAAGTTTATCTCGAAAATAAATAATACTCGTATATATGAATTATTCGACAGCGATAATAGGCTTTTATATGTATTGACTAAATACTCGTTGGTATTAAATGTTTGATATTTTGATAAGATAATATTAGGAAATTGTAAGACATTTTCACAATACAGAGATAGAACAGTAGCGTAACTCAGCCGTCTTTTTGAAATTTACACCTACAGCTGAGCGGAGCGCTAGGGTTGGTACATACAAAAAGTAAAACAGGTAATTTTTTTTAGGAATGAAACGTATGTTAATTTAATATTTATTTTTTACATATTTATGTTATAAGTTGGTAACAGATAAATATTTGCGTCTATTGCGACAAGTTTTAAATGCTGTGTTGTTAAATTTTATTATATAAAAAATTCGCATTCTTATTATTATTATTATGCACCGCCCGCTATATATTTGTCTTGATTATAATATGAATTACCATTACACGCACCATGGCAACGGACATAACTGATACGTCAAACGCCGTTAATTTTATAAAGTTTCTTTAAATTTTCTAATCTTCCGCACAACTTTCTTATTTTTTTCTTTCATAAGAACCTTCTCCTAACATTAACAAACATAACAAAAAAAGAATTGGCCAAATTGGTCCAGGCGTTGTTGAGTTATGCGCTTACCAACACATTTTGCGATTCATTTTTATATTATAGATCGATTAAAACAATAAATCATTCTTACTTTCTACTACTTCAGTAGGGAGTTTAAAAAACGAAATTCGAACAGCCGTATACTACGCAATAAGTTCGTGGCATCTTTAAAAAGATCGCGGTAATAAACTCAAACGCGGCACACACGACTGACAGCACCGCAGCGTCCGCTAAGGGGCCTCGTTGATGCGCGTATTTGTGTGAGTGTGCCGTTTCGAACGTTAAGTATGCAGTTTCCGTACTGTTCATATTTTTACTGTGACATTGTGTGTACAAAGTGTACAAAATACTTAGTGGTTGCTCTATTCTTAATTGAAATTGTAAAAATCGTTTTTGTGATACTCGAATAAATTAAATAACAAAATAAATCAAAGACCAACTTTGATTAACAATTAAGCAAATAAAACAGTGTTACTAAAAATAGCATTTCTAGTAACGTAATTTAATCTCAAGTGACAAAAGGATCAGTCTTGAAGTTTGATCGCCTTCGGTCCACAATACTGGGTGAGGCTGAAAGTTCTAATAACCGCAACACTTGTTCCCACTAGAATTTGCTTTTGGTTTTCGGGAGACAGTGTTATTGATTTTAGGTATTTGAATATAGAATTTAAATTAAAAGGTATTTCATCATAAATATATTGGGATATATTTATTGTGACATTATTACACAGCGCCATCTAGTTCCGTGGTAAGCTACACATATATAAATGTAAATACATACATATCATAAATATGTCACCCATGTCTGGAGTACAAACATTTGTGCTTGATTAATGAATGCCCGCAGCGGGACTCGAACCCGCGACCACAGACGCAGAAAGTAGGGTCATTACACACTGAGCCAAACGTGTCGTCAAATAACTAACAATTCGTACATAACTTAAAACTTTCATCCTTTCTCTTTCTTCCAGATCGAAATTATTAAACTATAGCCTGCTTTTTTCAGAATAGCCTACGTCATATTCTATCAAATATGTAGTTTACATCACATTCTATTAAACTGTATTCACCTCTTAAAAGTAAGGATATTTATATACCTTTTGCCTCCTAACACAAAAAATAACGTGTGCTAATTTTACTTGAGCCCTTTACCAGTAGAAATCATTTAAGTCGTTACAGAGATGTATTAAAAGCAAAAAAAAGATAACAGTTTAAAACGAATATTAACCGTCAGTTTGTCGTTTTGATCTTAACATTTAAAAGTAATCAAATATTATTAATAAGTAATATATTATTGATAAGAACGAGAATCGAACTCAAGATCACCCGTTCAAGACGTCATTATGCCAATATCTGAACGACATTCCGCAAAATTTCCAGAAAATATTTCTTAAACAACTTGTCATCTGTTATATTATTTTAATTAAACTTATCCCTTTATCAAGCAATCGATTACTAAATAATTTAAAGTCAGCAGACTGTAAAATTGTTTTCGTATACGCACTTTAGCAGTACGCTCGTGTAAATATAGATTATGAAATATGTTAGTTATTTATGTGAACGATTATAGCATTTTACAAAAATGTATCATGAAATAAAATAAATGTTTATATCGCAGTACACGTTTGCGGCTGTTATAATATGTAAGTGTTCATATTTTTGCACAATTTATTATAGCATGCGAAGAGTTTTTAAAATGGGTTATACTAGCGAATACCGAATCACTCTCGAGTCAATAACTTGGATAACCAGTTATAATCCAATCACATCTCTTATAGAATTTTTGCCTGACTGTCTGTCTCTGTTACCGCATTACGAGAACTCTACTGGACAGATTTTGATGAAATTTGGTATAATGATAGCTGGAAAATATAGGAAGGCGAATATCTCATTCTTCAGAAATTCATACCAATAGTTAAAACGTACTTAGGGACGATACCAAGCGGAGCATCTCTAGTAGTTCTCAAATGCTATACAAAAAAATATTATAATACTTCAAAATAAATCCGTGACAAATTCCGAATGGTAGTTTCATTTGTAAAAAAATATTAAATAAGGATACATCTAGCCAACAAATAGAATGTTTAACTTCGCACGTCACATCGTTTTTACTCTTGATCACACCCACATTGTAGCTCTCCGCAAATAACGACTGCCCATTAATTTAACTCAGGCATCTCAGGCTATGTCAATATAAACAACCGTGCAAATGACGCTTGTTTTTCGTATCAAAAGAATAATGTTATGACTTCATCCCTCTAATTATTTTATTTCTGTGTCGTTAGAGATCTTCAGCCAACATGCATCAAGTTGTAATGGAGATTAATATAACAGCCTTATTACTCACATAATTCAGGGACATAATTTGTGAAATTGCTTTGTGGGTTTCTCAGTTTTTACAAAACATTTTAGTATAATGAAATAAATTAGTAATTAAAGATAGTTATTTCGGAACCAATATAATGTACATAATAAATCACTACATGAAAATAAGGGAAAACTCTCTCTCTCTGTCTTGAAAAATCAGCATGTCTCAGAGAACCTAGCAAGTTTTCGAAAGACATGCTGCAGTCTATCAACCCGCAATTGACCAGTGTGCTGCGTGGTGGACTATGGCCTGATCTCCCTCGTATTGAAGAAAAGCACATGCAGCCCAGCAGTGAAAAAGGATTAAAACGGCTGAATAAACAAATTTTAAAATCACATTTATACTTAGATTTTTATAGCTTTAAAAATACGTGAAGTAGTTTTCGTTTACACTGTAAATGAAACCGTACAAACAATAGGCGACGGTCGTTACGTCGAGTCGAGCATACCCACACTGTGTCCGCTCTGTAGAGCTCTCCACAACTAATGGTTGGCCATTAATCGCTTGGACTCGCATTGAGCCACTTCAGCGTACACAATGCGGTTTTGCGACTTCTGTTTTATATTTAGCATACTGGAAAGAAATAATTTTTAGTATTTCTTATTTAGTTAAAGTTCGATTGCATCATTTGTATGTAAATTATTTTTATAATTGAATTATCTTCTAAATAAAATGAATGTTGAATTTATAAATGTAAAATAAAAAATGCGATTTTTTTAATAACATATTTCCATTTTAATTATGTGTTCCAACTGTTGTAAGCAATAAAATTGAAAATGCAAATAATGTTGTATTAGAAACGATAAAATTAAAGTTGGGATTTTTACTTACAACCCTATTACTAGTGAAATAGGCATGTATCATATCAATTATAATTAATGTATTTATTACTTTTTTGTTACAAGTGATTCATCCCTTAGTTACGATTTAACAATTCGTATAGGTTTCTCAGAGATGTAATATGTTTCTGCAGGAAAAATTGTCCTTTATGACCAGAATAACCATGTAAGCGACGCGATATATTATCTGTAATGTTCTTATATAATTTTTTATGTTGGTAATACTTTCAAATATTAATGTAAAGTTTAGTGTACTGTGTAAGGTAGTGAGAGAGTCGTCCATTAACCGCCGCTGCGATCGGCACGTTTAAAGTCTTATATCTATTCTTAAATAAATCTATTCTCATCCACAAGTGTGTTTTCATATTAGAACATCAGATCGTCTACAATTTTGGTCACTTCGAGCGGATCTTTAAATGTTCCACACGCCAAAAAGGATGGTGAACACCCGTAAGAAAAGTATGGTAAAGAAGGATGAGGAGCATCAGGAGTCCAAGTTATCCGTACAAGAGGTTCCAGTACAACCAATTAACGATGAAAAATGCGTAAAAGAGGATAATACACAACAAGATAAAACATTTTTGCTCAACAAAAATAAAAATGAAGGTAGTATTGTAAAAACGGAATCGGAACCCTTAATGGCCGTTAAAAATATTCCTTCAACGTCTCGACAAGTGTTCAGTGCGAAGTCTAAGAGGTCATCGTCGTCCTCTGCGCTTGCACGTAAGAAGAAGCTAGAACTGGAGGCAGCAGAAGCGAGAGCAAAAATTGAATTGGACCTAATTAATAAACGTTTGGCGGCGGACCTAGCGGAGATTGACGACGAGTGTAGTGTGCAATCAGACCACACTAACAAGGATGTAGAAGATTGGTTGGAGCGCAGCCATCGAGAACTGGAAGCACAGCCCGTCCACGACAAGGGTCAAAATACGGACGCGCCGTGCCCACCGATCACGCAGGATATCGGTACTGATGGGACAGTTCACCTTCTGGCCAGCGCACTGAAGGATCTTGCAGCCGCTTCTACCAACAACATAAATAGCAACTTGTTGAGTCGAATATGTACACCAAAAGATTTACCAGTATTTACTGGTGACCCCATGGAATGGCTTCAATTTAAACAGGCATACGAAGAATCGTCTAAGGTGTGTAATTTCAAAGATAGTGAAAATATGTGGCGCCTAAGAAAGTGTCTAAGAGGTCCAGCTCGCGAAGCTGTCTCGGCCCTGCTGATAAGTGCTTCGTCACCCGAGATGGTAATGTCCACACTTGAGCTACAGTTTGGTAATCCTGACCTTATAATGTCACGCATCATGGTAGATATAAAGAAATTACATCCAGTGCCGCAAGAATATCACAAGGAAATTGTACCATTTTCTGTTAAAGTGCGAAATTGTGTAGCAGCCGTAAAAGTAATCGGTCAATATGAATACCTAAACGGAATCAATTTAATAACATTTATACTTTCAAAGTTGCCACCCGTTCTACTCTCAAAGTGGGCAGATTACAGTTACCCGTTCATCAAGCAAGGTAAAAGACCGACATGTATCGATATTTCCGAATTTTTAAACGAAGAAGCTGCAAAAGTGTCTTCTATGGCTTTATTGACTATTAAAAATAATTCTGATAATTATTATAATAACAAGAAAAAATACACAGAGGGTATGCATACAATTTTATTAAATAATAAATACAATAATAAAGAAAAATGTCAATATTGCCGCTTATCAATTCATAAATTACAGGATTGTAAGAAATTCCGCAAAGCATTACGTAAGGATCGTTGGAGTTTTGTTAAACGAAACCGGTTATGTTACAAATGCATAGATGCAACGCACAATAAATCGACCTGTCCAGCGGCAGCTTGTGACGTCGATAACTGTGGACAGGCCCATCACAAGTTATTGCATTTTACTATGCGTCAAACAAAGCATAATGACAATCAGTGTATTAGTGATAGTAACGCGGAACTGTCGTCGGTGAGTCCTGAAAGTGAAACAGTAATTAATCATATAAAAAGCAATAAGTGTAAAGTGTTACTAAAAGTGGTACCTATTACTGTGCACGGTCCTAACGGTGTTTTTACTACGAGTGCGTTGTTAGACGACGGATCTACCGTGTCTCTTATTAGTGCATCACTCGCCACTCGTGCGGGCCTCCGCGGCCGCCGGGAGACGATCCGTGTGCGCGGCGCATGGGACAGCAGCGCGTTGGTGTGCGACACCGACGTTCTCACAGTTTGTATAGCAAACAACAACGGTGAGCAATTTAAAACATTACTTCGCAGTATTGAGAACTTTAGTGTACCTGTGCAAAATTTACATTTAATTAATTTTAATAACTATGCTCATTTATGTAATATTAAAGATGAAATTTGTTGTATTAATACTGAGCCTGAAATATTAATTGGTCAAGACAATTATAATTTAATGTTACCATTAGAAATTAAAGTAGGAAAATGTAACGAACCTTGTGCCACTCGTACTCCGCTGGGATGGTGCGTCCATGGGCTGGTGCCCGCATCACTCTCGTCGCGCGCGAGTTCGTACATAAACCACGTTACCGAGGCTCAATTGGGGTCGGCTAAACCTTCGCTGGATGACCTGCACGAGATGGTCAAAAGGTCATTTACTATCGAATTTATGGGAATATCCGAGAAACCACGTCAGAACGCTGATGATCTTCGTGCTCTGGAACACCTGGAACAAACGGCAAAATTAATCGATGGTCAATGGCATGTGGGTCTGCCATGGAAGGATAGTTTCTGTAAAATGCCAGATTCTGAACGTACGGCACATATTAGGTTACGTAACTTGGAAAGAAAAATGTCTCGTAATACACAATACGCTCAAAGGTACCGCGATCGTATTAAGCATTTATTAGATAATAATTTTGCTAAGGAAATTTTAGATAAAACAAAAGTAAACAAAACATGGTACTTACCTCATTTTGGGGTGGACAACCCTAATAAAAAGAAGTTACGGCTTGTCTTTGACGCCGCGGCTAAAACGCATGGTGTATCACTTAATGATTATTTATTAACTGGTCCCGATCTGTTGATGTCACTGTTAGGTATCATGCTGCGCTTTCGAGAACACAAAATAGCAGTAGTAGCCGACATCAAAGATATGTTTTTAAAGGTTAAAATCTTACCTACCGACCAGGACGCTCTTAGATTTCTGTGGCGTGATAATCCTAGCCAGCCTATAAGAACATACAGAATGACATCGCTAATATTTGGTGCGAACTGTGCGCCGTTCATTGCACAGTTCATTAAAAATAAAAACGCAATGCGTTATGAATCGTCAAAGCCCATGGCAGTTCAAGCTATTCGCGAACAGCACTATATGGATGATTACATAGATAGTCAACCAAATGAAAATACATGTACTCGATTGGCGCACGATATCATTCATATACATAAACAGGGGGGCTTTGAGATTCGTAACTGGCTGAGTAATAGCAAGACTTTGTTGAATAACTTGCCTAAGCAATCGCTATCCACTACGGCCGCTACTGTGACGATAGGAACGCGTCATAACGATGATGAAGGCGAGCGCGCTTTGGGGGTTATTTGGTATCCCGACACCGACACCCTGGGTTTTGTCACCTCGTTTAAACGCATATCCAAAGAAATAATGGATGGAACAAAATGGCCTACGAAACGCGAGTTATTAAAAGTGATTATGTCACTGTTCGATGTTTATGGTTTTCTCTCGCCGTTCACTATAAATGGTAAATTATTACTTCAGGAAACGTGGAAGTCGAACGTCGATTGGGACGAATTAATAACGAAGGATATTCATAAAAAATGGTGTAGATGGTTAAAGTTGTTAAAATCAATAAGTAGCATACGAATACCCAGATGTTATCAACGAGTGAATGCATCGACGATACGTCACACTAACGCCACTTCATTCAATAACTTAGCTGCGTCTACGCACACTTATGCGCCGACCGGCGACGGACGAGCAAACGAATGTTATAATTGTTTACAACTTCACATTTTTTGCGATGCATCAAAACAAGCTATGTGCTCGGTCGCTTACTGGCGTTGGGTGGATAATAATAAACACATAAGAGTTTGTTTCGTGGCGAGTAAATGTCGAGTTAGCCCTGTAAAACCGGTTACAATACCTAGATTGGAATTGCAAGCAGCTGTAATGGCTGCACGATTAGCAAACACACTACAGTCCACACATCGAATAAAAACAGCTGATCGATACTTTTGGTGTGATTCCACGACGGTGTTGCAATGGATACACAACAACAAAAGGTCTTACAAACCTTATGTAGCTCACCGCTTGGGCGAGATCGACGAATTGACTCAAAATAATGAATGGAGATACGTACCTACTTCAATAAATGTTGCAGACAGAGGCACACGGGAGAACTACGACAGTCTACATCTGGATGGTGAGTGGTTTAATGGACCTACCTTTCTGTACGAGGCGGAGAGTTCATGGCCTACAAGTCCCGTTATACCTACCGTCGATGAGTATGACCTGGAATGTGTAACTAATATTTTACAAGTAGATCACTTACCTGAACACGCGGCTGTACCCGATCCGATGCGGTTTTCTTCTTGGATTCGTCTCTTAAGAAGTATGTCTGCTGTTCTGAAATTTATAAGTAAATCTCAAAAAAGGGAACTTGATGAGTGTACTATCATGAAGCGCGCTGAAACTCAGCTTCTACGATATGCACAAACGCAATCTTTTAGTACAGAAATAAATTTAATAAAAAGTGGAAGATGTTTAAATAAAAATAGTAAGCTACTTACGCTATCGCCATTTCTGGATGAAGATGGTGTGCTTCGTGTGGGTGGCCGCATAGATGTCGCTGCTGACGTTACCTACAGCATGAAACATCCTGTAATATTAGATGGACGGAGCAGAGTAGCCAGGTTAATAGTGCAGTATTACCATGTGAACGCAGGCCACGGCAACCAGGAGATGGTAGTAAACAACCTGAAACAAAAATATTGGTTAATACGAATGAGACCTACAGTGAAAGATATATCAAAAAAATGTATGCTCTGTAGATTAAGAAGAGTGAAACCTCAGATACCGAAAATGGGTGACTTACCTTCTGCGAGAGTAGCTCATCATCAACGGCCTTTCACTCACTGCGGGACTGACCTTTTCGGACCTATGGAGGTTACAATAGGCAGACGAAGAGAGAAGCGGTATGGTGTTATTTTTACCTGTCTCACTGTAAGGGCAATTCATTTGGAGACAGTGTCTTCCCTCAGTACCGATTCCTTCATAATGGCTCTTCGTAGGATGGCTTCGAGGCGTGGTTGGCCTGCATATCTGTATTCTGACAATGGGACAAATTTGAGAGGGGCAGATGCTGAGCTTAAGAAGGCAGTAGCAGAGCTCGATGAACAAACTCTGAAAACTACAGCAAGCATCCACGGCACACAATGGACCTTCATACCACCAGCCAGCCCTCACTGGGGTGGGGCGTGGGAACGCTTAATTCGAAGCGTCAAGGTTGCACTGAAGGTGGTCCTCAAGGAACGAGCACCCAGAGAGGAGGTTCTTAATACTCTGATGGCAGAAGTGGAAGCCATGGTGAATGGACGTCCGCTGAGTCACGTGTCAGTAGAAGTTGACAGTAAGGAGTCTTTAACACCCAATCACTTTTTGCTCGGCTCATCATCACACTCACCACAAATGGGCAACTTCGACGATTCCGATTTGTTTCTAAGACGGCAATGGAGGATAGCACAAAGATTGGCAGATATGTTTTGGAGAAGATGGGTAATCGAGGTGCTACCAGAGCTAATACCATGCCAAAAGTGGACTACCGAATTACGTAAACCCCTTCAAGTAGGGGACCTAGTGCTGGTTGTCGACCCTAATGCCCCGCGTAACGTTTGGCCGCGAGGTATAGTCGAGGAAGTTTTCACTGGCAAAGACGGTTGTGTGCGAGTGGTACAAGTTCGAACTCAGTTAGGTAGTCTTAAGAGATCTGCTGCTCGCGTCGCTAAAATCCCTTTGGATGTATGAGTGCTGCGGTAGCCGCACTGAGGTGGGGCTGTGTAAGCGACGCGATATATTATCTGTAATGTTCTTATATAATTTTTTATGTTGGTAATACTTTCAAATATTAATGTAAAGTTTAGTGTACTGTGTAAGGTAGTGAGAGAGTCGTCCATTAACCGCCGCTGCGATCGGCACGTTTAAAGTCTTATATCTATTCTTAAATAAATCTATTCTCATCCACAAGTGTGTTTTCATATTAGAACATCAGATCGTCTACAAACCATTTATCTTACCATCAAAATCTGTTCAGTGGTTTTCTTCTGATGCGGTACAAAATGTGAAAATTGTTCTAATACATAGTTATTAAGTATTAAGTATCATAAAAGCCATGTCATGTCATTGCATTCAATGACAATATTCTTGCTGCTGAGATGAGTTCCGCCCGAAGAGCTCTCCGAAGGTTGGCGTTAATCGAGAAACATATTGTAAGCAACACGGTCTGTCGATTCGTATCCATTACATATTATAACCTAAGGATATCCTCGGTGGCCTAGAGTATAGTAACTTGCATATGGCTATTGTAGTAAAGGTCATGGGTTCGAGTCCTGCTGAAAGTAGTAAAGTAGCTTACTGGGGCTTCTGTCAAGATTCGGAGTTGGAAAATTGTTGATCACCCCGGTATATACATAAGTCGGAAAGTTCAAACAACCATCGGTATAGGATACTCACTCACCCGGCGTGTTAAATGAAATGAATAGCACTTGTACTATAGCTTTCTGTACTTGCACTTGTACTTTAGCCGTCACATGAATGTCTACCGTGGACAAAATCGATTAGACGAACGAAAATAATTTGATAAAGAAAATTATCTTAACTTATAAACTTATGGGTTACATCAGCAGTTACAGTAGCTACTCGTATGTAGTAATAACTTTCAGACCACTAAAAACTTAATCTCTCCCGTGACGATGATTGCTGTAAAGTGTAAAGATTTTGAATTGTTGGAACGCAAAAATCAAAATAAATCCGCAACAAAATCCAAAGAGATACTTTCATTTTATAATTTCTTATGAACGTTAAAACAGAAAGTTATAGAAAGTATAGTACATTAATAAGATGATATCTTAGTAAAATATTTTGTATTCAAATAAATAAATCTCCGATTTTAATCCCTAGCAATGAAAATTGTTAGCCTAAAACACGTGATAATATTTTTCACTACAGTATATTTCGATGTAGTTCAGTGCACTAACTTGGCAAACTACGACAGAAAATTAAAAACTACTTTACTACGTAATAGAGGGTATGTAAAACAATTTTATTAAAATCATTAAATGCTTTCTAACGATTTCTTTGTTTGATAAATTATTATGATTTTGTTCAAAAGACATAATTATCATTTTAGGCAGTTAAATAAGGGCCCCATAATAAACGCCAATTATAATCCAAGCCATGGATTCGAGCCGTACTGGCCGGGAGGCGACTGGGTGTTCGAAGGACCAGAAACCACCACTCATAAACTATTAACAAATATGTGTGGAAATGAGTGTCCCGATATATACATACAGTGAGTATAATAAACATTACAATTTAACTTTCTAAAAAGGAAGTAATTGTAAATCTATTTTTAAAAAGAAGGGGGAAACGTGGGGGTAGGGAAGATAAGGTGTTAGTTACTCCAATTTACGGTCTATCTATATTCTAAATTTCACCGAAATCTATTCAGCCGTTTTAGCGCGAAGATAAACAGACTTACAAAATTTAACGTTTATGATAGATATTATTGTAGTGAGTTTATTTACATAAAAATTGGACTAACGATATTCTATATAAAATTAATAAATTTAAAAAAAACCACCATATCTGGACGTAGGGGTAAAATAAAAAATATTTTAAGGATCCTAAAACCTGACTGTGATAAAGTAACCTGGTGAACATTTATATAAACGTGGCAAATATTTTAAAATGTACATATTATTGTTGTATTGGTTTACATGAAACCGTATAAAAATTAAATAATATGAGGTAAATAGTAAAATATTCGACGATCTATCTGAAATACCTATCAAAATATTGGTTACTAAAAATTTTAGCTTTTAGATCTACATTTTTATTTTTTATTAACAATTTTTTTCGAAATACGCAGATTTGGCGAAGTTTGCGGCAGAAATGTGACCTATGCACACAAAACTTTTGCCACCTATTGTGATCTCGTTAATGAAGATTGTTCTGGACGTGCAAGTACGATTATTAGTATATACTTAAATACATATATTTTTTAAGTTTTCTACATATATTGAGTATCTAAGACGCTACGGTGACTTATAAAAATAAGAATTTTAATTCTAAAATATCAAGTATATTTTTTTTTATTCCTAGTATTACATTAAGTAGTCTGCTTTAGGTCATTGTTTGTATCTTCTCATTTTTTCACTGTAATTATTGTAAAATTCTAAATTCACAGTTTCGCTCTGCACCGAATAGAAATATACATACAATGAATAGATCGTCATAGAATGGTTTAAACAATGCGATGAACTTCTATAAAAATGTCTTTCAAAAACTAAAATATAAAAAAACTAAATATCGATATGGAGCTTTGTGGCATCGTACATTCAAAAAATGACAATGGTAGGTGGCTAATGCCAGTAACTATAGAAAAATTGTAACAATTTTGCAGAATGGATGATTGCATACAGAGGCAAATGTCAGAACGATCTAAAAATATATCCTACGAAACATGCAGAGCTGCCGACTAGAGCTGACAAATACATTGAAGAATTTGGTCTTAGAAATCCAACTAAACCTGAAGACTACCCTACGTTTGCGTTAGGATATAGGCCGCTAACTCCGCCCAAACGAAATTATTAGAAAAATAATGTCCTAAGCCTAAAAAGTCCATATTATAATGTCTTCTTATTATTGTATCGAGAGCAGTATAGAATTAATTTGTATTGATTGTGTAAATTATTTTTTAAAAGCTTTGTTTAAAGAATTCAATTATTTTTTGCTTATAATAAAGTGTCGCAAGTAAATAAATGTTTTAGATGCACTAAATTTATCATTTTATATTATCCTTTTTTACTAACTTATACATTGGTTTCGCTACTAAAGGAATATCTAATTTTTTATATTTATTAAAAGTGAAATATTATTTTACGCACTACTGCGAGTAAGTAATTTCAGTGTTCATAATAACAGTATAGTCTTCTATATTGATAGAATACAGCTTTTATGTCAGACCCCGGTACTAAAGCTCTCGAAACTAGATATATGCAGTGCACATTGCATCACGGATTCTCATGGGTTTCAAAACCAAATGGCCAAAACGAAGCTTTTATAATTTCGTAATATCCGTCTGTTTGTATATAGTTATTTAGTTCAAAAATCATCGGCACCTGAAAAAAATTCTTTTACTGTCTATCTTGTCTCATATAGGCTTCTTAATAATGTTGCCAAATAATAAAAAATAAAGAAGAGAGCCTCCTCTCATGGGTGTTTAATAAACTTAAACACCCATATGTATGAATTTAAAGTAATATTTGTGTAGTGTATGAATAATTGATATCCATGAAACATGTTTCTGAGGTTACCATCGAACTAGATGGTGCTGTGGGTTAATGTATTAAAACCTAGGAGTAAATATTAAATTTATATGAGCTTGTCTATTTGATGATATTATGATACAATATGCTTACAAACGAATTTTTATTTAATAAGTGAATTTATTTAAATGTCAATTATTATAAAAAGTAAAAGAAAGTATTAACTTAAATGTTTCGGGATATCGGGACATTCCCTTTACAAACCACCATCTCGGTGGTAAAAATCGGATTTGATTCGATTTTTCACTAGATATGTACATACGAGTATTCCTAAGGTAAAAAAAAATTAAACGTATTATCAAATTAATTATTATTTAAAACAAAGAAAATAGAAAAGCAAAGATATTATAATATGATCCTATGTCCAAGTCAAGTCCCTATTAATGACGTTAACTATTTCAAAAAGCATTTGAATTAGAAAAATCAATTAAATGTTTAGTGTTTTTTGAGCATAAAGTTAATTACTTTAGTGGACAATGTCAGTGCTTGGATTTTTTATAAGTTAGTAGAATTTTTGGATGCATTTTTAAAAACTTTCCATAGTGTGTTTCCATGGTGTAGCGATTATTATAAATGTAAAAATATGTGCAAAATTTAAAATGTAACTCGCATATTAAAGATGCCGTTATAGAAAAGTATTTTATATAAAAAAATTGCTGGATTACGATTTTACCAAACCTTATGTGTTATTGATAGTATTAAAGTTTCAGTGTTTCTTGTATAAAATAAAAAATTGTTAACTATACCGATGACCGAGAAAGAAATTGATCGGCTTTACAGAGTACTCGTATATCTCGTAGATCGAACCTAAACGTTAACGGTGCTTGTGCTAGTGTGTAGTTAATGCTTCTATTAATAAAAGGATTTAAGACAGTCACATCACATTCGATGCTATATTTTATATGGCTGCAAATGGTTGCCTTTTAGCATTTAAAGTAATTTTTTTATTATAATAGGAATATTATTGTGAAATACGCCTAAATGTATCATTTTTGTTGTTCGTTTCTACATTGTTATATTTTGTTTTCAGTACAGAGTGTCATACACCTAAGCTACTGCCAGATCAATCGTCCGATACTGCCACCGTAATATATATTTTTTATTTAATTTTATATACGTATCTATATATACCGTAATATTACTAGTATATTATGTAAATGCTAAGAATATTATTCTTCTACTATATAAAAATAAGTCGGGTTTTCCTTCCTGACGCTATAACTCCAGAACGCACGAACCGATTTCCACGGTTTTGCATTCGTTGGAAAGGTCTCGGGCTCCGTGAGGTTTATAGCAAAGAAAATTCAGGAAAAAATTCAACAGAAAAGCGGGAAAATCTTTTAAACTATACTAAAGAGGTTACACCTGGGGACGAACCCGAGCGAAGCGAGGGTGAGTTGCTAGTTATATTTAAATTTCATCCTTATCCTTAAATTAATAATTAATCGAATTTATATAAAGAAGAAGAAGAATTTAATGTCGTCTTTTTCTTTTGCTTTTATCTGTTCTTACAATAACGGGAAATCAACTCTCCGTCACATTTTATCTCCCGTCCCTGTTGGTGATCGTTTGGTCAAAGGTCAAAAAGAAGACAGTAACAGTGTGGTCTGACCCAGGTTTTAATCACTGATATACTCGTAATACTAATATTATAATATCTATGGTTTTAATCGTTAGACTATTGTGTTTATATTCTATAGGTATACTATACTAGCGCGGCTCGTACGGCTTTTCCCGCGTTCTAATCACTATTAAAAAAAGGGATTGGTGGTAGAAGGATGAAAATTTCGAGTAATAAGTTTTTACGATGCCAAATAATAAAAAAATAAAAGTTTCAGTGGAGTTCGATAACAAACACTGTGACAAGAGATTTTTATATGTTACATAAATAGATAAGCTAACCGTTTATTTAAAGAGAAGTGTTATATATTCAACGTTGCAAGCTTTTGTCTTATTTATTGTTATTTTTAAAAGGGAAATATACTCAACTTTAAGCCATGATATTCGCATTTGAGCTTGACGCGTCCAGTGCTCTAACAAATTGTTATAAAACTGTGTTGTTTCGAAATTGTTACGTTTATATGAAATTTATGAGTTGTCATTTATAGAAATATATCTAAAGTGAGATGCAATTTATACGAGTAACAGCTTTTTGATAGATTTTTATATGAATACTAATTGTTAATCATGCAATATGTATGTTAATATTTTTTTTTCATATAAATCCTTATGTATTATTTGTGATTAACCCTCGCTTCGCTTGGGTTCCTCCTCATATTTAGTGCGAGCGAAGCCGCGGGTTCCTCTAGTTAAAATAAATAAAATTTCAAAAAAAGAGTTACCTTAGTTACTCCTTATAACATTAGCTATCTGCGAGTGAAAGTCCCGTCAAAATCTGTCCAGCCGTTTCAGAGATTAGGCGGAACAAACAGACAGCCAGACAAATTTTTTTAATAGATTTTTTAATGTTAATACCGTAAATACTTTCATAATATGCATTTAGTGACAGACACTTCAATATTATTTATATGTATAGATAACAGAAGGGTCAAAAGATATACAGTGTAAACTTAGTAATAAGGTATGATAAGTAACTAACTAGTATAGTTTACCTAAACGTGACGAAATGAATTATTTCAACTGCATTTTGTATTTGAAAAAGTTAAAAAAAAAACATTAATAGAACTTACGTTTCGTGGCAACATTTAATTGTCTGTCCCTTCTCAAATCTATCGAGAATTCAAACGCGTACGACTTGTTTGATCTGCCCGCCTTTTACACACTTCACCCTAATCACGTACTTGTACTTACATTCACACAATAAATAAATAAAATAAATATGTTAAGTCATTACCACATAACAGTCCCATGTAACAATAATGTAGTCCCATGGGAAGCTACGAAGCTTTGTGCTGAATACTATACATATAACATACCATGACTGTTTAATAGAGGTATTTTTACCCACAGTAACCCTCGTTCTATCTTGACCAGTTTTGTTCCTATGCATTTCTGGACTTCTTTTTTAATTATTTTCTTGTTTCCCCTTTTTTAACCTCCTTTTTTACTTAGTCGGGTTATAGTTTTTTTACTTTATATTTTATGGCGAAAACTACTAGTAAATAAATTGAAAAAAAAAATGGTTAATGATTTAAACTTTGACTTTTAAATTGTTGCCATTTTCTCTTTAGAACCAATATTTTATCAACAATTTAAACGTTTGATATTACTATTAATATTGATACTTTCTTCAAATTAATCAACTTTTTTTAGGCAAAATAATGATCAAAGCTTTAAAAAAAAGCATGGCAAATACAATGCAACGCATGGCTACGAGCCTTATTGGATAGACGGCAGTTGGGTGTTCGATGAAAACCTCCCAGAAAATGCATCCACGACATCTATGCCCCAAGTGTGTGGAGAAGAATGTAACTATTTATATAGAGAGTATGTTTATATTATATATTATACATAAACAGTTTATAATACATTATCATTACCATACTTAATAATAAAAGTAGTGTGCCTAATCCGGCAATAGGATTTAAAAAATAACTCAATATTACCTATCCATTGAGTCCATTTTCATGAGCATAAACATAACATAACTTTAAAATATGTTAATGAGCAGTATAGGAGTAAGTATCTAGCATATTCCGGGTGACGCTACAACACATGTTACTATACCGTTGCAATGTCATCGGAGTAGTGATGTTTCGATCTTTTTACCATTTTCTTGCTTTATAGAAAAAATTGTCTCGATATGATACTAAGTTACTAAGTTTGGCATAACGATGTTACAGACATACAAATATACACGTTAAACTATAACATCATTTTTTGTGTTGGTGTTAAAAACACCAATACATTTTATTTGCTTGTAAAAGTACAGAAGCTAACTCTTATAATATTTTCGTTTGCTATTCAAAGGGTCGGCCAAGTCTGTGGACGGCTCTCCAGTAATAAAAACGTCAAGGGTTGTAAGAACTGGTTCGTCTGCTATGGAGATATTCTGGACGACTTGACCGGTGGATTCCAGACTTTCGATACGTATTGCAAGTTTCTAGACACACAGTGCAGATCAAGCTTCGAACATCGTAAATATAATACAATTGTTATTTCAATTATTATTGGCAGTAGTACCTTAGTACTATGTTTCAAATTGGTAGTGCCATGCTTGTTACCTTCGGGTAGCAGCCGAATGGGCCGGCACGCCCCGTATGGTACCACTCTCTCACAGAAGACCGGCGTGAAGTAGAAGGAGGCCCACTCCCCATCCCTCCTCCCATCCTGCTATCCTTCTCCCTCCCCCCTCCCTCCCTTTCCTAAAAGGCCGGCAACACATCTGCAAAACTGCAAGACCTGCAGTCTTGCAGATGTCCATGGGCGGAGGTGATCACTTCCCATCAGCGCCTGCCCGTTTGCCCCCTTTGTCACATAAAAAAAAACGCGCTTGCTTGGGAAACTGTATGAAATGGACTGTATGAGATCCGAACGAATCTAGGGTCGTGTACTTTTGATATTTTCACTTGCATATCATTTTCATAAATATAAATATTAATGTAATGTATGGTGAAGGAAAACAACGTGTGAAATCTGTATGTTGGAGAGAACTTAGATTTTTTTGGAAGACATCTGGAGTCCTTCAATCCGCACTTGGCTAGCGTTTTAACCTCACTCGAATTGAAGGGAAGCCGATGTCTAGCAACAGATTAATTTATTTATATTCATAGTATCAATATTGAGTATACTTTTCGTTATTTCAGGATGGATTCTAGTGCATAGTGGGCCATGTATCGAAAAACAAGAACTCTCGTTTAAGCCCATGAGCAGTGCTGATGAACCCGTCAGTAGGATGAACTGGTATTTTACAGAATTGGAAAAGTCTTTGAAGAACCATACAACACTTCCACCTCTTGATGGATTACCAATGATATAAAAATATACCTACCTACTTTGCAATATATGTATAATACGATTAATACCAATGATTTTTCTTTCTTAGACTTATATTACACTTAATCTGCCTTCAGTACTTAGGTAATTGGACTAGTACTATTGAGAAGTTGAAAGTTGTATAAAAGACGGCTACTTTTTATTGCGAAAATTGCTGAATTAATTTAGATGAAATTTAGTACACATATAGAGTTAGGCTCAGAAAGAGGATGAAATAATACTCAATATAGTTATCTACAAAATAATTTTCTGTTAGCTCTTTAAATACGGGCAAGTGTATACGCGTAAGTGTAACCTTCAAATATGCTTTTGTACACATCTTTTTACTTTTGATTTGGGTGTTAGTAAGTGACAAACGTCCTAGTCCATATCGAGTCTTTAGAAACTTAATAGTCTTGAGAGACGTCCTTTGATCTTGACGTAGCGTAATACTTGGATTGTATAACATGAAGTACTCGTACCTTCATGTACCATCTGGGAGGTATTTTAGGCATACAATACCCAAAATGCTTTGATGCTCCTTCGAAAACGAATACACGAATTTGAATACTTATTGGTATATCAATTATGACCTGGAGTAACAAAATAAGCTATTATTAGAACTTCCCTAGTCGTTCGCATCCGAGAGAAGCGAGGACCAGAACTTAGTTTTTATCGTCTTATATATATAAAAATGAATTACTGTTCGTTAGTCTCCCTAAAACTCGAGAACGGTTGGACCGATTTGACTAATTTTTGGTCTTGAATTATTTGTGTAAGTCCAAAGAAGGTTTAAAAGGTGAAGTACGTAAAGGTACGTAAGTAGAAGGTTTAAAGGGACGAACCCGAGCGAAGCAAGGGTGAATCGCTAGTTATATATAAAACTCTTAAAGTTATGGGCTTCCCGAAAGCTATAAGTAATGCACTTATACACAATAATACAAAATGAATATTAAGAATCAATATACACAATAACTCAAAATAAATATAAAGAATAGAATCCGCAACACAAATAAAACCTTTGAGCATCAGAAAGATTAGCGTGACAAGAATTCTCATATATTATAACATTTCGTGAATGTATGTAGATAATGAGGGCTACTAAGGGCCAATGTTAGAAGAACGCGTGTTGAATACCAAGAGGCTCTCGATCATGAGAGGTCAGATAAAGGGAATAAATGGTAGCGATTATTCTCTTTTCCTGCCTAACAAAAGTCTACGATTATTTCAAATGTTCGCATTATCCCGAGGAAACATTTTACTCCGTGATTGAGTATTGGGCGCCATTTCTAACTCTAAAAGATAATTAACGTGTATGTCTTCAAGATATATTTATGTAGTTTCATTTCCTTTGTTGAATGTAAATTATTCTCTTGTAAACATTTCCGCGCAATTCCTTCTAAATATCTCTAACCTAGCACTAACTATTATACCACTAACCTACTTCTGTAAAAACTTTCCCATTGAAAATTTCAGTTATTTTATTATTTTTATATATGTACTTTTATTAAGCTTGCAAAGTTGATATGAATGGATTGGTTAAATCTTAGCTTGAAGCTAAATTAGAACAACTTCCTTTTATCCTACAATTTGAAATTTTACATGTTCCGACGACAAAGATCTTTTTGATAATTAAGACCAAATTCTTTTTTGCTTTGTCGAGAGTTTTTGGTTTAAGTATAAAACCTAATAAAATAATAATAGGGAAAATAGAAAAAAGAAACATCTGGAAAATCGAAAAGTTCAGAAATAAGTATTTTGTATGAGAATCACTTGTATTGAAGAAACTAATTCTAAAATTTGTATTTATTATGGATACATATTCCAAAGAAAAAAAAGATATAGAGCGGTAGAGGTAACTCTACTAGTAATAAATGTATTATGTTAATAAACGGTTGTACTGAAATAAAAATTTTCTTCATTCATGCGAAGTCAAATGTATAAACAAGTACTTTAACATTATAACACTATTGACAGTTAGTAATCTAGACGATATACATCGGCAACTGCACTCGACGTCGAGGCGGAATGCTTGAAAAGGGTTACATAATTTGCTTCATACAAAAAGGTCGAATCTTCGTATTCCGCTTACTATAAAAGGAATCGTATTGTAGGGTAAGAAAGTTCAATATTAATTGAAAACTGAAGGTGTTAACGCGCTTGTACAAGCATCTCAGAAAGCCAGACGCCGTGAAATGCATCGCAGGCAGTACAAAGGCAAATTCAGTGAGGTCACTCCCTTACGGAGTTACAAATTACACTTTACAGTGATAGATAAGTGTTATTTTAATTAATGATATTACGTGTTAATTTTATATTTTTCAGCATATTGCAATTTTTTTAACCCCTGACGTCAAAAGAGGAGAGAGGAGTTAAAAGATTCACGTGAATCTATGTATCTGTCTGTGGCATCACAACACCCCAACGGATAAACCAATTTTTACCTTTTTTAGTTTAACTTAATCGATAAGAAAATCACTTCAGCCGTTGGAGACGTTCAGCTCTTTTCAGCCAAAAACGATTTCCACATATCTTATTCGAAACTTGGTATCCATAATCCAGTTACTATTATGCAATTGCAAGGATAATATGTAATTATAATAAATATATGATTTGACTTGTAATTGACATCGAAAATATCTGAAAAAAGTAATTATTAATATTAAGATCTAGTTGCGCTAATTATATGAATATTGAATTAGCATGTAACATTGTATTTTACAAACTTTATCAACTAATTATTATTTAAAATATAACTCATTGGTTTAGTGGTAAAACACTAGGGTAGCTTGTACGTAAATTAGTAGGTCCTGGGTTTAACCCAAATGTAGGTACATTTTGTAAAGAAGTTCTCGTCCCAAGATAAGTACCACAAGTACAGTCTTTCAGTCTGAAACAAAACTATTATATTACATACACCATGTAGTGATTTAACAACATCAAGTAGTAAAATCAATTCTATCAATAACCTATCTATTAAAATTAATCAGTTCACGAAGCGCAAGTGACTGGACGATCGATGACCGTAAACAAGTGGGCTTATTGAAAGAACAATTAGTAGAAATAATTATGAGTAATGATTCCCTATAACATATAAGGTCAATAAAAGAAAATTAAAATTAAAAATTATAAAATTAATAATATGATTTTGAATTAGTATTTTAAAGAAGATTAATTATAACTACATATGTGGGACAATCCCATGCTTATAGTGATCTGCTTAGGTACATGTGTCTCAATGACTTCTTTCAGAAACTAGCGAATTCGTTCGTCCTGACTTACATCTCATATTAATACATTTTGTCAGTAGCCCTTTTTAACGTCCCACTGCCGGGGTTGGGCCTCCCTTAGTACGAGGGGGATCAGGTTATAGTCCACCGCGCTGGCCCAGTGCGTGTTGGTGGACTTCACATGTCTTTCGAAAACTTGCTAGGTTGTCTCAGACATGCAGGTTTCCTCACGATGTTTTCCTTTACCGTAAGAGAAGTGGTAATCATGATAGAAATGATTCGCACATGAAAATATCAGAGGTACGAGACCCGTATTTAAACCCGTATCACTCGATTATAAAAGCCTTTATTTATACATTTTAAGCTTCCAAAACTAAAATGATTTTTTGTTTATAATGTCATATATTCGCGTAAAGCTAAGAAAGTATTATTCAAAAAATTATAATAAAAACATGATAACAAAAAAAACTGTTATTAATATATTATACAAAGATTGTATGAACAATAAAAGGTCATAAAAATGTAATAATATCTGACTTAATACGATAAAACCATAGTCAAGAAAAATGGTACCAATACACGTGCACGTGAACTGTGAACGTAGAGATTTGACATTTAATTAAGGTGACCTAAATGTTCGCTCGATTTTATACACATCTTAAGAATATGTGGAAAATAATCAGACATAATTACGCTACAACTAGCTAACAAGCTTTCTGGAACGTGTGATTGCAAAGAAAATGCTCCGCTTGTGCGGTATTTTAAGTGCGGCGCAGTTGGAATAATAACTTTAGTTTTTTTTATGCGACAAAGGGGGCAAACGGGCAGGAGGGTCACCTGATGGGAAGTGATCATCTCCGCCCATGGACCTCTGCAACACTGCAGGGCTTGCAGATGCGTTGTCGGCCTTTCAGGAAAGGGAGGAGGGAGAAGGACGGGAGGAGGGATGGGGAGTGGGCCTAGTAACTTTAGTGACATAATAATACGATACAAATTATCTATATACGCGCAATATCATTTTGATTAAGTCAAACATGTACATTAAATACTTTTTAAAAAACCTTATTGAAAACCTCATTATAATCGATCCAGCGGCCGAATAAGTTTTTAGTGTTTTTGTCTGTCTGTGACGGCTTCACGAAAGAAAGCCATTAGACAGATTTTGATGAAATTTGGTATGATGATGGCTGGTTATCCGTGTCAACATAATATAGAATACTTTTTAGTTTTTACTCTGTAAAATATCTCATCTTTGAGAAATAGAATGGATGACAAACGTTGGGATGAACACAAGCTAAGCTGGGTGAGTGAGAGTGACTACCTTCGGTGCATCACTACTACAACCGTTGCACTAGTGTTGTACTGATATTCCTGGTGAGTCCCACAAAACCACCTGACAATGAAAAATAATAGACATGACTTAAATAGAAGTATTTTAACATTAATTAAACAGTCGAGTGAGTAACTGTCGAAGAGTAATAAATGAAAATTCGTGACAATATACAAGAAACTTAGTAAACGGCGTTAAACAAAGAAATTGCTTAAAATGAATTCTCCAAACGCAGCTGAGTTACAAAATGCGCTAAACTTTTGTAGTAAGCAATGTGCTTATTCGTTTGTAAAGTGTTAAATAGATTATTTTTGATTTTTAATATAATTCAGACGTTTATTTCTATAGTTTCCTAGATTTTACATTTCTAGGATATAACTCAGATTACACTATTTACGCTTATGAATTTACTTAGGAGTAAAAAGATTTTTTTCTATGGAAGCTTGCCTTTTATTTTATGCGTTCTTTATTAATCTTAGGGAAGCGAGGGTAAGTATGTAATATAATATAAAATTTAATATAATATGTTTAACGCTAAAAGGCCCATTCGACAACTTAATTAACCTCAAACTCTATCAAAGTATACAAAATGTCGCGTATATTTAGTGGAAAGTTATTTGATGTTTAATGAGCAAAACAGATCACTCGTTAGACATTACTTACTTATTTAATTCCTAATAAAGTCTTTTAGTGAACGACCTGTTTTCTTATCTTTTTTCGTTTTTTCATTTTTATATTTATTACTATCAATTCCTGTGGTAGCCCAGCGGTAACGCGTCGCTTGTATAGCCGAGTGATGCGGGTTCAAATCCGGGTCTCGCACCTCTGATATTTTCATGTGCGAATCGTTTCTATCATGATTACCACTTGTCTTACGGTGAAGGAAAACATCGTGAGGAAACCTGCATGTCTGAGAAAACCTAGCAAGTTTTCGTAAGACGTGAGAAGTCCGCCAACACGCACTAGGCCAGCGCGGTGGACTATGGCCTGATCTCCCTCGTACAGAGGGAGGCCCGTGCCCAGCAGTGGGACGTTAAAAAGGGCTGATGATGATGAATTTCTGTGGCTTCTCCCGCGCCCGAGGGATAAATAAAAAAAAAGTGAAAAATAATAATTTGGTCTAAAAATAAAAAATAAAATATCTCGAGAGTAGGTACCACCCTTATCACGAATAAGGAGGAGAATAAAAATTAACCTACGATCTATTCCCAGACCTACCCAATATACACAAGAAGTTTCATAAAAATCGGTCAAGCCGTTTCGAAAGAGTTCGATAACAAACTATGACACGAGATATTACATATTAGAGATTAAATAACAAGAGAAGACTAGGTTTTTCTAAGGGGAAATCAAGTTCTTATTTTAAAATGAAATTAGCCCAAGTTACTGTTTATATTATCAGCTACATGCCAGTCAAAGTCGTATCAAAATCCGTTTAGCCGTTTCGAAGAGAAACAGACAGGTAGATAGACGAAAATGTTAAAAATTACGTTTATACCATATACTTGTATTATTTTATTTATATTATTATAAGTCATATGCATTTAGTAAGAAGCTTGCATATTGATTTTGCTATTACTTAATTTTTTTATTTATTTATATTATAGGGCAACACTTTTTATCATGTTTGCTGCAAATCATTTGAAACCTCGGCAACGAAAAACTGAAATTGTACCAAAAACTAATTAGCCAGTTCCCAAAAACCTAATTAAAAGGGGTTATAAAACTTAAATAATAGAATAGTTAAAATAGGTTTATACCAAATTATTTAATGGTTACGTAATTATAAGGATTTACTATGTAATATAGAAGTATTAGAAAAACACTTAATCAACCTTATTAATTTGTTACTGTTGAGCTTAAATCGAATTTATTTACCAAAAATACACTATTTATACATATTTATGCTTTAAAAAATATTTTTATGTTTAAAAATTAAACCACATCTATTTTTAACCGACTTCCAAAAGGAGGAGGTTATCAATTCGTCTGTATTTTTTTTTTTTTTTTTTTTTATGTTTGTTAGCTCATAACTTTGAGCTGGGTGAACCGATTTTGATGATTCTTTTTTTATTTGAAAGGTAGTGCTTCCCATGTGGTCCCATTTTAATATTTTCTAGTTCTGATAATGGCATCCACGAGAAAACCATAAAAGTCTTAAATTTGCATTAAGTATTTGCGCGACAAATGGACGAATAACTCAATATCACGCCAACCGATTTCGATGATTCTTTTTTTAATGGAAAGGGTATACTTCAAGGGTAGTTTGATGAGAGTTTGGTAAGGTTCTGATGATGGGATTCATGACAAAGTATCGGAACTCTTCAATTCTTAGGAGCAAATTAACGATGCTCGGCCGAATCTTTTATAGGCTATATGGATATTTGAGTCACGTACCGTAACTGATGATGGAAGGTACAACTCCTCAACGGTTAGCAGTTTAAAGAAAATTCTTTCAATATAATACGCAATTATGAACGGATAGTTGTATAGTTTCAGGCTATTAGGTTTACCTCATAATAGAAGGTAAATTTTTATAGTCATTAACACAATACGTATCTACTTTCCGCAAAAAATTTAAAAATAAATTATTTTTAACAAAAAAACAAAAACCGACTTCCAACTTAATAAATCTAAACTAAAAAGTAGAAAATAATACTTTTAAGGACTTTGTTAATTTTGAAGTCAGTGCCAGCCAAAGCAAAATAACCCTAAATAGATACATATTTGATTAATCTTTCAATTTGTAAACATAATCTGGCTGGCACCGACTCCAAAATTAACAAAGTCCTTAATTAATTTCTACTTTTTAGTTTAGATTTATTAAGTTGGAAGTCGGTTTTTGTTTTTTTGTTAAAAATAATTTTTACATAATTATTGTATATTGAGAGTTAATTCCAACTATGTATTATAACGAAACTTCGTTGAAATCAAATATGCGATGATTACAAATTTATAATTATTAAATATTTTCGCCTTGGAATATGAAAGATAGAGCAGAGGCAATGTACCAAAATACTATATATGTGATACAAGACTTCACTAATTGGATATTAATTAAGTAGGTACCTACGCATGACTAAAATTTGTTGAACTCGTTGTCGTCTTAGATTTCTTAAGTAAAGGTAATATAAATTAAACTTATTATAAATAATAATAATTATTACTTATACTTATAATGTTTATTTTTTTTGTAATTCAGATCCTTTAGTTTTTTTTTGAGAATATGGGATATTTCAGCATGTATAAGTTATTTAGTACTTGGATAACCAGCTCGTGTTGCGAACAAAGACGGAAAGGCAGACAGACTGATCAACAGATTATGGTATATAGGGGTGGGGTGTAAGGTACACTTAGTAGGGGAAAAAATATTGATATTCAGTATTACTTGAAATTTAATAGCTCTTAACACAAGTAAATATAGGTATCATTAGAGCTTTTACCAAATAAACAATGGGCGCATGTCATCTTTTTCAGTTTCAAATGCAAAGCAAAAATACGATATTAAGCGTATATATTCCAGATGAAAACCTTTTGAGGTAATGCTGATCGGTTCCATCCATCCATTGGTTGAGTTCCAAAGATATACAGATTTGACATTCTTTCAATCTAGTATAATAGGTCTAACTGTTCCTTTGTTTAATTTAGACTTTTTTAATTATATTTTGGAATACGCAATACATAAGGACATTATAAAATGTTTTCTTACAGAAAATATAGAAATAAATGCATTAAATATCATAAATAAATATGTTGGGACATTATTACAACAGCGCTATCTAGTTCCGCGGTAAGCTACGTAACGTGCTTGTGTTGCGGATACCAGATAGTTGATATATTACACATAATATATAAATTTTAAATACATACATATTATAAATATTAACACCCATGACTGGAGTACAAACATTCGTGATAACCAAATGAATGCCCCCAGCGGGACTCAAACCCGCGACCGCTGGCGCAACAAGTAGGTCTGGAAGGTTGGAAGGTCACTACCAACTGAGCCAAACGTGTCGTCAAATTCTAAAATTGAGTTTAAGATCATGCATGTGCTGTCAGCTTTACTTTCTCAAAGTATTTAACTTGTTTTACTAACGACAAGCAATTTCAAATTTTCTTAGATTATATTTTGCTGGTGGTGTTGGCTTGTCACACACGTTAAGTGGCGTAAGTTTTGATTAAATTAAGATTTTCCAATACTTGAGTTAAGCGCGATGTCAAAGAAGCTGAGCGCATAGTAAAGGTTAATTAATTTATTTTGAAGTTAAACGAGTCACGTTTTTGAAAAGCCAATGAAATTTTCCAGCGAGTTAAAATATTTTATGACTGTATCAAACTTAAATATAATATATAACATAGTGCTTAACATAGTGCTTGTTATAAATATATCATGTGTCGAAAGTCATATAAAATAATAGTGTAAATAAAAATATGCTCAAACATGTTTATGATCAATATAAACATTTTTCCTTCCTTCATGTACCTACTCATATGCACTTGCTGTATTAAAAATCTTCAGGTTGTACTATGAAATGTTATTGGGATTATATCTGGCAGAATAAAGCTATGACAATATATATATTTTGATGATTTCTATTGTTTATTATATTTTTTATTTCTATCTAGTATGGTTTATTAAAATGTGAATCAGACGAAAAAGCTCATTAATCTCTGCAAAATGTAAAACGAAGACGCTTTCCCGTTTGAATGCAGTTTTCGTAGAATGATTCAAACGGAAGGTTTTTATTACGGGTACTTATAATGCTTTTTATAGTAGAGAAAAGAATGTGACGGCGTTAAAAATATGTTATGTTGTGCTTACATTGCTTCGACAATACTTTTCATTGTGAAAAAAAATCTCATCACTAAGAAATATTATGCTTGTTAACAGTCACAATAAAAAAAAAATAAAAAAAATATAGGAAACCTAGGGTGAGTTAGTAGTATAGTATATTATATTAAGACTAGCGACTCACCTCCGCGCGCAAGCGAATAAATGTAGTTAGTTAGTGTAGTTCCGCTAGTACATAATATATACAAAAACTTGACAAATTATACACTTAGACCTTCCTCGAGAACCACTCTATCCATTCGTGAAATCATCATAAAAATCGGTGCAGTAGTTTTTGTGTTTATCGCGAATAGACAGACATACAGCAGAAGCACGCGGCGAAGGACTTTGTTTTATAATATGTGTATAATATGTGATATAACATAATATAATTATTAAGAGTGACATCATTATTCTTTGGATACGACTCATTATTTTCCCTCGATCGGGGTCGTGTATAATCCGGGATTAGGGCCTCGCGCAAATGGAGCGCTTTCTTTGCAATCATACGAGTACGTTCCAGAAAGCTTGTTAGCTCATTGCTGGTTTAATAATTATGTTTTATTATTTTCTGCGCATTCATGCAATGTGGATGTAATCATGCAAGCATTCGGGTCACCTTAATTAAATGTCAAATCTTTTCATAGTTTAATCATGAATAGCAAGAATACGATTTTGTTGCTCTCTATATAAAACTCGAAAGCGGTTGGACCGATTTGTCTAATTTTGGTCTTGAATTATTTGTGGAAATCCAGAGAAGGTTTAAAAGGTAATAAAAATGCAGTTGTTTTTAAATTACAGATTTTGTTTTAATATACGTAAATGATAATTATTTCGACGTTGTGGAAGAAAACAACTATTCCATTTCATACATGTTGCAGGTATCGGTAGGGTCTAATATTTGTCTTTGGCAAATAATAAACTGTTTGTGTTGCAATAAAACCGGTAATTATACTATATACACTATATACAATTTATATACAATTTATATTATTCCCACACATTGCAAAAAGTTAATCCTTTGCACGATTTGCGACAGTAGCATCTCTATTGAGATTGACGCCCCTCAGCATCCACCCTCGACCTGGCTGTGCTCGTTCACCTCCTATTGGTTCATCATGAGCATCTGCCAATTGAATAAGGAACATTCTTCTGGGTTTCGTTGACATATTGGGAGTACTTCCATGGATCAGAAGGTAGGAGAAGATGACCACATCCCCTGCCTTCGCAATGACGGGTGTCGCTAATTCTATAGGATACTTTTTCTGTTAACAAATAATATTCATTTTATGTATGTTTTACAGTTTAGTAACAGTACAATAAGGTTAAAAGAAGAAAAAAATATATTATATAGACTTAATCTCATAACTAAACTTTGGAAAAACCTTTAATGCAAATATAATGTAGGTAACTAATAATCAAACTTTGCACAATTTTGTTGTTAACAGTTGTTAGAACACGACAGAAATAAAAAATGACATGTTCATTCGTCGATAAAAGAGATTCATTGTTATTTTTTATATTTTATATTTTGATTCATTTGAACTAACCTGATCAACATAATGAAAATGACTTCCTTCTTTAGGTCCGAAGTCCTCCAAAGGTCCCAATTTATGGGAGCCGGGATACACCAAAAGACCACCGTTTTCGGGGTTTGCATCGTCTAAATGAATGAAAGCCGCTACCATGGAATCATTTTTATATGGAAAGTAGGGGTAGTCCTGAAAAAAAAGGCATTTTGTACTGAATTAATTATTTTTTTTAAATTTTACTGCTAATATTTCATATTGTCTTTATTCAATCTACGGTGAAGTCTCCATTAGCATTTGTAGGTCAAAAGACAAAAATGCAGTAATAAATAGAATAAAAGTAAATAATGAGTATCTTTTAAAAGTGTTTTAAAACTGCTTTTCATAAATCTTACATTTTGTTATACATGTCGAATATTGTAAATCATGAGCAAAACATAATATAAAAACCTAACTAACTAAGTTACGTATCTGTTGCAACCCAGACCTTCCGCAAACATACTCCTTACATACGCTCCGCACACATGCTAGCCGTACTATGCGAAATTGCTGTATTGCAAAATACACTCTGTATTGCGAGTTAAGGCCTATTGGAAGCGTCAATTTAACATCAACTAATCTCATGAAAACTGACCTGATGCATAGGATAAGAAGCACCCTTTTCAGGCGGTTTAAAGTGTGCCTTTGTATGGTGAAGCATAATGTTCTTCGTTCCCATAACATCTTCAGCTGCGTCCAGTAAATCTTCATTGTACAATAATTTACCAAATACCGCATGATGCATTTGCAAGTTATGGATACCTTTTACCTAAAATATACATTAAGGTTTATACATTAAGTGAAAAGAAAAAAATATATTAATACTCGTCTCATGTATTAAAAATCCAAATATTTGAAATTTCGACAAAGCACTCCCATTATCTGAAGAACACAAAAGCAACATGATTTTTGATTTCTAGTGAGTTCTAAATGAGTGTAACATGACAGCCTAATTTATATAAGTTTTTATTTTTCGTCAAAAAATCAATCAAATAATAACAGGTATGAAAAAGCTTACCGTATACGGGCTATCACTTTCTCTAAACGTGTCATCACTACCAACCCATGAACTCTCCGTCTTCGCCTGATTTTTTCTTCTGAACAAATTGTCATATTCTTCGGAGACTCTCTTCAACTCTTCCCCTTTTATCAACCCTTTCAAATGAATATAACCATTGTCTTGGTAAAATTGTTTTTGTTCTTTAGTTAACCGAACCATTGTGAATTGAATGAATAAATAAATCAAAACAGCGGCACAGTTTAACTTATATACTTATTTAACCCTTACATGCGAATATCAATACAATATAATATTATGATCAAAGACAAAATATATCTTCTTCTTCAGCCCTTTTTAACGTCCCTCAGTACGAGGGGGTTTAGGCCATAGTCCACCGCGCTCGCCTAGTGCGTGTTGGCAGACTTCACATGTTTTTTGAAAACTTGCTAGATTTTTCTCAGACATGCAGGTTTCCTCACGATGTTTTCCTTCACCGTAAGACAAGTGGTTATCATGTTAGGAAATGATTCGCACATGAAATATCAGAGGTGCGAGACCCGGATTTGAACCCGCATCACTCGGTTGAACAAACGAGCGCGTTACCACTGCCTTTCACTGACAAGATATTTATTAATATTTAAATATTTATATTTAACACTTTAAAGTATACTCTTATATATAAAAAAAATTCGTGTCAATTGTGTTTGTTATCTAACTCCAAAATTAATGTTTTTCTTAATAAGCTCAGTTGCTCATTGACAAAAAATATTATTTTTTATCATTTTTAATATCGGATGCTGGAGTATTATTGCTTTTATTTTTACTATATTTTATATTATATAAAATGAAATCTTAAAAAAATGAACAAATTCTTAAACAAATTCATAAACAAATTCAACATATTTTGCTATATTTTACATATTATATAAATTTCAGTTCAACGTAATCTATTGCTCATTATTAGGTGAAAACTAGGCGAAAAGTAGGCTAACTTTGGAGGTCTTATATTCAAATGTTCAAAAATATTAAATTCCTATAGATCTGAGTGCACAGGTTCAGGTCTATAACTATTAGTATATAGGTTATTTTACCAGCAACCGTAAATTAATAAAAAACTTTTAATGGTACATTTTTCACGAATAGAATTTAACGAATAGAATTTAACGGGTTAAATGACGTTAAGTTGTTAATAGCAAGCAAAGTTCACGACCTCTTGATTAAAATCAAACAAAAATTATTTATCTCGTACATATCGGAATATTACTTGTCAATACAAGTGTTATGTAAACTGTATTTACTCGTGTGTAAATTTATATCAACATTTATCCATTGGTACGTCAACTTATGACATTAAATTAAATGCCCTCCCAATATTAAATTTACAGAGGTGTTTGAGCGATATCACAGTTTGATTTTTGTTTGTATGTGTTAGAAAGTACAGGTACAAAGTGCAATGGTACATCATACAATTTTGTGAATATTTTGTGGGTTATTATGGACCTTGTCGATTTTCACCATATTTTCTCATCTTCGATGTCAAATCGAAAGGTGTTTCTAGGCAAAAATATATATATTATTATAATACGTGTGTGTTAATCATATTACTCTACCAGTCTGTAATTTCAAAAAATAACTTATGCGCTTGAATTATGGTTGTAAAATGCATGAACTCGATCTAGGGAGTCGCTCGTATCAGGTTCTCTCCTCGGAGGCTCTGCTCCGGCTCTGAAAAGACCTAGATACCGTGAGTGCACTGGGCATCCTAGCGCTATGCTCTGATAATGATAATGGATGGGAATGTGTTCGGGGCCATGCTACGTGATGCTCGGTTTTGGTCGGTGTTGTTGTGTCCTATGTGACACTCTTCTGACTCAAGGAGGGTGGAGAGGAATCAAAAGGTTAATGCTTTTGCAGCTGCTGCTTTTGCTTTTCATAGGAGTGGTTGGGATGCTCTTTTAAGGTTTCCTCAGAATACAAAAAAAAAAACCTTACTTTACTATATGTTAGGATAAAGTTGATGTTTGTTACGGGTGATTCGTTTTTACAAACAAACAAATAATACCTAAGGCTGTACATAAAAATATAGTGAAAACATCGAAAATTCTTTTAATTAATTTACCCATTCACACTTTGCTTTTTGGTTGAACTGTAAATACAATAATTAAAATAAAATTATTACTCAATATCTGTGACTTAAATTTAATACAGAATCATTACTCGTGGCATATTTCCCTAATTATTTTATCGACATGCCCCCACTTGTTTACGGTCGTCCAGTCATTTGCGCTTTGTGGACGGATTAAGCTTAATAGATAGGTTATTGATGGGATGAATTTCATTATATTTTGTTAAATAATAATTACGTATAATGTAATGTATTATTAATTGTTGAAATTCTTTCTTACATTTAGAAAAAAATAGAACTGAACATTTAAGTAATAAGTCTTACGCTTGTATAAGTAACTAGCGAACCCGGTCCGCTTCGCTGGGCGTAAGTTAAAATAAATTAAACAGTTTTTAATATTCTTATTTCTTTCTTTTATAATTCTTATAACATTAGCTATCTGCGAGTGAAAGTCCCGTCAAAATCGGTCCATCCGTTTCAGAGATTAACCGGAAGAGTGACAGACAGACAGACCGACAAACATTTTTTTTGATATAAGTAGGTATATACGAATAGGTATACTATCATAATTGTATGCATTTAGCCAAATGCTGTTAATTTGAAATTAAAAACAGACATTTCAATTTCATTTACATGTTCTGATTAGTATTATATAAATAACAAAGGGATTTAAATAATTATTTAAAAGTATTTACTATCACTGTAATTTGTAACTCCGTAAGGGAGTGACCTCACTGAATTTGCCTTTGTACTGCCTGCGATGCATTTCACGGTGTCTGGTTTCCTTAGCTTCATGCACAGTGTCTAAACACCTTCAATAATCAATGGAAATTAAACTTTATTGCTCTATGATAAGGTAGTTTTTACGAAGAATAGATTATAGAGTTTCGTCCTTTTTATATAAAAATAATAATGTAACCCTTTTCCAGCATTCCGCCTTCATGTAGTGTTGGTGGTCATGTATTTCCACACCTTAGAGTACTAAGCGTCAATATCTGCTATAAATATAAAAATGGAGTATAATACTGACGTGCTAATTACATCTGTCTGTTTTAACGCTTACTTTCGTCCAAACCATAATTGACGGATTCTTTGTGTGGAACAACAACGGAACGGTTTCCGTATTTCATTTGCATGTATTTTGAACCAAATGGCAAAGCCTAGACTAGTTAAGCTGTTTTTATACGATCATATGGCTAGTTGGCTAAGCCGTTAGAAATAAATAAAAAAAATGTACTTACTGGAAAATTGTAGCTCATAAAAAGGCTGATAGAAAAGTACACTCATTATTCGTTATGTTCACAATAATTATTTTTATCTTTATAAAAATTACATTACAAAGGATGCACACGGGTCAAGCTAGGGTGTATCCTTACTTATTACGATACTCGTACATAACGCGATTTACCCCCATTTAGTTCTAGTGTATATAGCCTATACGACTTTATTAACGAAGCAATTTTCAAAATCGGTCAGTATTTCCAGACATTATACCTGCTTCTAAGCTAATAAACTTTCGAACTTACAGAAATTTTACTTCTATCATTAGTGTAGAATACCGATCTCACAGAGCCGATAGTGAAATGGTCCTAGAAATTATTACAAATTTTCGTATATATTTGCAACTTTGCACACTGCATCCATTACGGCACGAATTGTATGTACATACTCGTACCAATATAAACTTGTAAAGGCAAACGTGTAGGGTGGGAATCGCTTCCCAGAAAACACCCCTGTTAATACGATAATCCTCCCTTTAGAAATGCAGGTTGAGACGATTTATTATAAGCAGTATTTGAACGTTTTGATCTAAATATATCTTTTTTATCTATATTTAGGGGTCATGACCCGTCATGGGGTCCTATCAGGGACCCGTCATGGGGTCCTATCAGTCCATCACCCGGCAGGGACTGTGAGGCGCCTACTCACTAAAACCCACAGCGGAACCCTTCGCAGCAGTCCAATGGAACTTTGCGGGATCGAAAATATTTGCACAAAATTATATTAGAGCAAATGTATAACAAACTTGGAATTTCACATTGAGAGAACAATTGTTAGAACTGAGTTATTGCGGAGATGTTTAAAACAAAACAATTTACTACGCTCCACACAAAGCAAATAATAGCAGCATAAGTTTGAATTAGTTTAGTAACTTACGATGAATTGTTCGTATAACGACATGCTCGCTAACTTACGTTTAGAACTAGCACGGTCTATCAATCTTCAATCACAGTAAAGTATTTCCAAGTATAATGTGGACATTGAAAATAATGTTAGACTTTTGTTAGGCAGAGAAAGAAAATAATCGCTACAATATATCCTTTATCTGACCTCTTGTGATCGAGAGCCTCTTGGTATTCAACACGCGTTCTTTTAACATTGGCCTTTAGTAGCCCTCATTATGTCCACGCATTCTCGAAATGCTATGTTATATTAGGATTCATATTTTCGTCACGCAAAATTTTCCCTTCATTTTTGTATATTATAGACTTGGTAAATCAAATTTTGGCGTAATAGGAAAACGTTCAAAACAATATACCCTACATTAATATTTATTGAACATTATTATAGCAAGCGACCCAAGAACAACCACGACCAAGTCACTTTACGTCGTAACTAACGAAACACCCTTACTGCGCTCGGGATCGTGCGTAGTTAAGTAAGTAAAAGATATTTTCCCACAGTAAAAAGTTCCCTATATGCCAACATAATAATATGATGATGTCCTCCTGACCGATTTCGGCCACGGCGGCCAATCTCATTTAAACTACCTATCTGCGTAGGAGATATTATAGTGCACAAGTGTACGCGCAGACACAAGTGCACTCTCTATTCCTATCACTCTCATACTCCGGTGGGACACGACTACTCAACACGATCAGCGACAGCTAAGGCGCAGGACCGACGGCTTTACATGCTCTCCCAGGCACAGGGGCGAAACATCATTAACTTCCCAACTCCGGGCTGTTACTGAGGCTCACAAAACAGAAAGACTCAATAATCAAACTTGGCCTGACTCGGGACTCGAACCCAGGATCTTCTGGTGTACTACCGTACATGCTAGCCACAAACGAAGCAGCTAGTTGCCAACATATACAAGGATACCAGCCATTAAAATATTAAATTATATAATAAATGTCCAGTGGATTTCTCGTGATGAGTTCCCAGAAACAGAGACCGAAAACAGATGATTGAACAGTCCATAACAATTAGGAAGACAGTAAGATTTTTCAAAAATATTAAGCGTACAGATTCGACGTTGTGAAAATTTTAGTATAATATGTACTTATATACTCGTAATATAGTCTTCCACACGCTAAGGTTCGTAGTCAAAATATCTAAATAATTTAATTTGAACTAAATTATCTGAAAGGAAACTGATGTTAAAACAAAATTCAATTTATTATATTGACAGCACAACAGTAGGGAAGTAATTGGTGCACAAAACAAAGAAGTCAACGTGCAGCGAGTCAGCCACCGCTGTAGATGTCGAACTAATTGAAACCAAATCACGGTTAGCCATTATTTATTTGGTCTAAACTTATACGTTGTGTGAAAATATATGAAAAATTTTTGTACGTAAAAATAAATATGGTTACTTTTTCTAAATATATAAAGGCTAAAGGTAATTTACTCATCACGAAGTATCGAAAACCGCTTGACGTAAAAACATGACATTTGGCAGGTAGTTTATAGTTAGTAGACGTCTGTTGAGAACGGATTTTGTCAATGTAAATTTAATTAGGTGGAGGTAATATTGTAAAAATAAAATCTTACTATTTAATACTGTGAATCCAGTCTTTTTTGTGGAATAAGTTAAAATTTCACCGGCCAATCTCGAACGTGACTCCTCCATTCAACGTGACATTGGCGAAATAATTTGTGCTCAACTGGCACGCATTGAAGCCAACAAACCAAAGAATTGAATTGAATTGTAAATTTAATGACAATAAACTGAACCGCAAAGAAAAAGCGTCGGTTAGAAAAGGACGTGACCTAGCTTTTTGAAATAAAGACTAAATTAAAAAATATTCGAATGTGCTTAAATGAAAATAAAAATAAAATTTATTCAAGCGTTGTATTTTTAATAAATGTAAAATATATAAAAATGCGAGGTTTTTGTACTAGGTGCTTTTGAAGATATTGAACATTTTCTAACCGACCCTTTTGCGGTCCAGTTTACTTATTAAAAAACTTACTTATATATTAAATTATACACGTACGAATAAATTGAGAAGCTCTGAAAGTCTGTGTAAAGTAGAGCTTTAGAATCGAACCGCATATTGACAGCACAAAGGTAGCCTTCTAATTAGAGACACAACAAACAAGTTAATGTGCACTGTGCAGCTTTCGCTTAGGGGATGCTATCTCATTGAAACTGAACTCTCTGGTAATTAGTTTTTAGCTTTTACACTCCAGGGAAAGTAGGTTACTTAGATTTTTTAATATCATGGAGACTTATTACATTTACTTAACGTGATGACAGTTTTAAGGTCTCTCAGTAGTGCTAAATTTATATAAATAAAAATGAATGTTGGTAAGCGCATAACTAAAGAATGGCTTGTACCTTACCATGGAACTTGATGGCACTATGTGTTAATGTCACAACATATTTATTTATTCATTTATAAATTATTGTCAGGTCCAATATACAAAACATTCCATTATTAGTAAGCTCAAAACACAAAAAAAATCTAGTACATGGCCATTTTGTTATAATATCTACTCAATGTAACATATACCAGCTAACGATGCATGTTGTTTATATTTACAGAAACTTCACATATATAACAAAGACCTATTTAAGAGTTTGACTCAAACGGGAATCAAACCTTTGATGAAGGATATTACCTATAACGAAATCTAAGTAAGTTGTTTTTATACAGAATATCTGTTATAATAAATAAAAGTCATTACTCATAGAACCTTTGAGTTCGCTATAAGAAATGGGAAAATTGGGAAAGTTTTCAGATGAAAATTAGATAGAATAAATATTGGATGCGAAATTTATGGCATAATATTTTTTTAAATTATGGTCTGAAGAAACAATTGGTCTGATATAATAGCTTAGTGGTAGAACTTGCTTAGGAAACCAAGTTAAAACTCAAACCTCAGGTCACGTATCTATTAAGACATGTTACTGAGACATAAAGTGACTCCCCCACGACGACAAGGACCTACAATTTCAAATGATTGCCATTTACTTGTCTGTAACGGAAAACATGTGAATATTTGAATTCCGGACCCCCAGGATATCTTAAAGATCCAGTGCCCAGCAGCGGGATGTTAACAGTAATTCATTTTATTACGCAAATTGATATAAAAAGACGTATGTAAAATCTTATTAATAAGTTTAAATATAGTAATTAAATTGTGAAATAGCGGAATTCGCGGTTTCGCTCTTACAGTATGTAAATATCTTCGGCTTTATGCTTATACTTATAAGTTATAACATCCCAACGATTGATTCTACATTTAAGTTTCATACTTCTTTTATGAGAATTACTCTATTATGTTTTAGTTATTATGTTTATGTTGACAGTTAACAGTTATTCTGTTTTATTGTTTTGGGGTTTATATTCAATACGTAATACGTTACAGTCACTGTTATTAAAAATATGTAACTACAAATTTTGTTAAGTTACATTTTTATTATATTACTAGGTGCTCACCCTCGCTTCGCTCGGGTTCGTCCCTAGGTACGTGTTGTATATTATATTTACTTCGCACCGCCCGGTATATATTTGACTTCATTATATTAATTACATTGCACGCACCATGGCAACGGTCATAACATGATACGTCAAACGCCGTTATTTTTTTTTGATATAGTATGTTATCCTTAAGAGATAGACATATGCCATCGTGGACTTTTTTGTAGACCTATATAAGATACACAATTCCACCATACATCATTTTGTTATATCTCAAAGGGTTTAGGCAGCGTTTTCGTTGAAAGATCCCAGACGGCTTATTTTTTCCGACACCTCCAACATATATCATTATATTTTAGCCAATGTATACATAACCTTGACAAATTATATACTAAAACTTTCCTGGAGAACCATTCTATCCATTGGTGAAACCTGCATGAAAATCGGTGCAGTAGATTTTCAGTTTATCGCGAACAGACAGACAGACAGACAGACAGACAGACGCGGCGGAGGACTTTGTTTTATAATATGTATAGGATATAGGATATAAGGTTCAGATTCGGCTACTCATTTAATCAGTAATGCGACGCTTAACCGATATTTGGCGTGACCTATGAACTATTTGTTCAATTAGGCGTTGAGCTTAGGTCATGTACAAACTAGCTAATTAAAGCCTATTCGTTAGAGCTATGGGCTGAAATTGAATAATAACAATTTTAAACGCTATACTGAAATATAATGAAGTCGGTTAAAAATAATTAATAAGTATGAAAGACTTAAAATTTTTGGATGTAGATGGTCAAAACGGAATACCTTTTGTAAATATGTCATTAATATTTTGTTCCATCCCCCATCTAACCTTAGACATATAGGGGTGAAAAATTTGAAAAAAAGGAACAAATGTTTCATGCATGCATGCAGTACTCACGGTGCCAGACATGCATTTAAGATGTTCAAATATATACCTATAACTGCCTCGGTGGTGTAGTGGCTAGCATGTACGGTCATACATCGAGAGGTCCTGAATTCGATTCCCGGGTCGAGTCAAGTTTAAATATTGAGTCTTTCTGTTTAGTAAGTCTCAGTAGCAGCCCGAAGTTGGAATGTTGGCGGTGTGTCACCCCCGTGCCTTGAAGAGCAAGTGAATACGTCGGTCCTGCGCCTTAGCTCTCACTGGTCATGTCGAGTAGTCGTCACACCGGAGTATGAGAGTGATGCGAATAGAAAGTGCACTTGTATCTGCGCGTACACTTATGCACTATAATATCTCCTGCGTAGTGGCCTTGTCTCAATGAGATTGGCCGCCACGGCCGCAATCGGTCGTAGAACATTATTATCAAATAAATTATATGCACATTGCACACACATCAATTTGCCCAATATATGTCATAGAAGTTTGATTATTTATACTATGTTAGTGGTAAATCCAGTAAGATCAATTACCATCAAGGTATGAACTTAAAAAAAATGCGATATTTAATACATAATATTTTTGTTTAAATGTTAGTACAATTGACGATAGAATGCGGCCGCAACTCGGTCGATCGCACTCCAACCCAAAGTTAACGCATTGTTTAACACAGGAATTTCAGCGGTTTTTCTGCGAATACACTGGACTTTAGTTTTGGAGAATATAGACCTTTTAGACAAATTAATGAAATTCGCAATTCGGCTCTTTCTAGCTAGCTCGCTTCACTATGTTGGATGAATTCGACGCAATGTTTTGCGATGTGATATAAAAAAAAACATTTTACGTTATTCTTTTATGACTCAAGTAAATTTAATTATATATTTTATTATTTATTGACGACAAGTTTGACTTACCTTGTAGTGACCCTACTCGCTGTGACAGCGGTTGAAAATTCGAGTCTCTCTGGGGGCATTCATTTGTTTGGTGAGCAACTGTATGTACTCCAATTATGGTTGATTATATTTATGAGACGTAGAAATGTATTTAAAGTTATATATGTGTAGCAGTATCAACTATGTAATATCAATAACATAAGCCTTGTGGCATTCCATGGAACTAGATGGTGCAATGTCAAAAAATGTTAAGCAACAGTACTTTACGATTAGACAATACTGTAACTTGCACTTTATTTATGTTACACATCCTAAAAACACAATCTTTCTATCACTTCATATCCCACTAAAGTGAAGTAAATTTTTTGTTCTCTAGGCTCGTAGGTATGACACATGGAGATATGAATGCGAGCAATTAATCTATTGAAACTACTCAGAATGTACACGACTCATTTACTGTTCTTCCAAAACGTATACAATAAAACTATTTTATCCAGATGAAATATTCGTGACACTTAAGTATTTATTGCGAAAATTTCACTATGAACCCCTATGGATTAACTTTGAAAAGTTAAAGACAAAGCTTTAAGTAGACCAAGAAAATGTATAAATGACTCTCTTGTGCTTATTTTATACCTGACTAGAGTCTGGATAGCTTCAAGCGTAAACGCGATTTATTTTTTATTTTTTGTTCAAACTTCGTCTCCGAGAAAATACCTTTTATATATTAATATATTATACGAAGTGATTCCACCTATTCCGAACTTGAAGGTATGTTCTAAATATTGAAGGAAGTCATTTTAAACCTCCAAAGTTCTTATAATCTTAGTATAGATTGATGCCAAGGCGTATGTAAAATGATAAATTTATTACGGCAAAAAATTTCATATATATCTTAAGTAATAGTTGACAGTAATAGCACAGTCTCAGTGGTAACGTCGTGGTAACTCAGTGGTCGCTTGGGAAACTGAGTAAAGCGGGTTTGGCTCTCACATCTCTAGTACAAAATGTGGCAATCACCTAAAATATAACTTGTCTTACGGTGAAGGAAAACATCGTGTGGAACCTAGCAAGTTTTCGAAAGACATGAGTAATCCGCCATCCAGCACTTGTCTAGAGTGATGGACTATAACTTGAACCTCCTCGTATAGAAGGGAGGCCTGTGCATAGCAGTAGGGCGTTAAAAAAGGTTATATACTTACTAGTAATGGTTGATCCTTTAGATGGTGGAACTCTACATAGTTTTTATATAAAGTTAAAGATATAATAGCTTGTTTAGTAAAAAAGATCCCAAAAACACATCTGTTGTGATATAAACAGTAAGAATATTCAACATATTATTCTGCACTTTACACGAGGGGTTTCGTAAGCGCATGAATATAGCTTCGCACCGCATTACGGCGACAAATGCGACCCATAACCAGAATTTATGCCGACTCGTCGATACTCGTGCTATTTATTTTGAACTCGTTTGTCATGCGAGTGTTGTGGGTTTATTTAAGGGTTCACCTTGCTTTTTCAATGAATTATTTTAGATTTTTTGATATATTATGTACATATGTACTACACGATAAATATCTATAAATTAAATATTCAAAAATATACAAAAGTATTGCTCAATAAGTTCTCAATAATGTCTGCCTTTTCTGATCTCATTAGGTTTATTAATACTAGTATCGAAATAAATTTATTTTTACTGAAAATTTGAGATTATGTGGGTGGAATTTCAAACTTTTTTATTACAAAAAATCTCGTAAAAAGCGAATAGAATAAAAAAAAGGAGGAAAAGGTAGCTGTTTTATTTGTGCATATTTATATTTAGACCCTAGACAGTATTATTCTAGAATTTCATTCGTACCTATTCACAATAATTATAGAGAATAAAAGTAAAGCCTTTAAGTAAAAAAAAACTTGTGAATTTAGATTTTTGATTTCATGATAGTTGTAAAGTATTCGAAATATCCGCGAATATTCTGCAAAGATAATCCTTTTTAAATATTGAATGTTCGCGTAAATCTAATAGTAACTATGTCCGAACATAAAACCGTAGTTCTCTCTTATTAATAACTTTGGTCTTAACTTCAAAAACATATCAATCTGTTACAATACGGAACAATCGAAACGATCTGTCGCCTATTACTGTAATTGAATAGCGACCGATTTGTTGCCTTAAAAGAAATTTTTCATAGAGCCGCAAATATTTCTAACAATGTTTATGTAACTTGTGCTCTTTTTACTATTTATAAGGTCCAAAATTGATTGCCAGTTGCTAAAAGGTAGTTTTTAAGGTAGCAGTTCATCGAAAAAGTAGCACTATGAATAACTATACTATGTATCGTATAGTGGCCGTAGAATATATTGAAACTCAGTACAAATGCGATTTTTTTAATTTGTTTAGGATTATTTTTAATTTTACTACTGTGTTAATAACTATAGTAAGGTTAGATGCTTTAGTAAAATTATATTTTTATTTGTTTTTGTTATTATTATGAGTTTCCTTTAAAGGTAGCTATCATAGGATTTTTTGTGTCATAAGAAAATAAGTATATTGATGAAGCGCATTACAAGGGCATTTTTACATGCATACATCACAATCATACACATTTATATGTATATACATTCATAGTTACCGGGAACCCGCGCTAGGCCAGCGTGGTGGACTATGACCTGATCCCCCTCGTATTGAAGAGAGGCCAATGCCCAGCAGTGGGATGTTAAAAAGGGCTGGATCCCTACACATTTATAATAGTACTGTGAATAAATTGACGTGATATATTTGGTAGAAACCTAGTCTTACATTCAAAAACATTTCGAATTTGATTTATTGTCGATACAAGTGGCGTGGAATTCGCTTATTGCGATGAATACGTAAGATGAAGAATGTGGGGCCGCGTGCGAAATTTATGCTAACGTCTCTTGTTGATTGTTTCTGCGCATTTTCGTTTCGTTTTTATGTATTTTCGAGGCAAAACTCGAAAAATATGAGTTTTAGGAAAAAAAATATATTATATAGTTGCCATCTATGGAAAGAAATATGGTTATCCTTTCTTGCGACGAGAAGCGTTGCATTTTCTTTATGGTTTCACTTTCACAAAATATAATAAAAAGGGCAGTGCTAGCCCAGGGGTGACGCGCTCCCCGGGGGAGATGCTGACTCCTACCGGGCTCGTCCCCAGGTGCCGGATGGGGTAACGCCACTCGCTCTTGTCTCCCAGCAGAAGCGGGTGGTATCGGCGCGGACCAACAGCAAGGGAGGCCGCCGCACGTCGAGGAGGAAACGCGACGTTGCGGCCGCAGTGTTGCGGGACTACTTCAGTGGTCTCAAAACGAGAGGGGGGGGGGAGGTGCACATGGTCAGACAGGACCGTGGCCGGTGGGGAGACCGCGGAGGGAGAGGAGTGTCGGTATTGCGATGCGCAGTTCTCCCTGCCTTCTGTGGCCTCACGGGGTCGCCACCGTTTGATGGCGGACGCGGTAGGGCTGCAGGGGAAGAGGAGTGTCGGTGTGTCGTTGCCGCTCACCCTATCCTCTGTAGCCGGGTGTAGGTAGCCTACTTCGGTGTCCTTGGACAGGTCCGTCGGGGCGTCGCGGTTGCATGCGAAAGCGATCCCGCGGCGTCCCGCTATGGCAGAGATGGGATGGGACGTTGGGTTTTAGTGGGTAGTACCAGCCCTTTTGGCTGGTGAGTCCCACATAACCCATTAGGGGTTCAGGTGGTATGCGCAAATGCATTTCCCAACGTAAAAAAGGGGTTACGCGCTCGCTTGGGTAACTGAATGACGCGAGTTCAAATCTGGGTTTCGCAACTCTGATATTTTCATGGGCGAAATACAGCTTGTCTTACGGTGAAGGAAAATACGGAAGCGAAGGAAAATCGTAAGCAAACCTGCATGTTTGTGAGAACTTGACTAGTTTTCGCAAAACATGTATAGTCCACCAACCCTCGCTTGGCCCGACAGACCTCATCCCTCTCTTATTGAAGGGATGCCCAGCATTGAAACATTAATTAAGGGCTGAATACCGTTAGTCATTGAAATATTTCAAAATTTCTTCCGTCCTTTCGTTTCATCAGATAAGCTGAATGGTATCAAATCATTGCATGTTAAAAGTTTCTATTCAGATTAAAACAAAAATTAATTTATCCATATACATATATTTCAAAGTCAGCTACGAAAGAAAGCCACTCTATGTCATTTTATTTATAGAAAGAAAATATGATTTATTACACTTAAGAACTAAATTCTTTAACTCGCACGTTTCAGCTAATAAACCATCTGTAACAATATATCTGGGTGCAGTAACTCGCTAATGCGACGTCACTGCTGTCGCTCGTAATTCAATGAGAACTGGCGCGGCCACGAAACTTCTACAACGACCCGACTTAGCGCCATTATATAGTAAACTTTGTATTTTTGTGTGCGACCCATACGAATCAGGTTAGAATTTCAAAATTGTTCTACGAAAAATAATTTATATTTTAGGCACTTGATTTTCACCTTACAATATAGGTTAGGTTAGATTAGAGGGATGAAAGTTTAGGGTCATAAGCAGTTTTTGATTCCAAATCATAAAAAAAATAAAAATTCGATCTAAAAATAAAAAATCTGCAGAGGCGTAGGTTACCTAGGCGAATAAAAAATAGCCAACTACTTATTCTCAGACCTACCAAATATATAAGGTTTCATGAAAATCGGTCAAGCCGTTTCGGAGAAGTTAGATAACAAACACTGTGACACGAGATTTTTATATATATGTTAGATTATTTTTTATGCAATAAGATCTTTTACTTTCGTGACAGTGTACTTTGGAAACATTAAAGTTTTATCGCAATTGATTTAGTACTTTAATAGGTATAAACTGTCTAAGTGCCATAATATAAGACGTGCTTTATCTAAATGTAAGGGAAGAAAGAAGCAATTTGACGTATTTTTTAGTGGCACCGATCGCAAAAATTATTAGACCTTTATATCGAAACACAATACTGACTAAAAACTAAATAATAAAAATCCGTTAAACATTTTACAACTAAATAACCATATTGCTCATTGTAAAAGTTTGATGCATTCCATCTCACAGATGCGTTTGGAGAATTCGTGTTAAACAATATCTTTGTTCACAGCTTTTTGCGAAGCTTCTCGAGAAGTGTTACGAGCTTTCAGTTACAACTCTTTAACAATTACCCAGTCCCACTCAACTGTACGTGAAATTATAAATAAAACTACCTTTTCGGATTTTGTGACGAATTTATTTTGATTTTTGGCTTCCGACGTTTCGAATGCTGTACAGCAATCATGGTCACGGGAGAGACTCAGATTTATAATGTCGAATATTCCCGTAAACCTAAGGAAGTATGTACGTGAAATATTAAAACATGGAGTACATTATACAAACTTTTTGAAATATTTTCACATATATGCTAAACTATATATTAAATAAATATGTCGGGACATTATTACAACAGCGCCATCTAGTCCCGTGGTAAGCTGCGAGGCTTGTGTTACGAATACCAGATAGTTGATATACTACACATATAATTTTTAAATACATACATATTATAAATATAAACACCCATAACTGAAGTACAAGCATTCGGGCTCAACAAATGAATGCCTCCAGCGGGATTCGAACCCGCAACCGCAGGCGCAGAAAGTAGGGTCACTACTAACTGAGCCAAACGTGTCATCAAAGTTTGGAAGAAAATTAATGAAAGAAGAAAAAGTTTTATACTTTTAAAAGTTAGTTTGAATAAATTAAAGTATTCTTAAAATGACGAATATTGTATTAAGATAAAATCATATATTATAAACTTATTATAATTAATGGAATTATATTTGGTTTCAATCAAAGTGATTAATCGTCATAAATGTTGGTACGTGTTTGTTAAATGAAGGGGATGTGACCGTGATGTGTGATAAGGATGACATTGGACTAGGGCCTTTGATTTGTTTCTACAAATGTCAGAATAATATATTAGGTATATAAATATCTTATTAAATGTTTGTGTAGCTTAAACAAATTGGCTTTAATAAATAGTTAAATTAATATCTAAAATAATATTATTAATATATAAGCGAAAATTATTCTAAGCTTCTTCTTTTATTAAATGTATGATTATTAAATAAAAATTAAAATATATGAACATTTAGAAACAATTCTAGTTCACTGTAAAAAAGTTTCTTTTTTAATTAGATAATTTGTTTCTATTCATGACTATTTTTCTAAAATCTTTAAAAATGATTAATGCATTGCATTTGTGTTTAACATTACTTCTGATTTTACCTAATTTGATATTCAAAAGCGATACCCATATGTGTCGTGCCATACGTCCTTGCGTAATCGTTATTCAGCCCGTATTCGATTGCCTGACATGATTTTAATAATCCCTGTGTCTGGTACTTTTTCCTTTGTTGGTTTTTTCCACTTCTTTTACAAGTACCCTAACTTATAAGTGTGATTTAAGTTTTACACAACGTTGGCACGCTTTCGGAGTAGTTGAGTGAGAATACTCGAATAATATTTACATGAAAGTATATAACGCTAAACTTAGTTTTTGATAACTGTTGACTATCTAAGATTGCACTGCAAATTTTATAAAAAATAAAATATGCAATGCTCTATTTCATTCTCTACAATGACAGTATTATGTAAGTACGATACATTAGCAGGTACAAAAGTTAAGGCCCGAACAATTAGGATCATCTTGGTATGGCCTACAATTTTTTTAGAATTCATTTTCCTCTTAAATCAACATTTTTCATGGTAAACGTGAAAATCTTTGAAAAATCTTTCTTTAGATATTAGATGAAAATGAATTATGCCATTTTGCACATCATATTCGTTATCGACATACGAAAATGTATATGTCTATTAAATTTAAGCTCAGGAGCTATGGGCGTTTCGGAAATTTATCCAAAAATATTAATAAACGCTCCGTCATACATACATTCTTGCATTATATATTTTTATATATTCATATTCATTCATTAATCATAAAAAAGTAAAAAAAAAATGTCAACATTAGTTTCTTTACTTAAACCTTAATATAAACGTAAGTTCTTCTTGGCTAAGTACGAAATTTGTGGAATATACACTCAGTATACACCTAATGTTACGAGCTGGCTTATCCTCGAGTTGTTTTGTACGAAGACCTAATGTGACAGGACTATGTTGGGAATGTTAGTAATGGTTTGTTCTAAGAACTGTTATACTTTTATTCAAAACAATAACTGCTTTTTCTTTTTTACCAAACATTTTATAATTATAATTCTTCGAATGTATGCACTGAGCTAAATTTATGATTAATCTAGATATCTGCAGATAAGTAAAATTGAAGCGTCTGTGTAATGTCAAAATTAAAGCTTTTCACTAAATACATAATATGATAATAAGTACTTATTTACTTTTATTACCTACTTAAAAAAAATTTTAATTTGATTTCGTCCGTCTGGCTAATATAATATTTATAATATGTATGTATTTAAAATTTATATGTGTAGTATATCAACTATCTGGTATCCGTAACACAAGCACGTACGTAGCTTACTGCGGAACTAGATGGCGCTGTTGTAATAATGTCCCATCATATTTATTTATTTATATCTGAAACGGCTGAACTGATTTTGAAGAGATTTTCACTGATAGCAGGAGGACATTACTGTTAGTACTACTACACTAGTATTTTATAGGAATGTAGTATATGCATATATTATGTAGAGTCAAGGGTCCAGGTTTTTTACAGCGACTCTATGGATAGACATTACTATTTTTCTGTTTGAATTACTTTTTTTATATATGTGTATAATTTAATTAGTACTGAAATATATAACGCTGGCAACATTTATATCTCTTGAAATACACAAAAAAAAGATGCTTTTATGGTAATTCAGACCATGTTATGGCCTATTTCCCATTAAGTTTTATCAGACGCACAATTATAGCCAACCTCAGTAAATGTTACATAAATCGTGTATAATGTATTCAGATAGCATAAGATTAGTAACTATAGCAAATTATTAATTACATAAATTACATGCAGATTAGTAGTTGTGTTTATATATAAGAATTAATATATAAGTATATGCGAAAATGTCTTTCAGGTACATAAATATTATTTACTTAAATGATTCAATATAAATACACGGTGAAATTATAAGAGACAAAAAAAAACAATCCCTACATGTGTAATTTATTTTGTTTTTATATTTTTTTAAATCCATTGCACAATTTAGCATCTGCAGAGATTAATAAAATTGAAGTGATCACTTGTATTATCAAAATAAACCCTTTTTTACTAAATGAATACGTGTATAAAATACGTTGACATAAGATAAGACCTAGACATAACTTCCGCTGAGTTTCTTCGCCAGTTCTTCTCAGGTCAGCGGCTTCTTCTTTCCGAACTGGTAGTAGACTCATGACGTTCAGTAAAAAATTGTAATAATTTCATGCTGAATAAAATATTTTGAATTAGAATAAACACTTTTTTTTTAATTTTTGTCCATCCCTCGGTATGTTCCCGCTCTAATCTCTAAAACAGGTAGACATATTTCAACGAGACTTTCACTGGCAGATAGCTAATGTTACAAGGAATAATTTAAACTACTTTTATTTTATAAAAAGAGTTAAGGTACCGCTCAAGTTACAATTGAATATACCGCCAGTACGTAAGACTTTTATTTTATTATCTGAAATCATTCACATAAACAAAATACAAAATATATCGGAAATATTTTTTGAACACTAAAACTGATTCGATGATACGATGTACGCATGAATAAGCACAAAAAGTACAATTCAATACTATCCGACTATTTCGAACCAATCGCTAGATTACAATATTTTTATATAATAACTTTGTTTATAGACTTAGTTATATTTTTGGAATTTTCATAGTGATTTTTAGCTGTTCAGTAATGTTTTGTCATATTCGGAGTCTATTTTGTTCACAGATTATTGAAACTAATAAAGTACAATAGCTGAAGTCTGCTCTACAAAACAAAAAAAAGTAATATTAATAAAATAGATTTTTGTTATATAAGATAGTTATGTTACCCTTTTTTGATAGTTTATATTCGATAAAGAATATTTTTGAATGTGATGCATTGACCTACATACTATTGTCCAGCCCCGGCTACACGTGGCTATTGTCGCGTAACACAACCCTTTTTTAAAATGTCATGTGCATGCACATCTTTTGTGAAACGTTCACGTAATATCCGGACTTTGCAAGCTCTAAAATATATTTTTACTTACTTATTGCATATAATATATCCAGAGCTTAGTTGTAATGTGTACTAAAGTATGAAGAGGAAAATTAAATTAAGTTTAGTTCGTTTGTGTATAGTGAAAATAATTATTATACTCGTATGACTTTAATGTTATTTACAAGGCATCGTGGATATTGGAATGACCTTAAACATTGAAGTTTGCCGGTTGTATTTTCACCTCAAACAATACGAAATATTATTGATTTATAGTAATATAAAAGCGAAATGCTTAAGTATTGAATGATCATTGAGAAAATAAAGACTATCCGCTATTAGGTAATAAGCCAGGTAGGACATCATTTTGTTTTGACAGACTGTTAATGTCTGAAAAAATTACACACAAGGTAATAATGGAACCCACGACCTCCGAAATATATGGTACAAGAAGTCAACCAATATACCAATTGAACGTTATTTCGAGTAACAAAATATATTGGTTTAAGAAAATTGTCTACAACTATTGTTTATTGTAAAGGCTGAAAGCAATTTAGTTCAATACAAGAGTTGCATTTAAAGTCATTATAGGTAATGGGTTTAGGCTTTATTGCTAAATGGTTACACAAAATTACGATGTTGACTTAGTTTTGAGGTTACAGGTTACATTTTAATTTAAATTAAAAAAATATATAATTTTCTAATAAAATATAAGTAGCCTAAGTAACTTCTTATATCATTGGCTATATGCGAGTGAAAGTCCCGTTAAAATCGGACTAGCTGTTTCAGAGATTAGCTGGAACTAACAGACACACAAATTGATTATTAACTTAGCGTTGTTTATAATGCTCAAAGGTACAATGTAACTTTTTTTCATATTGCTTATATTAGTTTACGCGCCGCACGCCAGTAAAGTTCCTAGTGCTTTTTTTCCGCCATTTCTAATCATGGTCATCTAACAGTCAATTAGACACAATATTTTAACAAATAATACATCGAACCCTTTCTCATGAATCATTCTATAAATTGGTGCTCAAAATATGTAAAAATATTTTTAAATGTTAGAGTTAATTACGTTCAGACACACAGATTGTATCAAAAAAATTGACTCTAATGATTTTTTTTAGTTTTTTTATATGTTTTTCTCTAAAAGAAATTATTTTAAAACACATTTTCTTATCGCTCAAGTCGTAAAAACTTTATTAAAAATATACATTGAATCAGTTATTCTATAAAGCGGTTCCAATTATTGTTTGAGCCTCTGGAGTCCACGCGATATCTTATTTCTATTTGAATTACCATTCACTATGGAAATTATACGGCGCAACTGTTAGCGTGAATAAGCATATTATGGGATTTGTTTGAAAATATATTTTTTTGTTGGACATTATTACACACAGTGCATCTAATTCCGTGGTAAGCTTCGAGGCTTGTGTTACAGATATCAGACAGTCAATATACTACACATATAGCTTTAAAGACATACATATTATAAATATAAACACCCATGACTGGAGTTCAAGCATTCGTGCTCAACAAATGAATGCCTCAAGTGAGACTCGACCCCACGACCGCTGGCACAACAAGTAAGACATTTACTAATTTACATTTTTATGAAAGTATAATAAGTATATTAGGACAATATTTATATTTTATCCATTATAAAAAGATTTTTCTATCAAAATATTTCAATTAAGTAAAGTTCTAATGATATTAGTAATTGCATCTTTAGTTGTTGATCCAAGATTTACAAAAGATTTACTTAATTTATTTTAATAATCTTATCTTACCGATAAATCTCCTTCAAGTCATCTCGAATCTACGTGACAATGGCGATATACATAATCTGTGCTCAATTAGCACGTTTTGAAGCCATTCACAAAAAATATTTAAGTGTTTTTTATCCATCATCATGAAAATTGGACGAGGTTAATAGATAAAAAATAAACGATTAAAAAAGCAACCCAAACAATACGTTTGGCTCAGTTTGTTGTAGCACTTGCTGTAACAATGGTAACGGGTTCGAGATCCGCTAGGGGCAACCGCACATTACACATATCATTATATTTATAGGTCGTTGTGGATCAGAATCTTCAGTATACTCGTACGTTATACTTTTAGGAGGCTGCATAAATAACAGCCATGTTAATAACGTTTTAAGAATTTCTTATAATAGAAACGTCTTTAACATTATTATGACTTTTAATATCTAAAAGGTACAATAAAAATAATACCTTAATCTATCCTTAGAATTTACCACGGAAAAATGTTGAGAGTATTGTAAAATTTGAAAACTATTAAATTATACCTTTAGTTTTACGTTGATCGAGCTCTATGTACTAAGGTAAATTTTAATATGGAGTATAACTTTTAATGGTTCTCGTGGTCGTTTAGGCAAGGCAGAGGCGTGAGCGAGATTTGTAATAGTGAATGAATAACAAGACTTGACAAGTCCAACATTTCAGCTAAACTAGTGTTCGCCCTGTGGTTAAAATTCAAATATAATCTTGAAAAAGAAGAAATACGTTTTATCCATACTAATATTATAAATGCGAAAGTAAGTCTGTCTGTCTGTCTGTCTGTCTGTTACCTTTTCACATGAAAACCGCTGGACCGATTTTGATGAAATTTAGTATACAGATAGTCTAGAGCCTGGGGAAAAACATAGGCTACTTTAAAGTGTACCCGAAGCGAAGCGAGGGCGGTCAACTAGTATCATATAATTAAAAAGGTAACTATTTACTATTTAATATTGACTGCTGTTTATTATGATCTCACGGGATCGTACTTTGCGTTGCACAGTCCGTTACAGATACAGAGTCCTTTCCTAAACTGGTCCGTATGGGGTAATACCCATTACTCTCGGGTTTCATTTGTAGTCTTCTTCATCTTCTTTGACCAAGTGGTCGAACTCTGTATAAACCGTGGTGAAACATGAAAAGAAAAGTCAAAAAGGGCAACGTCTTATTGCTTTTCTACAGTATCTGAAACTCGCAAACTCTATGGTACTGACTACCGATTATATCTATGATTCCTCTTAGTCTTGATCTTCTGTGGTGATGTGCATTGGGCATGTTGTCGTAAATGGAGCTTCTCATACCCATGCTGTTGGTGCAAACTGCAATTTTATTTAATATTTATTATAATTATAATTATATTATAATAATTATTGAATGCCCGTTGTGCGTGTGGTTGTATACAAAGAGAAGTTTTGTATAAAATTCAGTAATAAATAAGTTTGTGTGTGCATTTGAAGTTAGTGTCTCCCTTATTTATATAGTTATACATATATAGATATAATATATGCATATTATGAATAACGTTTCTCAGTTCTACAATTTCGTATTTAATTTACTACAACGTCTATTTAAGTCACTCTAGTAATAAAATGTAATACTTCAGCGACTACACGGTTACTCATGCAGATAAGGGTATGATATACGTGCACTGTCTCGGGGCATAACGATGTATTATAAATTAGGTTGAAATTTATGGTTTTATTAAGGAGATTGGGGTTATGAAAATTTCAACTATTGTACCGAAAACAGTTACTTGATAATTTGTCATGTTAGTAGAATTTTGTAGTAATTAGAGAATATGTTAACATAAAACCTTAGAAATGTAATAAATCTGAAACCGCGAGTCTAAATCGGACGTCGAAAATCAAGAAATATCCTATAATGTTCCCTACTTTTAGGCAGTTAAAAATAAATACATTACATGTTATAGAAAACTGGTTAAAGAGAGAGCGAGATTATCGAAAATGCAAACTTCAATATTAGCACTTTTGTAACGCTTGCAGAAGGTTCGTTAAGTCAGTTACTTCCTTTAAACTTTCTCTACCTGACTTCACTTGTAATAGTTTTATTTTACCCATTTTCTGTAATTACAATAGAAACTCATTTATTTTATATAAATTAAAACTAAATTCGCTTATATTGTACATTTAAAATTCGAGGGTAGTCCTGCGTGCTTACTCTTCAAACTAATTTCAATTCTAATCTAATGCCAATACGATTCCAATGTCAATTTTGAAGTCACGTGATTCGGTACTCTTGAAAACAATATTGTCAACATTGGATTGAAATTGGGATTGCCCCGCGATTATTTTGTTAAGAGTGAAGTTAGCTATGTTACGGGCCGCAATAGTGTCGTTCTTCTTATTACGATAAACCAGTAATATGGCTTTAAAATGCTTTATCCTTTCAAAAAAAGTACTCTCACTCAAGAGTAGCGTTTACGGTGCGCCAAGCCCGATCCCGATTTCACTTAGTTCCCCAAAATGGACACGCAATTTAAAAACAATGTGGCGCTAGCGTCCAACTTAAAAGGACGAAACGTCACAATTCCAATGTCGATCGATCGGAATTAAATTCAAGAGTAAGCCCCCTGTTCTATTTTATCAGAATCCAAGATTACTAGTAGTTTGACAGAAAAATTCTGAATTTTTTCTCATGTAGTACTTACCTAGTACTACATATATCGGATATAATAGAGAATAAATGACAGATGAAAATGGACATGCGGGTTAAAAGTCGTTTCTTAAGATCAAAAATCTTTTTTAATGTGACTACGCTAAACAAACGCTTTCTGTGACAATTTCTTTCAAATATGAGTATTTTAAAACTCAGTTTAAAGCGAAAATTTTACTTAGTTGATTTCGTACGCTCTCGTACAATGCATCAATCTATCATTCGGAATTTACCGTATTACTTTTGACACGTAGACGGACAAAGAGTATTTACACCTTGATTGATGGAATAGTTGCAGTGGAAGAACGATTTACTATCGATTGCCGAAGTTGCACGTTATACTTGTATATCATAAAATAAATCGCGTCACGAAAATTTTATATGATTCTATTGAATCATTTTTTCTTACACTTTACCGTAAGCTTGGGCAACTTATAATGCTGCACTGATTATTTATTATTAACGAATTATAAGTAGTAATCATTCAAAAAATCTACTTTGCATGTATAATGTCTTCTTTCGTCCGTGTCCCAAAATTAAAACAATGTTCAGTTGTGTTCAAAAATGTGTTTAAAAATTCTTCCCATTTAAAAATCCACATAGCCAGTAGGCATTTTTTCTTAACAAAAGAAAATGAAACATCTATGTATCACATTAAGCGTAGTAATCTACACATAACTTTCAAAACGTACTCATATATAGTTTTTGAAAGGTACATGGTTATATAAAAAAGCGTAAGTGAAATTGTAGATAGTATCTAATAGAAAATAGAAATGGCTACAACCAAATTTCCTGTTGAAAATTTATCAATATTGTAGCGGTGACATGCGGAACGATTGCAGGTGCCATTTGTTGCGATGTAAATGCGACTGGGTCTTGCAAATAGTGACAGTTTGGCAAGTTGAGACACGTTAAACAAGATCTATACATCGAGTTTAACTGTTCAAGTGATTGGTTTTCAGCACATATTACATAGTAATATGAATATATTAATGAAAATATTGAGTATAATAATTGATTAGAAAATTCACTCACTTAGACTCTATTGAGAAAGTGAAGTTGTCGACCTATTGAATAGAAGTAAAGTAAGAGATGTACCTTTAGGTTTTTTTTAGGTAGCATATAGCAAACTATTTGAATGATAAACAAGTCTCTTTGATAAAGGGGAAAAAACAGATTATGAATCAAGTTATAGAAGCGAAATATTCAAAATATCTTTTATTAAATTGAACTACGGTTATAATAACGGCAGTTGTAGTCTAGAGGAAACGCCCTTGCTTAGACAACCGATTAGGCGGGTTCAAAACCTGGCCTCAGTAACTTTAAAATTTTCACGTGCAAATCATTAACATAAGTACAATTTGTCTTACAGTAAAGGGGAATATCATTTTGCAACGACGTGAAATCCGTCAACCACGTACTTGGCCAGCGTTGTGGACTATGTGCTTAATCTCTCATCATGTGGCCCATCTGCAGCAGCAGAATGTTAAAAAAGGGCTAAATACTGTCGAATGCAAAAGTTTGTATGTGTGTATGTTTGTTACGTCATTCACGCTGCTAAACGACCGAGTTGGATGGAAATTAGTAATAACACTATCTTTAGAATTAGAACAGAATCCGATTCACACTCGACGAAGATATCGAGTGAAATATACATACAGTATATCTTTAACAAATCGATAAAAATCTTAAAATTAAATATAGATTAACAACAAATGATATCCATGACAAGATATGTAAGCACATTGTATACTCTACTTGATTTACACTATAGTGTAGCTTTACTAGAATTATAGGGATATAACAGTATCTAGCTACAAAAGTGACAAACGACCATTGGGTATAACAGCAATGTCTCCAGGACTCCTAAGTGCAGCTTAAAATGTATGGACATTGATCCATATCTATGCTAGTATAATGATGGTGGATAATGAACTTCCAGCCCATCTTCTTCCTAACGTAAAAAAAAATTATTTATAAATCAACATACCTATAAAAATAAAAAAAAAGATTTTTTAAGTAAACACTATTTATTTCTATGTTAAGCGGTTATATAATAAATCGATTCAGATACTGTAGTTAAAGTCAAAAAAATAATGATGTAGGTACTAGTTACCGCGTCATTTACCATAACAATCTAGGTCTTTGATCGGACTGAAACAAAATATGGAGCGTAGCGTAACTTGAGTAAATATTTTATGATCGTTCTATGACGTCGAACAATGATAGTGATAAGTCTATTGAGAAGATGTCAAAACATAATATAATGATATGAGCGGTTGGCTATACGTAGTAAAATTCGACGCGCTTCACCAGTCACCAATTTATTTGCATTATATTGCACTTTTTAAATATTTATTAATTATCCACGAATCCTTCGAGTATTTTTCCCCAAAATTCTTTTTGAAGATAAATGAAGCGAAAATTATTCTTCAATTTTATTTTTCCGTATAAAAAAGTGGCAAATTTTCATGAAAATTATTATATATAAGTAATATGTATTTGTATTTAATTCGCAGCAAGCAAGTCTATTTATTTAACGAACCAAATAATAAAAAACAATAATGTACAAGAAGAATTTATGGACGGAGAATTTCAACAGTGATGACTGATCACGAAGTTAACTGTCGAAGACACGTTACACATCTAATATGCATTAATTATGTATTTTTTAATTTCACACAACAAGTTTACTTGTCATGTTTTATGTAGAAGAAAATTGAAATAAATTATTTGATAACAATTTTCTTTCCCATGAGAACCTTTTACTGGAGTCCATATATCAACCGAATTTTCTTACCCTCTTACTGTCTCATGAGGATTTTTAGCTTAGAATAACGAAATCTATGGAATTATTTTCATACTACTACTATTACATAATAATATTAAAATATTTTTAAAAATATTACTATAGTTTTTGTTACCTACCCGAAAATTTGATAAGTTTTTTTATGGGACAAAGGGGGCAAACGGGCAGGAGCCTCACCTGATGGTAAGTGATCACCTCCGCCCATGGACATCTGCAACACCACAGGACTTGCAGATGCGTTGCCGGCCTTTCAGGAATGGGAGTGAGGGAGGAGGGAGAAGGACGGGAGTAGGGATGGGGAGTGGGCCTTCCGGACTCTCACTTACCGGACGAAACGCGACAGCATAGCTGCCACTTCACGCCGGTCTTCTGTGAGAGAGTGGTACTATACGGGGCGTGCCGGCACATTCGGCTGCTACCCGAAGGTAACAAGCATGGCACTACCACTTGAAAATGAAAAAATGAGTTAGCTTAAATTCAGTAATGAAAACTTTAAAAAGCTTTTATATTTATTTACCTGAAAACTACAATAGTCATATCCTAGCATGGTTATTTTAAAAATAGTAATTTAATTTATAGGCCCGCTTCGCTGCGCTTTTTAAAATTTTCTTAGAAAATAAATGTAGCCTAAGTTACTCCTTATACCATTACCTATTTGCGAGTGAAAGTTTCGTCAAAATTTGTCCAGCCGCTTCAGAGATTAACCGGAACAAACAGACAGACAAATAGACAAACATTTTAGAAATTGATTTTATGATTAATTGACTTATTATTAACTACCCAGTAGCTCCTACAACTACCTAAATAAAGTGTCTATAATATATATTACCGATTTAAACATATTTATGATAAGTATATTGCATATTTATTATATTTAATACTGCTGCGTGCTATTTAAGATAATCAATCTATTTCTGTGCCAAATTTCATTCAGATCCATTCAGCCGTTTTGACGTAATTAAGTAACATCTATCCCTACTAAGTTTTACAATTACATCATTAGTAGGATTTCAGAACATTACTTCTTTTTAATTAGTAACAAACCTAATAACAACTTCATTTACTTAATTAGAAATCGATTCTTTCATTTGAATGTAAATGAAATTTCATACCGTTGCTAGCTAATGGAATCCGACATTATTGGGTGTGTATTATTCGAGAGATGAAATATAATCATTGTTTTATGTACTGCAATATCATTCAAATTAATTATCACAATGTTTAGGCTGGCTACAGACTCGATGGTTTTTACTTTACTATTATCGCTGTACCTTTTTCCTTCTCCACGTTTTTCAGTTAGTTAGTTAGTTTAAATTTTTTTTAGAAATGACATATTTCCCAGTAGTATAAAATTTGATTCAGATAACCAAATTTCATCCAAGTTTATCTAAAGTTTTCTCGTGATGCCGTTACATACAAACAGTTAGACAGAAAATAAATCTAGAAATCTAAAAACCGATTCGGCCTCGGGTCGATAATCATAAATGCTTCAATAAGATTTTTCAAAATATATTTTGTGTTCAAAATATACAATGCTTAGATTGTATATTTTGAAATAGTATAGGTTATACGCACTTACTAGCAAACTTGCCGTGCGTTGGTGTGGCACAATTAAATTTTTTTTTTAACTCGGGGAGTAGCTTAGAGGTGGAATTTTAGATCGTTGGATTTTTCTTACATCGTTTATATTTATTGACTTCGCAGGAGATAAAATAAAGAGGAAATATTGGCGTAGATACAAATGCATTTTATATTCCTCGATTCGAACCCTCTCGATGTAAGGTAATATGTTCTACTAATTACTAACCCACAGAGGCAGTCAAGTGAATAATTTAGAAAATCATGTAAAAGGTTAAAATGTAATCATGAGACAAAAACCTTAGCACCTTGATACAAAAGTTAAACACTGTTTCCATATAACGAAAGTTAGTTTCAGCTTGCAAGTATAATAAGCTGAAGTTCTTGTAAGACGTCTTAAGCTTATTTACAAGACTAACAAGTATAATTACTATCTACCAGGATCGATTATTGTAGAACTCCCTGATAATATCATCAATTTTTGTAGCGCAGTCTTCGATTTTTGGCTTACATGTTTAATAAATAATTTAAAAAATATATATTTTTTTCAAAATATTTTTCTTAGGGACTAACTAAAACGCAAAGATATCTCCCCCGTTTTAATGAGGCGATAACATCACGGCGACAGCAGATCTGTCAAAAAAAATTTTTTTGACAGATACACTAGAAGCACCTTAAGATTTGCCATTTTTTATGATTTCTATCAATGATATTTTAACTATAGATATGTTATGAGCGCGCAATCGTGAAAACTCGAAAACATCCTAATTAGGACGTATTGCCTTTAGTCTGTGTCACCCCATGGCGACGAGTGGTACGCTGCTACAAAATTAAAAAAATGCCATCCTGTGTATTTAGGAAATGCAGCAATTATGATACCAAAGTTAATAAAACACAAGGGATCTCATACCACATGTAAGAACGCAGTATACTTGGATTTATTAATATATTTCAATTATTTGCCTAATATTCTGATATGTCATCGGTCGCTAGACTAATGTTTGTTTACATTGACGCGCAATTGACAACATTAGCTGTCTCTTTTTTTCTTATTGATTTTATCGACTATCCCCTTTCTATCATTTTGACATGTACCTTGAATGAAAAGTGTGTATGTGTGCAGCGCGGAACACTTTTTTCGGTTGTTTAGTGAGCGTATAACATATCTATAGTTAAAATATCATTGATTTCTATCAATACGCTATCACACTCGCGTTATTACTAGGATGAATCGAACAACGAATGAATCAAAAGGAGTATCTAAGGAAGGATTTTGAATTATAATTATAATACTAATTTATGAGTTTTTTAATATATTATTAAATCTAATTCAGTTGTAAGCAGCCTTAGCAACATTCGCGAAATCTGTGCCATTATACCTATATACAATTGGGCTGTTCAATTTCGTTGATGTACCTAAACTGTTTTAGATAGCATGTTATCGCTTTGTCGAGGCAATTGAAAATTGAGTTTTGTCATACTGATGTGGTCTTTCTAATAGAAATTGAACGAAATAGTAAAGTAGATTGTAATTAAGTTTAATAACGTATTCTACGAGTAAATCTTTATTATATAATTATAACTAATAGTAATAGGTATTATATGTATGATAATATTAATGACTTTTTATGCCATACTACCAGGCAACAGGATCCACAGACAACAAGTAGTTAATTCATAATATAAAGGTATATCCATATAAGCTTTAGGAAATAATAGCGTAATTAGTGATTTACTTTATTGCAAAAGAATAACGTGATTTTTGCATAGAAATAATTTTGCAGTACAGCGATTCATTCATGTGGGATACAATGTACATAATATATATGTAATATGTACGTCTATTTATATATACATATATAGTATATCTATGTGACGAAACACTAGAAAAGTATGGAAAGAACCCATTGCTTTCTCAAGGTATAAGCAAATTCAGGGTGAGTTATGAGGCTCTTGAATTATTGAATTCAAAATATTTTCAATCTATTTTTCCATTTAGAAGTCGAAATTTTTCTTAAAAATGATATGACACCATCTTTTAAAGATTTACACATTTTAAGAAGTACACTCTGAAAGTGAATGTGACCTCCCTAGTATTTCAAAGTTAGGTAAAATATGAATGTAACAATAACATCCCAGTGCCAGTCTGACTCGCACACTGAGGACCGTTGAATATTATATTTGTGTTGTGAATATTTGAACCAACTCGAGTCTCAGTTATAGTTGACCAGTTTTATTTATTTAGGCACTTTATTAAAAGTTAACCTGCTTGTAGAATTTAACCTACTTGGTTTATCTGGTATGTTATTTGTTACATTAAAAGTTATAACACTGTTCTTTTTAGGTGCTATAGACTCCTTCATCCTAGTTACTAAGTTCTTCCCCTTAATTTTTTATTAATGTTCGTGTTTAGTAATTTGTTTGTTGTTTTTGTCGTATAACATGTTTTCCCGTGGCAACAGATAAGTCCCTGCACTAAAAAGTACTATACCTCACTCTCTAACCCTTCAAATCTCTCCACAAAAAAATACGCCAATCTATTTCTTGGTGTCGACGTGAAAGAAAGACATACAAACAAAAATATTACATATATAATATAGAGAAGTGTACAGAAAGATCCAAGCATTACAACAGTTTAAATAACCCATTTCACTTCATTATTCAGGTGATTATCATTTCTCAGCGTAACTAGGTGCAAACACTTAGACGTGTAAACAATTCGATAGACTCGTTGCTGCTTTGCAAATATTTACCACTCGACATGGATATAGGCATTGATTTTAATTCTTTAAGACTTGCTTTATTTGGTATTTTGTAGTTAAAGATTTATATAACTGGGTTTTTTTAAATTATTTAATATACAAACTTTGTTATGTTTTTTAAATTTTACTTCACTTATATTTTCTGTTATAAGTCTTGCTTCCCCCAACTTCTCTCTGTGACGCTGAGCACGTTTTAAACATATTACATAAATATAGTGTAACTTAGAAGAAAGACTTATTTATTATGATATTACTGATTTTCCAGCCTTTTGGACATTTACAATGTTAGTGTACGTTTCAGAATCAATTACGATGTTTTCCTGCGAAAACGAAAGATTTTTCTATAGTAACTGGTATTTACGTAATTTAGTTCAAATGGATTCGGCACTTTCTGCGATGATTTTTTTTTGAAATGCGGAAAAATATAAAATTATTGTTTTAGAATACAGCAATTTATTAATTGTTACTTTTCATTAGTATGCCTTTACTAGCAATATTTTATTATATCCATAACAACAAAAACATTAATATAGTGTAACACCCACTTTATTAAAACTTGAAAAGTCATGTTTAAAATAAAAAAGAAAATAAATTATATTGGGTAAATTAAAAAACGGTTTTTTGATGAAATTAAGCCTATTATAATGAATTAAATCTACTTGTACATAAATATTCAAGAATGTAACTCGTGGATTCATTAAAGTTATATTGGGTAGTGTTCGCGGTTGAAGCCGTCAGCCGTGACAATCCTCACTGGAGCGGACCGACAGTGACAAGTGACAAGAGAACTGGTCATCGGTCTAGTGAAGGCGAGATATCGATACGATACTATATTAGTGTATACATACTATATAGTATTGGCTTCAATTTGAAATTGTTTAATTTATATTTGGTTTATTAAAATAAGTTGTTTAATATCTAAAAATTTTGTAACGATCACGAATTTCAAGATTTGAAAAGGCATATCTTTAAAAATAGCTTGGCTTTTAATGTTGTTTCAAGCTCACATACTAATTATAAAAAAAATATTTTTATTATAAATTTACATTAACCATAACATAATTCATTATGAAACTGGTACTTCGTTAAGTCTAAATGCAAAAATGTTATTTTTCGTGTTATCGTCTTCCCAGTACCGAATGCAGCGTGTAATGCACTTCTAATATTTATTAATCGTTAATTGGTTCTAATCCTAATATGTACCCTTTATATTCTCACAACGTTCCGATAAAGCACAAGCCACTTAAAGCTGTAGTCTAAAGTTTGTTGCTATATCTTATACAATATAGGAAGGAACAAGGTTAGAATTTAACATGATCACTAATTTTCTAAGTAGTGATTATAACATCGAAGCAAATAGACTTAGCTACTTCCATTATCGAAATCCACATATTTCAAAGATGATGTAAGCTCAAATAAAAAAATAAATAAAAAAAAAACTTTTTAAACAAGCTTTTTTCTTTTAAGCATTAAAATAAAAATATTGACATACTCGCACTTATGTTTCTGTTTTGTCTGTCTGTCTGTTTTTCCCACTAATCTCTGAAACGGCCAGACCGATTTTGATGGAACTTTTACTCAAAAATAGAATGTTATAAGGAGTAACTTTATTTATTTTAATAAGTGGAACTCGCGGCTTCGCTAGATCTAGGGGCGAATTCGAGCGAAGCAAGGACGAGTCGCTAGTTTGTAAATAAAGTAAATAAAAATAGATACTAGTAATAATATTTGTAGTAGTTATAATTTTTAATTATCGATGCTTAAGCACATCACAATCCTGTTAATCAGTCGTCAATAATTCGTCACGTCATCACATCTCGTGTTCAGTCTTGATTGTGGATACGCAACACGCACTGAAATGGTCTATTGAGTTTCTATTAGACAAGGTTGTACTGCAATATTATATGCATTAGGTCACATTAATATAGACAATGTATAATTGAATAAAGGGTAAAAATTTAATTATTTTGAACTAGCGACTCACCCAGGATTTAGCGAGAACCACTCTATTCAGAAAATCTGTGCAGTATTTTTTGAGTTTATCGCGAACAGATAGACAGACAGACAGACACGGCGGAGGACTTTGTTTTACAATATGTAGTGATGATATAAAGACTCATTTTGAGGCCATGAAAGAACGGTCTATCGAGGTATAATATATCCTATATCGTTTTAAATTGAGACAAACAACACATTTAAAAAATCGTTTCGCACGGAATCCGCCTAAGAATATATAATTAATAAATTTTCGAAAATATGAAAAGCTATGAGAGCTTATCCAAAATATTATGCAACCTTAAACTCTATACGAAGGCACTGTACGATTAAGATATCTAAACTTATTACAATATTAAAGGCAATTAATTAAGATTACTTTCAAAAATATATTTTAAAAATTTTCCTAGTTTTAAGTAGCGGCCTTTGTAGGTAAATTTATTCTAGGCACGTAAAGGGCCTCGAAGTGGTTTAAAATAAATTGATAAAATGCAGAAGAGGAGCGATGAAAAGCTTTTTGTTTGTATAGAGCTGCCTAATTAAATTTTCAAAATAATAAATATTTAGGTTTTAGTTGGCCTATAATTAATTTTATTATGATAATGGAACTATATTTAACGATGTTACTAATTAATATAATATTCATGGATGATTGGTTGTTAATTTATCTTAATGTATTAAAACACATAACACTTGTAACCTACTTATACTAAGAATTTCTTTACAAAAAAGCCTATAACTATTTTTGGTTCAACCCAGAAATCGGACACAAAATTTGCAGCAGTGCTTTTAAATTTTTTACAATGGCCTTTATAGTAATTCAATTATATTATAATAACGTCGAAAGGGTCTTGCCGGATAAGCATAACGAATCTGCCCCCAAATGGGAACCTTTATCGAACCTTATGTTTTAATATCTAATTGATTTATAAATACGATTGATGTACATATCGCGACCAGATTCCGTTTTGAACCTGAGATATGGGAAAAAATAACCTTTCGCATGACTATTTTTCAAAGTAATATATCTCAAAAACTGATTACGTTAGAGAAGTGAAACTAATGCGAGGCTTTAGGTTACATTGCATACTATATCATATATTTTTTATAAATTTTTGAGCCATTTTTTTCTAAAAAAAATGAAAAAATAAACAAAAAATATTTTTTATTTTTGTGTTTTCTGAAACTTACAATCACAGAAATAATATATATTGTGCTTCTTTATGTGCACTATTACTCATAAAAATTACGTACGAAAAAAGTTGGTGTAACACTTCGAAAAAAAAATAATTGTGATGTACGCCTTATAGTACACCGTTGTAGTATAAGGCCCACAACAATGCACAAGGCACCGACTTATTTTAGAACATAGGTAATCATTTTTAAAAGATAGAATAATTGTTCAGAAAGAGAAGAAAAGACAACCAGTATACATTTTTAGCATTAACACCACTTTTATTCCTTTACGTGTATAATCAAAATATAAGAAACAAAAAATATAAACAATCGTCATTGCTGTAATTAATTTCAACTCGAATACTTTTAGTTGCAAATAATTTAGGTAAACCTCACCAGAACGCACAATTTAGGACAAAGTTCGTCCTTATGACAAATAATAAATAATAATAGCTGCTGTATGAGAACAGCGTCCAACTAAGCTGTTGTCATTTGGGCAATAACAGCAATAACGGAGAATATAGTTGTAATCACGTGCCTTAATTTTACTTCACATTGAAATGGAATTTCAATATAATCACCATTCATAATATGAATGGTTATGTACTCGTAAAATCACTATCACTAAGTACAACTATGCAAAGTCTATCGTATTTACATTCACTATATCTCTGATGGTAATAATAATTACAACAATATAATCTGTTATTGCTGTTATTGCCCCAATGACAACTGCTGCTGTTCTCATATAGCAGCTATTATTATTTATTACTAGCAATTCCCGCGGCTCCGCCCGCGTTCTAATAATTATTAATTATCATATAGGGATTGGTGGTAGAAATTAATAAAAAATTAAAAACTTGGTCTAAAAATTAAAAACTTGGTCTCAAAATTAAGAAGGGTTCCGTTTTTTTCCTTTTGAGGTACAGAACCCTAAAAATCAAAAAGATCTGGAGGCCACCCATATCACCTAGGGGATTAAAACATAGTCTAAGACTTATCCTGAGACCTACCAAATATACACAGACAATTTCATTAAAATCGTCCAAGCGGTTTAGGAGGAGTTCGATAACAAACACTGTGACACTAGATATTTATATATTAGAAGAAGATTTGTCATAAGGACGAACTTTATCCAAAATTGTGCGTTCTGGTAAGCTCTACCAAAATTATTTGTTTATCAAAGTATTCGAGTTGAAATTAATTACAACAATGACGATTGCTTATATTTTTTGTTTCTTATATTTTGATTATACACGTAAAGGAATAAAAGTGGTGTTAATACTAAAAATGTATACTGGTTGTCTTTTCTTCTCTTTCTGAACAATTATTCTATCTTTTAAAAATGATTACCTATGTTCTAAAATAAGTTGGTACCTTGTGCATTGTTGTGTGCCTTATAATACAACGGTGTACTATAAGGCGTACATCACATTTAATTTTTTTTCGAAGTGTTACACCAACTTTTTTCGTACGTAATTTTTATGAGTAATAGTGCACATAAAGAAGCACAACATATATTATTTCTGTGATTGTAAGTCTCAGAAAACACAAAAATAAAAAATATTTTTTGTTTATTTTTTCATTTTTTTAGAAAAAAATGGCATTAAAAATTTATAAAAAATATATGATATAGTATGCAATGTAACCTAAAGCCTCGCATTAGTTTCACTTCTCTAACGTAATAAGTTTTTGAGATATATTACTTTGAAAAATAGTCATGCGAAAGGTTATTTTTTCCCATATCTCAGGTTCAAAACGGAATCTGGTCGCGATATGTACATCAATCGTATTTATAAATCAAGTAGATATTAAAACATAAGGTTCGATAAAGGTTCCCATTTGGGGGCAGATTCGTTATGCTTATCCGGCTAGACCCTTTAATAGACAGGTTAAGGATATGAGTGCGTCAGTATTTAGCTCGTCTTAGTAAAAAAATATCATGTCCCTAGGACATCTCCATTTCTTATAAAACAAGATGACAAAATGTGTAGTAATGTATGTATAAAGGTTTTTGTTTGTTTAGACTTGCTTATCTCTGGAACTACCTGCCCAATATGAAAATCCTTTTTTTACGTTAAAACCTAATTATTCTGGAAGGCCAAAGGCTAAAAAGTAGACCAATTATTATGTATCTATACTTAATATTATAAAGAGGAAAGATTTGTATTTTTGTATGTAACGAATAAACTCAAAAAGTACTCTACCGATTTTAATAAAATTTAATACACATGTAGTCTACAGCCTGAGAAAGGACATAGCCTACTTTTAAGGCGAAAAAAGGGCGGTAAAGGGTTGAAATAGGGGATGAAAGTTTGTATGGAAATTACATCACTTCTAGAGCTAGAAGCTTGAAATTCATTTTTTAGGCTTTTGATTATATATACGTTATTAAGACATTCAAAGTTTGTAAAAATTTTACGCTAAAGGGGGTACCTAGAGATGAACACGAGCGAAGAGAAGGTGAGTCGCTAGTATGTAATATAATACGGGTGAAGTTCCGCCGTAATTCTTGTATAATACATTATTATAGTCAAAAATCTCTCTGTTTCCAAATTAAAGTATAGAAATAAAATGTAAAGAAAGTTGTCCCATGAATTCCTTTTAATATTTTTTACAAACATGCATAAAATAAGCAAACAGCTCCTTTTTGGAATTAGAGTCTTAATATTCTCGCTTTTTATTATATTAAATAGTGCCCTAAGTATGAAAAGTTTTTACATTTTAATATTTCAGAAACAAAAGAGACCATTGTGCAGTCACGGTGGTTTTAAATATAACTTGTAGGATATTCGCAGTTTCTGTGAATGTTGAGAAAAGTTTTTGTAATACTAGGTAATTGTACTAAACGTTGTTTATGCTTGGGATTACGTCTCACCGACTTAAAAAAAAGATGTTATAGATCCCTTAATATGAAATTAAAATTAGCTTACAAAGTATATTATATTATGTTTAAATTTAAAATTTCTATTAATTTGGAAATATTATATACTATATGAATCGATAATTGGGATGATTGACCTTTTTGTTTGTCATAACTATTACATTATATGTAAGCAACTATACCACCACCACCAAAGTAAATATATATATATATATATATATATATATATATATATATATATATATATATATATATATATATATATATATATATATATATATATATATATATATATATATATATATATATATATATATATATATATATATATATATATATATATATATATATATATATATATATATATATACGATTATGATGAAATCTTGGCAATATGTTGTAGGAGATAGGAAGGCCTCTGACATGTATAGTTGCTATAACAATGTGATGGGCGTATGTTGAATAGGATAGTTTGAGACTTATTAGTCAGTTATTACTAATAGAAGCAGTAATTTTGGTGTATATGTTCAGATAACCTTAGTGGCATTTGCTTTCATATGAAAGTAATATTTCAGCTTTGAATCCCATAATATTTTCATATGCAATTGATTTCTAACATGACTATAACCTGTTTAACAGTGAAGAGAAACATCGTAAGGAAATTTACATGTCCGAGAGAACTTAGATAGTTTACGAAGTGGTCTATGACGACTGACCAAGGCGGCTTACGGGACCTCATTCGTGTTTCGTAATAACTAATTAGGTTTCTTAGACATGTAGGAATTCATATTTTATTTTCCTCTATAATATTAGCCAAGTGGTTATAATATCGCTGTACGTAAGTAAAATAAATTAAACCTTTTTTATAATTTTCTAATAACATAAAAGTAGCCTTAGTTACTCCTTATAATTCTCTCATTCGCTACCTGCGAGTGAAAGTCCCTTCAAAATCGGTCCAGCCGTTTCAGAGATTAGCCGGAACAGACAGACAGACAAAAAAATAAAAATTGATTTTCAAACATAGACACTTCAAATTTATTTATATTTTATTTATATGTACTGATGATTAGCTCATAAAATTCACAGATGTGTGAAAGCCGTTTAAACCCAACATACTTGGTTTTATGAAGTATACTCCTACAATTTGACCTAAATAGAACGACGGTTATATTTTATGATATAAAGTATAATTAATAATTTACTTTTTAACTTACGTTCATTTCAACAAACGCGTATTTAGAATTAAACAAAAATATGGCGAAAATTGCACATGTGTCATACAAATTTAAATGAAAATGTCTGTAGGATTATCTTCGTGAATGTATTTTATTTTTAGTTTCTAATTCTTAACAGTAATTATGATACTGACATGATATAAACTAAACCATCTGACGTTTGCGAAATGAGGTCGAAGTTGTTCAAATAGCTCCTTCTATGAACTTTTGCTGAACAGCGCGTTACATATTATGTACAAAAGTAACTGCCTTGCTGGGGTAGTGACTAGCATGTACGGTCGCACACTGGGGGTCCTGGATTCAACTCCTGAGTCGGGCCAAGTTTAATTGAGTTGATCTTTCTGTTTCGTAAACCTCAGTAACAGCCGGGAGTTGAAAGTTAGCGGTGTTCACTCCCGTGCCTCAGAGAGCACGTAAAGCCGTCGGTCCTGCGCCTTAACTCTCACTGGTCATGTCGAGCAGTCGTCCCACCGGAATATGAAAGTGATAAGGAATAGAGAGTGCAATTGTGTCTGCGCGGACACTTATGCACTATAATATCTCCCGCGCAGATGGCTAGTCTCAATGAGATTGGCCGCCGTGGCAATATTCGGTCGGGAGGACTGTCATCATGGAGCAGTGAAAAATTTATTCATAGAAATATTTATCATAGAAACTATTTTTTACATACAAATATAATTAGTGCACAAAAGGAATTTATGTAATATATTAGTTTTTGTCCACGGTTTCACTTCTGTGAGCGGGACATTGATCAAGAATAGGCAACAGCCTATGTTCCCAGTACGCAATCTACACCGTTGGAAAAGTTTATCAAAATCTATTCAGTGACTGAAGCGTAATAGATAGAGCTACTTTCACATTAATTATAGACCGACTTGGCTTTTAATAATGTTTTGTTTAAAATTATAAGTATAACTTGTGAAATGTTATGAGACGCGCTGTGACACCCTTTCACTGCACAGCAAGTCATTTTTAAAATAAAGCGGGATACACACACACACACATTAACTGGCATTATATATAATCTATCATTTGCGCAGTCACATTTTCTTACTGTATACCAATTGTTATAAAGATCGGTTCAACCGTTCTTGAGTTATAGCGGGACATACAGACAGACAGACAAAAATTTCAAACATGGTAAAACTGATGCCAATGAGTCATGAAACGAATATTTATGACGAAATTCGACAAAAAAATAAGTGAGTGTACAGACAGACTCTACAGATTTACATAGTAGTATAGATATAAAGTAATTTGGTCACTCTTGGTTCTATGATACTCGTAGTTGCCTAATATGAGTTCTTAAGCTGCTATTTTAAATATAAGTTTTATATTTAAATCTTTTTACTAATCATCCTTAGAGCTTTATGAAAAAATATTTTACACAATACCGTATAATATATTTGATCCATATTTACATGTTAACAGAAAAGCCTGCTCTAGTTAAATTCTTTGACAGTTTGATGAGTAACTTCTCTCGTGTCCTAATTAATGTTTTAATTACTTCTAACCTCACGCTGTAAAGGATTTTTAGTTTCACATTTTCGAAAACTCCTGCCATTTTCATAGTAGGCACTTTGTTTTATCTTATTACTTAACTTTAGTGAAAAGATTTCAAATTTTGTAACTGTAATTTAGTTCTGATTTACGTTTTTACGGGTTTATAGATAAATTATCAAAATTAAGAAAAATGACTTTTTTGATCCTTCTCAATTATCGCCATAAACTTGCTTCCACGGTCTTCTCTGTTATCGTGAAATACCAGGAGTAATCATGCAGCAAGGTCCACCATGGAGCACGATGTTCCTGCATGATCGCCGGACGCTAACTAACTCCGATTGACTTCCCTGCAAGTCGTCAGGGCGGTTGGCATGCTCTGCTTATCAAAGGCATCCTGATGTAGGTTGAGTGTATCGGGCCATGGTGGTGTGTGCGCCAGCGATCCTGCACCCAAGCGCACTGCGGCGAAGGGATTTACGGTTTCAGTAAATAGGATTCTCACAGTCCCTACCGGTTGACAGACCGGAAGAACCCCATGATAGATTTCTATTTCCGCCATCAAAAAACAAAATGATTGTAGTACTTAAGCTACACAAAAATCGCATGTAGAATACTTTAACGTTCATATTACATGTTACAAATTACAATGGTATGAAAGTTTCATTTGCATTTTAATAGTTCGACTATTTATATAGGTTCTTTATTTGTAACGAGTAATTCATTTAATAATAGCCAGTTAATTTAAAATATGTTACAGTTAAAAGTAAGTTTACAAAAGTACCTTCATGTTAAATATTCAAAGTATTACATCGGGATTCGAAAGATTGAAAATGTAATATCGCCTCGCGAAATTGTTCTCATTATGTTCCTTTATACAATGATATGCGCGTGCTCTTTGACCTGGATACATATTTTATAGTGAAAACATATATGAAACGTTGGCACGATATCGGTTTATAAAAACCAATATTATAGAGACAAAGCTGTTCCTTTTTGATGACTGTTTATTGCAATTGTAGTATCTACTTGAGTAAAAGCACGGCTTTGATTTATATTATAAAACAAAGTCCTCCGCCGCGTCTGTCTGTTTGTTCGCGATAAACTCAAAACTACTGCACTGATTTAAGATTTTCATGCTGTTCACCAATTGATAGAGTGGTTCTTTAGGAAGGTTTTAGTATGTAATTTGTCAAGTTTTTGTATACATTGGCTAAAATATAACTGGACAGATTTTGATAATATTTAGCGTGATGATAGCTGGTTATGCGAATCAGCACTATAGGATACTTTTCAAATGTGATACTTTTTATTAGCTCTCTTTCATCATCATTATAATCAGCTTGTTTTCGTCCATTGCTAGACGTAGGAATCTCTTGACTAATTGTTAAAGTGACTAATTGTTAAAGTGTACCTACCTATGATTATCTAATATATATGTGTAACTGCCTCTGTGGTGTAGTGGCTAGCATGTACGGTCACACACCGAGAGGTCCTGGGTTCGAGTCCCGGGTCGGGCCAAGTTTAGTTATTGAATCTTTCTGTTTCGTTAGCCTCAGTAACAGCCCGGAGTTGGGAAGTTGGTGGTGGTTCACCCCCGTGCCTCGGAGAGCACGTAAAGCCGTCGGTCCTGCGCCTTAGCTCTCACTGGTCGTGTCGAGTAGTCGTCCCACCGGAGTATGAGAGTGATAGGAATAGAGAGTGCACTTGTGTCTGCGCGTACACTTGTGCACTATAATATCTCCTGCGTACTTGGCCAGTCTCAATGAGATTGGCCGCCATGGCCGGAATCGGTCGGAGAACATTATTATTATATATGTAAAAGCTTATTTTATATTTGGTCCTAATTTCGTCAAAATATCTAGTTAATTTTATAATTAATAAAGTGTTTGTTGGGTTACGTGATCCTTCACTTCACTGTTTCAGTACAATATTAGATTTTAATAGAATACCGTTATGTCAGAGGAATGTTCAATTTTCGTACATTTTCTTTAATATTAACATAAAAGTATTCCATTAATTTAATAAATTATTCGTTTATTAACAATTCAAGCACAAAATAATTTTCTCAAAGTGAAATTGACAAACATCATAGAACTTTGAATTTCTAGCGCTGTTTGGAGTAAATATCTCAACAAGAATAGTAGAGTGATTTAAATTAAATTTCATTCGAATGATTGTGATTTAGTACTGTTTTAATGAGACGTCAACGAAAGGTCCGTTGAAATTTTAATTTGACAGGTACTAAACGAATCGACCAAGGTCCGAAAATTAGAATACCAAAAATAGAATTTTCTTATTCACAAATTACTTTATTAAATCAAATTATTATTAAATGTTCATGTTGTCTTTCATACTTCGTATTTTATTAAAATACAAACACTAGGCAGCTACTGGTCATTACGTTTCTTTAAAAACTGCAATTGATCGATTTTTTCGCCAGGTCTTCTCAGGAATAAGGCTTTTTTCCGACATGGCGGTAGTAAAAACGTATGTTATATCTTTATATATTATTTTTGAAAGAGAATACAAAAATTAAAATAGTGTGAAATATAATACTGAATAAGAAACCAGCGCCTTTTAAGTTGGTAGTTATATTATAAAGCCATCTGATACATAATATAATATGTGTTAAACAACATGGTAGGGGAGCCCACGATGCTAAATGGGGATTTACTCGAGCGTCGTAGAGACCTATTGGGATGCAAAGCTTAGATGATAAGAAGAAAAAAATGTTAAATAATATATACCTTTACATCGGTGGGGGAAGCGGCTATAGATTTTTAAATATGTAAAAAAAAACTGTTGCATGGACATCCTCGAGCGCGTCAGATATTGATAGCATCAATGCCCTACGTATTTTTAATAATGTACGTATGTTAATCTGATCGTTTGCATGATGCGGGTGGTTGTATTTAAGGGTTGAAAATGAAAAAAAAATTTTTTTTATCGAGCGCATCAGATTTTCTAAGGGAGTGTTAAGTGCACCAAAAAAAAGCTCTCATTCACTAATCTGACGACTTTGATGGGACGCAAACTCGCGGCCATTTTCATAATGTGCAAAAAAAATCGCCATTTTGAAATACTTAAGCGCGTCAGATTAAGATATATATGGTTCATCTTTATGTTCTAAACGTACTGTCTCATAATCTGACGATTATCTAGAGGGATTCGCCTGATCTGACAAAAAAAAATTAGAAAAAACGGTTCACCTTAAAGGCCATCCCTGAAACTTCCCGCTACTTCCATTCCTGGGCGCTTAAAATTGTACTTATGACATTTTTGAGCTCAAAATATAATTTATGTGATATTTTGAGCTCGCTGAGTTCAAAGAAATAATATTTCTATGCATTTGAGTTCTCCTGATAGAAGTTTCATAGAACACTATTTTTGGAATTTTCAAACCGCAATAACTTTTGAATGGATCAAGCAATTTGGCGGAATTCGACGCAGTTTTATCATCCTCATAAGTAATTTTGCATTTTTAATTGATCGAACCACAAACTTTTTCGGGTTTCTTTCGTTCACGATATCTCTCGAACGAATCAACTGATTTTGACAACCTTGGTGGCGATCGACGTGGTTTTTCAAGCTCAAAGGCGGATTAGTTTTTGAAGTTAATCGATAAAGCCGGTTAAAAGTTATTCCAAAAAAAACCAATTTCAAATAAAAAATTTTTCTTATTTCTCAAAATCTATCGGTCCGAATCGGTTCAAATTCACAGGAAATCTAATTTTGAGGGAAATCTTCAGAACGCCGTTTAGTAGATTCCGATCGGTTTAGTCGCTCAAAAGTTATAAGCGAGTCACACACACACACACACACACACACACACACACACACACACAAACACACATCATACAGACATAGTGACAACATCACGGGAGTAGTCAGGGAAGCTTCCTATGACCTTAAAACGTCAAGATCTGATGAAAACTCGATTTTCTCAAAACGGGGTAAAACCAATAACTTCCCGAATTGTTTTTGTTATTTCGGCTTGCGGAAATCGTCAGATTATATATTTTTCATTATTCTTGAATTATTTCCTTCAAAATAAAAAAAATTTAGCTACGCTCGAGAATGTCGAGATGACGTTATTTTTTTACAACTTTGTTGCCCTCCCCTTTTTTTACGTCACTCTCAAATTGTCAGATTAGTGGAATATACACTTCTTAGGATATAATTAACTCACCCTACCTTAATCTGACGCGCTCGAGAATTTCTGATGGTCATTTTTTTTTTACTAATCTGATCCTGTATCCTTCACGGGCGGCCTTATATATGGACCTCATGTTTTGTGGAGGTACTTAACCGGGTACAAGGTATCCCCCTGTATATTAATCTGCCGCGCTTCAGTAAATCCCAAAATCCCCGCTTGGGCTCCCCTACTAACACATAAGAAATTCAATTTGAAACCAATACCATCAATATTTGTATTAATTGGTACTTCAATATAATATAATAGAATGGACATGTAGTAAGTAGTATCTTATTTAAAATAATGAGTCAATTTTTATAAACATTTTAGTAATCTCTAATTTTATATTTTGTAATACTTTCTTAGATTTACGCGAATATTCGACATTATAAATGAAACTACCTTTTCGGATTTTGTCGCGGATTTATTTTGATTTTTAGTTCCCGACGTTTCGAATGCTTTACAGCAATCATGGTCACGGGAGAGATATTTTGTGTTAATGACAAGAACGTGCAGTCAAACATAGTAGGTATAAATTACATGTATATACACCTAAAATTTATTACATTATATAATACGACTAATATTGCATGCCATCTGCAGGGTTGAATTGATAGCCGGCTTTTTTATATTTTTCAATCACATAAATTTCATTAAAAACACTTTTACAAGTACTTTTGTAGTACAAAATTTACATTTAAATCAAATGTCACGCGTACATTCATGATTTAGTTTTCCTACGGTAATGGTATATATCAAATTAATTAACAGCAACAACGCTGAAAAACTTTAATTCCAGCATTCAATTAATTATTTTTAATAAATGTAAATGTTCGAACAGAACTAATTTATATTATAAATGATTTTCACCATTGAACCTCATACAAAAGCAGTTACGTGGAAGGCGACATCTTTATGAAGTAATTAAGGAAATTACCTGTTTCCGCTTAAAAGGATTAAGTAAAATTGACACTTGCAAAGTGTTTGTCTCTCCCGTATTGGCTCGTTGTTAAGTGAATTGTGGCAGACTTGCTCAGTCGGATGTACTTGTATTTAATTTTATTTATTTTCTAGGAAATGGACCGTTTTTTATTATAATATTTTCATTATATTATATTACTCATCGTCGCTTCGCTCGTCCTTAGATTTAGCGCGAGCGAAGCCGCGGGTTAAGCTAGTTAGAAAATAAATAAATTTCTGAAATAATAGTAGCTTAAGTTACTCCTTATAATAACAGCTATCTGCGAGTGAAAAGTCCTGTCAAAATCGGTCCAGTAGTTGCAGAGATTCGCCAGAACGAAATTTTTGATGAAAGTACCGTATATACTTTGTTATAGCTCTGTTTAATCTAAAGGCGGACTATACAGTATACACATTACACATTTCTTAATAACGACTTAATCTCACTTTGCTCTGGTATTTTTGTCTTCTCGTACCGATTTGCAAAAAACCTATATATGTGTTACATCAGTGTACGAAGCTATCATAAACATACATACAGTTTTGCATTAATTAGTACAGTAGTGTGATATTTTTGAAGTTGAATTTAGGGTGAGATTCCAGATTTTTCGAAGCTGGAAGAACCATGCTCTTATTTGTTCTTAGACTTTCTGCATAAAAAATAAACTGCTGTGTGTTAATTAATCTTATATATAATCTCGTGTCACAGTGTATGTTATTGAACTTCTCCGAAACGGCTTGACCGATTTTTATGATTTTTTGGTGTACATTTGGAAGGTCTGAGAATAGGTCGTAGGCTATTTTTTATTCCGCTATATGATGAGAGTGGCCCTCTTCGGTTTTTAAATTTTTTTATTTATATACTAACTCTAAATTTTCAACCGTCTACCAACAATGCCTATTTTTTAATAGTGATTAAAACGCGGGTGGAGCTGCGGGAATTGCTAGTAATCGAAAAATGTTGTAATATAAACTAATACTTAGTTAGTACAATAACTATACTATAGATCGACGACACAATGGTTAAAAGATAAATATAAGTAGATTGTGTTAATACAATTCAACCAAGATAAAGATGACAACCACTTTATAGGATGTTGGAAAATTGTTTCAAAGGTATTTTCTTTTATTCCAGAAAAACTGGTAGGAAGAGACTATCTGCCCTTTTCATTTCATTATAACGCGTATAAATTACTTTTATCGCCATTCTTTAAGAAGTTATAAAACGATTCTTTTAACTGAATATTTATGTTTTTGTTTATTTTTTTATTTTCCTTGTAGACCAGAATGTAGAATGCTTAGCAAAGTATTATCCTTACAATAAAATTCTAACTTAGTTGAATCTGTACATTGAATATTTTTTGGAAATTCTTATTGAAATAGTAATTATTATCGATACAGAGGCCGAATCTATAGTTTTTAGAATTTTTGTCCGTCTGTATGTCTGTCTGTGACCACGTCACGAGAAAACCACTGGACAGATTTTGATGTTTGGTACGAACTTAGATGGTTTTCCGGGTCTGAATATAGAATACTTTTTACTGCTGGTAAATATCTAATTTCTGAGAAATCTCAATTAACCGTTAAAAACTGGCTTTAAAACATCACACGGTATGTGAAATCTAATACCTCATTTACATTCAGCCCCTGCCACTGCCCCTCGCGCTGCCGGCGATAATTCCCTAAATACTGCTGCAGCAAGATCGAGAGGAGTGTGTGTTTACATAAGGTGATATCAGACGGTTCATTTCTTGTTCATTTTCACCTTTCATTCGGTACATTTCACTCGAAATGAAATGTCTGAACAAAAAATGAAACACGAGTGCCGAATGAATTCATTAGTGAACCGATCCAACAGTGTTGGATATTTTCATCTGGTATCTTTCACTCCACTCCGAATGATCGAGAAATGAACGGTCTGAACACTGAGAGTACGTTCATTCGGGTTCGGTCATTTTGTCTCGAGTCCTGTAGACGACTTGATTCGATGACACATTAAAATAAATGAAAAATGAATGTTCTTTTTTTTATCATTCCGTTTAAGCCGTGTGAACATGGAATGAAAGAAAAATGAAGCATTCGCCTAAGTGAATAATCATTCGAGTGAACCGTCTGATATCACCCATACTGCCCTACCACTCACTTCGCTTTCAAGTTTCGGCAATGGCAGATGTCGAAATAATTACAGCGGCCGCGCTGTCTCCTTTTGCGATACATAATTATGTTCGATATTTAAAAAGATCCAGGCGCTCGGCGAGTACTGAGCGTCGGATCAGAATGTAAACACGTACTGCCGCTCAAGCTGCCAGTCCTTTGACTTCCGCACAAAAAACCGCCATTTTGGGGAGCGCCGGGCAGCGCGAGTGGCAATGGCAGTGGCATGAGAAGTATCGCGTTTACACACTTGTCCTGCCCAATTCCCTGTCCACTTCCCTGCCCACTTCCCTGCTCACTACGGCTGAATGTAAATGCGGTATAAGAATTTAGTTACTTTAAAACTCGAGCAGAGCCGCGGGAAACGCTAGTAAGAAAAATAAATTAAGTTGCATATATTACTGTTAGTTCCTGTAAGGTAGAGATAGTCTTATTACAAGAGGTTCTGAAATAAGGTATGACATGTCATATTTCCTACTTAAATTTTACGTAAAACAATTCGATAAATAAACGTACCTATAAGACAAAAAATGGCAACACTCAAATGAGGTTTTCTAAAATATATTATAATTATATTATACGTATTTTATAATATAATCAACACGAGTATTAGTTTGCTCATGTATTAAGTTCCTAACTAATGACTGAATGTACTTAAAATAATAGAAATACCAATTGCTTATTAAATTATTTACGGTTATTTACATTTGGAAACAATATAAGCTCAAAGAGTTAGCTTTTTCTTATTTATGACTGTAATAAACTATAATTTATTGAAACTTACTTTTGATTTATACTAGTTATCTTACGAAACAAGGAAGTTTGAATAAATAAATAAATTGTAATAATTTATTTATTCAACAGGGAACTGTTCTTTTTCATTTCACTGTTTTCGTTTATTTTGCATACATTATTATTCTATTTTTTTATTGGGCATATATTATTTATGTTTAGGGTCCCGGCAGTGCCTCACCAAGTCGAGCAAAACAAGTCACAGACGTACCAGCCTTTTTTGGAAGCTAGGATAGCTGGAGGATATTTTCTACCTCTGTAACTTCGAGCCTGCCTCAAATTTCAGTTATTATATTTATTAAATAAATAAGGATATGTAATTGATACACTAAGTATAGAAGAATTTTTATTTCTATTAGTTTCTACTAAGTAGTTACACTACCTCTTTCACCGCTTATATATTCCACGTACTTTGACGAAGTAACATTATGAATTGCTAAGTTTTACGACGTGTAAAATAATAATTTTTATCTTTAGACGAGAAAATCCTGTCGCATGTAAGAATAACTTCTTTAAAAAATGAAGTCACTACCACACGATATAAGCATTATTATAACCTTACTTATGACGATTCTAGGTACCTTTGTTATTTTTTTAATGATGTACGTATCTATTTTAGGAAGTCTGTTTCAACAGATAGTGACAGATTTAGCATACACTCTTGTGGAAGCCAAAGTGTCATAGCATTTTCTTGTGCCGCATCGCATTATCATTATCATATTCAAATATATGACGAATAAAATGCTGATGCTGAAAAAAATGATGCTGAATATTTTGTGTCTTTAATCGGTATTGGGTAAATTTCAATTTGTAGAACAATACTCTACTAGATAGTATGTATTCCAGCTAATTTTATGTATTATGTGAAGACCTCAAGTCGTACAAATTTACTCCTGGTGGTATGCGTTAATGAATTACCCAACTTTAAAAAAAATGGGTACTTACATATTAACGCCACCGCAGCTATAAATATGGCGGCGATTTTTAAGTGCCGCCATTCTACATCTAAAATTAATTTTTGGCGCCGTTTTTAGTTTTGTTTTTTAATAAAGTGTTTGATTTTTAATAGTGCTTTATTTTATGATAGTTTTCGACTGTGGCACTCGTCGGCCGCTGCCGCGGCTAGTGCGATGTGGTCATATATCTAACCTAACCTAACCAACCTAGAAAGAAAGATTCTTAAAATTAACCTTATGAATCTATTATTATCTATATCTATTACCTAAAGAAAATAGTTATTTACGATTTAAGCACATTCACACAAATCTATAGAAAAACGAAAGTGCGGTGGCGTTAGTACGTAAGTACCAAAAAATGTTATGTCCCATGGACGCTTTTCCAAGTTAACTAAATTTCTTCGAAACATTAATACAAGTCGTGAATATTCATACGCATTTGTTGGTACTGTGAAAGCTTTCCAAATAGTATCCATTTGTTCTGACGTAATGACATCTTGTAAATTGGATTTTAGTGGCACTGTAATAGAATGCAAAACTAATAAACACAATTTATGTTATGTATGTTTTTTGTTTCATTTGGTGTTTATTTTGAAATTAAATTAATAGATTTCTCCTATTTAAATTAGATATAGAATTAAATTAATAATCAAGACATTTTGAGGGTTTTGGAGTCAACAAGAATCCCTTATAACTTCGTCATGTTCATCTTTTGTGTGCAGTTTAATTTAGCAACTCTTAGCACTAGATAACTGTAATACGGTATGGGTTTAGGTAAATATTAGCTAACAAAGTGGTTAAATAAAATCTAGAAAAAAAATGTTATTGCACTATATATAAAATCGAGATGTTTTATTTATACTGGTCTAATCCATGGTGTGGGTGTCGTTCGTCCTTCAAAAATAAATAGATAAATAATAAATACGAGGCTTGTGTTACGGATACCAGATGGTTGATATACTACATATATAATTTTTAAATACATACATATTATAAATGTGTCTCGAACCCGCGACCGCTGGCGCAGAAAGTAGGGTCGCTACCAACTGAGCCAAATTTGTCGTCAAAAAATTGCAGGTTTGTGATACTTTAATAAGGAAGTATTTTTATTTTTTTACACGCTTTTTCTTTCTAAATAGCTTGTAATTTTATTTCACATTAAAATGATTTTATTATCATATCCAGCTAATTGAAATTGTTTAAGCAATTAAAATATTTAAGGGTCTATTATACAATTTTAAATAACCGCAATTAGCAAACAAAAGCGTTGTTTCAACAAAATATACCTTTAGTGTAAAATGTTCTGAAAAGCAAGTTTATTAATCAAAATTTAATTTCTTCTTGTGGCATTGTTCTCAATTTGTTCCTTTATTCTATGAAATTCGAGTGCTCTATAACCTGGATACATATTTAAGTGTAAAATATTGATATGAAGCGTTGCCCTCAATAGTAGTTTATAAAAACCGATATAATAGATGTAAGCGTTGTAACATTTTCTCTATATATTTTTTCCATTCAGTATAATATTATGTTTTTCATTTATATGACTGAATATTAAAACGGCAGTGGTAGCACAGCGGTAACGCGCTCGCTTGGATAACCGAGTGATGCGGGTTCAAATCCGGGTCTCGCACCTCTGATATTTTTATGTGCGAATCATTTCTATCATGATTACCATTTGTCTTACGGTGAAGGAAAACATCGTGAGGAAACCTGCATGTCCGAAAAAAAAGGTTAAAAAGGGCCGAAGACATTTATATGAAAGAAGGCTGAAGATTTTCGTGGCTTAAATAATGACAATGGAAATTATTGGAAAATCTGATGATGATCAGATGATCAGATAATGCTCTGACTGAAATAGTTGTTATTATTATCGATATAGAGGCGGAATTTTATAATTTTAGTTTGTCTGTCTTTCTGTAACCGCATTACGAGAAAACCACTGGACAGACTTTGATTTTATTTTAGATACTAACGCACGTAGTGACCAACCCGAGTGAAGCTAGGGCGATTCGCTAGTATGTAAGTAATAATAAAAATGAAAAAAAATCTGTCGAACGGGATTATAAAGCGACACAAAAAGACTTGCCATTGTAGTACGCAATTTTAAATGTTTTCGCTGGACAACAGCTCAGCGCCACGTGATGTCTAACAAGTTATCTGATCTAGCTTCATTATGTTCATCAAGGATGGTCCTGACTCTCTTTATTTCCTTCTCAGTCTATGGCGTAACGATATAACGTCTTTGGTTTTTCTAATAGCGGGCTTGCTTCTTCTTTTTGATGGCGGCTTTTTTCCTAGGAATGCTCAAAACTGTGCTTTCATCCAAGTCTAGCTGTGTGATCTTGAAACGTACGAACCTACGATCTCCTAATTAATAAAAATTTCTTAAGAACAGCTGCAACAACAAGTACAATTTTTGTCATATATTAAATTATAAGACAGAATACAAAACTTAAAAGTTTGTATTACAATAATAACACAATTACATATAAATATTCATATTATTAAAGCATAAAATTTTATAAAACCATCGTATACTATGCGGTCTTGTATATTTGCTCTGAGGGACCATTAACGCTTTAACCAAACAATAAATAAGGAAAGTAATGAAAAAAATAATTAAATACTGTATTTTAGTGTTGAATCAAGCAGAAAAAATATACTTATATTTAAAAAAATATATAATATTTATCGAAAATATAAGCAGTTTTTATTACTAGTTTTAGATCGACCTTAAAAAAAATTATGACTCTAGTGGGTAAAATTTTCGAATGGCAAAATCTTCGCCAATTATAAGCGAATTTTTTAATCCCTTTTTCAAATGAATGAGATGTAAGGTTGGTCTCGTTAAAATAAAAAAATATACACTTATGGACGAAATCATTTCCTTCAAGATCTACTTTCTGAATACAATCACTCGTCTCGCTAAAACTTAAAAACGGATAAACCAATTACAAAAATTCTTTTTATTTTTATTTTGTGTAAGTAAAAATATAGGTAGGACCCAAAAAACTAGCTAGAAAATTGAAAGCTAACCGTTTAAATTATATAATTATGCTTAAGAAAACAATAATTGATGATTTTTAATTTACTTATTACTACAATATATATATTTCAAATTAGATTAATTTGTATTATATACAATTTGTAATTGGCTAATAAAAATTGTAGATTTTACAATTTACATTTGTTGTTCTTTTAAGCCTCTAAAGCCATCAAATAAGTTTTAAATTATTAATTTAAATATAATATAATATTATCATATTTAAAAATGTTGCAGTTTAAGGACGAAAGGAGGCAGGCCTTTATCATACAGTCGGATAGTAGACTCAATTAGTAAATTCAATACATATCGATTTGCTGTGCTAGCTTTTTAAATCGATTAAGTTCCTATAAGGAACTTATTGTGTAAAGTTCCCTAAAGCTAAGTTATCATAATATCGCAACTGGTGTCAAAGAAAATATAAAAGACGTTAGGAACAGTCACCCAATACACGAATTGGAGAACGGTTTGCTAAGTTGCAGAAAGATGAACTTTAGTGATTTTATGAATAAGCTTTGTTCGAAGAAAGAAAAAGCGAAGAGAAGCTAAAGCCACGGGTTTCGCTAGTTATATACCAAAACTTTACTCGAAAACCACTCTATCCATTGGTGAAAACAGCATGAAAATCTGTGTAGTAATTTTTAAGTTTATCGCGAACAGACAGACGCGGTGGAGGACTTTATTTTATAATATTCTGTGAAGTATTAAGGTTCTATTATTGTCATGATTGTGTAATCGGTATCAAGTGGGTTCACCTAAAGGTTGAATAAAAATAAACCTTTTTCTTGGCGGCATTACTGCTTGTAATCTTTTTTCTAGTAAGTAGCCTACAGAGGTATTGTTGGAATTCAAAAGAAACTGTGGCTCTACAAGATATAATAAAATAATTATTATATTTCTATATCCTTCAGAGTATATTATGGGCTTACTAAACCTCACGTCAAATTTGTTCTTGGAAAATCCTACATTAGATGACAGACCAGATGTAATTACATCATTTACGAGTACATATTACTTAAATAAAAAAAAAAATACTATATTTTTATATATTACAGAATATATATTATACACCTATATATAGATATGTACAGATATTTGATTTTAATGCTACTACAAGACTTTGCATACAAATGAAGTCGCTTTACTTACTTTGCTAGTTTTGTTCTCAGTAATGTTATGCTGATTTATTCATTAATATCCGTAAGCACCAGTATTCTATGCAAAACTATTTAGTTATATGTCTCGTAAATAAAAATTTTGAAGAAACAGGTCGATTAGAAAGAAACTTTTGTCAATCCATGTTTTTAAAGATTTATTATACTTTTTGTGTCAGTATTTTTAATGTTAAAATAAATTTAAAGAACATTTTTGTTCGTTACAATATTATGTATAGTTGTTTTTCTAATTGAGGCAGTAATCTGCTCGCAACTGGCACGCTTTGAAACCATTAATAAGACAATTGAGGTAGAACTATTAAACTGAACGTCACATTCTATAATTGAGAGCTTCATACAAAAATACCATCCAAATCAGCCAAATCTGTTAAGCATTGGGTTTTCAAGTGATGCTTCGTCAAACATCCGATAAAGAAGAAGACAGACCGACAAAATTTCTAAATACAAAAGAGTAAGTCAGCCTACATCTTAACACTGCTTTAGTGGGTGGAAGATTATTTCCTTTTATTACCATACAGGCTACTTGTTATCGACGTACCTGCTACGTGGGTGCAGCTGCAGGCAAAGACTTGTATTGATATAAAATTCTTTTTCCTTTTACTTGAATAGCAGGTGTTGACTGAATAGTATTTTTTGTAACAATCGAATTCAGTATTCCGTGACTGTATTCAAAGCGCGTCAGTGCTTAGGGCTTGAATGAAAATGAAGTCGCTTGACCCATTTTATCCGTATCGGTTACATAGCCGTTAGCTATCTGTACTGTACAATATTTCAATTATAATTATTTATTTGCAGTTTGTGCAAGTGGATATGTCCATGTTCTTTTGTAATAATATCTTCTTTATTCTTTCGGTTTTTATTTATATCTAATCAAAAGCCTTTAAAATAAGTTGCAAGGTTCTAGCTTTATAATGACGTCATTTCCATACAAGCTTTCATCACCTTTTTTTAGCCCGTTGGGAAAAGCATTGATGCATACCACCTGAACCTCCAGGTGGTTATGTGGGACTCACCAGCCAGACGGGCCGGTACTACCCACTAAAACCCAACGTCCTTCCCATCTCCGCCATAATGGGACGCCGCACGATCGCTCGCGCACACTACCACGGCGCAGCGCCCCGGCGTCAGGCCTGCCAGGGCAGATCAAAGTCTTCTCCAAAGTCCTCTCTGATAACAGCACCATAACAATAGCGCCCACCGAAGTGACAAGCCCCTCCCCCCCTTAACCGCCTGCAAAGGACAGGGATGCGACAACGCTGACACTCCCCATCCCCTGCAAAACTTTCATCCCTTATTTCAACCCCTTATAGCACTTTTTTCGCCTTGAAAAGCAGTATAAAGTGTATATACTCTAGACTATCTGTGTACCAAATTTCATTTAAATCCGTTTAGTAGTTTTTGCGTTAAAGCGCGACCGACAGACAAACAGACATACATACGGGCAGAGTTACTTTCGCATTTATAATATTAGTAAGGATAAGGTTCTCCATTAGGTACTAAATTTTGTACTTAGGTCTAGTTATATAATAAAAAGCATTTTTAAATTAACTTAGTCCTTGTCAAATGATGCGTGAATCTGATAACGAAAATTCTAAATTTTTTTGTAGCAAATATAAACAGTAGTAATAAGAAATATTTTTCTAATTAAGCACGATTACTTTTATGACAATACCATACCATAGTAAGAATATATATTCCTTTAATAACAAAAAAATGAATTTTCTATATATTTCGTGTTCGCAGAAAAGTTGAGTATTCCTCTGATGTTCTTAATATTGACATTGAGTTACAAGAATGGGTTCTTCAAAGCTTCTTGTAATTTTATTCAAACTTCTATTTTCTGTACCAGTCTATACATATATATTAAAAAAAATTAATGTGTCAAAAATGATATTGACGCTTATGGGGTTATTATATTAACACACAGTTCCATCTACTGCCACGGTAAGGTTACGAGTTCTGTATAATGGATACCAGATAGTTAGTACACTCACATGAAATACACACATATAAACCTTAAGTATATTACTTGAGGGCATTGGTAGCCCAGCGGTAACGCGTTGCTTGTATAACCGAGTGATGCGGGTTCAAATCCGGGTCTCGCACCGCTGATATTTTCATGTGCGAATCATTTCTATCATGATTACCACTTGTCTTACGGTGAAGGAAAACATCGTGAGGAAACCTGCATGTCTGAGAAAACCTAGCAAGTTGTCGTAAGACATGTGAAGTCCGCCAACACGCACTGGGCCAGCGCGGTGGACTATGGCCTGATCCCCCTCGTACTGTGCGGCGATTTTAATGTAGATATACTTCAAGTAACGCTTCTTAGTAATCGCCTTTTAAATTTGTTTAGAGCTTACGATTTATTTAATATTTTTTGCGAACCAACTCGTGTTACTAACTTTTCTTCCACATGTATAGATAATGTGTTTTATCAAGGAGAAGTGCTTGATAAATCTATCATTAAAAACTTGAGCTCAGATCACTTTGGTCAAAAATTTTCTATAAGTAATAATATTGTTAATATTAGACAAAAAATCAAATGTAGACCGGTCAATACAAATAAAATTATTTTTTTTAAACAGACAGTCACACAGCAATTACTTAATATGAACATGACCGTTGACAGTCCCAATTCTTACTACAATAAAGTATTCAATATACTCTTGGAGTCATTCAATAACGTATTTAAAGAACGTACTGTATTAAAAAACACTAAAATGAAGTGAAGCGACTGGGCGACAGTCGGCATATACAGAAGTAGAGATAAATTGTACGAATTATACAGTATGAAGCAATGGAATCAAGACCCAACGTTCCATAGCCGGGTAAGAACCTATTCTAAAATTTTTAAAAATGTTTGTCTCCAAGCTAAATCTATTCACATTAGAAATAAAATTTTGAATTCTGATAATAAAATTAAAGCCACTTGGGACGTAATTACTCGTATGGCTGGAAGATCAAAGCGCGCCAGCGAACCTATCCAACTTTTAATTGATAATGTTACAGTAGGTTCCGATGAAGATGTCGCGAATGCATTTGAGAGTTATTTTTCGAGAATCCCAGAAGTGGTCACATCTTCTCTAAGATCTTCCCCTATAGAGGCAGTCAAATTCTTGCGAAATCATACAACGCACTGTAATCACCAATTTAAATTTTTATATGTAGATGCACATCAAATAATTAAAATATTTAAAACTTTTAATGTAAAGAAAACTGGTGATTTGTGGGGCATGTCTGTTAAATTACTTAATACAATAATAACAAACATTGCACCTTATTTAGCTCTAATATTCAATAAATGTATAGACACTGGTATATTCCCTGATCTCATGAAAATTAGTAAAGTAATACCTCTTTTTAAAAATGGCGTTAAAAATGATCCTGGCAACTATAGACCTATTTCTATATTGCCTTGTATGAGTAAAATCTTTGAGAAACTTATGTTAAGTCAACTATTGAATCATTTTAACATAAATAATATTTTCCATAGTGAACAGTATGGGTTCACTAAAGGTAGGTCTACAGCTGATGCGGGGATAGCACTTCTTAGACATATTTATGACGCTTGGGAAAAATCACAGAATGCAATTGGTGTTTTCTGTGACTTATCTAAAGCTTTTGATTGTGTAGAGCATGAAACTCTTCTGCTTAAATTTGCTCATTACGGAGTTCGTGGTATTGCCCTTGATCTCATTGCATCGTATCTTAGTGGTAGGCTTCAGAAGGTCGCGGTAAATAATGTTAATTCCTTTGGATCTTTTCATTAAGATGGGTGTTCCACAGGGATCTATCTTGGGTCCATTTTTGTTCTTAGTTTATATTAATGATCTCCCATTTTATGCCGACAAGTTTTGTGATATTGTACTCTTTGCGGATGATACGTCCTTAATTTTTAAAGTTGATAGAAAGTCAAATAATTACGACGAAGTGAATAGTGCATTATCGCATATACTTCATTGGTTTAACATTAATAATCTGGCTTTAAATGCCAAGAAGACAAAATATATGCAGTTTTTATTACCTAATGTAAAAAGGCAAAATTTCAACTTGTATCTTAATAACGACATATTAAACACGGTAGATTCCACGGTTTTCTTGGGATTGACATTAGATTCGGGTTTGCAATGGGGTCCCCATCTCTCGTCTCTTGCGAGTAGACAAGCTCCGCTGTTTTCGCTGTCAGAAGAGTCAGGCAGCTGACAGACGTTGACACTGCCAGACTTGTTTACTTTAGCTACTTCCATAGCATTTTGTCGTATGGTATTTTGTTGTGGGGTAATGCAGCGGACATTAAATCCATATTTATAATTCAAAAAAGGGCCATTCGGGCCATTTATAACATTGGTGCTCGGGATACTCTCCGCGAACTTTTTAAAGAAATTGGTATACTTACGGTTGCTTCGCAATATATATATTGTAACATTATATTTGTGCGACAAAATATTAATTGCTACTCAAAACACAGCGACAAACACAGTATAAATACTAGAAATAAGGATAAACTTATAACACCCAGTATTCGCCTTCAAAAAGTAAATAGATCGTTTATGGGGCAAAGTGTACGCATGTATAATAAAATTCCACAGTCCATATTGAGCTTGCCTTTAAAACAATTTAAATCTAAAATTAAAAATACATTATTGAATAAAGCTTATTACACCATCACGGAATACTTAGAAGATGTAAATGTGTGGGATTAATGTCTTGTTGTGTCTCACGTAGGATAAATAGATAAATATTGTAATGCAATAAATATTGTAATCAAATATTTTTTTGAAAAGAGCAACTGCTGAGTTTCTCGCCGACTCTACTCGGCAGAACAGCATTCCGAGTCGGTGGTAGTTTACTCCCAAGTCCCAGACTTACAGACTGACACTTGATTTAAATTCGTATAATAATGTAAAAGTGACGATTCATAAGTGCTTGTAAAAGTCTATTTGAATAAAGTATATTTTGACTTTGACTTTGACTGAGGGAGGCCCGTGCTCAGCAGTGGGACGTTAAAAAGGGCTGATGATGATGATACGTATTATGTGCTGAAAACGAAAATGATGCCCCCGCATGGCTCAAACCGGCGACTGCTGGCCGGCAAAGTCTGTGCAGTGGTTTTCTTGTGATGCGGTCACAAACATACAGACAACTAGATAATAATGACGATTTCAATAAGATTTTCCAAATAATAATCAATGAATCTGTAGATTCGATTTAGAATTTTAATATATGTATAGATAATTTTTGCTTTAAATGTCATCTACTGTAAAATAAAAAGGCTATCCCAATTTACTCCTTGACAGCTTGTCGAACACGTACAACGTTAGGTAAGATTACTCTGGATCGCGCAAACCTCTTACGGAAAGCTACGGAGGATGAGATAATCATCATTTTCCGTCAGACAGCTAATAGCTTATTAATATCATAACAATTTTTTTTCCGTCCTTTTTAGGTGATTTCATGGTTATTGACAATATTTTTATAATGTAAAATAGAATTATTATAATGTTTTCTTACTTTTTTATGGGTTCCGATATTTTGGTAATTTTGGAAGCACCATCATGAGATAATTAATATTTTTTTAGTCTTCTAAATTTGTGCTTGACTACGTTCCACCTGATGGTAAGTGGTAACGCAGTCGTAGATGGTAAGTCGCACTAATTCAGTAGCCACCTACTCACTCTAGCCTTGAAGACACCCATATTGTAATCGGACGGAAACACTGACGCAGGCAGGCTGTTCCAATCCTTAGCCGCACGTATAGTAAATGACCTAGCGAAACGCTTCGTCCGGACGGCTGGAATGTCCACGACATAAGGATGGAGACCAGCAGTTCGTCGGGTCGTCCGATGATGGAAAAAGAAGATGGATGGTGGAATTAGGTCATGTAATTCCTGCGCACACACTCCGATATGCAACCTAACGAATACACAAAGGCTGGCAACCCTACGTCGGTGATCGAGGCTTTATATAATTTTTCTTTGTCTTATAATGTTCTCTGACCGATTCCGGCCATGGCGGCCAATCTCATTTAGACTAGCCAACTGCGCAGGAGATATTATAGTGCACAAGTGTACGCGAAAACACAAGTGCACTCTCTGTTCCTATCACTCTCATACTCCGGTGGGACGACTGCTCGACACAACCAGTGAGAGCTAAAGCGCAGGACTGACGGCTTTATGTGCTCTCCGAGGCACGGGGGTGACACACTGGCAACTTCTCAACTCGGGGCTGTTATCGAGGCTTACTAAACAGAAAGACTCAATAACTAAGCTTGGCCCGACCCGGGACACGAACCCAAGACCTCCCGGTGTGCGACCGTACATGCTAGCCACTACATCAACGAGGCAGTTAAAATATATAATACTTAAGTGCTCTTCACGGGCCATTATAAAATCGGACTACTGCTCACCAGGCTCGCTAAGTACGGACAGGCGAACTTCGCGTGTCTCTTTAAACTTTGTTAGGTTCTCTCAGACATATCTACATATTTCCTCACGATAATTTCCTTCACCATAATACCATATTATTAAGCTATAATTTAACCTCTAAGGCTTGTTAGAATTCGTTTTGATTCTGACTTAGTCTTCTCACATCTCACCTGTCTTATTAGTGGGATCTATCATCTGAGCTTAGGGTTCCGTAGTTAAAAGACAGAAATTTTTATGATTTCGTCACATTCACAAGAATATTCGTTCTTGTAAAGCTATAATTTGAAAGATAGATTTTCAAAATAAATTGCCAGAGGGCGGTGTAAAAATCATGAAAAATTAAAATAAAGCATATCGAATGGAGAAAAATTAAACGAACCTTTCTGTTTAAGTATGGGTACGGCATCCACATTTTAAATGACAAAAGTTCCAAAATATTTAAATGATACTTATAAGCGTAGATTTTAGAAGTCAAACATTTGAAAATTTAGATAAAAGTAAGTAAGTTCAGTTCAGAAGCTCGTGTTAGTTAAATATGTTGAGACATTAACTGGCATTAAAAATATGAAGTTACGTGCTTATCACACAAGAAATGTCTAGCTTAAAACTCGAACGCGCGACCACTGGCCAGCAAGTAGGGTTACTACTTACTGAGCCAAACATAGACTATTTCTTATAACTTATTTATTTGTTATATACAATTCTTGTCTAAAAATAAAGAAATACTAAAAAAATAACAAAGATAATAAAATAACAATATAAAGGAAGAAGACCGAAGGAAGACTACAATAGCATTGGCGTAGACATACGTAGTATGCGATAAGCGGATCCGAATGAACTTCGCTTGACCTGTTTTAGTATTGGCTTCATCGTTGTGGTTCGACGCGGCATTCGTTCTTTATCACATCTCCTTATTTTCTTTTCTTTTTATATTTGATTTTGTACGGAATCGCTTTTCGTGTAAAGAAAAACGATTTGGACCGTAACCCACTATAAGGTTGTGTTTCTCATTTATATGAGGATTTCTTTGATTACTTGACGGTACTTTTGATTCAGTTTACAGTGACCATACTTGCTGTGCTAGTGGTTGTGGGTTCAAGTCCATCGGGAGCATTCCTTTTTGTGATGAGAATAGCGCGGGGGTTGAACACCGCCAAATTCCTACTTCCGGACTGTAACTGAGGTTTACCAAACAGACAGACTCAAGACTCAAGTCTTATTTAACTAAACTTGGCCCGACCCGAGACTCGAACTTAGAACTTCTAGATGTGCGTGCTAATCATAAGTCAGCAAATGAATATAATTATATTAATACTTTAAATAATGAAACTTAATGCCAGCAGCATGACTCAAGTCCGCGACCGCAAGCACAACAAGTAGAGCCAGCAGTGTCATTACATACTGAGTCAAACGTGTAGTCCAATAAAAAAATCGATAATGATTGTAGTCCAATTTGAACCACTGGGTTAACATTAGTATGTATAATTTTATATATTGTTATTAGATAAGAAAATTTGTATTGATTTTAGTGTATAACTTTGTTACTTCATCACACTGGGTCCATCACACTGGACAAATTCGGATGAAAATGATTACAAATATAGAAAACTACCGACTCACCCTCGCTTACAATAAAATTTTTACAAACTTTGAATGTCTTACTTATTTATATATAATCCAAAGCCTTAAATTAAGTTTCAAGCTTATAGCTTTAAAAATGACGTATTTCCATACTAACTTTTATCCTCTATTTCAACCCTTTACAGCACTTTTTTCGCCTTAAAACGTAGCGTATGTCCTTTCTCAGGCTCTAGATTGTATGTGTACCAAATTTCATTAAAATCGGTCCAGTAGTTTTTGAGTTTATTCGTTACATACAAAAATACAAAAATACAAATCTTTCCTCTTTATAATATTAGTATAGAGTATATAGATGAATTAGAGAAATGTCACAAAAGTTACCTAGGCTTATATTGTACCTATATAAGATTAGAAATACAAAAAATAGAAGCAAAGCGGCACCCGAGTGAAGCAAGGGTAAGCCGCTAGTATAATCAAATTTTTAATAAAAAATATTTTATATAGATATAATAACATTTAATACCGTCAAAAATACTTCAATTTAATAGGACTTTCTCAATTACAGTGTACGTATCGTAATATCTTTAGCAACTGTGAAAAGACTTGAAATATATTTTTCTTAGTAAATAAGTTTTACCAAAGAATAATTAAAATAAATTTTAAGAGAAAAAAATCTCTTAAAGATGATACCTTATTACTTACACAGTTATTTTGAAGTCCTTTGTGCTTAAAAACTAATTACTATTAAGTCAATAACCACTGAACATAAAAATAAACTTTTTGATCAGACCAACTGATTGGAGTCTGACTTAGCTTAACTTGAGTTTTTATATTACCTTACCAAATTAAACATTTCTTTTAAATATAATTATACTTAATTTAGGTATATTATACAAGCGACTCCCCCTCGCTTCGCTAGGATTTGTGCCCTTGTTTAGTTACGGTTTTTATTTATTTTTGTAATTACTATGAATGACTCAGAGATGTGTTATTTTCATGCAATAAAAAAGATTTTATGTGTATAATATGTTGACCCGAATAACCAGCCATATCAAATCACACCAAAAATCATCAGAGTCTGTTTAGTGATTTTCTCGTGATGCGGCCACAGTTAGGCAGACAAAAATTGTACTAAAAGTACAAATGTAGTACCAAATAAGTGTCAGAAGTTTCTATTTTTTTTATTATTTATTTTGTTATGATTAAATTGTGTTAAAACGTATTCTTCGTTATACATTGAATATGAATTGTTTGATATGGGAAGGTACTAGCTCCTGAAACACAGGTTTCTAGTGCAGGAGTTAGGGGTGTATGAAATTGTACCAATGTAATTTGTTTTTAATGAAGTCCTTTTTTATTTTTATTATTTATGGTGCACATATTTTGTAAGGATAGATAATAATTAGATGATGTCTGAGAAAAGGCAAACAATCTTATTTCTAATAGCAAACTCAACTAGAAAAACTTTGGTGAGAGGTTGTTAAATATGGAAACCGAATGGTGCAATTATAACATATTATGAAATTATTTTAAAGAACTCTACTTATCGAGATTTTTGTTTCATGCTTTTTGACGACTCGTTTGGCTCAGTTGGTAGTGACTTTACTTTCTGCGCCAGCGGTCATATTTATATTATGTATGTATTTAAAATTTATATGTGCAGTATATCAACTATCTGGTATCCGTAACACAAGCACGAAACGTAGCTTACTATGCAACTAGATGGCGCTGTTGTAATAATGTCCCAACATATTTTTTTTATTTATTTACATTTACTTATACTTTGATACCCATATTTTTTAGTATGAGCCTTCAATATCTATCAACATCGTTTTAGAGATTAAGCTTATATAACTACATTTATTTATAACTACATATTATAATTCAAGTCCAGAATTTATGTTTATTCGAGCTAACCTTAAACTGCTGTATGGATTTTCATGCGGTTTTCATCAAATGAAACTAGGGAACAATTAGACTATTTTATGAATAAATGTATTAAAATAATAAGCTAGCCGAAAAAAACGTCCCTCTAAAAAACTTTCCTAATATTATCAATGCGAAGGACACATAGGGACGCACCCTAGAGAAACGAGGGCGGCTCACTAGTATAAAATAATTTTAGTTAATACCTCTAATTCCTTCAACCTTTCAGAGTTGTCTAACTTGCTTGTAGTTTGTACTTTGGTCGTAAGTTATGGTTTACAAAAGTTCAGTTGTATAATTCTAGCCATTTGAGCAAAAGTTCTAAGGTAATTTCTTATTTATAAAGAAAGTTTACAAACAATTCTCATTCCTGAGACAACATGGTTCTATGAAGTTAGAGAGAACATAAATAATAGAAATAAAATTAAATATAGCAATTGTTAACCATATATTTTTAGATCTTCTCAGTCTATAACTCTTTGTTTTAGTTGTAGTATTTTGGCTTTGTTGCAGCCCAGTGGTGGCGGGTTCAATTCGCGGGTCTCGCACTATCGTTACTTTCTAATGCGTGTCACTTTAAACATGATTGATTATTGCGAGTGTTACGAGGAATGCTTAGCACATTATGAAACCTGCATGAGCTTGATGATATAGTTTTATATTAATTTTTAGTGACTAAACTAATTATTTGCTGTAACACATGTTAACAATAAAATAGAATAACGAAAAAAATTGAAAAAGTAGGTTATAGGGTTCCGTATTTTAAAAGGGATATGGGAACCTTTAAAAGATCACTTCGTCGTCCTTTTCTTTGTCTAACTACCTGTCAGAATTCCGTTTCGCAAGTCAAGTTGGAATTAAGATCAAATACGGGCTTGCAATGTCTTAGATCTCTCAAAAAATCATACTTCAAAGTCAACGCAATCAAAAGATACGACCGCTTGTGCCGCATGTTTTGACACTTGCAAGGAATTAAAACTGAAATAGTAAATATTCCCCTTTTGACCTAGAATTATGAAATTTGGCAAGTAGCAATTAGTCTTCTAGCATTATTAAAGGTAAAAATTCGAAAACCGTTATTGCTTTTTACGATATTAAACTTAATTTAATGTTTCATGTTCCACTGAACAATAATAATTAGTTTTTAACTACAAAGCTTATAACACTTCACAATCATTTATAAGTAATTATTTGCGATTATCCTTTGAGTACAATTTATTTATTAAAATATAATCTAGGTAATTAAGTTATAATTAATTATAAATTTTATTAAAATGTTTGCTCATAATATGATTGGTTAATGAGATTGGTTGTGTGATAGATTTTGAAACCCTGCCATCGTGGTGTACGTATGTTATGTTGAGGACGGTCAATTAAGACAAGGTTCTGCTAACTTTTACAAATTTGAACTAAGAATCAAACCCACGATCAGCAGACGTATATGCTTGCTACTAGACCACCGAGCCCAAACAGTGTAGTAGTAGCGTATTTCTAAAACAAAACAAAGCTTGGTTAGGCATATTTACTACGGTATTCAGTAAACTTAACCCAAATTCTGCTTAATCATAAATATTGTAGACAAAGATGGAAACCCGTATAACAAATCAAATTAGAGCAACCAACAAAGGATCTTAATGAACTAATTGTAAGAATCGTCATAGAGAACAACTGATAAATGTTCCGCCAAGCTGTTCAGAATATACACCTTCACAGCCCGGTTTGCGGCAATCTATTAGTTTTGTGTAATTAAATTTGGAACTATTCAGCGTCCTTGTGGTGACAATAAAGTGGATTAAACATCTACGCAGTTGTTAGTCTCGATAATTTTATGGTTGTTGAAAATTCAATTTCAAATTTCTAAAACTAATGTTGAGTAGTGACTCTCTCTTGCTTTGCTCAGGCTCATTTTGACGTTATTTCGTTATGCGGGCACAGAAAGACAGGCAGACATACAATTGTTCTAAAACTATAGCCAAAAAATATTATATCTACTATTAATATCTACTAATTCATTATAGTAGTTTATATTCCTTTTAATATTTTTTAGACCATGGGCTCAACATCGCATTAAAGGAAGACCTGCGAGGGGTCGTTAAAAAGGGATACATTTTTATTGTTTTATTGTAAGGTTGCGTTGATATTCCATAATTATAAAGCAGTAGTAATTATAAGGAAAATATCATTTTCAAAACTATCCCTGACTACGAGTATTTAAGTGGTTTATGAAAATCAGTTCAAAAGTCCTATAACTCAACATGAGTTAGTTAGATCTTAGAGTATTTTTATTTCCTTACTCGCGGAAACGTTTTGCAAGACAATGTTTCCTTCCCCAAATCCTTACACACGAGTAAATATATCGTTAAATGTGATAACTTTTGATACCGTTAAAATAAACATATAATACATAAGTTGAATATAAGACAGTTATACGTTTGAATGCAATGAATTATAAGTTTTATATATATATATATATATATATATATATATATATATATATATATATATATATATATATATATATATATATATATATATATATACTAGCGGTGCCCGCGGCTTCGCTCGCGCTAAGAGTGAATAAAATAAAAATTTTTGCTTATATACTGTTACTTATAATGTACCAAGGACTGATTCCCCATTTAAAGTTCTGGCCCTCTTTTCTGAAAACTACTGTGTAGCATCCTGCCGTGCCGCCACTGCTGCGCTTTCTAAAACTTATTTCCTATTTTTAACCAATTTTGCTACTATGTGTATCATAATTTCTTTGTGTGTTTTTCGTTAATGATAAACTGATGTACGTGGTTCATTGTTATGGACTTATGGTAAAAATTACTGTTAAATATTTCTCCTACGCAAATTGTGCCACCCCCGTTAACCCCCATAGGGGTTGATTTTCAAAAAAACGCTTATTTATGTATCTCATAATTTGTATTGAAGAGCATTATTTCAGTTTCACGCAAAATATTTCAATAGAATTAAATTTCCCATACAAACTTAGCCACCCCCTTTAACCCCCAATGGGGGTGAATTTCGAAAAACCCTGAAATACGTGTTTCATCATTTGTACTAAAAAGCATTAATTCAAAGTTTCATGCAAAAATGTGCAATAAAAATATTTTTCTCATACAAACTTTGCCACCCCTTTTAACCCTTTTAGGGGTTGAATTTCCAAAAAATAATATGCCTATTTCCTTCTCATGAATGCAAACTATCTACATATCAAATTTCAGCAAAATCGGTTGGGTGGTTTAGGCGTGAAAAGGTAACAGACAGACAGACAGACAGACAGACAGACAGAGTTACTTTCGCATTTATAATATTAGTATGGATAAGAAGCTAATCTAACTTATTCTGAAATGATACTGAGAGTAGTTTATAGTACTCTTTTATAAAACTCTAATGGGTAGATTAGAAATTTAAGATATTTGGATACCATTTCGATTTTTTTTTTGTAAATTGTGAGTAGGCACTGTCTGTAACAAGTGTATTAACCTCTGAGATTTCAAACACCTTCCTTTCTCTCCCGTGACCATGATGGCTGTAAAGCATTCGAAACGTCGGGAACCAAAACACAAAATAAATCCGCGACAAAATCGGAAAATATAGTTTCATTTATAATATTCGCGTAATCGCGTCGAATATTCGCGTAAACCTTAGAAAGTATTTTGTAATTTATGCCAAAAGAGAACCTAGATAAAAAGAAAGTACCTGGATGACCGAGCCTTGCTCGGTATTTTTTTTTGATAAATTGTGTTTTTTTTAATTATTTTTAAGAACGAATTACATACTGATAAAATGATGAAATATGAATACTATTTTTCGATCTTAATTTTGAAATCGGATCTTAATCTATTACTTCCTTCCATACTATATGATTATCGATAAAGTTGATTATTGAAAACGCGAATAAAACAACATTTTCTGAAAATGAATCTTATTAATAATCCTTCCTTCCTTATCCTACTAATAGCTAGATCGATTTATCGCCCCCGAAATCCCCTGTATACAAAATTTTATGAAAATCGTTGGAGCCGTTTCCGAGATTCAGATTATATTGCTCGTTTAAAGATATAAGATATGCGTAAGTAAATGTCATTTAATTTAATTTTTCAAAGACGAAGAACTTAATCTGTTGAAGGTGTCATGATTATTAATCGCTATCGTCATTGATACAGTTGGGTTCATGTAACATTCTGTATTCTTGTCTTTCACTACCTTTTATTTATTTTAGTTTAATATACTACTGCAAATATTATGCAAGCTGCAAGTATATATGAGTACTGTTTTCAATATTCAAACTTAAACCGCTGAATATTATTATAAATTGTATTCATTCCTTTTTAACAATCCTCCCTTCAATACGAGGTGCATCAGCCCGTAGTCCACCGCGCTGGCCAAGTGCGGGTTGAAAAGCTTGTTAGGTTCTCTCAGACATGCAGGTTTCCTCACGATGTTTTCCTTTACCGTTAGACAAGTGGTAATCAATAATCATGTCAGAGGTGCGAGACCCGGATTTGAACACACTTCACTTGGTTTTTTGAGCGAGCGCGATACCACTGAGCTACCACTGCCTCATTATTATAAATTGCCCGCTGTATATTAATTTTAACATATTTTAAAATTTACTAAGGACATGTTTCATCTTAGGTATGAATGTCGATCACTTTTATTCTCCCATTTCCTTTAACATGCAAGCGGATCTGCGTGCAAAAGCTATTAAGCCGCTAGCTAATGCATAGTAAATTTGTTTTCTATTTATTTTTCCAATACAAAATTTCCTAGAACTTTTTAGGAGCAATGAAAATTAATCATTATCGACATCGAAAGAATTGGATTCGTATAGCATTCGGTATATAACATTATTTAGTAATAAGATTTCTATCACACATTGGTTCATAAAATTAGGTTCTATGGTAGAAAATGCTGTAATGATGACTCTATCATTGAAAAATCAAGTATTTAACCAATTCACAACTAGTATTGTATTCAGCCCTTTTTAACATCCCACTACCCACTCAGCAGTGGCCTCCCTTCAATACGAGGTATCCACCTCGTATAGGCAGGCCATAGTCTACCACGGTGGCCAAGTTCGGTTTGACGGATTTCACATGTCTTTTGAAAACTTGCTAGGTTCTCTCAAACATGCAGGTTTGCTCACGATGATTTGTTCACAGTAAGACAAGTGGTAATCATGTTATATTATGAAAATATCACAGGTGCAAGACTCGGATTTGAACCCTTATCACTCGGTTATCCAAGCGATCGTGCTACCACTGGGGTACTACAATAGTATTTTAAAAATGTATTACTTTGAAATATTCTATTATTTCCTATTTAAAACTAATAATGGATGTTTGTTACTCTTTCACGCAAATACTACTGAACCGATTACGATGAAATTTGGTATGTAGGTAGCTGAAGACCCAGAATAACATATAGGCTACTTTTTATCCCGGCGTTCCCGCGGGATTAACTCCTAATATTTAAAAAATTAACGCGGGCGAAGCCGCGGGTACTGCTAGTTTAAAATAAATATTTGATTATTTGAATAAACTTAGATCTTATAATATTTTTCTAAAGCCCACTTTTCAGAAAATGTTCTTTAAACTGTATTATTCCGTCCAAAACGAAGGTAATTCCCCTAGTGGCGAACACCTAAGATTTTCAAAATATGAAACAAACACTACACAAAAAAAAACATTATTTACATATGTGCATAATATGTACATTGTACCTATGTACCTTACACCTCTCATGTACCTTATGCAAAGGATTAAAAAAGAAGTAATCGGGAATAATCAAATCGATATTGTATACAATAATGATATATTCTACTGAATACGAGCTATAAAATGAAAGCTCGTGCATGCCCCTTATCACTCATACGGGTATGGCTAACCATAAAAAATACTTTGGAGATTTATATAGTAATATCGGTATTTATTAGCCTTTCCAGATTTATGTTTTCCTCGCAAAATGTTAACAGTTTTAGGAATTTCCAATAAAGTATAGATTACGTGAAGTAAATATAGGATCTATAGTAAAAGTTAAAGTAAAATAACGTAATAAGTCATTATTATCAATATAATAACTGCGGAAGTGTTTATTCTATTGCTTTTGTTTCACATAATAAAGGAGTAAGAGAAGTTATTTTTGTCGAAAGATATGTTTAACGTGTAAAAGTTTATGAAACGTGGCAAAGTAACTTTTTCTTCAGATATTTATATACGTTTTATAGACATTACTTAAATAAAACTCTTAATGCGTACAGTATGTTCTGAGATTTATAATAACATGTGAACGTATGTTCTCCAAAACAGCTGGAGCGGTTTTGACGAAATTTTCAGCCAACCCTTACATTAGATCAGCCCACATCCTGTAAAGTTTCGTAGCGATCGGAAGTTTGAAGTTCAAGTGAAGGTTCTGGCGAAGCTGCAAGTTTTAAATTAAAACCATTTTCTGATGAATTTATTCTTAGTCTTAATCTTATTTTGGATTTTACAAACAAAAACCAAATTTTACCGCTTTACATCAAACATCATCACGGATATTTTTGTTTTATTTCTTTCCAAATGTAAAACTTTTACAATTGGTGTCTAATCTTAAAAATAATACAATAATTTGAAGTAGCAGCGAAACACTCTTATTTTAAAAAAATAATTCTATGTATTTTAACTGCCCGATATATTTCATAAAGCATTTCCGATAAAAATAAATTGAATTATACAAAAATTTAGTATCAATTAATTTTAAAGATAATTAAAAACTGTTAAATCCAATAAACTATTTTGCAACTCTTAAAATAAATCATCAACCTAACCAATATGTAACTGAACTCGTTTTTGAAATGATCTATCAACTAGGAAACTTGGTTGAAACCCTTCAAAATAACAAGATAATTTGTCTATAACATACATTAAGTAAATAAATTAATTACTATTCTTGTAGCGAAATTATAAACCGATTTAAAATATATCTGTACGAGTTTCATTCACCGTAGCGTATCGGCGATCAGTCCGCCGCGCGCTGCTCTAACGTACGCACGTAGCTTAACCGGCTTTCCAAAGCTCATCGGCGCGTTGAAGCTTTATCAAAATCGATTAATCATATTTGAAATGTGACAGTTTGCGATGATCAGTCTTAATGGAGTCGGTACTTAGACGAGTGGGACCTGGAGGCGTGTTTATGCAGTGCTTCGTGATTTTGGTTGCCATGTCAACCATGGGTCGTGGGTTCGTTGAAACTGAGGAGTTTATCAGTGATTTGGATATGCCTAGTGAGTTTTAGTTGTAAACTATTATATTATGTAAACACTAGATTTTTATTTTCCATATTTCAAACATATTATTTTACGCTTATAGGTCCTATTATGGTTGTATAATTTATATGGTGTTTATATGTTATGGTGAGAGAAAATTGAATATTCATATGTAAGATGGGAAATTTCGCGAGGCATTATACGGTTCTGTAAGCAACGTATAATGATATGTTATAATGATATATTCCTTGTTCTATATACGTACTGTAACATACATAAAGCCTATAAAATAAGGCAATATCAGTATCTAATGCGTGAAGTATATTTTAAAGTAAATTAAAATATTTCAAGTCCAGTAAGCTTTGTACCTGAAAAGAATAACTTCTAATCAATTATTGTAGAGATAATTTACTAAACAACATAATTCCTCGTAAAATATTGTGTCGCTGCTATACTATGTTCAAATATTTTTCGTTGCTTGGATATGTTGATATTAATGAACATATAACAAGAAAAAAATCAAAAATATTATGTAAAGTTCCCTAAAAATTGATAAACGTGTTCGGAAACTCGATATCCTAACTCATAATATCCTAAAAGTGTGACGTACCGTTTGTTTTCAGCGCTCATTTCAGATAAGAATTTTCCCTTCTTACTGTTCTCTCTAAAAATAAAATCGAATTTTCCTTTACCTCTTATATTAAGAGCAGCTTCAAGCTTATCCTTACAGTATGCGTTACTTAGTAGAATTTTACATGCAAGAAGAAATTTTATTTATTTTACATAATTAACTAAATTAAATAACACTAAACCACAATCTAAGAATTTTGTGGTATCCTTTATTGAAAAATTATCACGCTTATAGATTTGTGCTTTAACACAGTAATTTAAAATCATATCTAGATATGTTATCTACAAAAAATATAATTTTATAACCATTATAAAAATTTACATTAACAATTTTATGTTCATTGGATAGAATGTTATGTACTACTAACGTCATCGGTTAGAAAACCAAGTTAACATCGCTGTAACATTATTACCCGATATAAAAACTACGTGAGTCCTCGCAAAGCTCAGATTTTTGCTAGAAATCTTACAATGTTGAGACAAGATAAAAACTATTTTTAGTAAATAAGTACAGTCATAACCTTCGAGAACAAAGGAAATAATTATTTGGGCAAATTTCAGTGTATGTTTCCACAATCAAATATATATTTATAATATTTATTTTATATATTAACAATGTACATTGTACATACCTATATGATTTAATATATAAGTTTCACTTTAGTTCTTTATAGTCGTATTGTCGCTGTACGTATTTAGTTTTAAAGTTGTTATTTTAATTTAATTGTAATAAAATCGTTATTAATAATAATCTATAATTATATTTATGACAAATAACGTGATTTAACTAGAAGAGTTGCATAAAAAGAAAATGCACATTATACAATATACATACATATATGTACTATATATACATAATATTATGTTCGTCAGACATTAGTCCGCCACGCTGGCCAATTGTAGATTTGACGGTGGACTTCACATGTTTTAACTTGCTAGGTTCTCTAGCAATTTTTGTCTCTATAATATTGTTTTCCTTCACCGAAAACAGGAGATAATTATGTTGTAAATGATATCGCACATGTAAATATTAAAATTTCGAGACGCGCGATTTGTGCGCGTTAGCACTGCCTTCGAATCGCTTCCTGCTATTAAACTTTCAAAATTTAGGAACCGCTGTAATATTCTAGTCAATCAAGACATGTACCATTTATTTATTAATCAAAATTCATAATATTTGAAATCAAATTAGTTAAGTTATTTATAGTTATAACTGAAAATCAGTCAGCTACGCACAATATAATCGACAATTCGTATATTTGTTACGTATTTTTTAAAAAGTTATTAAAGTATCAATTAAACAAAATTTAAAAATATATTCGTGTATATGACAAGCACTTTCACTCCAATTTTCGTTTATATTTAGTTGTCCAGTGCAACGCGATGTAGGAATGGGACGCTTGTGTCATGTTTATGGTTTCAATTTAGCTGGCTTTTAAACGTTATTGGATCAGTTTTAATGGTTACAGTGTAATAATAGAGGCAAATTTAAGCATACTTCTAATTTAATTTTAATATAATTTAAGTGACTTAGTATTTTATAATTAAATAGGTCTTCGTGTTTGTTTGTGTTAGGTGTCACCTATTCCTTTTTAATTTGAACCGGGTCAGAAATTAGAAGAAGAAGAAAGAAGTTAGGTCCACTATGCTAGTCAACCGTGAATTGGTGGTGTTTTTCGAAAACTTGCTAAGTTCTCTCAGATAAACAGGTTTCCTCACGATGTTCTCCTTTACGCTACAGTAATAATTATCGGTAAAGTAGGGACACTAACACACTGCACTATCTAGTTCGATGGAAAGGTACGAGCCTTGTATATTATTCATGCACATACATATTACACAGCATAAATATAAATAAAATATAAATAAATTGCCTCCAATGGGACTCGAACCAGCGATCGCTTTCACAGCCAGTATCTAGTTATATTTATAAAAAGTATGCATTAATATTATATATGAGTAGTGTATCAACTATCTAGTAGCCACTTAACACTAGTCTCGTAGCTTAGCATGGAACTAGATGCCGTGTGTTCCAACATATTAATTTATTTGCTTATACTTGAACCATCTGGTGGCTTATAATGAAAAATAATATGTCAACTTTTGTTCATATAAAACATCTGGCTCTGAAGAAATATTTTTCTCTACTGAGATTTCCAGGCTTAATTCTAAGAAAGGCAATGTAATATTGCTAAATTCTAAAAACTATAATGTGACCTGAGCGTTGGATTGTTTAAGAATATATTATGTAATTTACTTAGAACGGATTTTAATGAGACTTAATTCAAAGGATATTAATTTTCATCAAATTTTCATCATTTTTTAAAATCTTTTCTAAACTAATGAATACACGTCACGCAATAAATAGTGAAGTTCACATATTATAATAGTCGATTATTTAGGGAAACAAGTACCTAATCTTAGGTCAGTTAATTAGTCCATCATCTTTATCTTTTACCGTAGTTTTCTGTTATCTTTATCAACTTATCTTCTGTTTTTAGTAGCTATGCTGTTTACATATTATTATCTTTACGTATAATAAAATTATAACTCTAATATCTTTTAAAAAATCTTATTAAAATTGTCATTATTATCAGTACAGAAAACGAATCAATAGTTTTTTTGATTTTTGATTGTCTGTCTGTTCGTCGTTTCACGAGAAAACTGTTAATTATACTGAACAACTGATGGCATTTAGTATCATGATAGCTGGTTATCTATCCGGTTCCATATAAAGGTCTAGTTTTGTGTAAAGTATTTAGATACTTAATGAAAAACGTATACAAGAGTCGAATCCAAGCAGAGTGACTCACTGGTAAAGGCTATTCTCAGATATACAAAATACGAATGTTAAAGTGGACACGGGGTGATAGTAAAAATAAATAAACATATTTGTATGAAAATCACCGCCCAGAAATGCTAATACATAAGAGATAGAGAAGTACCGACTAGATTTAGATGCTGATAAATTAAAAGATTAACTGGCGTTGATTTTCACCTACGACAGAAGGAAAAACAAAGTCTTACTTTTACTCGTACTATAGACTACATAAAAGTATTGCTTTGTACATTTAAATTTTAGTACTGTGAAAGAAAATCTGTCTATCAGTTACAGTTTTATATCAAAATCTGAACTAATTCCTGTGTTTGGCAATGAGAGAAGATACTGATTAAATCAGATCATATGATGAGAATCAGATCATAAGTAATAATGTCATTCAGGCTGATTATGGCCACGGCGGCCAATCTCATCGAGACTAGCCTACGGCGCGGGAGATATTATAGTGCACGAGTGTACGCGCAAACACAAGTACACTCTCTTTTCCTTATCACTCTCATATTCCGGTGGGACGACTGCTCGACACGACCAGTGAGACCAGTTAAGGCTCTCCGAGGCACGGGGGTGAATCACGGCCAACTTCCCAACTCCGGGCTGGACTCGAACCCAGGACCTCCCGGCGTGCGACATGCTAGCCACTACACCAACGAGGCAGTAAACGTATCTGTAGCCCGGCTGACTATGTAAGTATAGGTATGGAAAATTACTAGGGATATATAGTGAAATAATAAACAGAATAATAAACCAGCTTTTAATGTTGAAAAAACATTAGTAACCAGAAAGCGTAGGTAGTAATAGGGTCATGACCTAGTTACAGAATCCTAAAATCTTCCTTCTCTTAAAATTCGTCTGTCGTTAGACTGTCGTCTAACTGTCATCCCAACTCATATCAGTTGTAATACTCTCTTATTTTTTTAAAGGACATTATTTATATTAGGTATTGCCATCTTTTCTAAAACTATTGTAATGATTTTGTTAATTTTTTTTTGATTATATCATTATATATTTGGTATTTAAATAAGTTTATTGAAGCTTCTCACATAGCTTAAAGCTTTCAGCCGAATATTTTTGAAAGTAAGTCGTTTTAGCTGACTTAATAATTTTATTGGCAGTAAATCATCCCTTGCGGAGAATATAAAGTATTCGGTAATTTATATTACGTTCGTTCTCTGTTTTATTTCGGTATTTTGTGAGACCTAATTTCACTAATAACTTAAAAAATAGTACTGTACTTCTAGGTAGTCTAATTTTTGTATTTTTATTTGCTGATATTAATTTTTGCATACCACAAATGCACATAAAACATTTATTAATTAAAGTAGGAATAGCACAATATAGATAGAACGTGGCCTTCTCTCTTCCAGTCGACTTTTGGGTTGCGAGAAAGAATAAAAAGAGATCAGGGAGGGTTGCAACACTAAGTTTTACAGAATATATTTACAGTCATACATATACATACATACATACATACATACATACATTACATACATACATACATACATACATACATACATACATACATACATACATACGTACATACATACATACATACATACATACATACATACATACATACATACATACATACATACATACATACATACATACATACATACATACATACATACTCGTATATACAAACAATTTTTTGTAATTAGTTGTTATGTTAATGTAGAACTCATGTAGGCTTAAAAAATTAAAACAACTTCAGTTATATTATTTGACTGTTAAATTTTCGATTCAATATTTCCTTAATTCTAATAATTATTATACAACAAAATAAATAAGCCTCCTTGTTGTTCTTGTAAAGTACTAAAATGTTATTTATTTTCAAATAACATTCTTTATGCTAAAAGGAGAAAGTCTGTATTAATATGAAAATTTCCTAACAAAACCAGATTACGATGCCAATCCACTCCACATAAAATAAGATACTTCAATAAATGTATTAAATAACATGTATATTCGATTTAAATATGCTTATGAGTAAATGTTACGACAGTATTACACATCGACATCTTGCTCCGTAGTAAGGCTACGAGGTTTGTGTTACGGATACCAGATAGTTGATATACACATATATAACTTTTAAATACATACATATTATAAATATAAGCACCCATGACTGGAATACAAACATTTCTTCGTAACAAATGAATACCCCCAGCGGGACTCGAACCCGCGACCGCTGGTACAGCAAGTAGAGTCACTACAAACTGGGCCAAACGTGTCGTCAAATCAAAACAACATTAATTATTTGTCTCGCAATCGAAATGCTCTTTCCTTTCATTCTTTAACTCTAGTAACAATGTGACACGAACGATAAGAGATAAGGCGCAATATCAGCTATCGTGTAATCCAAAGCTTATAGATGTAATACTGCTAAATCTCTAACTCCAGATTGTATTCCGTTAGTTGGACTTTCATGACAGAAGCACATAATTACTATATAGGAACTATCTAGACTCGAATCTAGGACCTTTGGATATACCGCTGTATGCTATAGATGTAATATAAAAAGTAAGCTTGATAGAAATACCAAATAAGCCTTTCCTAGAACAATTTTATTTGTTACGTAATGCTGATAATTGTTCATTTGAAGATTTTCGCTTGTCTTAATACTTAATGATCAAATTTAATTTGTTTACGTTATATATTTGTAAAGCAAAGTACGAGAATTTATTGAATTCTATGAAATATATGAAAATCTTAATACTTTATTATCCTTACACGATTTAATTCCCCCATCCCCCTTCCATCATCGGACGACCCGACGAACGGCTGGTCTCCATCCTTACCTCGTGGACATTCCACCCGTCCGGACGAAGCGTTTCGCTTCGTCATTTATTATACGTGCAGCAAAGGATTGGAACAATCTGCCTGCGTCTGTGTTTCCGTCCGGTTACAATATGGGTGTCTTCAAGGCAAGAGTGAATAGGTGGCTACTGAATTAGTGCGACTTACCATCTACGACTACGTTACCACTTACCATCAGGTGGAACGTAGTCAAGCACTAATTCAGAATGAAATAAAAAAAAAAATCCTTATTTTTACGTATAGAAGGTAATAATATGCCTAGTATTTGTGTAATTTTTCTGACTAAATTGAAAGTGCTGCAAGGTTTTTAAAATATTGATATTATTCAGTATAATATTCAACTTTAGGCGTAATTAGTTCTTCTTAAAGATCAAATAGCGAGCTTTTATGATAAAAATAGCTATATCAATTACTTTGGTACCTACTTAAGTAAAAATTCTTAGAATCATTCATCAATTTCAGTGGTTTTGCGCCAGATAATTTATTTTACTACTGATGAAATGAAGCCGCGGGTTCCAACTTAACAAATTATATACTAATAAAAACCTCGAAAACCACTTTATCCATTGTTAAAAACAACGTGATAATCGGTGCAGAAGCTTTTGAGTTTATCGCGAACAGACAGACAGACAGACGCGGCGGAGGACTTTGTCTTATATTATGTAGTGATTTAAAAGTTAATCTTATCTTTAAACTATGCCAAAAAATTGTAATGGAAGGCGGCAGGGTACGTGGCCAGACCGTTGTCCCCTGTGGTCTGGCCGTCAGACGAACAGAGAAATATAAGGGTGATACGGTGAAGAGGACCAAATGGGAAACGCTGAATAACTATAACATTAGGATCAAACATTCTTGCTGTACAAATATACTTTGAATTACTTATTTTGTTACTTTTATAAAAAATAAAAGGCTTTTTAATTTAAAAACATTTCACATTCGATGATAATATAGTAATTTTCAATAATATTACATTTTTTACGTTCTTGTGAATAAAGAATTGTAATATAAAACAGGTATTGGGTGCGCGTTCGCTTGCTGTTCCTAGAAAATGGTCAATTTTATAAGAGTATTGCTTAGGTTGTTCTCTAAGGCTGTAAATAGAACGGTATCTTTATACGTGTAGTAAAACTAAATACAATTTGAAACCAATGGTACTGCAGTTATACATGTAAAAAATGTGTTTTGTATGTTTTTACTTTCTCACCTTAAAACGGCTAGAACCATTTAGACCATAATACTTGAATAAATAATAAAAAAAAATAAGAATAAAAAAATATATATAAAAAATAAAAATAAATAACCTTTTTATTCCTTGGGAAATGCATTATCGCATACCACCTGTAGAAAACAGGTGTTTATGTGAAGCTCACCGGCCAGAAATCAGCCAGTACTATCCACTAAAACCCAAGCACCCATCATCCGTTTTAACGGGACATCGCAGGTTCGCAGCCGCATTCAACCACGACGCCCCGACGGTCTGACAGGTCTGCCGAAGCAGACCACACAGCCGCGAGGGTTGCTCCAGAGTCCACTCTGCTATCCAGAGAAGTACTAGGAGCAACCCGCATGACACACCACCCACTAAAGTGAGCCCGCCCGTTTCTTGGCTTCAAGGGGGATTTTGGAAAAATATTAAACATTAATTTAAATTTTACTTGCATTTTAATTCAATAATAACAACGCGAATTGAATTTGCTAAACAATACTCTACTTTTGTAGTAAATTGTTTTCTTTAGACGTCAGTCTCAAATATATTTCTGATATTGTTGTAAGCTTTTCCTTACGACAAAGAGCTTTAGTAACTTGAATAACTTTATTTGATCTTTTCAAAGTTTACAAACTACTTTGACATTTAAAACGAAAAAATGTAGAACAAAAACGGGATGTCTTTTATAATTTAAAATTTTTAAGATATGACTCCGTGTTTTTTTAAATTATTAATATTATTTTATATTTAGGACAGTGTTAGTCTAGACTTTGTCTGTCTGATTGTCAATTACTGCATTACGAGAAAATCATTGCATAGAATATGTTCGAAAGTTGATACGAACTTTTTACTTGGGAAAATATCTAATTTCTTAGAAATCTACTCGTATACTAGCCGTTAAAACGTATCTAGGGACAAACCCGAGCGAAGCAAGGGCAAGTCGCTAGTCTATATCTACATATAAATAAAATTGAAGTGGCTGTTTTAAATTTCAAATTAACAGCTTTTCATTAAATGCATATGAATGTATATACGGTACTTACATCATAATATCAATTTTTAAAATTTTTTGTCTGTCTGTTTGTTCCGGGTAGTATCTGAAACGGCTGGACTAATTTTGACGGGACTTTAATTCGCAGATAGCATATGTCATAGGGAGTAACTTAGGCTAATTTTATTTTATTAGAAAGTTATAAAAACCGTTCAATTTATTTTAACTTACGCCCAGTTATAAATATTAAAACATAAGCTTACTATACTGTAGATTTTTATTACAAATCTCAAACTTACTGAAGGCTTCAGTTTATTCATAACATAACACATAATTTATTATATTATTTTGTTTTATAGCTTTAATTACATGCTCTTTGCTCTCATGCCCCGACAGCTACCTAAACATTTAATAGCAGAAATAATGAGTGTCTAGGGAAAACAAATGAAACGTAAGATAAAAAGGATAAAAATCTACTTCACATTCAACTTGGACGTATTTAATGAAATGTAAACAAAACAAGCTCTACAGTTTAGTCTTTGTGAACTCTAAAGGATTTTAAACTTTATATGCAATTTTATTATTTACATTGAATATATTATTTTATTTTATTCTAAATTAGTTGTTTTTAATTGTAAGGAAAATCAGTTATTTTTCTTACCTCTCACCCACTCATCCTCGCTTTGCTTGGGTCCGTCCCTAGATTTAACGTGAATGAAGCCGCGGTTTCGGCTTGTTAAAATAAATAAAATGTCTTATATAAACGTAGCCTAAGTTACTCCTTATAACATTAGCTATCTGCAAGTGATAATCACCGTTTCAGAGATTAGCTGGAATAAACAGCCAGACGGACAAAATTTTTAAATTTTTTTTTTTGTTAGTACTGTATATACTTTCATATGAATTTAGTGAAAAGCTGTTAATTTAAAATTAAAAAAAGACACTTCAATTTTATGTATAGACTAGCACTTACTCTTCCCTATAGGTTTCTATAGATTATATAGATGAGATTTCCCGCAGGAATAGTTTCCGATGTATTAAATTTCATCAAAATCTGTTTCTTAATTTTCTCGTGATACGTTTCCAGATAGACAGAAATTCTAAAAGCTATAGATTCAGCCTCTGCATCAATAACAATTTCCAAAATTTAATATCCGAGATTTTCCAAAATTATTTAATTTACTACATACGGTTTCATATTTACATAATATGTAGTTACGTAGTTACGCGTTCGACTTAGCATTTTATTATATTTGCAATTATAGTGATACAAATTTAGTTGAACCATTTTGTTTTAAAATTTGTGTTGTGAGACAGAAAGACGCCAATTCTTAAAAGTTACTAGGCAATTTTTACCCATTTTTCTTCGTACTCAACAAATCAAAGTATAATGACCGTTATGCAGAAACACTATTTCAGTGTGTTTTGTCTATTTAGGAGGTGCGATGAGAATTATAAGGGAATAGAATAATGCAACGAGCTCGCGCGTTAGCCTTTAGTTACCTGAGAGTAGTGTTAGTGTAATGAATTCGTTTCAAAAGAAAGTAAGGTAAAAAAGATTTTTCAAATGCAGCTTCTACAATATTTTAATTTATTAGCACTTTAACTGGCTGGATAAAAATTGAATGGAACACGATACGTTTGGCTGAGTTTGTAGTTATCCTACTTCCTGCGTCAGTGGTCGCGCGTTCGAGTCCTGCTGGGGGTGCTTATATTTATAATATTAATGTATTTAAAGTTATATATGTGTAGTATATCAACTATCTGGTATCTGTAACACAAGCCTCGTAGCTTACAAATCAAATCAAATTGGAAAAGGCTGTAATTAAATAACAAATATTTAATAGACATACTTTTGTAATAATCATAAATGAAAATAAACTATATATTTAACCATGTAATCAAAAAGTTAAATAATTTATCCTTCCTACGGAAAACTGGAGATCTAAGACAACCACGGTACGTTATGGTATCCATTGCTAACATATTAACAAATTAAAATACTAATGGTATCGCCGACTTTTATATTTGTTTATATCAGATGCTTTTTATTATTTTGATCGTGATCGAGCTTTAACGAGAAGCTTTGCGAAATTTATTATAAAAAGCTAATTTGAATGTCACACAATGTTATCTTTGTACGTACATGTTATCTTTATTTAATACTCGATCAAAAAAGAGATGGATGAAGTTCAATTACTTCATATAAGTTTATTAATTCTACTTCAAACAAAGTCCCAATATGAAACTTAAAAAAACATTGAATGTATTAACTCCCTATACGGATTTATTTTTATGTTCGAATTAAAGTATACATTTAATTTTTATTACTCAAGAGCTTCCAAGTTTAAAATGTTATTTAAAATGCTTAAATATATTTTCATTTGAGTGCCGTTGAGTTCCTAGACTTCATTAATGTACCTATGAATATGATAAAACGTTAAAAATAGAAAAGATCTAAAGTTTTTTATTAGAAGTTTAAAAAGGCATTGCCATACACAAAAGCACATGAAGCTGTTCAGATTTTTTAATCACTGACCTACTTGAAGCATGGAATATTGTATGGCGATTTTTCTATCAGGAAATTAGGGTTGTTTTGGTACTTTTCAATTATCTAGATAAATAAATTATAAGCCCTTTTATATGTTATTGATCATATGAATCAAGATAACATATAAATCATTATATAAAGCACTTCTGTGCGTGTGTATGTATGATGTTTTTAATTACTGGAATTTCTCGTGTTGTTTGTTCTTTTACAAAATTTAACATTCTGCGATATCTTCATAGTAGCTGGAATTACAATTTAATATCCCGAGTGAAATATGTTTCATTTTAATAACAGTAGCTGAATATTAAATGAAATAGAATTTTTAATGAATGGAGCGTAGCGTTGTTCATAACACGAGTACGAGCAGAAACTCGTGATTTTTTTCTATGTGAAGTAAAAAAGGTGTTGTCACCTGTACCTAATGTAATAAAACTAAAAAAAATTGCACATTGTTTTTTTCCTAAAATAACTAAACTATAGATTCACTTCAGGATGAAGTTAAAGGCTTACGCACGCACTCATAGTTACTTAATGAACCATTAAATCGTTCTTTAGTATGGATATTCTTGACTTAATGTTTCATTAAATGGCTATGAGTGCAGCGGTTAATGATCTATAATAATAATATGTTTGCTTGAGAAATCAAGTAAAGCGGGTTCTGATGAGATCTTGAACTTAGAAATATTTTTTACGTATTATTTTCACTTGGAAAATATTGTGTGAAAACTTAAGCACGGAGCTTTCAAAAATATATCGTAGCGTCCTAGAGGCGTAAGGAGAGGTATGGCTTGTGGCGTATCATATTCCGCGCGCGCGTTTAATCCCGTTTATACTGATTTTTGAAGCACGGCTATTGGATTTTGATTATTGGTCTGCAACTTAATCCCTAATATTGAGCAGGCTGGTGTCCGTCAGTGATACTAATTTTTATTTAATTAATTAATTTCATCATTTCTACATCGGACTCCTACAATTTAAATACAAAATGTTGTAGTGCGAATGATACACGTATACGTATGAGTGAATCCTGCATGCTGTTATGGCTAAGCGGATTTGGGTGAAATGTAGGACAGGGAAATGAAATAAAAGACAGGGCAATTCGCTAGTCTATGGCTATGACGTAAAGGAAAAAAAGCCCTCAAAAAGCCAGTCTACGAAGTGTAAATTTTGTGCCAAATAAAATGCGTTCAGTAATTTGGCCCTGAGTATATTAATATGGTTATAAAAAGTACAAGAAATCCTTATTTTTACGAGTTCCAGGGCAAACACATATTTGTTTTATAGATTATAATTTAAATACAATTGATTACAAATTATAAAAAAAGTTTCCCTGTCGCATCTGTCGAACGTGACAAACTCAAAAACTACTAAACGGCTTTTTACACAATTTCGCCAATATAATATAGAGTGATGCATGGAAAGATTTACCTGTGTTAAATTCCTTTAATTCGGTTTTGTGTACATTGGCTGAAAGCAGAGGAGATTGTTGGAGACAACTGACTGAATTTAATAGCGTGCGCTGCGTAAGTTAATAGAATTAGGTAGGATCATATAGAGTACAATATATTATGGAATTATCCCAAACTGAGAACGCACCCGAGCGAAGCGACGGTAAGCCGCCACATAATAGTATAATTTCAAGGTTTATTTTTGCGACAAGTATACCTATTAATACTTATGTTTTTATAAATTTTGTTATCTATAATTTAATAAGAACTCGAATTTTCTTAAAGAACAATCATAATTATTCATACTTCTAAGAATTTTCAAGTTGTTTTATTTTGAAATTCAAATTTTGAGTGAAAATGGCCACGCTCGTGCTTTAGTATCGAGTTTGCGGCAAGTCTGGAATACGATATCGATTTATACATCTATTATGTAAAAATGCCTCGGTGGTATAGTGGCTAGCATGTATGATCATACATCGAGAGGTCCTGGGTTTGAGTCCCGGGTCGGGCCAAGTCTAATTAATTGAGTCTATCTGATTAGTAAGTCTCAGTAACAGCCCGGAGTTAGAAATTTGGCGGTGTGTCACCCCCGTGTCTCGAAGAGCACGCAAAACCGTCGGTCCTGTGCCTTAGCCCTCACTGGTCGTGTCGAGCAGTCGTCCCACCGGAGTATGAGAGTGATAGGAACAGAGAGTGCATTTGTGTCTGCGCGTACACTCGTGAACTATAATATCTAATATTTCCTGCGTAGTTGGCTAGTCTCAATGAGATTGGCTACCATGGCCAAAATCGGTCGGAGAACATTATAATATTGTTTTAACTTGTAATAATAAAACGTCAAATTGAAATTATACATACGAGTACCTATGTATAATTGCCCCTAAAGATAATTAGTGAACCTCGCTTCTCTCAGTTTATAACGGCTGGAAATTTTTACTATGTAAACAGTTTTATACAACCAAAGCCAACTTTATCAAAATTGTTATAGCTTTAAATATTTTAGTTAAATATTAATCAATGGATGTTAATTTTAATTTGATTTTCAATATGAATATCAATCACAAAACGTTTGTACTTCAAAAACAAGCAATCACTTCCTCTTCTTAATTTTTATGAAGAACAGGTTTGGAGGTCGTTTTTTAAGTAATTGCTTTATGATTTACTTTTATACCAAGTAAAGGTTCTTCGAATTCAATTAAGTAGCAAAATGTTTGTTCATAAACTCAATTTCTTTTTTTGATACAAGCTAATTAAATACTTTTCAATGATATACCTATAATAATAATTATAATTTTCTTAAAAGACAATAATAATTATAATTTTCTTAAAAGACATCGGTAGCCTAGTGGTAACGCGTTCGCTTGGATAACCGAGTGATGTAGGTTCGAATTCGGGTCTCGCACCTCTGATATATGTGCCAATCTTTTCTATCATGATTACCATTTGTCTCATGAAGGAATACTTATCGAGGAAACCTGCATATCTGAAAGAACCTAGCAAGATTTCGAAAGACATGTATAATCCGCCACCTCGCACTTGGCTAGCGCGGTGGACTATCGCCTGATCCCTCTTGTATTGAAGGGAGGCCCGTGCCCAGCAGAGGGACGTTAAAAAAGGGCTGAATTACAATTATATTTTTTTATTTAAATTGTACGCATTTTTTCTTTTTCTATCTTAAATGCCATAAACGGACTATGAACCTAGCCTATCTTTGTAAATGAAATAACTAATTTATTGTCCTTTGATCCGCTATCGCTAATTATATTTTGTCATAAGTTGTTTTATGATCTAGACGCTTTGACGCTGTAAAAAATAATTAGTATTTTTTGATAAAATTTAAGTTAAATGTTCAAGTTTCATTGACTTGGAAATATTGTGACGACTTGGAGCCATGTCAAAGCAAAACGGGATACTGTTTTCGTCACGTCCATCTGAAAGTTGGTCCCTCTGTATATCATTTAACTTAGGTATTGTTAGCATTATTATACTAAAATTATAAAAATATATTAATGTGTTCGGAAATTTACACGCGCGTTGTGTGTTTTTTTAGTCCTGTGGTAAGCTACGAGGATTGTCTTACGGTTACCAGATAGTTGATACACTACACGTATTATATAACTTTAAATACATATCTATACTATTTATAAAGCTGAAGAGTTTGTTTGTTTGTTTGGTTGAACGCGCTAATCTCTGGAACTACTGTTTCGATTTGAAAAATTCTTTTTGTGTTGGATAGTCCGTTTATCGTGGAAGGCTACATTACATCCCGCTACGATCAATAGGAGCTGAGCAACAATGAAAAATGTTGCTAAAACGGGAGAAAAATATTCCTTTTGAGAGCTTCCGTTGCGTGCGCTGCGTAAACGGTTAAAGTTATGCAAAAATCATATATGACGGAATTGTTTCTCTTTAAAAGTTCTAAAAAAAATTATATTTTATAATTCCGCGATAGCATATGTCTATCTTTTAAGGTTGACTCGCTGTAACCTTTTTTATGGTAATCAAAATTTGTTTAAGAAAATGCATTATTTGCGAAGGGGTTTTAATAAACATGATATTAATCCTTTAAATAAGTTATTCATCACAAGTATTTAATTTTGAACAAAATTGCTCTTGGCATCATTTGATTTCAATGAATATCTTACAAGATATCATAGTTTTAACATAACTCCGCAACAAAATAATAATCACCACGTGCAAGACAGGGCGAACAGGCGAAAGGGTTTGATTTTCAGTCTTTAGAACGCGAGCGAAGCCGCGGGAAAGGCTAGTATATTATTAATATAAACACGCATGTATGGAGTACAAACATTCGTACTTATGTAAATAACACAGATATAGCAAAACTGAATTGTAATTAATATTATTTTAACTGCCTCGATGGTCTAGTGGCTAGCATGTATGGCTACACATCTGTAGACCCTGGATTCAGATACTGGGTATGGTTAAGTTGTAGTACCGAGTTTTTCTTCTAAGAAATTACTTAACAAAAAATAACCAAGTTTAACATATTTAGTGGTCCCATTGTGTAAGGAATTCTATACAATATCACATCAAAATTACTCTTCATTTTTGACCCCAATTAAATTTTAAAATTTAAAAATATAGATCATCGTTTTTATATTTCGATACGATATTTACTGATTTACTTAATACTATTTTGTATTCCTAATTCAATGCTTGTAACATATACCTTCACATTATATCCTTATTATGTATAAAGCCATGACAAAGCTCTCCTTTCTGCTATTCAACATTTTCCTTTCATATCTTTTAAGGTTTCACCACACGGTGACAAATGCGTCGTCCCTTTAAAAGCTTTTTCATATTACAATATGAATGTTAGTACAACAGTCAACACATCTAGGATTTTTTAATAATTAAACAATACTCGTATTTACTCGTATGTATTCATTTAATAAAATTTTACTGAATTGGAACTGCGAAATAAAAATTTAAAAAATATCACGTAATATCTTCATTATTATTCATTTTTTTAATGAAATTTGTTAAAATGATAGCTATTTTTACGCAGGAATATATTTCAGATGCTTATAATAAACTACTACTTCTTTCTTCTACTACTTCTTTCTTCTGTCTTTTACTAGACAATATTAACGATCAGACTTCAATTTTTATTATACCGATGCTTATAATAAAAATTGTAGTCTGATCGTTAATATTGTCTAGGCTTTTCCCGCCTTGCCGCTATTTAATTAATTATTCGAAAACCTTTATAAGGTATCGTATGAAGAGAATAATGACGATGAAACGAAAGATACATAGTAACATACAAAAATACAGTTTGTATAACATATTTTATATTTGTATCAGATCTGACTCAGTTATTGTTTACTTAAGAGCAGTTAAGAAATATCGTCTTAGATGGCCAAAAGAGAAACATTCATATTTTGACCCACATTTTCAGCGTTCGTTCTTTAAATTTTTAACAATTATCATCATTTTTCAGGAAATTCATACAAAACTTTTATGAATTACACATCGAAGCCTTCTTCAGGACTACTTACTTACTCTAACTACTTGTAAAAACGGTATGAATATCCGTTAGTTTTTGAGTTTATTACATTCAAACACACAGACAGACTGTTATTGACGGACTGTTTTATTTCATAATATGTAGTGATAGTCTATATCCGCTATTTAGAACTTAAATTTTTTAAGCTATTAATGTGTAGGTTTATGTATTGTATTATTATAGTAGGTGGGATAATAAAAAATAAATATGGTGGGACATAATTACAACAGCGCCATCTAGTTCCGTGGTAAGCTACGAGGCTTGTGTTACGGATACCAGATAGTTGATATACTATACATATTATATAAATTTTAAATACATAAATATTATAAATATAAACACCCATGACTGGAGTACAAACATTCGTGCTCAACAAATGAATGTCCCCAGCGGGACTCGAACCCGCGACCGCTGGCGCAGATAGTAGGGTCACTACCAACTGAGCCAAACGTGTTGTCATAGTATATGTTTTGTATGTTTTAAATATATATTCTTTTTTAAGCTAATGTTCTTATATTATTATTCCTTCCTGCACCTTCTTTCTGTCCCGCTACGTACTATCTCCCACGTACGAGTACATGGGTTGACTGGAAGAGATCTCTTATAGAGATAAGTCCACCTTTGTCCACGTCACTCTCAATGTATGTTTTTCAATGTAACTGTATTGAGCAATAATGAATATATTATATTTTATTTAGTATGAAAAATCGATATACCAATATTCATATTATAATAACACAGCATATACGGCAGTATGGTAGACAAATTAATATGGTAAGCCGCTTTTCTTTTGAAACTTTGTTCAGAAATTATCTAAATTATCACAACCCGTATGCTGTGTACGAGTTGAGGTTTAGAATCTATACGGGCTTCCGTATATCGTTTTGTTTGTTTACGTTATATGTGTGTATACTCGACCTCTTTAGCACACTTTCTGTTACTTTTGAAGTTGTTTTAATTTTATTTCGGGTGAAATCAATAAGAAGTGCATTATCATGTAGACTATAAATATAATAGAATGGTAATTTAGTTGAATCTATACTGAAATGAATTTGAACCTCCTCCTTTTTGGAAGTCGGTTGGAAAATCATTACTATCGATACAGAGTCAATGTTAATATATAATAATCTTAATATATAATAATCTTAATATATAATAAAATTTATATTAACTACCACTCTCTCACAGAAGACCGGCGTGAAGTGGCAGCTATGCTGTCGCGTTTCGTCCGGTAAGTGAGAGTCCGGGAGGCCCACTCCCCATCCCTACTCCCGTCCTTCTCCCTCCTCCCTCCCTCCCTTTCCTGAAAGGCCGGCAACGCATCTGCAAGCACTGTGGTGTTGCAGATGTCCATGGGCGGAGGTGATTACTTCCCAACAGGTGAGCCTCCTGCCCGTTTGCCCCCTTTGTCCCATAAAAAAAAATCTGTCCGTCTGTGACCACATCACGCAAACCATTGATTAGATTTTGATGAAAATTTGTATGATAATAGGTTTTTTCTGGGACAATATATAAAGTACTTTTATAACCGGAAAACTATCTCATCTCCGAGAAACGTACATTTAACATTCGTAGGGACAAAATCAGAGCGGAGAGGGAGTCGCTAGTTTAAAAATAAAACTAATCCTGAATCATGGTTACACGGCTTTGAAATTAAAAAAAATATATTAAGAACATTGCGTGTATCATGAAAAAGAAACATTAACGTAGTTTTATCGAAAACTATTAAGAGAAACATAAGTAAACTTTGCTAGCTATTGCTGTTAACAAAATATAAATTGAATATATTGTACTTTTATGTTGCTAATTTAGATTATTAAAAATAATAACTGTTACATTAACATAAGACATTATTTAGATTTTTAATGGTATAATAAATAAATTAATCTTAATTAAAATTTTATTATACGTTAACGTATGAGGAATAAGAAAATATAACCGAACTAGTGATTCACCCACATTCCGCTCGGCTTCCTTTTATAGGTCTCTAGTACTGCGTTTCAACGGTTTCTATAGATTGATCAGAGATTAGATATTTTCATGCAGTAAAAAGTATCCTATAAGTTATCTCTCTAATGCACCCAGCAGGACTCGAACCTGCGATCGCTGACGTAGAAAGTAGGGCTACTGCAAACTGAGTTTAAAGTATCGTCAAATTTAAGTTAAATCTTGTTTTATTTTTATATAAAATATATATTTTAACTTCATAATAATTTAATAAAATTATGATAATATTTTTTTTATTACGCACAGTTTGTATACCTTAATACATTTTTTAATAGATACCTACAACAAAACTCAACAAGTACAAACTGGCATAAAATATATCAGGAACGAGTGAGATTGAATTTTAAAATTTCAGGGAAATGGCACTCGGAATGAATTTCAAAGACTATGAAAAATTTTTCATAATGCTACAGTCATTTATATTCTGTTGGTTTAAAATTACTTACTTTTATATTATGGTTAAGAAATCTTAGTATACCTTATAAGTAAATAATATATTACATTTTTTTTAATATTTCATGTGTGACTCTACATATCACTTTTTTTTCTAACTTTTACTCAAGGCTACTTTAAGACTCTGGAAAATACAAAGGACAATTTTTTATCTAGGAAGGATGTAAACATATCTAGAGACGAACCGAACCGTAGAGAATTGAGGATAAGTCGCTGGTAATAATGCTATGTGCTTAGTAAAATCTATGAAGATTATTTGCGAAGGAATATGTTCCAATTTTGATGGTAACTAATAAATAAAACTAACAAAATATATTGTTAGATACTTTTGTGCAATTTTTGTATTCATTTAAAATCGTTGTATCAATTTTTTTCGTATATGCTATTTGTAAGAACGTCTAAGAGCTAGCAACGTTTTCGAGAGAGAACTTCAGTAAGGCCAGTTTTTAGATATGGTATTTATCCCACTCCATATTATTATATATTTTGAAAAAAAATATATTCAAAATGCTAATAGCTTAAGGAACAATAAAAATGTTTGGCAATAATAGATTCATGTTGCAAAAAGTTCAATTAACATAATAAAAACAAAAGAAACCTTCTTAAAATTCTTTGCAAAATTGATATTTTACCTTGGATAGGATACGATACGCACTAATGAACGCAACCACTACCGCTAGCCCGGTCTTACTAAAATTCTTGTTTTCTCGACGTTGCTAGCTCTCGTACCATATATTATAGTAACTTTTGAGATACTTCAAAACTTATCATTTCCTATTTCCAAACGACTGGAACCAAGTAGGTACCTCAGTAAATCCTCAAAAAAATTGAAAAAGATATTAAAGTTAAAATAATTTAAACGGTTTTTATAATTTTATAGTATTATTAGTAGATATCGGCGAGTGAAAGTTCCATCAAAATCGGTTCAGTCTTTTAAGAGATTACCTGGAACGAACAGATAGACAAACATTTAAAAAAAAAGATTTTTTAAGTAAGTACCGTATGTACTTTCATATGCATTCAGTGAAAAGCTGTTAATTGTAAATTAAAAAGCGACACTTCCATTTTATTTAAATGTACTGAAGTCAAATATTCTTGTAGATATATAACAGTATTATAAATGTCTATAACTTGATAAAGAACTGTAATCTCGTTAGCACGTAGCTGTCCGGAGTCCGAAGTTTTGGGCTCTCTCGGACATATTTACGACTCTGGTCTACAACTTATATCATCGCCACAGCTACGTCGCTGTTGTTTAGCTAGTAAAAGTCGTTTTCTCATACGTTATACGAATACTTTAACATTTGGATTTAAATCTAAGTATAATAATGTATAAACAAAGTCGGATTAGTCTCACCATTTATAAATCTAAAATTGCTGAACCAATTCTTATGATGTTTGATTTTTTATATTTGTCTCTATAATAAATAGCAGAATAACTTTTAAAAATATAGATATGAAGTAGAAAAATGTGTTTCAGGAGTAAGTACGGTATATAAAATGATTTTATATTTGATTGTTTGATTGTAACTGGTTGGGTTTGAAGCCATTAAGTGCACTAAAAGTTTGCCCATTTCGAGGGGCGGTGCCAGGGGCACCGTACTTCTCTGATAACACAGTAATGGTTCAATCCCATGGTTTTTGTGGTCTGCTTTGGTAGACTGGCGGGTGTCATGGCTAAGTGCGTAACTGATCTTGTGACGCCCCATTAAGACGGGGGTTTAGTGGATACTAAAGGCTTTAAGACCTACATAACCATCTGTATGTATGCAGATGGTATGCCTTCAAGCATTTCTTAACGTTAAAAAGAGGAGGTTGCCTTCACCGTACATTCTGCTATTACAGTACCAACTGTAATGCTGCATCCCATGTGTGCCTCTTGACTTCACGCCTAACTTGATGGCTAATCGCTAAAAATTGCTCTCCCCGACCAAATTATAAAATTTCCTAGACAAAGCTAGAGTGGATCGCTGGACTTTGCTTCCTAGTAATTACTGTAATAAATTAAACGCATAAAGTAGTTCGAGCCGTCTCATTGTGCCTTCAACAATTAAATAGTAACTTCGTCGACTACACTTTGTTACAAAGACCCAGTTGGCCGCAATCTAGTTATTTTATAATGGTTTGATGCAGTAGCTGGTTCAAGATTCCAAATCCTAGGTACTTGTTCTTCTTGGAATTTTCTTCTTGAATATGTTTTACTAGATTTTGCCTTCCCTAATTTTAGTAGCAGTTTATTCTTGTATAAAAGCACCGCTCCTAAAGCTTCAAAGCTTAGTCTTATAAATTTTATCATATTATTATTATAAACACGTTTATAAGAGGTAGGAATCTATTTATAATTTTACTTCATAATTAATAATATTATTTAAATTTCGTTAGTTCGTCTCGAGAAAAAGGTTTCAATCAAACTCATGACGTCAGTAAAAAAATGTAATAATTATTTATTAATTTATGCTGAATGAAATATTTTTAATCTGAATTAATAAAAGCTCAGACAAAGCTTTAACCTTTCAGTAAAATACCTTTTTATTTAATTATTTTTGATCATTACTAAGTAGATCTCCCACAAGGTGGACCGACGACCTGGTCAAAGTCGTGGGAGCCCACTGGATGCGGATGGCGCAAGACCGCTTGTTGTGGAAAACTTTGGGAGAGGTCTATGTCCAGCAGTGGACGTATTTGGGCTGAAACGAAAGTAGATGTTACTGACATCTTTTAGTGTTATCAATAACGAGTGCGTATCGGGCCACGTGTAATGGAGGATTCCGTAGTTACATCTAATTATAAAAACTAATAAGGAGCCTTTTAGGGTTTTTACACTATAAAAATTTAACGTTACGTGTAAAGGAGCTATTTTCGAAAATATCATTTTACTAATTGGTCGGTGCAACTAATAATACCACTAAGTATACTAATGCCAAATTTAACACAGCTTTCTAGTACTTAGAGTCTTTGAGCTGTGGATAAACATACAGCATAGCAAAACTATGAAATTCCTTGTTGAACCCTAAAAAAGAGAAACAGTTTTCTATGTATAGATAAGTAAATACAAAACATTTAAATATTATTATTCATTTAAAATGATTATGATCGAATTTGGACAACTAGGCGAAAACTAGAATTATTAAATACGATTGTAAAATATTGGTGCTAAAACTAAATTACTGCCTTATCTCCAATACTACAAATGACAATGTAGATAGCTCGGGCAGATCGAACGATGCCATTTCAAATCCATATCGTAAAGGTTCTCTGAGATACATACATATTTAGATGAACCAATTCTAGCTAAATTATTCGAAACATAATATTGCTTTGGTACAGGTTAGTCTTAAATATTAATATATTACGTCTTTTTTAAGGTATATTAAATATTATAAATGAAACTACCTTTTCGGATTTTGTCGCGGATTTATTTTGATTTTTAGCTCTCGACGGTCAAAATAAATCCGCGACAAAATCCGAAAAGGTAGTTTCATTTATAATGTCGAATGTTCGCGTAAATCGAAGACAGTAGTATATTAAATACTTATTATTATGAAGCAAAGATAGTGTTTGGTTCTTTGTTTATACGCGATATAAGAAAGAAAGAGTCGTATTTGATCCTTTTTATTTTGTCTTACATATTATAATATGGTAATTGCTAAAGTAATCTATAACCCCGAATACGAAATTAAAAATATTAAAAATCTATTTGTCTCCTATATTTTTACTATATAATATGAATTACTTTTAAAAATGTATAACAGTTTATTCTGAAGAGCTTAAAGAATAACATGATGATCGTATGTAACTGAAAACACAGCTTTTCGAAGCATCTTTCGAATCTGATAAATCAAATATCGTCGGCTATGAGCTCTGGACTAAATACTAAAGTAAATACTATAATACTAAAACTTAAAATTAATTTTCTTTAAATACGTAGTTTAAATACGTTGTGAAATATAATGCAATTGTAAGAGGATCAGTTTTAAATGAAACATTTTGTATATCGAAAATTTGTATAAAAACCAATCCATATGTAAATAAAGCACGATGGATTTAGAAAGGTTTTTCCAGTACATAAGTACAGTCACGAGCATATATTATTGCAAAAACGAATATTATAATTATTGCAAAAAAAAAATAAGATGCCACGTTGGTTTTGATTTTTGACACGACTAGTTGCATATTTTTGTATTTTTAATAAATAACAAAGAGAGGTCAACAACAATTTTACAATACACGATTTCTTCGCATGAAGAGGTAAATTATACCTCAAGTATAATAATGTCCACTCATTTAGAGTGGAATAATTAAATCATAATTAGTTAATCGTTACGGCGAAATGTGCTCAGAATGAGCTTCACCCGAAAATAAAGGAATTTAACAATGTACATCACCCTGATTTTGCAATAGCTAAATACATTTATATTTTTTAGTTATAAATGCTTTTTAGAAACTTATATTTTAAGGTCGATGAGATTTTTTTAAACCTTCATTTAATAAAATATTTATTTAAAATACACAAATTTTGATAATATTATCAATAAAAAAAGCAAAGCAAGATGCAGTAATTTTCTATTAAATACAAAAACTTAAAAGAAACGAAAACCTTTACATTTAATCTTCTGTAGTCTGTACAATATATTTTCTTAGTACAAAACAGATTTAGAGATACGCAGTAAGTTTACTCAGCGGACCAACTATTAAGCTCATAAAACAAACTTTTAAGGTCCAAGAGCTTTGGTTCACATTTGGTTTCTAAACGTCGAGTGACGAATAACCAAAAGATAAGCTTATCTTATAGAATTAGAAGGGGTGAGTGTTCCGCCTCTGGGGAAATTATCTTACCATCTCCGTCACGAACTGAGACTGTATTTTACAAATATGCTCAAGCCTGATCGTTACTGCCAATTTAGATTTTAGTATTAGAATTTATATTTATAACATCCAAAAATCACGTTGAACGTTAATTTTTACTACAATATAAAGTTTAAATGGATCACACTGGACGGATTTTTGATGAAATTTAGCAGAGATAAATTATAGTCTAAAGTAACATACATTATTTGTTCTGGAAAAAGTACGGTTTCCGTGGGAGATTTTTTTTCGAGGGACGAATCCGATTCAAGTTCGTTCGTTAGTCTCGCTAAAACTCGAGAACGGCTGGACCGATTTGGCGAATTTTGGTCTTGAATTATTTGTGGAAGTCCAGAGAAGGCTTAAAAGGGGAAGTACCTAGGGACGAACCCGAGCGAAGCGAGGGTGAGCCGCTAGCATATTATAATATCTAGCTTTATGTCTACAGAGCTTAGTAAATAGGTCTGTTATTCCCCTATTCGCCTATATTTAGATAGTAATCACACCGCTTCCAATAAGTCTGGCTCATTTCCATATTAAACAATATCAATCTCAGATAGGAACCAAAATTATTTTTTACTTATTATTTGCTCTTTTAAATAAAAATAATTATATTCTCTGTTATATTGTCTGTCTTTTAAATAAAAATAATTATTGCTTCGACATGTGACCTCTACCGAGCTCTTAATGAATATATACAAGGCTCTTGCTCAATCAATTCTAACCTATGGTATACCTATCTGGGGAAGTGGGACAAAAACTAAATTTAGAGAAGTAGAAAGAGCACAAAGATGTCTACTTAAAGTAATGTTAAGCAAACCACGAAGATTTCCTACGCACTTACTTTATACTACTGCCGGCACACTATCTGTAAGACAACTATTTATTCTACATACTGTACTGAGAACACATAGGCAATTAAACTTTGACCCAAATACACTCTGCACCAGAAGAAATCATGTGGTTGCAATCAGCAAACCCATAAAAACTATCTTTGCTTCTAGACAATATGAAAACCTATCGGCACTCATATACAATAAAATTAATAAAACCTTAAATATCTACCCATTAAAATATTACGATGTGAATGTAATGTACGAATGTAAAAAGAAAGTAACGGAATTCCTCCTGACACTCGATTATGACAAGACAGAAGAAATCTTAAAAAATCCACAATAAATACATCATTAAATATAAATAAAATTACAAACACACACCAAACACACACAACCACACACACGCACACGCGCTCGCAAGCACGCACACACACACACGCGCGCACACACACACACACACACACACACACACACACACACACACACACACACACACACACACACACACACACAAACACACTAACACATCACTCTTTATCTTCTTTTCTTTTAAGCATGAAAATATAGTTCCCTGTTTGTAAACTGATTCTCATGTAATTTTCTTACGTTGTAAGTTTGCTTACATGATCAAATTGTTTCATCTCAACTAATAAAATTGTATTGCTATTTATGGATGAGCGAAATTTCTCTAACACAAGTAATTAACTTAAAAGAGAATTTCAACCTTGTTACTAACTTGTACTTTTGTTGAATGAAATAAACTATTATTATTATTATCTCTTGAATTTCAGGCTATTACTAAATTTTTCTTAACAAAAATCTCTCCAATTAGAATTTTTTATCAGAAAAACTTTTACATCTTGTATTATATGTGAGTTACTGATAATTATTATTATATCAATTTAATTCAACTTTGTTGTTTCGTATCGTTAGTTAGTAAAATTTATACACTATACATAAAATACAACAGACTTCTTTTTTTTGTTTATATTAATAAATTTAAGTTTATTAATGAATTTACCTATACCACCACCAACAGCCACCACTGCGCCAGCACTGTCTAAAAAATCTAGTACTACCCTCTAAGACCCATTGAAAATGATCCCTTCTTGTTTGGGTGCCAAGGTATAGTGATTTTTTGGTTAAAATTATATACATATCTTTTATTCTTTAGACTTATTTTCATCGAACTTATTGTCGTTAAATACAAACTATAAATCTACGTATCAACTCATCTAGTTCAAAATATAAATTTATCTCGAATAAAAAAATATGGATGCAACAGAATATAGTTTGTAGTTGTACAAAACTATTGTTTCCTACAAGTAGCGCAGGTTGAAAAATATTTTAAAACACGGGCTATCTAAATCGTCCGTTTTTTACTTGTATGAAAGCCACTTACGCGTTTAAGCGTAACAAAGTGCTGTTCAAACTATGCGTAAATAAATACGGATGAATATATATTTCAGTTATATGAATGTTTAAAATATCTAGAATATTCTCTCAGGAGAAAAATTAATAAACTTTATTATGCGCTGGATGTACTTACTAATACGTTCGTTATTCCAATTTTTTTTACTGTGAATATAAAATAAACGGCCTTTGTAACTTTCTAACCACCTTTTTCCTACTTATGGGTTAAATTTGCTAAAAATCTTTTTTTTTGGATAGCTTTCCATATAGGTATCCAAATTTTTATTTTGTATGGTTAATACCTGAGATTTTAGTGAGTAATCAGAGAGTTAGTTATTATATTTCGTATTTCGTATACATATTATGCACATTGGTGAAGGTTAATTTGTATTTAAGTGTAGTAAGAGTGAGCAGAAGATGCAATATAAAGTATATTGTGACTGGGAATTTATCAAGATTTCGTACATTATACTAAGTATATGTATAAATAAATATTTTTTTACATTATGTATTTATATTTAGCAGTTTTAATGTGACTCAGCTGGACAAGGACCCTTCAATGGAGATCAGAAAATAAACAGAGAGAGAGATATATATGTATAGAGAGAGAAAGATAGAGAGAGAGAGAGAGAGAGATATCAGAGATCAGAAAATAATTAGTACGTGAAAATATCAGAGGTGCGAGATCTGGAGTTTGAATCCAGTTCACTCGATTCCCAGGCGTGTTGCTACTGAGCAACTATTGCTTGCCATTTAAGTAGTACATTTGTAATGTATATGTGTTCCCTAAAACGCACCTATTCATTTAAAATATCACACATTACGTCAGGTCACGTTTGACCTTTAGAATGAATTTGTTTTCGCCATACATCATTATAAATACAAATTACGTAACTTTATAAAAAATATATTTATCAATTTTTAAATTCATTGTTGTAGAAGCTTTTGTTAATAAAATTAAATTTTTTTAAAGAACCCGCGATACAAAACCATCTAACGAATAATATTTTACACCTATTATAATTATTATCGTCACTTAAATTACGTAAGTTCAAATATTTTTATTTTCCAAGCGTCCTCGCGTCGGGGGACCAGCAATCGGGATAAAGTTATCTATGATACAAACAAACTAAACGAAAAACGGTTCATTCGTTTGGGAGCTACGATACCACAGACATATACACATACAGACACATTAAACTTATAACACCCCTCCCCACCTTGCATTGGGGGTTAAAAAGTATAATATATAATATACTTGAGGCGTCCATATATTATAATGTATGTATATAGTATAGTCACACTCTATGTTAGTTTTTTGAGCTTTACAGCACAATTAATTGGTGAAATGATTGATTGACTGAATTAAAAATTAAAAAGCCAGCATTTTGTGCAATGTTTATTTAAAACTACATGGAGTTTCAATTTTAATATTATGTTTCATATAAAAATATTATAATTTTAGAAGGATGTAATTTGAATCTCGTTTATTCTACAATGTTGGTAGTTTGTATCTAGCATATTACTTTCTATAGTAAAATTTTTAAGACTTTAAATCCGGTTTTATCGCGTATCTTTGGAATATCATTGTCTTCTAATATATAAAAATCTCATGTCACCCCTGAATAGAAAAATTTTCTCTTCCGTGCATGTCACAGTGTTTGTTATCGAACTCCTCCAAAACGACTCAACTAGTTTGTATGTTTTTTTTAGTATATTTGGTAGCTCTGAGCCATAGGTCGTAGGCTATCTTTTTGTATCCCCTAGGTGACAAGGGTATATACTCAATAGATTTTCATTCTTTTATGATTAAGAATCAAAAACTACTTATCACTATGACTATATCATTCTAGTATATATCGGACTATATCGATAGTATAGTGATATCAGACTATATCACTATACTATCACCTACTTTTAACAATGACTTTAAAAAATGATAAATAGTAATTAGAACGCGGGCGGAGCCGCGGGAATTGCTAGCATTTTAACAATAAACAGACATTTCTGCAATATCTAACTTCAGTTATTATAAGCGTAAACATGGGCATGGGTATTATTGTAACGTAGTAGTAGCTAGAATAAGCCCTTTAAAAAATATTAATATAAAATTTTTGGTCAAGAAAGGTCACTAAAATTAATTCATATTTTTTAAATATTCAGTGTAATGGTCTATGGCAAGCAGAACAGACAAGAAAGAAAGCTTAAAATTAAAACACATAATGTAATTTATAATGAAGTAAAAAAATAACTTTTACTTTGGCAGTAAAGATTACGCATATGAATTTTATTTCAAAGTGACATAAAAAAAGATGCTCCGACTATAGATAATAACTATGAACTACCTACAGAACCTTTAGACCATTTTTGTAGACCATTATATTACATTCACAATTTTCAGGCATCAAATTCATGATCTTTCATATTGAAAAGAAAATATCAAAATCCTTTGTCAAAATCATTTGATCAAATATTATACAAGGTACTTAAATGTTACTAGGCCATTAAAGCTATACATATAATGCCCATACATAATCTTAGCTCTGAATAACCCTCATTTAAATAAACGATTTAATAAAAGCAAACGAGGAGAAAGATCATTTGGAAATTCACTCGGTATTTAAAACTGTGTAGCGAATTTAAAGAGAAATTCACAGGTAGGTGCTTAACACCATTTTGCTTGTGTAGAATTTCGGTGATTTAATATAATAGTTTTTAAAATCTATATGGACACGTTTTACTTAGTTTTAACGAACTTAAACTTAACTATGTATGTTAAGCTTTACACTTAGTTTTTACTGTAAAACTTACTGTGGAATACTGGCAAGTATACTGGCCGCATTCCCCCGCTGGATGGCAATGCCGATTCTTTGGACGAAATATGGGCCAGCTCTCCTGTCACCAGTGGAGGCGATAAGACGACGTGTTATGTCTTTTAAGAAGTGCTTAGCACTTAGACTCCGTGGGCAAAGGAAAAACGAAACTATAAAAAAAATGTAAAGTATGTAAAGAAGTTTAAAAATTAAATTTTTATTTCATAATGAATTATTATTTTTGAAGTTTTACTTCTTTTGACGCGTTAGGTAAAAATGATGAGGGTAAATTTTTACGATGCGCACGCACACCGTCACGAAAAACTGACACCTTGAAGTTAGCTATAGTCAACATTTTAGTTTTTCAAAAAAAAATACCAACTAAATAAAAGTAAGGACATCTCATCTCATCATGTTTGCGTGAGAACTGACATCTGTATTCACGATATTTATTTATTCAAGTGTTTCTAAACCTACCACACGTGTTTTGTATATGTCCGAATAAAATATATTTATATAATTAATTGTATGAAGACATAAAGTAAAGTAAATATGGTTAAATTTTAAGTACGATTTTTATACTATTCTTGAAACGTATGTACCTACTATTGATTTAACTTTTTGCTTAGTAAGCCTCTGGAGTCTAGCCTTTTCTCTATTATCCTCTCATTTTTGCTGGGTATAAGAATTAAAAGGAATAATTAGCTTTTTTTAGTAAAACAAAATTATTTGGACCGTATTTGAATCAGTGAAACGTAAAACCTCAATAAAATCTGTTAAACATTTACCCTAAATAGTTATTTATTACTATCAATTTAATTTAATAAAGTACACTATTATTGTACAATTCATTAATTATTCATTCTGTATATTTTGTAATTGCTAATATATTTAAATTTTAATAGAATAATTTAAAATAATTTTGATATGTACCTGTATCATACTATATAAATAAAAAAAAAAACGGAATATTATATTACTAGTAGTACCCGCGGCTACGATCGCGTTCAGAGTTTCAAGCCCGCTAAAAAAAGTAAAAAAGTATCCTATTTTACTTCTAATACCTCCAAGAATGTGTACAAAGCTTCATGATGATCGGTTAAGTAGTTTTCGCGTGAAAGCGTAACAAACAAAATTACATTTACATTTATAATAGTAGTTAATAGTTAAAAAATTATACGCGTGGTTTTTATATGATGTATATACATATACTAGCAACGCACCCTCTCCCCGCTCGGGTTGGTCCCTACCTACTTAAGTTTTTACTGTTCGTATAGATTTCTCAGATTTAAGGTACTCGTATTTCCCGCATTAAAAAGTATTCTATATGTCGGATAACTAGTTATTTCAAAATCTGTCCAGTGGATTTCTCGTGATGCAGTCACAGACACACAAAGATTAAAAAAAAATCTTTCCCTCGATTATGATGACTATTTAAAAGCAATACTTATATTTTTATAGTTAAGATTCTTTCTATGTCATACGTATAATGATATAACTTTTGATAGCAGTGTTTACCGAGCAACAATATCTCTTTGTAAATCAACTTGTGGTACTCAGGATACAGGCTTTGCCTAGTGTGTGTACCTTTAGATATAAAATATATTGTAAGCTGTACCTACTTTTTTGACAATAAAGATTATTATTATTATTATTATTTCAATAAGATTTTCATAAAAGTATTGAATGTAGAAGATTCGATTGAGTACGAATTTTATTATAATAAGATTTAGGGCAAACAACTTATCCTTGTTTCCTTCGGGTGCGTTTCTAGTTTAAGTGATTTTGTTAACTGGTTTCAATTTTTGCGCAGATCCCTTATTATTTATTTAAATAAAGTTATCGTACCCTTAGTTATCTCCTCATAACGCCAGTGAAAGTCCTGTCAAAGTTTGCCCAATCGTTGTACAGGTTAGCGGGAAAATGCAGTCACAGGATAAACAGACAAACAAAAATGTCTTTAGTATAAAGCTACTTTATTATTATTACAAACAGAAACTTAAAGTTTTATTCATGATATGTATATATCTGAAACGTCGTGGGTAAAAATGTATAGATAAAAAAAAAGTTTAATTTAAAAATCAAATATTTGCAAATATCTAAGTTAATAAGTATAAAAAATATATTATACATTTTTTGTGTTTTTAAATGCGTATTATTTTTGATACTTCTTATAAAATGTTATATCAATACTATTAACTCTTAAAAGAATTACGATAGAAATTTCTAGATAGATAATATTATTATTGTGTTCGTTGAAATGTTATTAAAACGAGACTCTTAAAACTAAGCTGAGATACCATGAGAGGTCTCATCGCGATCTGATCTCTGATGAGTATCGATTACATCAAGTGTTATTAGAGGTAGGTTTCGATTGTCTTTGTTAAGTTCGGTCCAAACTGTTTGGAGTCGATATCTTGCTATAGTCATGATTTTGACAATACTTAAATAAATATGTCACTTTTTATCCTCCATTATAGTATATACTCTACAAGGGACGAAAAATTGTTTATAAAATATAAGTAACTTATGTTCTTTTAAGCTGAAATAAGAGGGTAGTTTTATTAAATTATACGATTATTGTTTAATTATTATTAGTCTGATAATAGTATCATACTCGTATAACCATATATTATTATGGCAAAAATTTTATATTCTAAATAGCGATTCACCTACGGTCAGCTCTGGTTCATCCCTAGGTGCGTTTTAACTGTTATTTCTTAGAGGTGAGATATTTTCTCATAATTTTCTATGTATAACTTATTTTTTATGGGACAAAGACGTGCCGGCCCATTCGGCTGCTACCCGAAGGTAACAAGCATGGAACTACTCTATATACTTACCTCGATAGCCAGCTATCACCATCCCAAATTTAATTAAAATCAGTCCAGTGTTATTCTCATGATATGACAGACAAACAGAATGAGAATTTTACTATACGAGTATGTATATAATATATAAACAAATGATATAAGTTTTTTGATTGCAAAAGTTTCTAATTACAAATATTAGATTGATTTAAATATTTTTAGATCCAAGAAATTGTGTAAAATAAAGAAACGCGCCCTAAGTTACTGAGCAAATTTTTTGCAGGTTTTTTAGAGATGTTTTTTTATTATAGTTGAACAAATCAAGTCTGCTAAAACTTAATTTAAGTCTATTCAATCATAATTTTTTTGAAACTCAATATGAGCCTATACCTAGAACTATCGATTTTCTTAAAAATAGTTATAACCCGATACGTTTGTTGCTGTATCTTTGTTTTTTATTGGAACACAAAAAGTCGTAATAGGATGAATATAAAAATAATCTATATGATTATATCTTAAATAGTTTTAAATCATCCGTTTATTAATCATCTGACGAATGGATATTAATATGATACGAGTTCAATGTGCTATTTTTTTTTCGAGAAATGAAAACGCGTTCAGGTTGAGTATATTTTATAATAGAGGGCTTTTGGTTTATTTTAATTTTAAGAACAATAATTACTGTGTAGATGTATAAAACTTATAGCTAGAGCTTCGAGCTTTAGAGGGTTCAAAGATGTGAATGTGACGATGACAAGGCACTCTGTTTTTGTTAACTAAACCGCAAGAGATAAAGGATAATATATTAACAATAAAATTATACAAAATAATATATTATTTTATTAGTATGAACGTGAAAATTCATATTACCTCCATACGATACCAAATCTCAAAAATTAACAGTCTCTTAGTGACAATAATTAAATATATTAAGAAATACTACACGGCTTATCGAATTAACTTATCTTTACTATACTAGTTAGAACAAGAAACTAAAGAAGTATTTTTTCCGCAAAAACCATAAATATTTTAATAGCAGAAACATTAATAGTTTTGTAAAAGTAATGGTAATAACACAAACTCGAAACGTATTTGATGGCATATATTTTTTTTATTTTTATTAAAATTTTAAACAAAATCCTGGAACAAAACTTAGTGATTTTAGTTTGATTAGTATATTTTTCTATTTTCATGTCTACATTATTTGTTTAAATTAATAATTTACGAGTTACAATGGATATGGCAACATTACGTGTAGGTTCAGGTTAAATCAGTTCTGTGGTTTTTGCGTAATTGACGGTCAAATAAATATAGATTGCTTCAAATTAAAGCCTAATTCGGTATTGTGTCTGCGTCATTACGTTTCAATATTGTTAAAATAAAATTATGTTTATATACAAAATTTTATATTCCTTATTTACATTCTTATTATTTAACAATGGCAGTGTAGAATTCCATGAAAAAATCTTTTATATACATCATAACATTATGAATAAAGTAAAATAGTTTATCTCAATATTACAAGGATTTACATAAAGCCCTAATAAAAAATTGTAAAAGCACTCTTGGATTTCTTTGAATTTTAGCGTTAGCATTTTAAATGGCGAGTTGCGTAATAGATCTCCGACATTTGTTTTTAAGCTGTCCACTCAATCACTAGCTTTTCCGTACTTGTAAAATTTTGGAATAATTTAAGTGACGATACACTGTCATTCGTAATGATCTTGAAAACGACCAAAATGAAATATTATTTAGTTAGAATTTGTCAAATAAATATTATCTTAGATTTTCTTTTACTAATTAGGTACATTAAAGTCTGTGTGTTAGTAGTTACTAGTTAGTACCATCATCATCACAACTCTACATCCCGAGGTGAGCCATGGCCTGGTTTAGTATTTTTGGCTAGATTTCTATATTTCCAGCTATTTGTCACCAACTTTTGATACTGATTGCTCTTATATCCCTTTCTACGTTATCCACTTGACTTTTGGCCTGCCTCTACTTCTGTGCCGCTCCAGTTTATTCTCAAGTAGACGTTTGGACTTTCGGGAATCCTCCATCCTCACTACAAGTCCAGTACAGCGCAGGCGCCTGATTTTAATAGTCTTAGCAGTTAGTATATATAGTTAATAAAACTAGTACTAGCTCGTCCAGTGGTCGAAATTCAACCATAATTATTATTGATTTTGATTGCTAAAACTAAAGCTAATTTAAAAAAGAAAACTTTTTGACTAACACAGAAGAAAGAGGCTATCTAATCTTTAGACTATGTTTTTGTATTCAATATATGATTTCGACTCGTTTAGCTCAGCTTGTAATGACCTGTTCGAGACCCGCTGCCACTAGAGGCATTCATTTGTATAAGGAGCGCAAATGTTTGTACTCCAGTCGTAGGTGTTTTATATTTATAATACATATAGTTGCGAAGTGTATCAACTATCTAATATCCATAGGCCTCGTAGCTTACCATGGTACAAGATGGTATTGAATATACCTACTCGTAAATCTCTAAACACACTTATTTTTAAGATTTTTAAATGTATATACCAGTACTTGTGTATTTATTTAATATCGCTGATGTGTAAAATAAAGACATAGGTGTTTCAATTGAAAACGAGAGTGTATATTATAACTTATATTGTTGATAATTTACTCTTTCTTCTTAATTTCATTAGTTTTTGATCCTGCTTCCGATCGTTGCTTTAACACTTAGGTATATAGTCACAACTACAGTATATGCAAAGAAAAAGTTAAAAAACTTTAGATATACATCTTCTATCTAGTTATAAAGGCATTTTCCGCATTCACACTTTGTTTACTCTACTCCGCCTATAAAACGCTTTTTGTTCCGTTGCATACATTCAGTTTAATTAAGGGCAAGCGCAGTCGGGTTTAATGTATAGAGTAATTGGTGCGGTGAGAATATTTCAAAAATAAAAATGCAGCTAAAATGTATGAAAGACGGTCATAATTTACTCAGATTGTGTCCAAATTAATGCTGCGGTTTTTTAATTCAATTATGTTTTATGAGGAAGGAAATTTTGGATGCAAATGCGACAACAGTTTTAGAATATATTTTATCATAAATTCTAGAAAGATTGTTAGAAAAAATATATTTAGTATTGGTATATGCTGATGAATACTATGTCAATTAATAATTGTATCATGAGTATTAGTGTCTTTCGCCGCTTTCATCCTACTTCTTACTAATAAATGTGCTTAAATTAGATGTTTGGGATGTTTAAATGGAATGGGTGTTCATTACATAACCACTCTGGAACGGCTGAGCCGATATGGAAGAATTTTGAAAAAAAGATAGTTAATAGTCTGGAATTGAACATTAGTTAGTTTTTATCCGAAAAAAATGCACGGTTTTCGTAGCATATATTTGTTTATTTTTACTTGTGACGAACCTTACATTATTACGACAAAATATATTTAATATAAAATAGAAACAGATTCTGTTTGTTTGATTAATTTCTTATTATATAATTTAATAATAATAATAATAATTCCATAAACTAGTATGGTTTATAACAAATGAATGGAATAGGGTATTAAGGACGAATATTTGGCAAAATGAAAGATGTGAAGCGGATGCTGCGACATATATCGTTGCCGGTTGCAGAGTAAACGCTCTCGCGTAATGATGAAGCGCCACGCCATGAGTAAAACGAGCGCTTGGTATTCAACACCGTCGGTTATGCCTGGGAAAGTAAACGTTCTGTTCTGTTACAGATTCTGCTAAATCAGTATGGTCGATGCGTTTAAATATATGTATGATCTCTAAAAATAAGATCAAACGGAGTTGGCTTGGCTGATTAAATTCGCAAAAGATGTCGCATTGAATGTATGAATAAAAGTTTGAATGCATAAATAGAAAACAACATCTTTTTACTTTTGGGGTAACAGAAGGCTATAATTATAAAAAAGTTTATTGGGAAAAGTGATAATATTCATGTATCATCAGTTTAAATAATAAACATTTAATACAAGATAAGCTTTAAAGCATTTATTTAAGACCTCTTACATGAAAGTGATATTAAAATTTTGTTTAACTTTATTCGCAACCAGCACTTTATACGAGAAGAAAGAAACTTTACCTACATTTAACAAACCATTTTCAAGCAAATTAGTAGGCTCAGTGAGTATATTTAAAATTTACTCGGTCAAGCCTATAATAAAACATCAAGCGGTCCCTGTACGCTATTCATCTCATAAAAGCTGTTAAGGCTGGGTGACCACTACATATGTTGTGCTATAGTTAAACATACTTATGAATGTACCTCTGAAAGGTTTCACATATTAAAAATTAAATATGCACGAATAACAACTTAAGGAGATTTTATTAGTTCCCGTATTATTTATTTTATGACTGCCGCGGTGTTCTAGTAACTTTGAAAGGCCTAAGTTCGAGAAAATTAAATTTTTCAGTCCAAAAAATTTTTGAACAGCCTTTGTTAACCATGTGGCCACAATCTTAATTAATACTGATGACTTTTTCTATTTTAAGACAAAATCTTTAAATACTTGCTGTTATGAAAAAAAACTAATTAGCATAATATTTGCCTTTATGAAGTTTCTTTGCCCTCCGAAATTAACAAAATCCAATCTAATCCTCATCATTAATAACATCCAGGCTAACTTATATTATAAGAGCTTATTTTTTGTAAAAGCTATGAATTTAAAAAGCTCTTCTAAGAAATTACAATTATTTATCTACTCAGACTTATCAGTACTCTTATTGGAAAACAAGAACTCTCTCTCTGATTCGGTCCCCATATCTGAAGATCGTGGTCAGCATCAAAGTTTCATCTCGAGCGTATGATCTGCCTCCATCGGCTTTTCTCAAGGGAACACAAGAACACAAAGCTTACAATTATTAGGTATTATTAGGTAGGTACCTACATAAAATATTTTTTTATAACAAGTGTCTATTTACGAGGATTTACCTGATTGAAATAGTACCGGAATGAAAGGTACATTGATTATATTTGATTGGCTCAGGTGGTAGCGACCCTACTTTTTGCCAGCGGTCGCGGATTCGAGTCCCGCTAGGGGCATTCATTTGTTGAGCACGAATGTTTGTACTCCAGTCATGGGTGCTAATATTTATAATATGTATGTATTTAAAATGTATATGTGTAGTATATCAACTATCCGTATCACAAGCATAAATAGCCGTAACACAAGCATGTAACGCTTACCATGGAACTAGATAGCGCTGTTGTAATAATGTCCCAACATAATGTCCCAACAATCTCTACCTGGCATTCTACTCTAAGGTGAATGATATCGCTAGGGGAATATTGTATTTTCCCATTCTTGTATTTGCAGTTATAATGAAATATTGAAGATCTAGTATAAGATTTTTTTTATTAATTTTACATTGTTTCACTGATAGAATACAGAATAATCTAATTTTTCTTATATAATAATTTTTTACCTTTGAATTTGTATGGAGCCTTACTTTTTTGTCACAAATATAGCTATAAAGATTTATGCTACGGATTATATTACTATAAGGCTTAGTGCTTCTATTAATATAATTTGTGAAAAGCAGTACCTTTCAAAATACTAAGAGCTAAAGTAATCAGTACGTATAAATAAAATTGAAATGTCTGTTTGTTATTTCAAATTAACTGCTTTACACTTAAGGCATATGAAAGTATATACGTTACATACTAAAAAAACCATTTTATTTTAAATTTTTGTCTGTCTGTCCGTCTACTTGTTCCGGCTAATCCTGAAACGGCTAATGTTATAATTACTAATTAAGTCTACTTTTATTATAATAGAAAATTACCAAAACCGTTTAATTTATTACAACTTATAGCAAACTGGGTCGAATTTAGTAGTACTATAAATAAAACTAGTTCCCAAATAGATAATCTAAGTTCACACATAATAAACTAAACTTAGCCATAACGTGTATTGAGAGCAGAGGCCTAACAAAAGCATAATGGATGTGCTAACTCTGCTATGTAATTGGACGGTCACCTTAATCATCGCGATAAAAATAAATTATACATCTGGCTGTACGTCCGTGGGCATTATTTCCTTTATGTAGACGTATTTTGGTAACAGGTAATGTTTTCGGTAAATTTACGGCTTGCAAATTTACACTCAGCATATGCATTGTTCTTCATATAATTTTGAAGAATATAAACTTAATCTTCTCCATCGTATTTTAGTATTTTTGCTTTGGTACTATTATAATTATATTTTAAACATAATATTAACCACTGGGGATTGAACACATGGTCTTTTTAATACTTAATGTAACTATGCAGTTTCATCATACAGAATTTTTAAGTTAACCAAAATAAAGTCGATCGTAAAATTTTCATAAATAAGAAAAATTGGTGACTGTATTTTTCAGAGCGCTATTCCCAACTTTCTACTAAAGTCAGAATTGGAGAATTTGATCCAAAATGTTTTCAACAGAAACTGTTCAGCTTAGACTAAAACGTGCAATGCATTTTACACGAATGCTTTCTTCGTTTCCACCTAGATTAACAATATAGCAATAGTCCAGTGGTAACATCTTCATTTAGGAAAATGAGTGAGGCGGGTTCAATCTCGTTTCTCTAAAGATTTCGACGAAAAGAATTTAGTAAGTTTTGAAATACATAATACTTTCTTAGGTTTACGCGAATATTAGACATTATAAATGAAACTACCTTTTCGGATTTTGTCACGGATTTATTTTGATTTTTAGTTCCCGACGTTTCGAATGCTTTACAGCAATCATGGTCGGGAGAGACTGACTCTCTCCCGAAATCCGAAAAGGTAGTTTCATTTATAATTTTGAAATACATGTTAAGTTCTGCCTAGCAATGAAGAAAAAGAATTAGGTTTAAAAATAATTTAGAGTACTATTTGCAAAAATACTGATATAAACATCATACTCGTACACATATAAAAAACCTTTACTGAAATTCTTTATCTGAGAGATAATTTCAGTAAATCTGACCTTAATGTGCTTATACGTATAACTCATATTGCAAGTAACAAACTTATATAAAACAGATTCCAGTTATATTTTATTGTTTAAAATAAAACCCAGCATTTACGCTTCTACGAGGAAAGCGTTACAAATTAGCGCATTTACAGTCTACTTCCGTTGTCGGCGATTTTGTTGTTGAGACAAGTATTTGGTGTGAAATAAGTACAAAAATAAAGTCAAAAGCGGGTGAACTTACGCCTTATAGTTTTTATGTTATTGCTAGTGACCGACTCTCGCTCGCTCTTATTTGCTAGATACATTTTAACCTAAAAATATCTGTCCAGTAACTACCTCGTTGGTATAGTGGCTAGCATGTACGGTCGCACACCGGGAGGTCCTGGGTTCAAGTCCCGGGTCGGGCCAAGTTTATTTAATGAGTCTTTCTGTTTCCTAAGCCTCAGTAACAGCCCGGAGTTGGGAAGTTGGCGGTGTTTCACCCCCGTGCCTCGGAGAGCACGTAAAGCCGTCGGTCCTGCGCCTTAAGTCTCACTGGTCGAATCGAGCAGTCGTCCCACCGGAATATGAGAATGATAAGGAATAGAGAGTGCACTTGTATTTACTCATACTCGTGCACTATAGTATGTCCTGCGCAGATCTAAGCAGAAATATATAGCCAGATGGCTAATCTCAATGAGATTGGCCGCCGTGGCCGGAAACGGTCGACGTCATCTGTCTAGTGGTGTCTTCGTGTTGCAACCATAGATACAGAAACAAAAATGCTAAAAAACTACACGGCTTTGTATTGATAGTGACGTCTATTTCAGTAAACTTTAAAAAAATATAAATATATAAATATAAAATTTCATGAAGTTAGAATTTTATTACAATTTGTTGAGATGATGCAGTCTGATAAAAACATTATGTTATATAAATATATTTTTAATATAATTTACAATTTAATTAATTTTATGTTTAAATAAAATCTTTTTGAAGCCATTAACAAGAGAATTGAATTAAAGAAAATTGAGGCAAATAATAAATATGCATCAATCCTTATTGAGTAATATTTCAATATAATAAAAGAATTCAAAGAAGTGTTTCAATATAAAACGCTATCTTTACAATACGAGTTTATAACAGACTTTTTCAAATATTTTATTGACTTCTCATAAAAGTCTAATAAAGTACGAAACTAATTACTTCGTTTAATTACTTAAACAAACTAATTACTAACGTTAAAGTAATTTTACATTTACTTAAAATGTAAGGTCGATTTTATGTCAGAAGTACGGTACGGTATCCTACCAATTTCAAGCTTCACGTAAATAAAATAAATTAAATATTGGGACATTATTACACACAGCACCATCTAGTTTCGTGGTAACCTACGAGGCTTGTGTTACGGATACCAGATAGTTGATATACTAAACATATATAATTTTTAATACATACGTGTTATTAACACTCATGACTGGAATACAAACATTAGTCTTTAACAAATGAATGCGGGATCTCCAGTGGGATTCAAACGCGACCGCTGGCGCAGCAAGGATCACTACAAACTAAGTCAAACGAGGCGTTAAACAAGAAAAATAAGATATTCGGATTTTAATAGTAAGATTAATTAGATTTTAATACTAGTAAAAAAGCGAATTGAATTTTAATAAAAATTCTTCAAAAAAATATTATGATATAGCCTTAAAGTTTAAACCATTAAAATAAATTGATGAATTTTATTTGCACTTATTTAAAATAGGTGTTAATCTTAGTGTTTTGTACTTTGTTTTGAGAAAACAAAGTATTTTTATATATTTAAATTAGTCGCAAAAGAAATAGAAAAGAAGAGCAGTCGTAAATTCTAAGCTTGCAGCAAAAGTTTCGCATTATGATAATATTGGTATAAACATTCAAAGCGGCCAAGTTCTGTTATGCATTCACTATTCATGCACCGCGTTAGGTCTTAAATGTAAACAAAGTTTAATGCATTTGAGTTAAAAAAGACAACATATTTATTTTTAAACTAGTTTTGTCTATGACTTCACTTGTGTAGTCTTATTATATATTTGATATATATAAATGAGATAATTATTTATAATAGTTTACTTTTGTACCGAGTCTAAATATATCTATTCATATAATAAAATTCTAACTTAGTTGAATCTGTACATTAAATATTTATATATGGTGTAGTTGTTGTCTTTAAAGTAACTTTTTCATTTGACCCGAAAACCAGTTTATGTACAAATCGCATAATATATTATATCCAAAAAATATGTAATCGTACAAAAAATCAGCCACAATGGCCTCCCCTTGTTTGAAGCCGGTAAAACACAAAAGTATATCAAACTTTCAAGAATGTCTTACACCAAACAGAAATCAGCATTTGTAAACAATTCCCATTTCTTACAAATACAGTTGTGTGCGATCGGTAATTATTTGTTTACTCCACGACCCCTCAAAGAGCTGACGATATCCAGCCGTTTAGTACGAATCGTCAGAAATAGGCAGATTGATTGACAAGTTTAAGGTTGAATCACAAATAAGGGGTTTCGTAGAAATAGATATTGAAAAAAACTACAAAGGAGATCGTTAAAGTTACATGTGTTTAGGGAATACTTAAGTAAAGTAATCTTGGAAAGTATTGTGTGGTCAAATGAATGTTTTGATTGCTTTGTAAGCTACTTAAGTATTATATATTTTAACTGCCACGTTGATGTGTGGCTAGCATGTACGGTCGCACACCGAGATGTCCTGGGCTCGAGTCCCGTGTCGGACCAAGTTTATTTATTGAGTCTTTCTGTTTTGTAAGCCTCAGTAACAGCCCGTAGTTGGGAAGTTGGCGTTGTTTCACCCCCATGCCTCGGAAAGCACGTAAAGCAGTTGGTCCTGCGCCTTAACTCTCACTGGTCGTGTCAAGCAGTCGTCCCACCGGCATATGAGAGTGATAAGGAATAGAGAGTGCACTTGTGTTTGCGCATACACTCGTGCACTATAATATGTCCCGCGCTAGTCTCGGTGAGATTGGCCGCCGTGGCCAGAATCGGTCAGGAGGACATCATCATAATTATATATTTAACAAGAAATACGTTTTAACGGTTAGTAGGTAGATTTTGTAGAAGGAAAGGAGGAGGAAGGAAACTTAGAAAAAGGATCCAATATGTTAGCCCCGATAACCAGCTATCATCATACCAAACATCAAAATCTGTTCAGCAGTTTCCTCGTGATGGCCACAGACTGACAGACAATCACTTCAAAAACTATAGATTCGGCCTCTATATCGATAATAATGACAATTTCAATAAGCTTTTTCAAAAAATAATTAATGTACATATTCTAATAAGTTAGAATTTTGTTATATGTATAGATTTAGGCTGAGCTTTAGACACAAATTGTTGAAGTAGGTACGTGAGCTTTTGCGTAAAGTTTTAATTGTGAGCTTTATTTGAGCGTTAGATTTCCGAACTAATCCACTAAATAAACAAAGGTCTATTTTTGTCGTCGGTCTTTTTGCGTTATATTCTAATTTCATGAAATTACTGATAAGACCTCATCAAATCTTTATTTCATAAGTTTATTATTACTAAACTAATGCTATCGAATTTCACTACATTTTCAGGAATGTTACAAGTTAATTGCAACTCAGTCTCAAATTAACAATCCGTGGTTTTATTTTACATTCAAATGTGCATATGACCGATTAATAGAAGTTCGGAGAGAAATTATGTAAGAAAAGAGAAATATTATAAGATAATATTATGAAGGAGTATGTAAATTAAAAATAAAGCTTGTCAATCTTGAAGATGTCTTGTTAAATGAGCAAAAATAGTAAGGAAAATCTGTTATCAAACAGAAGAGAGAAGAGATATTAAACTTTTTCTTTGCCTATTTATACATAGATACCATATATTTATTATAGAGCGATTCTTTATAAAATCAATCCCGTTTTAGATAGTTTGTTTATCTATCTTCTATTCAGAGCATATTTTTCAGGATCGAGAAACGGACGTACTGCGTACATAAACGTTTCAATTTTGTATTGTAACGTTGGTATGAAAAATGAAAAATGAAAAATAAAAAAAGTCTTATTCCATCTTATTTCGTACTAGCACAATAGTTAGTACTCGTTTTTCGTTAAAACATGTTAAATAGTTTTTATAATTTCCTTATAAAATAAAAGTAGGCTAAGTTACTCCTAATAACATTAGCTATCTGCGAGTAAAAGTCCCGTCAAAATCGGTCCAGCCGTTTCAGAGATTAGCCGGAACGAAAAGACAGACAGATACACAAAAATAAATAATTAAAATAGACTTTTTGATGTAAGTACCGTATAAACTTTCATATGCATTAAGTGAAACACTTAAATTTTATTTACTATGTACTCACCTTAGCCCTGTTCGGGTTTGATCCCTAGGTACGTTTTAATGATTATTAAAACGTGTCCTATGTCTTGATCCAGATAACCAAGATTACCAAATTATAATTCAATTCAATTCTTTGGTTTGTTGGCTTCAATGCGTGCCAGTTGAGCACAAATTATTTCGCCAATGTCACGTTGAATGGAGGAGTCACGTTCGAGATTGGCCAGTGAAATTGAGATATTCCACAAAAAGACTGGATTCACAGTATTAAATAGTAGGATTTTATTTTTACAATATAACCTCCACCTAAAAACATATAAACGGCACAAGGGTTAATTAATTAATACAAAAAAAAAACCATGTTAGAGAACTACTACAACTACTTCACTACTTACTACTGTCAAAGCTTAATTTTATTATATTTAACATATTTACATAAAAACGTACAAAGGTGACTAAACACAAACATCAACCAAATTATCATACCAAATTTCAACAAAGTCTGTCTATTTGTCTTGTCGTGACATGGTTACAGACTGACAAAACAGACAAAAAAAAAACTAAAACTGTTGATTCGGCTTCTGTGTGTAATAACAAAGATTTCAATAAGATTCTACAAATAATGTTTAATGTAGAGATGTTGACTCAGAATTTTTTAACATAGATTACTTTATCAAGTAACGCTAAATTGAGATTAAAATAATATGGTTTTTTATACATTTAAAACGCATTTTTATAAGATATTATAATAATAAATGAAATAAGAACTTATGTTTATGGAAATATTGACTAGTAGGTATATCATTAAAGTATTTATTAAATTTACTTGCAAATAAAAAACAGTTTTGGTTATTTAAAAGTTATTATTAACATTAGAACTAACTTAACAGTTAAAATAAAAAAAAAAAAAATAATAAAAAAAAAAATTAAATTTTGATCAAAATTGAAATAATATATCATATTTTCTTTATTTTTTGAGATATACATAACGTTTTTAAGATGAAAATAAATGTATACGACATAAATATTTAATTATAGATAATATTATACCCTGTGAAATCAATTCTAAGCTCTGACTGCTCGTTTCTATTGAAATGTAATATAATATGACACCTATCATAGTACTGAAGCTCCAGCTATCAAATCTTTGAATTTGCCCAGTACTTGCAATTGTATTATAAATACAAAAGTTTATAAAAAGGTTAATAGGTGAATGCTTGTATTAAGTTACAAGGAGATAGGGCTTATGTCTTTTTAATTTTGCTCTTGAAGTGCTTTGGCATTTGAAAAAAAGGTCTCCTGGCTGATTTTAAAAATGACAGCCGATCTGTACGGTACTTAAGGTTTGAAGATCAATAAAAGTAGAACCTGCATATAAACAGAATCGTATTTATCTTTATGAAGAAATATTTAATAATCTTTAAATATTTGGTGATATTAGGATCAATTTGTTATATGTTTTAGAAAAATAAAAACGAAATAAAAAAGACCATCTCTCCATATTGCTTAACCATATTACGAGTATTTTGTAGTAGTATTAAAAACAAATAAATACTGTTATCAATTTTAAAAGAACACAATGGGTTTCTTATTTTGGGTTAGTTTTAGTGTCAATAAAAGTCACACCTCTTTAGCTAGCATTATTTAAGATGCATTTTAAAAACTTTGCAGTAAAAAAGATTTTTCGAGATAATTTTGACAATGTACATTGTACATTTATGAATAACAATAACATAGCTACTGACTGGTGTCATGATATCGCATCGAACGACGCGTAAATAAACAAGATTAGTTAGTTTTAATTCCGATTTTTGCTGGGTACACCGTCTTACCTGCTACCCCGTCTTATCAAGCTCTCCCCTATCAACTCTACAACATGTATTTCAATACATTACTACTTACTACAAGCCTCTAAAAACTTTGCCTTGCTTAATGGGTAATGAAATAGTATCTAAGATTATATCGATTACGCGAGTATAGAAAAGTTTAGAAAAGTTACTGTTATAAATAAAAGAAAGATGTTAGTTCGGCGAAGAGCAAGTACTGATGATAGGTACTGACAATTGGCCTATTTCAGTTTTAGTTATGTATTTGTGAATCAATAAAATTGAACGTTATTATAACAGTCGTAGAATTTTTTTTATGAATACAAGTGAGTACAAAAGTACTTTTAAAATTCAATTTTAGAATATCAAAATTGAATGAAACTTAATTTGTAATTAAAAAAAAAAGGTCGTAAAAAATCACAGCTAAAGTTACTGGCTTATTTTATTTTTCTGAAGGTTTACATATCCTAGTAATTTAATACCTCAATCATCCGCTCCCACGGCAACAAGCTGGGACTGCCCGCTTCACTGAGTGCTACACTCCAGTGCTATCGGCCACTCACCTATAGATACATTCAATAATTTAATTTACGTGTTTTTATTACTTTTTATTCGCATTTACATTGCGATATCAGGTATAATAAAGAAGTTGTCTTGTACTAGCACCTGCATCCATATCTTGCATAGATACATGTCGATAAAAATAGTTATTGTTGGCGTATCTTAGAAGATACACTTTTGCTATCAGGGACTTTTCTGTAGGCCTTTGTAAGAAGTACAATTTTCTAGTACATTATTTTTATGTATCTCAAAGCGCTAAGTCAGCGTTAGCGATTAATCCTACGACAACAGTTTTTTTGATAAAACACTGTCTAATCTCAGTCATTTTAAACAAAATATTTACAAACGTTACATCGCTGTTTCATTTTGTTTGCAGTACCCACAGCGCACGTTGCTGGAGTGGTGGGTAAGAAAGCGTCCTTGCCGTGTGATACACAACCGCTTTCCGCAGACGATAGAGTCGCTATGGTATTGTGGTTTAAAGAAGCGGATTGGGAACCTCTATACAGGTATGAATCGTTTATTTACACAATTATGACAATTATAACACAAAATTGTGTTTAATTTTATTAATTTTCCAAATTTGTATAAAAATTCTTAACATGCAAGTATAATTTTTAAATCCGATAAAAAATGAATGTATTGCTATTTGAAAATATAAAGTACCAATTAACTTCTTGTACATAAAATTAATTTAAATTATACATAAAAAATATTGAGTTATTTTCATCCAAGTTGAGGTACGTTTGTACAACCCTTACAGAAGCACTCAAAACGTTATTAATTATTTTTATTTATTCATATTAATTTAGTAAAGTAGTGCTTTCAGTTTCAATATGTTACTGATGAAGTTACTATTTAAATTATTTCAAAGTAGTTATATTTTTATTTTTAAAATTAATTTTCGTTTCGATACCAGAATATATGAAACTTCAATACAATTTCCTGGAAAATTTTTACAGGGTACAGCAAATCAATTATTAGCTAGCAAATGACTTTTTTTGTTATGTAATATTTACCTAGTAGGCAAAATTCATAACAATTTTTTATAGCTATGACGTGCGCGGGCGCACACCTAACCAGCCTAAGCTCTGGTCTTCGCCTACTGGCTTTGGATCTCGAGCATATTTTCGAGCCACAGCGGCACCTGCTACCCTCCTCGTTGACAATGTTGGAACGGCAGACACCGGCGTGTATAGATGTAGAGTCGACTTCAAGAACTCTCCTACAAGGAATTTGCGAATTAATTTTACTGTTATAAGTAAGTTTTTTCTTTATTAATTGTAATTGAAATTGAATTGCTCTAAGTTTTATAAATATTGATTAAAATATTACTAATCTATAAAATAAATCCGACGTAATAAACTTTAAAATATAAAACTATAACTAAGCTTATCTTCTATACAAAGAGTTGAACCAAACTTTTATTATTACATTAGTTGAAAATAAAATGAACATCGAAATCAAAATGTTATACTTTCTCTCGTATAAAGTTTAATCGACAGCCCGACTGTGGTTTTAACTCGCTAACTAATTATAGAACACGTAAACAGAAAGTGGCGCATTGAATCTATAGCTGTTTAATGAGTTACTAGAAATTTAAAGACTTATTTCATAAAGTGAACTTTGTTGAAGAACTGTTGTAACTTATGGTCACTTATATTAACTGTCTATTGTCTTTTAACGCTAAAACGCTTACGAATGAAAATAAGTGTCTGGAAAATTGAGCTCTGCTTCATTTAAAAAAAGCGTTGATTCTAATACGCGTTGAGTCTATATAGACCAATGTCAACACAAAACCTTATAAATTGAACATTTTGACAAAAAATGGTACATTTGTTAACGTAATTCAGAAAAAAGTTGATTGAATAGTTAACATACGTCATGTTCCTTAAATGGTAAAAACTTTGAGATAAAGTTATGAAGTAAAATTTCTTGAAGTAGTATTAGTATTAGTATTCTTTGCTTAAAAGAGTTTATAGTTTTTTTTAAATTCATTCCATTCCCGGAAGTCAGTTTTTGTCCCGGAAGGAGAATTTGTAACGATTCCCTTATTTTAATAAAGTTACCAAATATCAAAGGAGCATCCAATTCGAAAGGGTACATCGAGCGCTTAGTTAAAGCGACTAAAGAGTATGTTTTCATTATGCTAGGTCAATTAAAATAAATTTATTTGTATAAGATGAAATAATAATTAAATACGTTGGTTGTCTCTTGTTTAGCATATACAACTGCACATCCGGAGGACATACCTTCGAGTCCCGGATAGGGCCAAAACAGTTACTGGTTTTTTGTCGTTACATATTAAAATAATTGTAGGGACGAACGAATGTTATTAATTTAAGAAAATATTAAGTAATATTTTTGTTCAGAAAGCTAAAAGAAGATTGTTCACAAGAATCTTTAATTGCTGACAGAAACTGTTCTTATGAAGTAGATAATTTTTAACGCTGCTTCCTGAGACAGCGAGTTCCTGAAGTTACTCTAAGTAGAGCACTAACATTCGATTCACAAGTACTACTTTCTTGTTTGTATACACTGAACAAAATTGTTCGATATCTGTTAAAGAAAAGTTTTTTTACTTTTATATAAAATATATTTCATTATATTCGAAATAAACGTATTTATTGATAGACAACTTATGGAAACTTTTCGTCATACGATCCTACAAATTTTTCCGTAATTTTCAATTAAGTCATAATTTTTAAATATTGTGGAATGACGTTGATTTGATTAAACTTAAATTACCTATCTCTTACTATTATTACATTTTGCACTATAGTTTGTAAAATATAGCTTGAGTCCTGTGACAGTTGTCAGATTGACATAAATAGGACTGGGGTAATGTTGAAAATCCATCACAATGATATCGATATTATTATTACTAGCTACAAATGTCGATTTTATTCTTACTCTATTATTATATTTTCATTGATACTATAATAGGAAAATTATTTGTAACTATAACGAAATCAAACAAAAGGGATAAAGATTTCATAATGTATTTAATGAAGCAGTGGTGCACATCCCAAATCATCACTATCATCACATTCAGAGTCGCTAGAGCAGTCCTGCCGATTATTATCAATTAATAATATTAATAAAATGTAAATAAAAAGATTTTTAATTTAAAAAGTAACAACTTATTCCGATTTAAGGTATATTATGTGGTGCCCGTAAGTTATAGACTGGTTACGATAACAAAAGGAACGTCACTATTAATGTGCATAAACCAATGAAGTATGATATTTTTCGCGTATATTCTTCATACATTAAAATACTGGACTTCATAGGCGTCATTTGGATGACATCTGTCACAGGACTCAAGCTATATTTTACAAACTATAGCGGCATTTTACAGCTCCACATTCAAGTAGGTATTGTTATGTATATATAATTAATAGCACATATACTCGTATGTACAGGTAAAAAGTGAAATAGCTTTAAGAACTATATATTTATCTCAAAACTTATATTTTATTATTTCGAAAACGTGCTTTAATATTACCTCTTACTTTCCTTAAACAAAAACTCTGACTCTAATATTAATATTTTAATAATTCGTTTTGAATTATACATAATAATAAAGCATCGAAAATCATTTAACTATAAACTCCATATTTTACTTTATAACCAATGATATTTTAACTATAGATATGTTATACGCTCACTAAACAACCGAAAAAAGTGTTCCGCGCTGCACACATACACACTTTTCATTCAAGGTACATGTCAAAATGATAGAAAGGGGATAGTCGATAAAATCAATAAGAAAAAAAGAGACAGCTAATGTTGTCAATTGCGCGTCAATGTAAACAAACATTAGTCTAGCGACCGATGACATATCAGAATATTAGGAAAATAATTGAAATATATTAATAAATCGAAGTATTCTGCGTTCTTACATGTGGTATGAGATCCCTTGTGTTTTATTAACTTTGGTATCATAATTGGTGCATTTCCTAAATACACAGGATGGCATTTTTTTAAATTTTGTAGCAGCGTACCACTCGTCGCCATGCGGTGACACAGACTAAAGGCAATACGTCCTAATTAGGATGTTTTCGAGTTTTCACGATTGCGCGCTCATAACATATCTATAGTTAAAATATCATTGTTTATAACTATCAATTATTGTCAAACGAAAAAATGATCAAAGTATAGCCCCATTAAAATTAATGATTTCGTAGATAGAGTTTGTTTTTCGTATAGTAAATCATATGTTGAAGCGATGAAATATTCCTTTATTTCATGAATACTTATTATTAAAATAACTTATAAGTTATTTTAAGTTTTTTTTTTTTATAAGTAAATCAAAGAACAGCTATTATAAATTTAAAAATTATTATATGTGTTTATTTTTTTTTAATCATTTACCCAAGCGAAGGGCCGCAAGTAAAGAATAAAAACTGTTTTGGTTTGGGATCTCTCTCTCTCTCTCTATACAAAAAATAATTAATTTTAGGAAAGTATCACTAGACCTTTGTCTCATTTTATTAGTAATCAATAGAAGGAAAAAGTATATCCTTCTTTCATAGTAGTGGGATCAGGCCATATTGCACCACCGCAGCTGGTCATGTGCTCCAAACTCAACGTGTCTTTCGAAAACTTGCTAGGTTCTCTCTGACGTGTAGAATTATATGATGTTTTTCTTTACTGTGAAGCTAATAATCATTTAGGAAATAATTCGCACTTAAAATATAAGAGATGCAAACCTGATTTGAACTTATTACACTCGGTTTTCTAAGCAAAGGCGTCACCGTTAGTCTACCACTTAAGAAAGAATGAATGTAATAATATTATTTCTATAATAAATAATAATTTGTATCAACCATTTTTAGCTCCACCTAACAGACCAGCGATAATGGACGCCAAGACACGAGATCACACCAGATTACTGGAACCGTATGATGAAGGGGACACCCTAGAGCTGCTTTGTGAAGTTTATGGAGGTAAGCCTATAATATATAATTTTATATAAATTATTATATAATAATATTTTTGTACTATATAATAATTAAATATATATTAGGACATTTTTACAACAGCACCATCTAGTTCCGTGTAAAGCTAAGAGACTTGTGTTACGGATACCAGATAGTTGATACATCACACATATATATATAACTTTAAATACAAACATGTTATAAATATAAATACCCATGACTAAAGTCCAAACATTCTTGCTCAACAAATGAATACCCCCAGCGGGAATCAAACCCGCAACTGCTGACGCAGAAAGTAGACATTACAAACTGAGCCAAACGTGTCGTTATATTTATATTTAGCTTATATTATTAATACATTTAAGATGTAAAAACCAACAATTTATTTAATGTGTGGAACGAAACGTAAAAACTATAGGTAACTCAAATTAAGTAAAAAATTTGAGATAGTGAAATATCTAAATCTACTGAAACAAAAACGAAAAAAAATTACGAAAACATACGTGAAAAAATAATACTAAGCAAATAGGTACGTTTATTTGTTAAAAGGATAAAAATGATGGTTGCTAAGAGGATAAAAATGTACTGAAGTGTTTTGTTATTACCTAATACCTATTTCCAAATATATAGATATGAATTGTATTTGTTTTCTGACTTAATATTTCGAAGAGAAATATTTACTTTAATTGCTAATTAACATGATTAAGATACATGAGCACAAAATAATGAAGCTATCAAAACGACTGAATTTTACAGTTCAAGGACTATTCAGGCCAACATTAAGAAAATAATATTATAAACTTCAAATACCTATATGGAAGTACTTTAAATATGTAAAGTTTAATAATATAATAATAATAATATAGCCTTTTATTTCCTTAATATATTATACATAACATGATAAAAAAGTAATAATATTTACTACAATATAATATTAAGATAAAAAAACATTTTCCTATATAGTTAAGGCCCCCGTCGGGTATAGGCCTCCTCCAACAGTTTCCAGGTGGTTCTTACTTTTGCTTTCTCTGTCCAGTCTACACCAGCATTATTTCTCACTTCGTCTACCCAACGTTCCCTTGGACGTACTCTGGCTCACTTGCCACTTGGACCTGGCCAAGTAGTAACTAATTGGGTCCATCTACCATCTGTTAGTCTTGCTACATGACCAGCCCATCTCCACTCCAGGCGTTTCATATGTTCCAGAGCACGCTGGGTTTTCTGCATTCTGTCTCTCGCATAATTGTTATATATCAGGTTTGTGATCCGTATGACATGCAGGGGAGTAGACACTCGTCCATGACTTTCTTTTTCAGTAAAATTTAATACCTTATATTTATATTAGAATTAGAGTTATTTTGAAGAGAAAAACAATGTAATTGTTGTAAAAATTCTTTGCCTACAATAAATAAATGACTCAAATTGTTTTGATTGATTTCGAAGTGTTCTCCTTTTACCTTATTGCAAAGGCTAATTAATGTAACGATGTTAAAATATAAAGGCGGAAAGCCATATGCATCCTTAGTACTTATATTTCCAGTACATACATACACGTTTACGAGTATTTTACTTAACAAATATTGAAAAATCATTACCTTCATTTTACTGCCTCGTGAAATTATTATTTTTTTATTTCGTTAGTCCATTCTGACATACATTTCGTCGGATCTTTATTGTGCGACACGACTATTCTACGTGTTACCTACTTTATTGAATATATTTTCTGCTTCTGTGAGAGATTGTTGTCTTAACAGCTAAATTAACTACAACAGCTGCTATTAAGGACTTATTATACATGAGTCCAAGTCGTAATCTATTTATTTATTAAACTCCATTCAAATACATCCAGCCACATCCATCACACTCATACAAAACACACACACACACACACACACACACACACACACACACACACACACACACACACACAAACAAACATTGAGACATAAAATATAAACTGCCATTTTACATACTCGTCCGTACTTGACAACCACTAAAAAAAACGTCAAACTAAAAATCTTGTAATTTGAAGCCTAGATAGTTTATCTAATCTCTAATATAAATTATACTAAAATTTAAAGCTGAAAAGTTTGTTAGTGTGTTTGAACAAACTTATCTCTACTGTTTGAGCAGATGAGCTGATTGAACTCGTGAGAGAAGGTAGCGAGTGTTATTAGGCCATATTTTTTTTATACTTATATTACCTCGCCATTTAAATTTTTATGAAAAATCAAATTTTAAATGCCTTAAACACAGATCGATAGAATTTCAGCAAAGTCGGTCATATTTTCATATATTTGGCAGAACGAAGAAGATTGTGAAGTTAATTATAATTTTGTAAAGAGTTTTTTTTGACAGTAATGTTTACTATCAGATATAGTCAATTATTAGTGTGATTTAGTCCTATAGAGAGTTCCACAGTATATTATAATAAGACCGTGAACTTCTAGTACCTCTGTGTATTAAAGTTATATGTTTACGTATAATTTATTTTATTTGGTTTCTAATTTAATATAGGCATCCCGTATCCATAGTTTTTAAATTTCTATTTAAATTACGCTTAAAAATATTTATATTATTATCTTATTTTAAATTCCCATAACTAAAAGTTAATTTTAAAATCATACGCAAATTTGTTTAAATCATGAATTCTATCCCATATTAGAATAAAAATGTATGGCAAAAAATCGATAGGAGAATCGGATATATTACGAATACGTTCTTAAAATGATATTGAAGTGTTTCAAATACGTATATACATACACACTTGGAGTTTGAAAATAGGTCATCATATTATGTTTACTTAATAAAGGCATTATAATAATGTAATAATACAAATACCATATACCGTATATATAAAATCAATACCGTTTCGATATAATAGCCGCAGGCTTGTGAGATCTAACAAATTAAATTATTTGATTTATGTTCTATTGTAATATAATATGAAATAACTTGTAATATGACATACTAATACATATTTATAACATATTTGTTACTCATCATTCACTTTGGGATTGCCCTTAGTGAAAAAAAAACCACTTATCTATTCGTACGAGAAACGTACATTTTTTCGGGATAAAAAGTACTTTATATACTATTTCAGTATAATCTATAATATCTGTGTTAAATTTCATCCATATCTTTTCAGCAGGTCTGGTTTGAATTATTTAAAAAAAAAATTAAACCAACTTCAAAAAATCTGCACTAAAAAGAGAAAAATAAAAAGTAGAAAATAATACTTTAAAGAACTATGTTAATTTTGGAGTCGGTGCCAGCCAGGTATTTTGATTATGTTTACAAATTGATAGATTAATCGAATATACGGTTATTTTTCTTTGGCTGGCACCGACTCCAAAATTAACATAGTTCTTTAAAGTATTATTTTCTACTTTTTATTTTTCTCTTTTTAGTGCAGATTTTTTGAAGTCGGTTTAATTTTTTTTTAAAAATAACTTATTTTTACATTTTTAGTGTGCCTTTTATTTAGCTGATTTAATTATAGTGACTTACTATATGTCACTAATTTAAAATCTGTTTAAGCTTTATATTAAACAACGAGCATACCTATTAACGGTACGTAATAGTAATTAATTATCGGGTCTACCGAAAGGGAGGGGGGAGGGGGTGTTGGTGTCCAAAGAGTACTCGATCTACGACTACTGTAGCTGTAACTAAAGTACGAGCTCATCTTTATGTTTACATTCCCCATACGAAATAGTTTAAATAAACCACGTCCATTATTCCACCTAACTCCTAGAGGTTAATGAGATTTACCTTCTATTATCATATTAACGTAATAGCCTGGAAGAACACAACTATCAATCTATTTGTATGTATAATTTTAAAGGAATTTCCTTTCAACTCCTAGCCGTTGAGGAGTTGTACCTTCCATCATCAGCTTATCCACATGAGATGGTAATTATCAAATGCAAATCCTTAAAAAACTTTAGAAAATATATGAAAAATGTACTAAGTGCCTATAAAATTTAAGAGTTGCCATCGATTTCCCTAGGATCCCATTATCAGATCCTAACTTGGTGACAATGGGAATATCTTGGAAGTATACCCTACCAAACAAAAAATAAATTTTTGAAATCGGCCCACAATTGACGCATAAATCGGTGAACACAGATAAAAAATAACATTTGAAGAATTCTACCTTCCATCATCAGCTCGTCACATGAGATGACGATTTTCAGACGCAAATGCTTGAACAGCTTAAGAAAATATATAAAAAACATAATAGGTGCCTATAAATTTTGAAAGTTGCCCTGGATTTCCCTGAGATCCCATCATCAGATCCTGATTTTGTGATAATGGGACCCCCTCAGAACTATACCCTACCGAACAAAAGAAAAATTTTTGAAATCGGCCCACAGTTGACGGAGAAATCGGTGAACATACATTAAAAAAAAAATACATACATCGGAACATATAACCTCCTCCTTTTTGGAAGTCGGTTAAAAAGTAGCATCAAGCAATGCAACCTTACCAACTTTTACATTTTTAAAATGAAAAAGATACTATTATTAATATACATTGTTATAGAAATAATATAATATTCACATTATGCTTACATTTATCTATTTACATCTATAAAATTTTGGTTCGTCCTCTGTGTTCAATTTGGGAACGTATTTGTTTAAAATTTTAACTTTAAATTGATCAAATGTCGATGAAACTTTGGTGGGATATGTTATTTATACTTGTAAGAGTTTCTAGACAAACAAAAATCTTCAATTAAGCATAGTATACTCGAGAGAACCGATGATAAGTTACTAGTATTATATTGTATACACATGATATGTATGAATTATAAATATAAAGTTCTTTTTGCGCCCGTGAGGTTAATTTTAATGAATTCACCTGTGTTTTTTTACCATCTAATTTGCTAAAATATACTTTAACCATCATGTTATAGCAGTATGAACTTTAATTACATTCATTATTTTTATAACAATGAAAAAATGAAAATATCAAAGATACGAGACCCGGATTTAAACCCGTTTTATTTGGTTACACAAGCTACTACTAGCTACTGGTCTACAATCGCCTAATTTCTAAACTTGTATATAAATAATGAAAATTATGAGCTAATCTAGAAAATTTCAAAGCTTAAAGCAAGATCTTTTATTTTATTACACAGATACTGAAATTTTCCTTTTATATTAATCGTATTCTAAGAGTCTTTATAATTTATTTTTATTTTATCAATTCTCATTTATTACAATACTCTTTAGAAGAAAGAACTTCTCAACCTATCACAATTAGACAAAATGTCATTTTACAATGGTCGTGGCATAGAAATGAAAGTTAATTAATAATGTTTCTTTAAAAAGACAAGATTATAAATTTTTATTTAATATTAATACATTTTTTTGTTGAGCTTTAAAATAAAATCTTGGCTTAAAAAATATTTTTAGGTACCTACTTAATATATTTTTGCGGTATTTATTAGATTTAGAATGACGTCACTTTATCGAGTGACAATTAGTCATACTTTACAAGATTTGGCTCAAACAAACAAACTATGGATTTAGAATTAATTAAAAAAAGGCTTCTAAAAATTTTACGTTAATGATAATAATTCGATCGACATAATATTATGTCATTATGTCACTATATTTTTTAACAATAGTAGTTGTTTACTTCAACAATGATAGAATAACATCTTGTGATTATTAGTGAATCCTCGATATTGCTAGCGGTCGCGGGTTCGAGTTCCGCTGGTGCGTTCATTTGTGTGTCTAATGTTTGTTATTCAGTCATGTTCATATTTATAATATACAGTTTTCAAAGTTATATATGTGTTGTGTATCAACTATCTGGTATCCATTACAAAAGCCTGGTAGCTTAGTAGTTGAGTGTTCAAGACCCAACTTATCATCAAATTCAACACTTCCTGGCACTAAAAGCAATTGGATCGTTAGTAAAGACGAAGCTACGAATCAATATACAAAGTTAGCACATTTAGACCAGTGTTGATAACTTTTGAGACCATAAGAATTATAGTAGGATGAAAACCATTGGAGAAAGAAGAGAATATAACAAAAATGAAAGGGAAAATAATTTACGGGCGTTTTGATTCCTCAATCTCATAGAGGCAATAATATTGAAATATATATACGAGTATATCATTAAAAATTAAGTATTGTAATGAAACTATATTTTTTGTTAAATTATGTATGTCCCAACAGTTATGCATAGATAATGTGTGTTTGATTGAAATTTCTCTAAAAAAGATACGAGCACGTCGAATAATGTATGAGATACGGGCTATTTTCAGTCTCTTGTGCTGTGTTTTTAGAAAAAAAAATCTTATAGAAATATTCTTATATTATGAAGTACCTACAGTCACTAAATAGAATTTCGTCTTGAAGATGACAATATTTGATTAAACATAATGTATTTTCTTAAAGATTCCTCATTATATAAAGATAGCATTAATAAAATTATTTTTGAAGGAGATCCACGACCCAGCCTCATCTGGTACCTGGAGAATACTATTATCGATGATTCCTACGAGCAGAAAACTGACGGTGAAACCGTCAATACCCTGACATTCCCAAGCATCGGACGACAGCATCTGAACGCTCGACTCATCTGCCAAGCCTCTAATACAAACTTGGCCCCACCGCAAACTAAACTACTTATACTTGATATAAATCGTAAGTAACAAAAGTATGATTTTTATTTTAAAATGGTGGAACTTCAAAATAAAGGGTCAATTTTGTACATTACGATAACTTTGAGGTAATGGGTAATAATTGTAAGGTAGTAGAAAATAATATGTATCTAATGTATATTGTTGGTGGTGGGTAAATTTAAGTTAATTTGAATAAAGTCAGTCTATAGCCACATCTCGCGTTGTTATTACATTGGCGACGAGGCGGGTTTCAAAAAAAAAAAACGTTAAGTGTTTCGGTTGTGCTCAGTTTGATTAAATTATTAATCATGCCTATCGGAAAACTAGAACAATTTGAATTAGATTCAAAAGAGTGGCCAGCCTATATACGGCGCGTTAAACAATACATGCTATTAAGCGAAGTGAAAGAGGAGTTAAAAGTATCATTATTAATAACGGTAGTCGGGAAGGCGACTTATTCGCTTATGTGTGATTTGTGTTCTCCGGATCACCCGGAAACAAAGTCGTTCGACGAATTAGTTAAGCTCGTGAGTGAACATCTGGAGCCACAGCGATCTGAGATCGCCGAACGCCACGTGTTTCGTCTACGGCGACAGCGCACAGGCGAGCCGTTGTCAGAATACCTGCAATGCTTAAAACACTTAGCGACCACCTGTAATTTTGGAACTACCTTAGAAGAAAATTTACGGGACCAATTTGTCTCCGGCTTGGCCAGTGACGCGATGAGGTCGCGTATTTTTGCCGAACGCAATATTAAATATCGAGAAGCAATCGAGTTGGCTATGGCTCTGGAGGCTGCAGAGAGGCACGCGGAGGTGAGCGGGTCGAGAACGTCGACAGTGACCTCGGGTGCGGGCGGCGACGCGGCGGGCGAGGGCCTGCATGCGGCGAGCGCGCGGCGCGCGCGGCCCGGCGGCAGCGGCAGCGGCGGCGCCGCACCGGCGCACGCCGGTTCTTTAATTAAGAACGGCGGCAGGCCGCTGTTAGGTCGGGAGTGGATACGCGCTCTAAAAATTAAACAAATTTGTTTTAATGAAATAACGGACGATCAATTCGTGAGCTGCCTTAGGGAGGAGTTTCCCGAGGTGTTTAGTGAACGGTTAGGTACATGTAAAAAAACTATCCAATTACAGCTGACCGATAGGGAACCGGTGTATGTGCGCGCGAGGCCCGTGCCCCTGGCGCTCAAGGCGCGGGTTGAGCGAGAGCTACAGCGGTTAGAGGCGGAGGGCACCATATACCGGGTGGATCATTCTGAGTATGGAACTCCTATAGTTCCAGTGATCAAAGAGAACGGAGATATACGGATCTGTGGGGACTATAAAATAACTATAAATCCTAAGTTAAAGCGTGATTACTACCCGTTACCTCGTATTGAGGAATTGTTCGCGGTTCTGAGCGGGGGAGAGGAGTACTCAAAAATAGACTTGAGACAGGCCTACCAACAAGTTATTTTAAGTGAAGAGTCCCAACCCTATTCGGCAATCACAACACACATAGGGACCTTTGTATACCGACGCACGCCATTTGGACTATCATGTATCCCAGAAAAATTTCAAAAATTAATGGAAGAGACATTGCGAGGAATTCCGGGGTGCGTGGTCTACCTAGATGACATATGTTGTACGGGAGGGTCGAGGGCTCTCCACTTAAAAAATTTACGAGCTGTACTTGGACGGTTACGAGATATGGGGTTTACTATAAAATTAGATAAGTGTTTGTTTTTGCAAAAAAATGTTAAATATCTTGGGTTTGTTATCGATAAAATGGGCTTACATCCGGATAAAAATAAATTGCAAGCAATAACGAATGCACCACGACCAGAAAATGTGACGCAATTAAAAAGTTTTCTCGGCTTAATAAATTATTACGGAAAGTTTATTCCAAATTTAAGTATTGTGTTGCATTCTTTACACGATCTGTTAAAGAAAGGTGTCACTTGGGCATGGACGGACATGATTGCGATAAGGCTTTTTGTGAAGCGAAGCGCATATTGTTAAGCGATCGAGTACTAGCGCACTACGAGGAAGGACGCGAACTCGTGCTAGCGGTGGATAGCAGCGCGTACGGCCTAGGCGCCGTGTTGGCGCACCGGTACGACGACGGCAGCGAGCGGCCCGTCAGCTGTGTTTCGCGGACGTTAAATGTAGCTGAAAAAAATTATAGCCAGCTAGATAAAGAGGCTTTGGCTATATATTTTGGTATAACGAAACACCATCATTTCCTATTTGGCAGGCATTTCGTACTGCGTACAGATCACCAACCTTTAACTCATATTTTTGGAGCTAAAAGGGGGATACCACAAACAGCAGCGAGTCGCCTACAGCGGTGGGCGGCACATCTCGCGGCTTATGATTTTTCCGTAGAATTTGTGCGATCGAGTCAAAACGGTCCAGCTGACGCGCTTTCTCGCTTACCACTGCTACGCGAGCGTGACCCAGGTGACCCAGTGAGTTATGTGAAGCTGCTCGAGGAATGTACGCCAGTTAACTTTAAAGATATTTGTGAAAAGACAAAAAGTGATAACATTTTAAATAAAATATGTGGTTATGTAATGTATGGTTGGCCAGCGAGAGCGAGTTGTGAAGAAGAAAAACCATATTATAACCGTAGACAGTACATAGTATTAGAGTTAGGATGTTTAATTTACAAATATAGAATAATTATTCCCACTGTGTTACGTAAGCAAGTACTCGATGAGTTACACGTAGGTCATTTAGGCAACAATAAAATGAAAAACTTATCGCGTAGTTACGTGTATTGGCCGGGAATTGATAAGGATATCGAAGATGTTAGTCGCGCGTGTGACGCATGCAACTCGGTCCGCGACGCCCCTCCGCGCGCCCCGCTCCACCCCTGGGAGTTTTCGGCGTCTCCGTGGACGCGGCTTCACGCAGACTTTGCAGACTGTGCGGGTAAACTATTTTTAATTATTACAGACGCGTATTCTAAGTGGCTTGAGGTCATACAGATGAATCGCACGGATGCTGTTTCCACTATCGAGGCCTTTAGATCGATTTTTGCTAGATTTGGACTTCCTTCACAGCTCGTTACCGACAATGGCCCTCCATTCTCATCTCAAATGTTTAAAGAATATTGTCATAAAAATTGTATTAAGCATACGACATCTGCACCGTATAGACCGCAGGCGAATGGCGCTGCTGAAAACGCGGTAAAAACAGTTAAAAAAGTTATTAAAAGAGCGGTCCACTCAGGCGAGAATATATCGGAATCATTAAGTAAATTTTTGTTTCAATATCGTAATTGTGAACACGCTACTACGGCTGTATCCCCAGCGGTAGCGTTACTTGGGAGACGGTTGCGGGGTCGACTCGACGCATTACGACCGGACTTGGGTTTAGTGGTGCGGGAAGCGCAACGCAAGCAAATCGACAGGGCAGGAGGTACCGATCGCGAGTTGCAGCCCGGTGATACAGTATTGACTAGGGATTATAATACCAAAGGGGAAAAATGGTTAGAGGGAACGGTCACAAAGAAAACTGGACCCGTGTCATTCAAGGTAGATGTAGGAGGGGGAGTAGAATGGAGACGTCATCAAGATCAAATGAGCCAGTTAGGTAATAGGAAAGAAAAAAATCGTTATTCATTGGCGAGAACGTCGCCATCAGCTAGTACGGACGCGAATGAACAACAGACGCCTAAGGTCGAGGACGATGCAGATGAGCAAAGTAGGGAAGCGCCCGAGGCGGGTGCTGACGCGGGGCGGGCACTGCGCTCCCCGGATCCACCAGGACCGGCGGGCGAGCCCGCGACGCCGTCACCCGCACCGGACGCTTCGGCCAGAGCTTTACGTGCTTATAATCGGGCCATGATACGTAAAGATAAAAAAGGTATATAAAATAAATAAATAAAATGTAATCATTTTTCTTAATCTATTAAATTCATATAATGTTACTTAGTTCGATCCATATGTATAGTATATATTTTATATATGATTTCTAGATTAAGTACATAATATCTTTAGATCTTATATAATATATATTTACCTAAAGGGGGAAAGATGTAAGGTAGTAGAAAATAATATGTATCTATTGTTGGTGGTGGGTAAATTTAAGTTAATTTGAATAAAGTCAGTCTATAGCCACATCTCGCGTTGTTATTACAATAATAAGGTATGAAAAGTAAGTTTTAGTTTTTTTTATTTATTATCCACAACTTTTACTTTCAATTGTTTTCGATAGGATGCGTAGTTTAGCCGCAAATAGCCGCCCACCCCTCTTTCAGAACTTTTTCTGAGTCTGGACTATTTTTCCTTCGTTATTTACATCATCAACTAAATTTTCTGACCACTGCTAAGATTTTTTTTTCCTAAAACAGGATTGCCACTAATCATAGTTTTTCAATGAATAACACTATGGTCTGACCTAAGTAACCTGAGTTTATAGACTTGATTTTTCAGCTACTTTTTAGAGTTTAAATACAGTGTTACAGCACTATCTACAATACAATTTATCCAACTGTAGACTTACAGAGTGGAGCAGTAACAAATAAGCTCTCTCCTAAGCTTTTTTTCAGATGTATTACTAATTTTTTACCCTAAAAACGTACACAATTATACATTGTAATCCAAAGCTTCGCTTGAAATAAATTCTTAAATGTATATCAAAATCAACGTATTACGTTAAAATTTCCATATTAGATTCAAACCATACCAAATGTTAACTAGAAACAGTCTGAATATATGAAATCTAGAGGTTAGCATATTATATAATATGCATGCATTATACTTTATGCGTTTACACATTTAATGTCAGTTAAATACTAACTTATGTGCATTTACTTAGTAAGCTATGAATTTGACATAAATCTTATAGCAAAGCCTATTAAACATATAGTCGACCAAAGGACGTGACAGCCAGCCCAAGCTGCCATACACTCGCTTGGGACATTAGTGTATGTTAGCTTGGGCTGTCATGTCAGTTGGCCGAATATATGTCCATAGGTTTTGCTTATAGGCTATCTTATCGGCTTAATTATCACTTTCTATAGAAGCTAGAGAATATAATTTCGGGTATCAATAATATTATATTAGTAGATTGTCACAAATTACTGTTTACAGAACGCAATTATAGCATATCATGTATGTACATAACAGATATAATATCTAATTAAATATTATTTATTAACTTAGTACACACCGTAATTGGTTTGTATTATGGTGAGATAATTCTGGCGCTGTCTGAAATATTTGTGTTTGTACTTATTTGTAGTCGAATCTGTACATTGAATATTTTTTGGAAAATCTAATTGAAATGGACATTATTATCGATATAGAGGCCAAATCTATTATTTTTAGAAGTTTTGTCTGTCTGTCTGTCTGTGACCGCATCACGAGAAAACCATTGGACGGATTTGGATGAAATTTGGTATGATGTTAGATGGTTACCTGGGTTAATATATAGGATACTTTTTACTGCGGAAAAATAACTCACTTCTGAGAATAATACAAAAAGAAGGTTAGAAATAAAACCACGCTTGCATTTACGTCTTTAGAACGCGGGCGCAGCCGCGGGTTATGCTAGTATATAATATATAAATATATAGTAGGTGTATTATTAAAGAAATAAGAAATCTTTTTTAACTTATATTAAGTTAATTTTTAGATTGTTCAAAAATTGATTTGATTCGATTGTCACAGATTATTGTTATTTTGTTAAAAACCTGGCTGACTCAAACATGCAAGTTCCTTCACTATGTTTTTCTTCAGGGTAAAACATGATGTTGTTGTAAATTGATTCGCACAGAGGTGTGAGATTCAGGATTTGTTCTACTTCACTCAGTTTAATATACGCGTTATCGGGTGTGCCACTGGCTTCGTGTTATTATTGTTTAACTTTTATATGGTGGTAGGTCCACTATTTTTTTCTTGCATCACAATACTTTATTGGAAACGCACAACACTTTTCGTCTTGAATTTGAAGGAACATTCCTTTGAAGTGAAAGAATATCTGGTTTATTTGATATGGTTATAACAATTTTAGTTACTTTAAAGATTATAAAAATACATATGAAACTTAAGCCAGTTTGTTACAGTAAGGCCACTAACTGTCCAGATTTTGAACAAAAATAGACAGTTCTCAGCAGACAGGAGCTATGAGGTGGAATGTAGAACTACTGGATCCAGACCTGAAGCCCAAGTCACTTGGCGGAAAGGACTAAAGCCTTTAAGGAAGAAAGCTAGAAATGTGAGTGTAAGAATAAGTTCATATTACTATTTGGTCTTGTTCTTTTAATAGATTCTTAAGATATCAACTTCACATAGAATTTTGTTTATATTATTGACCGACTTATAGAACTTTTCTCTCTTGACATTTAATGGGCTTTTATTACACTTGCTTTTTACTTACATTCTTTGCACATATTGAATTGATTTTCAGTTTTTTTGTACACAGTAGTGGTTACGTAGATTTTGATCATAAAATCATTAAAATCTGTCCAGCAATTTTCTCGTGATAGTTTTATCATACTTATTTATATATTTACAACAATTCTATTTATAATTCAATTCAATTCTCTTGTTAATGGCTTCAAAACGTGCCAATTCAGCACAGATTATTTCGCCATTGCATTGTCATAGAATGGAGAAGACATGAAGGAGATTGGTCAATATCATTGAGTCAATAAGTATATTAAACAATAATTGTATAAGGGTAAATTAGGTTAATAAAGTAAATTTTATTTCTAAAGGTTGAATGAATAATTAGGTGGTCTTGACAGTATGCCAAGTACTTGTATAGTTTCTATGAAAAGGAAAATAAGTGGAGGTATTGTAGAAAAGATAAAAAAGCAAAATATTAAAAAAATTTTTAATGTTAATTTTAATGTTACAAGAAAGGCTTAGCCCAATTCACTAGAAAGCGAATATTTGATAAAAAATACTTTGTTTAAGGATTTTCCTTGAAATCTTTTAAGAAAAACGCAGACGCTTTAACGCCCACTTAATTATTAATGTTTAAGTCTAAGCTTTATCGACCTTTTTTTCTACTAAATATTATGTAAAATATTTTATTAATATGAATGTACATAAAAACCAGGGTATATGTGAATTATCTATTAGACCATACACCTCAAAGTTGATCCCTTTTAAAGACCTAATATGGTCGAAATTCTAGCATTTACGACTTCCATCCACAAAACCGTTAGCAGTTAAGTTAGAAGTACAAGTATTCCTCTCATATGTTTAGGAACTTTGCAACTACTTTAAGAAAAAAAAAATATAGGGAATAAAAGTCTTTCAAAATTACTCATTATTATAAACTTTTTGCGTGATTCCTTCAAATTAGATGGAGTGTTCTAGAAGAATATACTTTATACACTGATATATATACTTTGATATGACACGGCTTGTATAAACACATATTGCATAGTAAGTTTAATCCAAATAAATCTTTTTTTTGGTTTTAATACATGAGAAATAGGCTTTATGTAAACTAAGACACTGGCAACATTATTTGCAGAAGTAGCTGTGAGCTTGCCAAGCATTTCCCGAGCGCAAACACCCAGAAACTGTAACCGGGCCTTTATGCCATAAGTACTTAGTAGCACTGCAAAGTAGTCGGGTCTCGTAAATCAATGCTACTATATATGCTAACGATACACGCTAGCGAGCACGTTTTGTTTTCAAGTTACTAGGCTTGCGAAAGTAAACTGCTGATGTGATTTGTTCCTAGTAGTATCATAACAATGAAGTGCCAAGATATTCATTTTTATGGTCGACCCACAATCTGGAATCTACATTTCAAAACTGTTTTGCTTTTCGTTCATCTAAAGAAATATATTCAATCCCTGACATGCGTTTTTTACTTCATCGATATGCGTTATCTTCAGTCGTTGGTTTGGGAAAAATTAGAATATTGCTGATAAATCATCTGATATTTTCGTTACTAGATTTTTTCTGTATATTTGTTTAATTTATTTACTTCTATTCCGCCCTTTTATAATCCCACCACAATGTGAAGGGAATCAGGCCATATTCCGTCACGCTGGCCAAGAGTGGGTTAGCGGACTATCCATTTTGTCTTTCGACTACTAGTTTCTCTTGGACTAAGACTGGGAACTTTCAGTTTCCGCTGCTTCTTCTTATGCATGTCGTTTCTTCTTGAAGATAAAATTAAATAATTTAATGAATAAAATGTTTTGAATATTGAAATAGGATATATCCTCGTATATGAAATATTTTTACTAGTTAAAGCTACTATTCTTCTATTTAACAGTATTCAGATACAAATACAACCACCAGTATCTTGGCGTTCGTACCAGAAGCTGAAGATCACGAGGGTGAGCTGATCTGCCGCGCGGAGAACCCTCGAGTTGCAAACTCTGTTATAGAAGACAGCATGAGGTTAAATGTACATTGTAAGTAATTTTTATTTAAGTGTCATAGTAATAAAATTATCTAGTAAAAAAAATATAAATGACGGTACGTTTGGCTCAGCTTGCAACCCAAGAGACCTTACTGTGTCAGTGGTAGCGGGTTTGAGTCCCGCGTTGAGTAGTGCAACAAAAACCTGGTCACCAGCCTCGTAACTCACCATGTAGCTAATAGCTATGGTGATGTGTATTAGTGTTTTGTAATGTAATTCTAGGCTAGTAGGTATATCTGCACAATACCTAGTAACCGTTCAAAACATCGAAAATCAAAACACGTAGGAATATATCCTAAAATTCAGTTTAATTTAAGATGTTCAATAAGTAAATAAATATAATCGCTTAAATATTTATTGAAATAAAACAATTTAAGCCGTAATTTTATACAGTATTTCTATTTACGGCATAGTTCATATATACATACGCTGCATCTCTCAAAACCTCGTATAAATGCGATCTTACTAAAGGCTATTACCGATTGCGTCCATACCATTCAGCCTAATGTTATCGGAAATAGCGGTTTCGTAGTACCATATGGTTATTTGAGCTGTTGATATCAGGGATTACTTGCGTAGATTGTCCATATATTTTTATGGCTTTTGATATATGATATTTATTTTTTATTAAATGTTTTATAAGAAATTATATTTTTTATCTTTACATCATTTATATGGTAAACTAGCGACTCACCCTCGCTTCGCTCAGATTCGTCCCTACATAACCTCCTTAGGATAAAATAAAATTCCATACAAACTTTCACCCCCCTTTTTTAATGTTGGGAAATGCATTGACGCATACCACCAGGCGGTTATGTGGGACTCACCATCTTAAAATAAGCCAGTACTACGCACTAAAACCCAACGCACCTCTCCCGTCCTAATGGGACGTCGCAGGATCGCTTGAGCATGCAACTACGATGCCCCGACGGCCCGGCAGGTTTGACGAAGCAGACCACACTCTGCTATCCAGAGAAGTACCAGGAGCAACCCACACGACATACCGCCCACCGAAGTGGGCCCTATCTGCACCGCCCACCGAAGTGGGTCCTTCCTGCGCGTTTCTTGGCTTCGCGCTCGGCTGGATTGCCGGACGCTACTGAGCCCGCCCATCCCCACAAAGTGAACGCACGTTGGGGCGGAAACATTCACCCCCTATTTCAACCCTTTACATTACTTTTTTCCCCTTGAAAAGTAGCGTATGTCCTTTGTCAGGCTCTAGACTATCTGTACCAAATTTTATTTAAATCGGTTCAGTAGTTTTGACAGACAGTCATACAGATAGACAGCGAACAGAGTTACTTTCGCATTTATAATATTAGTAAGGATACATATTATAATATGTATTTTTCATATAAAAAATATTTCATGGTCATGAGTACTTATAATGAAGATAAAACTCGCTCTTGCTTTACTTTCATTATATTATTACGTTAACGATATAATGAAAGATAAATGAAACATGTCTTATTACAAGTACTTGTTCTCTACATATAATAAAATTCTGAGTCGAATCCGTACATCACATATTTCTTGGAAAATCTTATAGATTATACTTAGTCTTGTCATAAATATTGTCACAAAGAAAAAAAATTTTTTTTATGCAAATAATATTTATTACTTTTACAGTGTGTTAGTTTTATACATAAATATAAAACAATTTAAAATATAAAAAGCTTATTCGAAGTGGTCTCCATTGGCTGCAATACAGTCCTTTAAACGTTGAGGCCAGTTATCAATAGAAGCACGCACTCTTTCCATGGGAAAATTCTTCACTGCCAATCGTATGGATTGTTTTAGGGACTCCAAATTATCATGGCGTTTAGAGCAAGCCGTACTCTCTAAAACTGACCATAAATCATAATCCAGCGGATTAAGATCGGGACTAGACGACGGCCAGTCTTCAGCTCTGATGAAGTCCGAAACGTTCGCTTCTAACCAAGACTGCGTGGACCGAGCTTTATGACCCGGCGCCGAGTCTTGTTGGAAAGACCATGCTTGGTTATTGAACATGGTGTTGTTAAGGGGCTTAACTACCTTCTCAAGAATGGTATCTTGATACACTTGTGCCGATGATTTGATACCTTTTTCACAAAAATATGGCTCAGTCACTCCTTCATAGCTAACATCCCACCAAACCATCACTGAAGTCGGGTAATGCCCACGTTGCACTCTGCCGACTAATTGGGAAGCTTCCTTAGAGGTTTGAGTATAAATACGGTCATTTTGTTTGTTAAAATGTTGCTCAATTGTAAAGATTTTCTCATCCGTAAAAAAAATTTACCACCCTATTCTTTTTTAAATTATCAGTTAAAAAATGACCAGTGCGTCTCTTATAGGCTGGAAGTCCTAAGTCATCTTTTAAAATACGCGACATGGTTCTGGGTGCTATCTTCATCTCCCGAGATAAAATCTTTTGCTTTCGGACAGGATTTCTGCGAATTCTTTCCCTTACTGCTTTGACCACCTTTTTCGTACGAACACTACGTGGACGGCCAGATCTTTTTCTGTCACAAACAGAGGAGGTCTCATTGTTCCTATTGATAGCCCGGTACACAAACATTTGACTAATACCAAGCGTATGGAGAGTTTTAAAAATTGCATTTGGCTCCATACCGACTTTGTGTAATGCAATCACAGCGATTCGGTTCTCTTTATCACCCCACTCCATTTTAATATCGCAAAATATTATAAAATGTATTGGCGCCAAAATTAGAAAACATAATGAGCAATCGTATAAAAATGACAGATTCCAAATTCAATTGTCATATCTTTCTTATTTTTAATTGTAACAGTATTTATGGCCAGACTATGTATAGTTATTACGTATTATCCATACAGAAACCAAGTTTATAATTTTACAATTTAGATTTTTATCTGTCTGTCTGTGCATTCATCACGAGGAAACTATTGGACAGATTTGGATGAAATTTCTTATGATGATGAAAATAATAATTGTTAAAAGATATAACTAATTCCTAATAATTTTATTGAATGGTTTCAAGAAATTCGAAGAAAGACTTTTTCGTTTTAAGCAAAAAATTTACATACTGAATTTCGCTTTACCAAAAACGAACCATCGAATTTAACACAATAATATTGTATCGTTTTCTACTTTACATAATTGTATTCTACAAAAACCAAACCTACCTTGGCCCATTAAGCACAGTTAAGTGTCACAAAAACATTAGTCCCTTTGAAATTAAGACCCTTCTCAATCGTTTCCTCTAATCGATTAGAGGATAATTATAGTAGAACAAGTGATCGAGGAAAATGCTCTGAAGATGGTCAATCATTCCGTTTCACTTCGATGTAATCCTCATTAATTAATATAACGACAGGGTCTGATATCTCATTCAGCTTGATGCTAAAGTAATTTGGCACCTACTTGCTCCTTATCTACTGGTGTCGGTCTTTCACGGCCTTCTTAGTCTTATTTTATTGGACTCACAGATAAGAGGATATCTGTATAAATTTACATAAAACATCGCTTATATTATACGGTTTTTGAGAGATTTTTTTATGTCTTGCATTGATATAAGTTTGTATTGCAATATTTATTTAGGGGTTTTAAATTTGATGTTAAGTATATCCCCGAAATTCTTAAAAAATCTCGAAGTTCTAATAAAAACTGATAGCTTTGTTTGATAAATTCAAATTAAGTCTCCGAGTCAGTATTATTTATACCCAAGCAAAATGTAATGTTTGAGTTAAAAAAATTATAAAATTAAAGCACCGCAAGAAGTATTCAGTTATAAGATAACTTATTTTTATTATTTTTCGGTAAACGACGTGAAATTTTCAGATGTACCGATTGCAACGTTGAAAATGGGTTCAAATTTGAACCCTAATCATATAAAGGAAGGGGATGATGTGTACTTCGAATGCAGCGTGCAAGCCAACCCAAAAGCGAACAGACTAGCCTGGTATAAAGACGTAAGTGCTTTACCTAATCTTCCTTAGTTTATACGGAATTCGCACTGAAGCTATTCCAAAATATATTTTATATGTATGATTTTAAAAACCATTATTCTGTTCAGAGCTTCATTGCCAATATTTATTTGACTTAAAAGATTAAATCAGTTATACAAAATTTCGAATATGAATTGGATTGAATCAATGAAATCTATGTACCTATTATATATTATTACGCAGAGAGATTTTTTATTGTTATGTATGAATCGCCATTTTTTGCAATATAGGTTTAACAATTTTTTATCACAAGACATGTTTATGGTTTTTAACAGTAGGGCATAATTCCCAATAACCAAACTACTTATGTTAAAAACAGATAACAGACAAATACCCTCAAAAGTTATAATTATTAACAGTTTAATTCTATTAACTTAAATATCTTTGAAAATTAGACCAAAGTAAAATCATTTTTAATATAACACAAGATAGTGGCCGGATTTTTAGGCAATTTCATAAAGAGGTCAAAGTTTTTGGGACTTATCTGACAGACGCTCTGAGCGTATGCCTGAGGGACTGGAGTGAATAGTTCTACGGTTAATATTCAAATTACGGATATAAAAACTTTACGAGAACTTACGTAAAAGTCAGACATATTTTATAAGATAAAATTTAAGATGCATAATAATATGTAAGACATATTTTTCTTTCCTTCGACGACACGTTTGGCTCAGTTGGTAGTGACCCTACTTTCTGCGCCAGCGGTCGCGGGTTCGAGTCCCGCTGGGGGCATTCATTTTTTGAGCTCGAATTTCGAGTTGTACTCCAGTCATGGGTGTTTATATGTAAAATATGTATGTATTTAAAATTTATATGTGTAATTTATCAACTATCTAGTACCCATAACACAAGCACGTAACGTAGCTTACCACGGAACTAGATGGCGCTGTTTTAATAATGTCCCAACATGTTGTCCCAACATATATTCGTTAATATAATATCATTAATTATCAAGAATTGTAACGTGTTACTATTGCCCGCTTATGAATATTAGGGCTATGGTAGAAGTAAGTGGTAACACGCTCGCTTGGGTAATCGAGTAAAGCGGGCTCAATTACGGGTCTCGCACTACTGATATTTTCATGTTGAAATCATTACTAACATGATTACCACTTGTCTTACGGTGAAGTTAAACATCGCGAAGAAACCTGCATGTCTAAGGAAATCTAGCAAGTTTCGAAAGACATGTGAATTCTGTCAACCCGCACTTGGCCAGCGTGGTGGACTATAACTTGATTACCGTCCATCAGTAGGATATAAAAAAATTGGCCGAATACAATAAAACATGTATTTACAAATAATATACCTCTTATTCTAACCTTGTTTATTGCAAGTATAAAACAGTTGGCAATTGGGAAATCAAAGTCAGATTTAGTATTGCACTTTTTTGTCAATGCAATAAAATATAATTGAAAAGGATAAGTTTCTATAATATAGCCCAAAAACCATAATATAGTAGTAGATGCCGACTCGAGAGTACGAGGGTAGTAAAAATAAAAATGGTTTCTTATAAATACGATAGTTACTTGATTGAAGTAAGTAAATATAATAAAAACAGTATTAATATAGAAATTTAGATATTTGGAGAAAATTAAGAAAATAATGTTAGAGATACTATACAGTTTATGTAATTAAAAATTAACATTCATTTTGTTTTTAATTTATATTATTTCCTTAGGCAAAAGAAATTCACCATAATGCAAGTTCCGGCATCATTCTAAGTGATCAGAGTCTAGTTCTACAGAGTGTGAATCGAAATGCGTCCGGAGACTATAGTTGTCTCGCTCACAACGTCGAAGGCAGCGCCTCAAGCAATGCTGTATCATTACAAGTTCGATGTAAGTTCTTAGATTGGTTCTGAATGACCACTGAACTTTAGTTCTGATTTGCCTTCTTGGTTTATGCGAACTAATCTAAGTTTGAGAGCAAGATTCATATAACAAGGCTCAGCGTTGGTTTGAATCCCGGTTGAAGTAAAAGAGACAAAGTTTAAAACGCCATACATAATTAAATTAATTATTTTATTAATGTCCTGACTAATCAGTTAACCATTATCCAGACCAAAATGTTGGATGTAAAGCGCTGTAATTTAGTAGCATATAACTACCTATAGTACTTGGAAAATTTAACTTAACAAAAGGCAAAAGTAAAAATGCCGCAGGGTTTTTAAAAGAAATATTATTATTCTAGACAGTTTTACTTAAAACTTTGTGTTAATAAACCTCACAGTGGTATACATTTTCAGCATCATATATTTCGACGATTTTAAAATTCAACATTTTTTGTCATTTTCGAGGCAAATAATATTTTAATATTCAATTTATCTTGGAGCTAACCACTATTATTGCAGAATTGCAATATTTTTACAAAACCAATAAATAACACGTACCCATTTTGATATATTGGATGTTAGGCTCAGCTTGGATTGCTGCGCCAGCGGTCGCAAGTTCGAGTCCTGCTGAGGACATTCATTTCTGTAATGAGCACGAATCGTTGTACTCCAGTTATGGCTGTTATAATATGTATATATGTATTTAAAGTATTGTATGTGTAGTGTATCAACTATTTGGTACTCGTATGGTTAACACAAGCCAAGCTCATAATGGAACACGTTTATATACCAATATTTAAATCTTTATTTTTGTCACTTTGTCATTCATGAAGATATTTTATAATACTACTCTATTCAAAATTTTCATGACAGATTTACCGTTATGCAAGGCGGCGGAAGACGGCCAAGTGTACGGCGCGCTGAAGCAAGAGTCTATAGAATTATCTTGCACAGTCGACTCCAACCCGCAACCGTCTAACTTTGAATGGGTGTTCAATAGATCTGGTGATCAAAGTGAATTGCCGCCTAGGTAAGATTTAGTCTAGTTAAATATAACTATCTATTATATTTAAACTGAAATTAGGTCAGTTTATTGAAATTCGTGTATTTTTATTGTATTTTATTCTCGTTTGTCTGTACTTTTGACTGTATTGTTGGTGTACAATAAAAAGTAACAACGATTAAAAAAAAATTTTTGCCGTTTTGATATTGAAAAATACGTATAAATTTATTTCTTACAATGAATCATTTTTAATTGTTATTCTTTTGGGAAGCACAGTATGAATGAATCCCGCCATCTTTTATTAACATGAACATTGTAAAGACCATAGTTTTGTCTGGATATCCTGAAGATGTTTTCCTTCACCGTAAGATAATAAGTAATAATCATGTTGAAAATTAATCGCATACGGAAAAAGCAGAGGTGCGAGACCGAGATTGGTACTCGCTCCACTCGTTTTTAAAGCGCACGCGTTATCACTAGGTTACCACTGCCTCTTTTAAATTGTTTATTTATAAAAAGACCATCCATATATTATAACCATTTTCGAACTTACAAGCAAAGTTAATCTATTTGTTACCCATTAAAGCAATACGTCACACGTCACAAATGGTATATTATTGCTAAATATACAAAGTTAGAGCTTTTCGAATGGATCGTAAAGCCTTTATAACATCTATAATCATAAGGACTTATGACATATTTCTAGTACTTAAAAACAATTAAAACAGTGAAATTGATTCTAGAATTTTCTTAAGTATTAAATTTATTACTACATCTTATTAAATAGACACGTACCTAAGTAAACTATTTTAAAGTAAAAAGTTATATTAACAGCTTACGTAAGTTACTAATTACTATTACCAGTTAGTGGTATATAACTGGATAAGGGAAAAAAAGGGTATAGGGTACTAAAACTATTTTTATTTTAGAAAATTTAAAACGTACGATAAGTCGGGAGTATATTATAAAATAAAGTTTGTCTCCACTTTTAGTAATCTCAATAGTTTTTTTTTAATATTTGAGTCGTCAGTGCGTCCCAAGTCCAATAATAAAGCAATTTTAAAATACACGACCTACAAGACCTTCAGAACAGCTTGCACCCGGGAATACAACACTAATCGATTCGGTCCCCAGACACCTGACCTTTGTTCGTCATTCTGCAGTGCTTTACAATCCAATAAATCTAGCCTTTACAAAGGTTTTCAAATGTTCTCGTATACGTGACACTATACTCGTACATACTAACAAGCTGTAACATGTGACTGTTGTACATGTATTCTTGTTACTTTCAAACGGCTGGACCGATTCGGATGACATTTAGTACGTAAAGAGCGTAAAACCTGAAAAAAACTTAAAAGTACTGTAAGTCACTTAGGTATCATCAATATTATAAGGAAGGTGATAATTTTGAATAAAAATTACATTATTAGTACAATTGTAGGTACAACTCTTTTCTTTTACACAAATTTCATTATATTTTTCTTTTAAAGACGTAAGCTCTTGTTACATATTGTGTAAAACGACTCTGTGATGGCGTCAGAGAATCGTTTTCAGTAAGACGATACTGTATTCAGTATAACGATTCTGTTAAAATTTCAATTAGTATTCAAGGTTTGCTTTTTTTGCTATACGTAGAATTTTATTATTAAGTAAATAAATCGTTCACAATACAAATTCTTTATCTTATCTGTCTCCTTTTTTAATCGGCTCCAAAAAGAAGGTTTTCAATAAAGGATCGAAAGGAAAGGATGTAAAATATTTTAAACTATAACCATTTGTCAACTTGTTTTTACAATATCTGATTCGGTATCTTTAGTAAATAAAAAGTACCAAACAGTTATATTTTTAATTTTTAGTGTTATCATTTCAAAATAAGGCTATTCTAAATAATATTATTTTTTAATTATTTTGTTTTTTGTACTTAAATGTACAAATAAAAATTATTATTGTATTATATTTACTAAGTAAAATTAAAGTTGCTTGGCTTAAATAATGGTAATATTTGAAACAAGGAAACCTCTTTTATGAAGTCCCTACAAATACTTACAAGTACATACCCACTTTGAGCAACCGATTCTGGAGCTAATCACTTAATTCACTTTCTTAAATTACGCTAAAATTAAATATTTTCTTGTACTATGTAGGGATAAAAGCCTACGTCCATCTCCATGACATCTATTTAGTTTTTGGCAATTTCATCGAAATCCCTAAAAGATGATTTTCATTTTTGCTTTTTTCTGACAATGCTAAAAGAATATTTTTTTACACTATTGGGTCTCATGAGAATAATCAATATAGGCAATATCTTTTTGTGAAGAGTTATACATAATTGTCACTTCTTTAAGCTGAATGGCTGGACGAATTTTAATAAAATTTAGAGAACTGATAGACTATGATTTGGAATAAATCATAGGCTACAATTACACACCTAAATACCTAATTGGTTAGTTTTCAAGTGGTAGTGCCATGCTTGTTACCTTCGGGTAGCAGCCGAATGGGCCGGCACGCCCCGTATATTACCACTCTCTCACAGGAGACCGGCGTGAAGTGGCAGCTGTCGCGTTTCGTCCGGTAAGTGAGAGTCCGGGAGGCCCACTCCCCATCCCTACTCCCGTCCTTCTCCCTCCTCCCTCCCTCCCTTTCCTGAAAGGCCGGCAACGCATCTGCAAGCCCTGTGGTGTTGCAGATGTCCATGGGCGGAGGTGATCACTTACCATCAGGTGAGCCTCCTGATCGTTTGCCCCCTTGGTCCCATAAAAAAAATAGTAATTTTTACATTTTTGGCCCAAAAAGTAGAGTCATAGAAGCTTGTAAATAATTTAGACTAATAAGAGTGTGTTATGTTGATGTTTCTTTATATCTTATTTATGTAAGCTCCTTGGTAATATATACTCGTAGAACAACTTTAAGTCTCACATTATAAACTTGGTCGCAAACTTCCGCTAAGTTGTCAGTTTGGTGCATAATATTCATAGCCAGCGAGATTCATGTTATGTATACTTACTATACGTATATTATGAAGATCTTTGAACTGGAGTGATATTAAGGTGGTCTTTTAAAGACGCAACCGCGCTATTTCACATTTGGTACAAGATATGAATATATAAAAGAGATGCATGTAAAGAAAGATTATATTACATTTTTCAAGTGGTAATCATGATAGAAATGATTCGCAGTATAACATCAGAGGTGCGATACCCGGATTTGAACCCACATCACTCGGTTATACAAGCGAGTGCGTTGTTGGGCTACCACTGCCTAAGTTGTTAGTATTTATTTTTGGATGCCGAGTTCTAGAGTTCTCAAGTTCTATGTCGGGCTAAGTTTAGTTATTGATTGTTTCTATAAGAAAGTCTTAGTAGTACAAGAATAGCATGTAAAGCGGTCGGTCCACGCCTGGACTTTCTAATATAAGAGTAAAATAGTATGAGTGAAAAAGGAATAAAGAGTGCACTTAAATCTATATCAGTATGAGCATTGTGCATTAATATTACATATTTTCAAAAATGTAAGAAACCCCGAAAAATGTAAAAATTATAAAATAAAATCCCTTATATTGAATTTCTCTGAGTTTAAATATCACATCAGATATTCAAAGCAGAGCGAGATCAAACTGCTGCTCTCTAGAGTGTCGTTGCTGGATAGCTTTTCTAATTAAGAATAATTATTCTTTAGTACTTACTTTGGTTACTTTATAATTTACATTCCAGTATTTTAAACGAAATCAAAAAAAAAATATATCCAATAAACTCTTTACTAGAACATATTCCTATCATTATAATTCCTATTCATTAAGTCGATTTCGATAGATAGATAAACTAACTTTGAAATTACTATTGTTGAGTCGCTTACTGTTTAAAGATTAAAGAGTATATGAAAATCACTTTATATATTATTATAAAACAAAGTCCTCCGCCGCGTCTCTTTGTCTGTCTATCTGTGCGCGATAAACTCAAATACTACTAAACTGATTTTCATAGTGTTTTTACCAATGGATAGAGTGGTACTCGAGAAATATTTAAGTATATAATTTGTCAAATTTCTGTATACATTTACGCTCGCGCTTAATCTAGGGTCGAGCCCGAGCGAAGCGAGGGCGAATCACTAGTACCATATAAAAATATTAAAATCGTGCAAGTTAAAACCCCATAAGTTATACTAACTATTTCATACTATAAGCATTGACTTATTAATGCCTTATGCCATAACAAAAAAACAGCTTTAATAGTCCATGGGTTTGATTCCAGCTGGGAGTTGAATAACTTTAATCAGGTTTATAAAAAATATAAGTAAATATTTTTTTTAGCTTATACAAAAGTTCGGGGTATACGTCAGTGCTGAAGTACACGCCGACTGCAGACAAGGATTTTGGTACAATATTGTGTTTAGCGACCAATACCGTCGGCAAGCAGGCGATTCCTTGCTCGTATAACATTATAGCTGCAGGTACATTTTGATATATTATCATACTAATAATTTAAATTTATTGTCTTTTCTTAATTTATAGTCTATATGTTAGAGAAAAAAATATTAAAATTATTTCTGTTGATATATTTTCTTGTAAGTGCAAATATTTAAGGGTAGTTAAACATCAACGTTCTCTACATGATATTGGAAAAGTAATCTATGATCTAATAGCATGTTTAGGGCCAATTACAAGAGGATTGAATTGGTAGCGTTCGAAATATTTGTTACATAATAATTTATAACGTGTGTCAGTGGTGTGAGTAAACTTGTTTCAATATGAATACTTTGACTCTACATGCAGAAACACGTCTTATGTTGTTTCATTTGAAACTCAAACCAATTGGTTAATATTATTAATGCAGTTTTTGTAGTGTTCTCTAGACGCCTTGTAAATATAAGTATTGGTTTTCTACCGATACCATTTTAAATTCGTCCAAATTCGTTTCACCAGGTCTTAGAATCTGTCTGTTTAAACTCGCATCAGAAGAACTAGATTGTGATTGATGCTATCTAACGTGCCTGGCAATTTAGCTTTAATATACGTATTAAATAGATTTTTAAAACAAGTATATAAATTTATTAATATTTTTTTTAAATATTATACGTTCGTTCTTAATTCTAAAAACAAACAAACGTACACATATGTAAAAAAAAAATGCTGTGAAATAAAAGTCCTAAAGCAAACTGTGTTTTATAAAAAAAATTCTAATTACTTTGCTTTACATGTCCAGGTCGACCTACAGCCCTACAAAACTGTACGATCGTGCAGCAAAGTGGGGAAGGTAATAGCCTGAAAGTTGACTGTATAGAAGGCTTCGATGGAGGACTGCCGCAAATTTTCTTTTTAGAAGTACTTGAATTACCTTCAGCCACTGTAAGTTTTTTAACCTTCTTCAATTGTTATTTAATAATTATTAAATTTGTTTTTTATAAATGTATGTAGTTCTACTTACGTAAAATATATTTAAGTGTAACTTAAAAAAAATACTTTAATTAAAAATAAGAACTATACTTATATTTGAATGCCAAATCCTGAGGTCCTGGGTTCGAGTACCGGGTCGAGCTGCAGTTAAAGTATACCTGTAGTTTATAATAGTAAATAATTTGTGCAACATATTATATTTTGTCTTGATGTCCCTAGAAGTCAATCATGTAGACATTGACTGCGAGATTCCAATTCAGTCTTTATAAATTGGTTTTTCAACTCGCTCTAATTCTAAATGTAATCGAATCTAGTGATTTTTCTTCTCTTTTAATATCGGTCATTCTATTTATAACGTATCTACTTCATCCTACACGACATTAAAAAAAGATAATTGTGTCCAAATGACACTCCTAGAAGCCACTAAATTGAATTGAATTGGATTAATTGATTGACTCTATATATAAATTATACACACACATACTTTGATATATTATCAATTAAACAAATTATCCATTCTAGACTATCTGATAAGTAAACTATATACTACTCTTTATAAATATAATCCTACATTTTTTATTATTTTATAAAAATGTCAAGTGTTCTTAATTAAATTTTCTTATGAAGGACTTTATTGTACGCACGTTTGCATTTTCACGAGCGCATATAAAACTGTAACAACCGTTGCTTTCGCTTTTTATTCACAACGTGCCTTAATTACAATCCCTGTATTGTTTTAATGTGGTTATTTGAGTTAATATTAAATATCTATGCAAGAAGTGTAGAATTTCTGACCTTATTACTTGAATGCAAAAAGATATGGGTTCTCATGTCATACATATATTATAAATATAAACACCCATAACTGAAGTACAAACATTCGTGCTATTCAAATGAATGCCCCCAGCGGGACTCGAACCCGCGACCGCTGGTACAGAAAGTACAAAGTAAAGTATCACTACCAATTGAGCCAAAAGTGACGGCGAAGAAGTTTAATAAAGGCTGAAAAACACACATTAGAATCATAATTTTGTTTTCTTTATTTGCTTTGTTTGGTAACAGGAACAGTAGTAAAGAGAGTTTAGAGAAATTTTAAATGATTTTAAATTCAACTAGCTTTTGCTTGAAGCTTCGACTCCGTGAAGTGTTTTTGAAGCATTTTAATATGTTATTAATATATTTGAAGCTCTGATTTATTTAATAACAGTATAAATGAGTGAAATTTTTGAGGAAAGTTTCTCTCGTGAAAAAACTACAAATACCATGAAAAGCCATATTAAGAAATAAAAAAAAATGTAACGATACTTTTACATGATCTAACAACGCTCTATTGACAAAAAAATGTGCTTTCTCCTTTTATGAATTTCATTTCATATGAAGGCAAAATAAATTTTACGATAAAACCTTTCTTTTATAAAAATAGCCCGAAGAAAAGCTCAAATTAGCGCTGTCCAGTTTCAAATGAGTTAATTATTATATTATATTATAATTTCAAAACTGCTTAATGAGTTTCGTTTTAGATTAGTTTTTATAAAGTTAATGTAGATTAGGTGAAAATATGTTAACTACTGAATTATGGGGGTCGTTATAGGACATTTTATAGAAATATGAACTTTACAGCTGCAGTCGACACGACAACTCGCTTGAACCTCGATGTATGTTTGAATTAAACGTAATTCAAAGTTTTGTCTTCACAACCTTTTAAGAAACATAATATTAATCATGTTATATTATATTGATCGACAAAAATGGAAATTATGTTTAAGTAGAGAAACAAATACTTTCATTTATATGATCTTCATACAAGCGGAACGTTTAAGATAAAAGAATTGACAACACGTTTGGCTCAGTTTGTAGTGGTACTTGCTGCACCAGCGATCGTCGGTTTGAGTTTCGCTGAGGGCATTCATTTGTTAAGCACGAATGTTTGCATTCCATTTATAATATGTATGTATATAAAATTATATACATATGTATAGTATATCAACTATCTGGTATCCGTAACACAAGCCTCGTAGCTTACCACGGAACTAGATGGTGCTGTGTGTAATAATGTTACAACATAATTCTTATTATTTTATATATTATTATTATTAATTTATTATAAAGATACACATTTCGTTTTCAACATTTTGTATTAGTATACATCGTGAAATTCCTCTAAAAGCATGAAATACTCGTACGTTGTGTACTTTGAAATAAACTCTCGCAAAATCATAAAAGTTACAATAAAACTTCCACTACAAACTTGTTTGAACTAGAAAATATAGAATCTTAATATATTGAAATATACGAAGTGATAGTAAATATTATCCAGAACATATTTTCTCTAGGTCCGAGCAAACATAACATCCAACTTTACACCAACATTCGACGTGCTAGGGTTGAACAGAGGATTGAGTTATATCCTCAATTTGTATGCAGCGAACGCTAAGGGTAGGAGTGAAGTGGTAACCCTATACACCATAGCTGTTCGATCCCCGGATAAATTTACAGGTAAATCGATAATTTTCTAGTAGAATTTGCTATATGGTTTTACTTAAAACATTTAAATTATTTTAAACAAAAATACTGTATGTAACTTCTTTTAAACTAAACCTAAAGATAAATTACATTCTACGAATTTACGAGTGCTAAGTATGTCAGTAATTATTAGTACTATATGATTTTTGATTTTATGATCATAATATATAGTTTTTTAAATAGTTTCTTGTTTAGGTAAATTTTCAAGGCAGTGGTAGCCTATTGGTAAGAAGCTCGACTTAGCGAGTGATGCCGGTTCAAATCTGGGTCTTGCACCTCGTATTATTCCTCACATGATTACCACTTGTCTAACGGTGAAAGAAACCTGCGTGTTTGAGACAACTTAACAAGTTTTCGAAAGCCATGTGAAGTTCAACAACCCAGTCATTGAGCACGGTGGTGAGCTACGGCCAGATCCCCCTTTTAAACCAGTGGGAAGTTATAAAGGGCTGAATACGTACATACAAACAAAATTATACTTCATAAGTTTTCTGTCAAAATTCATAGAACAATAAAAAAGAAAAGTAAAAATCATGTGAAAATATGAAAAGAGCCAACCCTAACTACACCCTTTGATCTCTCAGAGAAAATGAAACGGACTTTATATAATTCCTTGTTTTAAGTTAAACTAGGAAAGCTACTTAACATTTTAAAATGGCAATATATACGTAATTAACCAATTCTGAGCACTGGCCTACAAGGGAGATCAGGCCAAAATATCACTAAGCGAGACCCAGAATTAGAACACACTCCAATTGGTTTTTACTCACTACCACTTTTGAGCTGCTGCCATTGCGCTACCACTGTATTTGATAAATAATAGAATAATCTAGAATCTATACCAATATAAGCCTTTTATGTGCTATAATCGAAAGCACGTCCCTTAACTTAATATTGGTTTGGTGTTATTGAGATCAAACACACCGTCTCTCTTCATTTTCATCTTATTCGGCCACATTAGCTATTATGGGAAATAATAACTATACACTTTAAACTAAGCATTAATTTCAAGTTAAAGCAAATATCATTTGAACCCTCATTACTGTTTTGTCATAAATATATATATATATATATATATATATATATATATATATATATATATATATATATATATATATATATATATGACTATAATCAATCGAAAACTGGTTATTCTGAACCTAACAGAAACCAACGTAGAATGATTTTTCTATAAACCAATAATGGCCGACCGCAAATGAAACAATTCCATTGGGAATTTCGACGGAGTTTCGCTTCGATTACAGAGGAGCGGATATTTTCAGTAATAATAATTATAATATTATTATAGTTCCATTTCGAATTATATAACTTGTGTTGAAGTTCTGAATGAAATGTGTTTATTTAAGGTTGCGGGAAGCTATATACACATATCCCTACCGTTTAAGTTCTATTATGATAACAATTACCAATAATAAACGCTGTAAATTTGATGAATAATATTCTAAAACATTTAAAAAATAATTATTATAAACATACATACTGTTAAATCTAAAATGCTTTATGCATATTCCATACAAAAAATATATATTTCATGTAAATAAAATTAAATAAATATTTTAAAAAATGAGATTAAAAGTTACATTATCAAAAATATTTTTTACTAGGTCCAAGCAGTCCTTTCACATTATCACCAATGTTGGCGTCACTACTCGCTATGGTAGTACTCCTCAGCGCAGCAGTGTGCGCCATTATTGTCGCTGTGTACCGAAGGCATTTCGTACGACAGCCTGTGAAACAGCCGCCTTCTGCGTAAGTATTATATAATTAAATATTATCTGAAGGTCTAGGCCAAAACTAAGTTCGGCCTAGATTGTAGTGTACATGAATCTGTGTTCTTCATGTTTTGCTGTGTGTGTGAAGTGGGTGGTACTCGTTTTTTTTACAGGTAAGTCTTATATAATCACTTAATTGTACAAAGATAGCATGCGTAAATACGTTCCGAAAAGTAAATAAAAGCCTAGATTATACTGAAATTTCCTATATATTAAAAAAACAATATTATTAGCATCTAATGACTACGCAGAGGCGCCAGAATCCCATGCCTACGCAAACCGGCGTCTGATTTTAACTAAGCGGTTGGGGTTGTCATTCCACTTACTTTGAGAGTGAAAGGTGTAGAGATTGGTTTGACCGCCAACTTAACCAAAAATAATCTGGAGAGGATACTATTTTCGGCAATACTTACGGTAGTTCTTTTTATTATGTTGACAACAAAATATATCCTCTTTTAATATTATAATACGAAATTAACTCTGTCTGTCTGTGTGTCACACTTTCACACCAAAACTACTGAACCGATTTAAATGAATTGTCAAGACAAAAGAGCTGTAAGAGCTTGTAATAGGGGATGAAAGTTTGTATGGAGATTACGTTTTTTTAAAGCTAGAAGCTTAAAATTTATTTTTTAGGCTTTTGATTAGATATAAATAAAAAAGAGATTCAAAGTTTTTAAAAATTTTATCCTAAGCGAGTGAGGGTGAGTCACTGGTTAGTCTACAATTTAAATGGCGGACTCCATGACTATTGTTTACAATTATTATAAAGATTTTGAATTTGATTTTCGCTATTGTGATTATTTCGATTACGCGACCTTTTCTTAGTTTTCGATCAAAAGGCTTTAATTTAGTTGGTCATAGCGTTTTATACAGAAAAAAAAACACTTGCTCTATTATATTTTGTTACTTACAATAAGTTTGTATTTTTTTGTACTATTTCTGTTATACGATATATTAATGTAGGCTAAAATGAAATTTAAAAAATTATTTTTAATCCGTCTATTCGTTTTAAAGCCAATTTTCCAATTAAGCGAACCCATTTTAACGAGACTCACTAGCGAATAGAGAATTTGACTTTGGTCAATAACGGTCATGTCATTTTTTTTTCCTTTTTCACTTTACTTAATTTTATGTTAGGTAGAATTTTCTTAAAATCATTGAAACGTAAATTTAACTGTTGATGTGGCTGGAGTACAAACATTCGTGCTCAACAAATGAATGTCCCCAGCGGGACTCGAAACAGCGACCGTTGGCGCAGCAAGTAGGATCACTACAAACTAAGCCAGACGAGTCGTCAAAAAGTCGCCAAGTACCCATAAAAAGATTTTCCTCAAATAGTAATGTAAAAACATAAAGTGACTTATGACAAGACAGTCAAACCATGCCTTGTCTAACAGCAGTCATACGCCTCGGAGCAATGTACGTGATGTATGTGATGCTATTGAGATTATGCATATTATTCTGAATATTAACATTATTCTAGTTAACTTAAATATTATGTAAATGTATATATTTATGTACGCAATATTTTGAATTAAAATATGAAATAACTTCTAAACACTTTTGAAAGGTAGTTAATATTTTTAATATTATATTGATAAGGCAATACATATATAAACATTTGCTCAGCTTGATAATTGGAGAGACTCATCGACAAGCCTGTAAGTGGCAGAATCGTTTATTGTTTTTATCGATTCCTTGATAAATTTCGTGATTTGAACAAGAATGGAATTTTAATATGTTGTTTATAGCTCAATAAAAGTTACTATTTAAGTTTAAAATTGGGTCAGTTAAGTTAAGTTTCTGAATTACATACACTAGCACATTTACTCAGATTCAGTCAAGATAACATGTAGATTTGGATATCCAACACACACTTAACAATAATAAAAAAATAATGGTGCTTAGATCTAGAAAAATATATTAAATATCTTTATGATAAAGACCATTATATAAGATTATATCAAAGAATATATTGATAATATCAAAGTCTAAGAAACATATAGTCAGCCAACGGACGTGACAGCCTAAGCTGCCATACACTAAAAACACATACATTCCCCAGCGAGTGTATGGCAGCTTGGGCTGTCTTGTCACGTCCGTTGGCCGACTATATGTTTCATAGGCTTTGATAATATTATCTAAATTTCTTCCTTCAATTAATTTGAGGACCTAGATTACTTCAAACTTCAACTTCAACTCATTCTAATTCTTTTCTCATCTTAAGAATAATAGTTTTAACTTTTAATATCCCGATCAATAGAAGCTCATCTCAGCTCAGGCAACAGACATACTGCCTAACATCCATCAAATGTCACAGCAAATAGGCAGCAATGTACGTGATGTAATTCATAACAAAACAATTTACGTGGAACACTTGTAAGCCTTCATTTTTTACTAGCGATATCGCTTCGTTGAGTTGCGTTTATTGATACGTTCTTATTATTTTTAGCGAAATCCTAATTCTTTTTCTAGAAGTAGCCTGAGTTACTCCCACTGACATCAGTCACCAATAAAAGCCCTGTTCAAATTTGTCCAGCATTTTTAGAGAACCAAAACATAGACAAACTAACAGACTGACAAAACGTTACAAATTGTGTTTTCCTTATAATTACTGTATATAATTGCATAGCCATAAAGTAAATTTATCTATATACATTTAGGTCTTTGAAAGGCATGCTAAAAGTTAGCAGGGTTTATGCAGCAGAAAATAAATAACAATTTTAAAAATATTCAACTTTAGGATGTTTATATACAAAATTGAATCTGAAATTAAAGGTTTTTGTAAAAACTTATTACCATTATTATGAATATTGAATAATAGAGGCGAAATCTTTCATCATTCGAGTAGTTCATAGTAAGTATAAATAACAAATATTATAGTGTATAATAATAATAATAATAATAATATTTCTTTATTGACATATTTGTTTGTTGTTACATAAGCCTGTTGAAGCCTCTGACTCCCAAACTAGATTAAACCTGTATTTCAGGAGTCAGCGCCCTCTTCCATGTTTATAAGTGCAAGTCAATAATATTACAGAGCATGTTTAACAGTAATAATTATACTATTAATTGATTTTAAAAGAAGAAAATAAAAAATTAAAAAAGTAAAATTAAACTTGACTTTAAAAAATGTACTAAGTGAAATGAAGTTACGTAATTTTATGAAGTGTAGTGCGTGCGTGCGTGTGTGTGTGTGTGTGTGTGTGTGTGTGTGTGTGTGTGTGTGTGTGTGTGTGTGTGTGTGTGTGTGTAATCATTCAGCATTTTATAAAATCCTTTCTAATATGTTTTCCGTTTCCTCATAGTTAAGTGTAAGCAGCCAATCTCTAACTCTTTTTTGACATTCACGTAGTGTGAGTGGGTAAATATTTAGAATTTTATTAATTTTATTGTATAAATACACAGCGAGAGAACTACCTTGACGACAAGCCATGGAGCTGTGACATTTTTTGGCGGGTATAACATTTATTATGGTACGTTTGTTGCGAAGTAAGTTAGGATCATAAGGAGTAGAGCGGTGTTGTTTAATAACAACTAGATAAATAAATAACTGTCTACTACTTAGCACGTTACATAGATCATATAATGACTGCGTGGGGAATCGATAGGGTTTAAACGTCATTGTTTTTAGGACGGAACGTTGAGCTCTCTCGAGGTGTATCATGTGCGTTTTGGGTGAGCCTCCCCAGACCCCAATGCAATAACTAAGGACAGATTGAACTAGTGCGTAATAAACGGAAAGTAGTAGTTTAAAATCAGCCACATGTCTCAGATTTTTAAACAACCATGTCAATTTCCTGACACGAGATGCAATCATGTCAATATGGGGTCGCCAGGTTAACTTCTCATCCACAAGTACTCCGAGGTATTTAACGACAGCAGTTCTACCGATATCTTGGCATGAACAATTTTGTTGAATTGAGACATCACACGTATGTAAACGAATTTTTATGACGGGCTGTTTTTTCCGAGAGATTGTAAATTGTACGAAAGTTGTTTTAGCAGGATTTAAGGTTAGCAAATTACGATTCAGCCACAGATAAGCCTTGTGAAGTCCCATTTCCGCATTTTGACAAGCTTTGTCCCAAGTCTCCCCATGGAAAACAAGCGCTGTGTCATCGGCATAGGTGAAAATTTTACCATTATTGAGTGACAATTGACACAGATCGTTTATATACAACAAAAAGAGACTCGGACCGAGAATACTGCCTTGAGGAACCCCACAGGTAACAGTTGCATCACAGCTAACATATTTGCCAACCCTAACACTCTGCTGTCGACCGGTGAGAAAATCTGTAAAAATGTTCAGAACTGTTCCCCGTATGCCATATCTCTGTATCTTCTCCACAAGAATGGGGATCGAGACAGTGTCAAATGCTTTAGCAAGATCAACAAAAACACCTATACACTTTTGCTTTTTATCAATATTTGTTGTGACATAATCTACCAAAGATCCGACAGCGCATTCAGTGCTTTTTCCCGCTCTAAAACCGAATTGACAGTTCGATAGTAATTGATTTGATTCCAGGTAATTCACTAGTTGATTATTTAAAATTCTTTCTAATATTTTAGAGAGCGCTGGAAGCACCGAAATCGGTCTATAATTAGTTACATTGTCTCGTGCTCCACTCTTGTACACGGGCGTTATTAAAGCTTTTTTAAACACTTTGGGAAAAATACCTTGTTCGAAACATAATTTAATTAAAGAAGTAAAATGTGGTACTATAATGTGTTTTGACATTTTGATTGTATTACTCTATGGTCTAGTGAAATGATTGAATGAAAATCTATGTTGTCTGGAAATTGAATGGAAATTACGATATTCTAGTTACTAATACAGTATTAGTTTTCCTAATCTTTTAAAAACAAATGTGTATATTTTTTTCAGTTTTCAGTAACGATTTTTTTGGAGTTAGCATTGTTGTTATTTTCGTTTATTTTTTTTAAGCTTCAGTATAATTGAGTAAAAGTTTTACCGTTGAACTTATTTTTTAAATTAACATAATGTTGCCGTATAAGCAAAATTTGTGAACGTTCGTCGAGAAAAATCTATACTATATAAACACAGTTACTCGCAGGAAGGACCTTATGGTCGCCGTAGGGGTTTCTGGCCAAACGTAATGGATATTGCTCTTTGATATAATTAGTGAAATATATAATTATCAATGTTTTTGAAGAATCATATTATAAAAAGCTGAATAATTGTTGTTAACAGGAATGCTCTTTACACAGAAGACAGTGTGGATTCATTTCCAAAGAGAGACAATCTTTCATCCTACACAGCATCCCCGAAAGTTGATTACAGTAGTCAGTACGAACTGAAGATGGAAACAGAGGAAGATGATCCAGATATCATACCAGTACAATTTGGTGAGTTATAATTTTGATTTGATTTGATTTATTTTGATTTATTGTTATCATTTGACTAGTTTTTGTTCGCAACTCTATTAGAGATGTTAGTAAATATTTTTTTATATGCCAGAGAAAGAAGAAAAAGAAAATGAAAATATATAATTGTAAGTGTGGCAGTGTAGCCCAGCGGTAACGCGTTGCTTGTATAACCGAGTGATGCGGGTTCAAATCCGGGTCTCGCACCTCTGATATTTTCATGTGCGAATCATTTCTATCATGATTACCACTTGTCTTACGGTGAAGGAAAACATCGTGAGGAAACCTGCATGTCTGAGAAAACCTAGCAAGTTTTCGTAAGACATGTGAAGTCCGCCAACACGCACTAGGCCAGCGCGGTGGACTATGGCCTGATCCCCCTCGTACTGAGGGAGGCCCGTGCTCAGCAGTGGGACGTTAAAAAGGGCTGATGATGATGGTGAAGTGTGCCACTACGCTTAGTATTAGATAAAACGTAAATTTTGGATGAGTTTGCGTCTGTCGTTTCTCTATCACACTAAAGCAGCTAGCGTGTTTTGCATGTTAATTAGTACATAGATAGGCTATGATAAGAGTAATGCTACTATTAGGTACACAATGATGTATCGCCCGGAGCAAGGATAATAATCACTAGTGATTCTTAAATACAAATTTAAATATTCTCCTCTGCATCTAAAACTTTATTAAAAAAATCAGCAAGTTTCAAAACCAGTTCGTCAGTTGCTTAGTTTGGGATTTGCAAATGTCTAATGGTATTACACTGATTTGAATGAATTATCCAATAAGGTCTGCTAAAAGTTATGAATACATAGCTAAATGCGAAATTCAAATATTTCTATTCAGGTATGATATCCGTAGTCCCTACTTGGTTTTCAAGGATAAACTGATTTGATTTGATGCGTTTGAAGTTCTGAAATTAATGCCTTAGAGTCACTACAAACTGAGCCAAGCCTGTCGTCTTATTGAAGGCCTTATTGATTATAATATTAGTAGACATTATTAATGAATTTCATAGTAGTAATATTATTTTTTGTACATATTTGGATCAATTACTCTGGATGTGGAAGTGTGTTAATGTGTCCTTCTTTCACGTTGAAACGTACGGATGGACGTGAATTTTGTGTAGTAGTTGGGGCTTAGAGTGAGAGAGGAAAGTAACGTTATAATACAACCCACAACAACTCATCATCCTTATAATATATTGTAGAAGATACCTAATATATAGTCTATCTATTCCATAATTACTTCGGTTCGCTTCTGTTACATAACATTGTTATTTAAAAAGTATGAATTATTAATTATGTTATATAATTAACTTATTAACTTATTTTATAATTAACTTATAATTAACGTGTTTTATATGTAGTTTAAAGCTTTTTTTGTATGCGACAATAATAGAACTTTGCTTGGAATATTTTTCGTCAACACTATTAGTATAGTATAAATAAAAATATCTTTACAAAGCTTTGTTGAGTCGTTACACGTTAAATAATATAGAAAAATGGCATTTATATCAAAGTAAAAAGTAAATTATTATAATGTGGAATGAATTTTTCTTAATGATCAAAGATAAAAAATTCATACTACCTTTTTTTTACTATTCATTACTATTGATTCAGTATTTTTTACCTGACTGCGCTGTGTGTGCCAGAAGGAGGGTTATGTTTCTCGAGAGTATGCTTGTATGTATAATTGTTTGGCACGCTCTGCGTCCTGAACGGCCTGATGGATTTTAGCTTGAAAGGTGTCATTAGATTTGTATTAATTGTGAAAGTGACACCGGGTATAAAGTTTGAATCAGAACACAAGGTATTTAGGGTATTTTCATTTCCAAATCACAAAGAAACGCAGGCGGGTTTCTCAGTTTCTTAATTATGAGGCTGATATCATACTCGGATTATTTATACATATTCCTTTGTACTTGACTTCTATGCAGTTAAAAACCTTCATAGAAATAGGAGCATTTTTTAAATATGAATGCCGAGGCAATAGTGGCACAATGGTAACACGCTCCCTGAAGCGGGTTCAAATCCGGGTCTCGCACCTCTGATATTTTCATGTGCGAATTATTTCAAACATGATTATCACTTGTCTTACGGGACTACGCCTAATCCCCCTCGTATTGAAGAAAGGCCCGTGCCCAGCAGTGGGACGTAAAAAGTGAATACATCCGATGCTATTATATACCCTAAAATACGGACCTGTATGTGTAATGTGTATATTTAAATAATATGTTTATTTCAGATAAAAAGCCACTAGATGACTATAGCAAGCCCGAATTAGGCGATACTATTAAGATGTACAGCGACCAATCTGTAATCTTGCCTAACAACGGCGTAAGTAACATTGAATTACTTATTTATATCTTGAGTAAAAATTAATAAATTGAATCGATTGATTTAATTTAAAAATAATAATGATTAGGTTAAGAGTAATTTCGAAGACGACTAACGTTTGAAATGTTATTATAAGGATGTAATTTCCGCAAAAATACTTAATAAAATTAATCACGATTGGAAATATGAATCATGCAATTACTTTCAACTGTTCAAAGCAAGAGTTAAGAGATTTAATAATAAAAAAACTGTCTACTCAATCAATACGAAATCAATATAAAATTTTATATTTGATGTCTGTTTATGTAATCTAGTTTGTTCTGTTTATGTAATACACATGTAGTCTAGAGCCTAAGAAAGGACATAGGCTACTTTTCAAGACAAAAAAAGGCTATAAAGGGTTGAAATAGGGGATGAAAGTTTGTATGGAAATTACGTCATTTTTAAAGCTAGAGGCTTGAAACCTAATTTTTAGGCTTTTGATTAGATATAAATAAGTAAGACATTCAAAGTTCCTAAAAAATTTATTCCGAAGGGGGTAGCTAGGGACGAACCCGAGCAAGCGAGGTTGAGTCGCTAGTATTATATACTTCTTCATCAACTTAATAATTATATTATGTATAATTTTTTTCTTCGGAACAGAGTATTTCTTTCGTCAACCGAGGCGTGACGGCGCGAAGTGTGGACATATCGGCCTCAAGGTTAGAAGTGGTTACTGCTTCGCGCAAAGTGAGAGAGTCCTGCATATAGGAAGCATCCACTCACATGTAGATAGTGAATTGACTTTGAAATTAAGATAAGATGTTATAATTTGATGTTAAATTATAAGTTTTATTATTAGGTTAAATAAAAACTGAATTTAGTTGAAGAGTTAAAAGTGGATTCTCATTTATAATTCTTAACCGACTTTGCCTGAAGTATAATGTTTTTCAAGTGTTTGTAAATATGTATGTCTTTTTCTTTGGTAAGGCCGAAAATAAACATTTTCGTGTACTAATTTTGAAAGCTCTAGTACTACAGATTATTATACTACCGATATCTGTTCATATGTCGTGAGTCCTGTCTACTCATACATACTGCTCATATATTTTATAACTTTTATTTATATTAGTAGCATCTACATTGTCGTTTAAAATGTCATATTAAACTGACCCATCCTAAAATGAAGCCATCACACGAAACAATGTTCTGTTGCTTAAATTTTCTTTGCATATTTTGGCAAGCGGGTGAATGTGTTAAGACTAACCATAGGTTTGTTTAAAGTTCAGAATAATGATTTAAAAAAAAAAGTTAAACGTTATGTAATTTGTCAATTGTTTAAAAATACTTAAAATTTCATAGACGTAACCTTAAAAATTACGAGACTAAAATAAATATGATGTCAGACATCAGACAAAGAAGATGACGTATAGAATCAATATTTTTATGTTTATCAAAGTAAGAGAATGAAATTTTATTTCTTTATGTAATTAAACAAAGAATAATAATATTGATTTTTTTTTTTAAAACTATGTTTGTTTTTTTTTCACATTGAATGGATGGATGAAAAGATTTGGATGAAATTTTGTACACGAATAGACTATAAAATGAAGTTATACTATATTTCTTTCAGCTAGGCATCCATTTAGTTCACTTAAGACCTATGGACATGGCCACTGAAAAGGTAAGACCAGTGTCTTCTATACAAACAAAAATCAATTGCCGTTCGTTACTATCGAAAAAGGAACGGCTGTAGGTAGTTGAATAATTATTTTTTAAGTTTTCTCAAAGGTTTATCAGGTTTAGATAAAAATATATTATATTATTTTTTGGTATTCCATACTAACAGTTAAAATGTACCTTAGATTGAATCCGAGCGAAGGAAGAGCGCTACCTACTAAAATTGTGTATTACAATAAATCAAGTTATGAAATGTTGTCTTTACAAAAGTAAGCTCAAATTATAGTTAAAACTTTAAATGTTTAATTTAAGTGTTGTTATTTTGTAAAAGTGTAAAAATATAATACTTTTTAAATTTTGATTTTCTAATAACGACTTTGAGAAACTTTAATATCGAACAAAACGACAGATTTTCTCGATATCGAAGTGACGTCTAAAAAATAAACAAAAGATTCAGACCCGTTAAGTGATATTTTTGTAATGTTTTGCGAATTATGTCAATAATATTTTTAAGTTAAGTACAGTAGGGTATTATAAGTGGATGGGTGACCGGTCAATTGTAGGCTATGTTAATTAGTTATGTATAATTTTTTTTATATTCCTAGGAGGAATCATCATGTCATTTTCCGTATGAATCTCATTCATTGACAGGTAAGTGTAGAATATCCACACATATTATTTGTATGAAGGTATTTTATTTATAAAAACAGTTTTACAGTTATTTTGAGATTAATTTTGTTTAAAATTGTTTAGTTTGTTGAGTTAAAGCTCAGAAAATACAAAAGCATTTTTTCATATGGAGACGGTATACGCTAAGAAAGCATACTTCAAAAATTAACCCCCCTATGAAGGGATAAAAACGAGTTTGGTAGTTTGTAGGCGAGGTCCTCAAATCCTCCTAATGAAATGACTTAATACCTATGTATAAAATCAATTCTTCTTAAATTACGCGAGAAGAGAGATCAACTCAAAATGTATCTGTTAGGAATTTACTGTGAGGTTATTTTAACTATATTTTGATATCCATTATTTTTAAAATTATCCATAACATTAACATATCTTATTATATGGAAAAAGAATCATTAAACCCCTATATTAGTTTAATGTACGCTGACCCTATTATAATATAACTATCTACTTAATTTTGCCATCATTACATTTATTTTCATTAAGCTAAATAAAAACGTATCTACATGATATGAAAAAGAAATTGGAAATCGGACAAATGCGAGTCTGATTCGCTCGCTGTGGGTTCCGTAGCATAAACATAAAAATACATTTTTGTGATGTAATTAAAAATTTACGATTTTCAGATTTTCCCTTTACTGTGATATAACATTGCTCGCCTCATGATTCTAGGTCAACGTGAAGTACTTTATAAGTTTTTAGCTTCCTAGCGAGCGTCAAAATATGTGACATAATGCATTCAAATTGCAATGAGATTGCGCTGACTTAGATGTTTTAAGATTTCAGACGCAAAGAATTTCAATCTAATACTGCCATAGGCCTGAAAAAAAGGGTCTAGACCGACAGATTTACGGACCATAAAATGTTTTTTTAAGTATCTATTTTTCTCTTTAGGTACCCTAACAATGAATTGTCATATTATTAAATATTGTATGTGTATTACAATTGAACCCACGATATCGGAATTAACTGATTAATCTATCAATTTCAACCTACCTATTCTATAATAAGTAGGTCATGATAATTAATTAAGAACACATCAATGTGCTGCGATCCTATGCACAAAGCTAACCGCAAATTTAGCTACTGCATGAACATAATAAACACTGACCGCCAAATATGCCAGAGGTTTTGTGGTTCTGCCGTTTATTGATATCTGGATTTACTGGCTTATACCAGTATTCGGACTTTAAAAATGAAAAACTGCTACTTTTGAGTATGTAATTCTTTTTTTTTAATGTGAAATGAAGCTTCAGTATTCTTAATTAACAATATTATCGAAAAGAGCAATTTTGTCCACTTTTTTTTCATTAGAGCTACCTTCAATTCGAGGATTCGATGGATTACTCACGGACTTACGAATACAATTGTATAGGAGAATCATTACAAATTTTCGTTAACGAAAATTTTTAAATCTCAAAGTAACGGTAAAACTTCATGTACAGTATATACATAAGAGCACAAGTTCAAGTTGTTAGGTAAAATAAAATTGTTAATTCAATCGTTTTAGGCCAAAATCGACTGAATATAGTGATATCGTAACGATGATTGTGAATGTGTTATTAAATTAAACTATTGGGATTTGTTTTGTGTTTTATTTATATCTATATTTTGCATTTTGATTTTAATACATGACATGCCTTTTGAGTTTAAAGATTAAAATTAAAAAAAAAAAACATTCATGTGAGTGCTTTTTCTGAGAGTACTTTTTTTGTGAGCAATTATTGCTATATGAGTATATTACATATGTATTAGTAACGCCTCGGTAGTCTGGCGACTAGTATGTACGGCTTTAGTTCCAATGGTTTGAATCCTGGGTTTGAATCCCGCGTCGAGTTAACTTAAGTTACTGAGTCTTTTAGTTGTGATATCATCCCTGTTTAATATAGAGTAAAACTTCACCAAAGTAAAATGAGAAGCCTTTTATCTTGATACGTAAATACCTACCTACCTACCTACGTGCTTCAATCTATTTCTCACTACCTATACAATACAGTTTCAATGCCACACTTTGTCTCATTTGAACAGAATTAGTTAAATTATAAATATAACTAAAATGTATTATCACTTTTGTTTTGGCACTTTTGACTGGCAAAATAGTGTATTAAGACCTTTTTACAGTTTGGTTCACTATGACGTCAAAATTCAGATTGGCAGAGTTGAAAAGGTAGAGTGAGATAGAATGATAGCTATGTTAAGTTTAATTCGCACAAACAAATATTAGAAGTTCTAAACCCGAGTTTCCAACAACTTAGGTTTTCAAGTGAGCACGTTGCAACTATTACAATGTCTGTTTAAACCCAAAAAAAGTATGAATCTTTGGTATATTCACAAAATATTACTTTCAATAAGCAAAAACATTTTCAAACATCACATATTATATTAACCAACTAATATGATGGGATAGAAAATAGCCTACAACGATTGTGGGTAACAAAATAGAATCACTAATCAAAAAGTTTCATCTACTTAAACCTTATTATACTGCGACTTATATTACTGCGACCAGAAAACAAACAAAAACTTCCAAAATTATAACATTAGTATGAATAATATCTTTGTATAGAGCGAAATCAAGCGAAGCGAGAATAAGTTCCTTGTAATATAATATTTTCCATACATATATTATTATGAAAGAAAAAGTAGTAACCATCCCAAAATAAATGGTATTTTTAGTTCCATAGCAAAAGACCGATTGGAATTATGTAAGTAAGCTTACACCGTCTCTACCTGTTAAGGACTGGATCCTTTGAACCGTAATAAGTAGCTGAATGAAATATTTATAAACTTCGTGTGTTATAGCGGAAAATGTTGGCAAATAATATAAAAAATAAAAGAAATGCGTATGAAATGGTGCCCTCAAATTAGATATGATGTATCGAAATATTTTCCGATTTTGCTCTACCGTAAGAACAGTAATACATTCGATTTGGCGTTAAGTTTAATGTGATTAGAATACAAAAACTAACTACATCTTTATCTATCTCACTTGAACTTCAGTTGAATTGTTAAAAAATGAAAAAAATATGCTTAAAATACATAGAAGGTGATTTTCATAGAAAAATTCGAAGTAATGTCGCCTTTACCCTTGGTTGGGAGTAAAGTATAGGTCATAAATGTGGGATCAATCGATTAATCCAGACATAGAGTATCAAGTAATGTATTGATTATACGACTATTCCGTAGCACTGCTTCGGTGATGTAGTGGCTAGTTCGGTTCGGTTAGTCATGTTCGGTCGCACACCTGGGTCCAGGTCGGGCCAAGTTTAATTATTGACTCTTTCTGTTTAGTAAGTCTCAGCAATAGTTTGGAGTTGGGAAGTTGGCGGTGTGTCACCCCCGTGCCTCGGAGACGCGTAAAGCCGTCGGTCCTGCGTCTTAGCTCTCACTGCTCATGTCGAGTAGTCGTCCCACCGGAGTATGAGAGTGATAGGAACAGAGAGTGCACTTATGTCTGCGCGTACACTTGTGCACTATAATATTATATCCTGCGTAGTTGGTTAGTCTCAATGAGATTGGCCGCCATGGCCGCAATCCGTTCCGTAGCAATAAAAAAAAAGTTAGTGCGTGTATCCTTTATGCGCTGTTAAAGTAAAACTTCTCTGGCGATGTAACAGATACAGCAAATTAATTAAAACAAATCTAAACACTAATAAAATATAATGTACAAAGTTATTAGAACAAATTAATAGAAAACGAAGCCACGTACAAAAGCCACACTTAAATAATAATTTACATAATATCCAACCGTCATAAAAATACTCGTAACAAGGAATGAAACCAAGTAACAAATTACAGAATTACTTCTGTAAGATATCACGTCCAATTTTCGTAAAAGCAAACGATTTTAAATCCAGTGAAGGCTAATGCATCTCGTACTTTGTAAAGGCAGATGCAGAGAACAAAAATGGATATGGAAACAATGCTATTGTGGAAGTAAAAAAGACGTAGAAAAATGATTTTCACTATCAACTATGCTGAAGATAACGTATTCCTCGCCTAGATAGATTACATGAAAAATACAGTACAATTATAAATTGTCTGTCTCTATATATACATATTTTTTTTACCTCTTAACGTTGAAACGTTTCTAAGTTACTAAGTTTACTATCAAAGTTGTTCATACATTAAATAATCTTAATTAATCTATGTGCAAGGATACTACTACTAGATATTTTAAAAACATTATTATGTTGCCTTCTTATTCGATTCGATAATCATATATTAGTTAACGACGATAATGTTCCTGTACCATTAATAAACAAAAACTTAGATGTGAAGATTAAACTATTCATATTAAATTCTTTGAAATGTAAAGACTCTGGTAAAAGTAAATTTCAGGTACTACATGTTTCAATCGTGAGAAGTTAATATAACAACAAAATATACGCATAATTATTTTAGTATACAGATGGGATTCAATTTTTTTAACGCTCGAAAATGTACCTCTTCGTATACCAGCACATCACCTTCATACAATAATGTGTGTGGGACTCCCAAGCAAAGCCAGTATTACCCGCTAAAATTCATACAACCTAGGTTGTAGTGGGGCGTCGCATATTCGCTATACAATGACGCCAACAAACCATAACAACCCATGGTGGTTTCTCCAACAGTCTACTGTCCTGTCAAATATAACTAGATACTCATCATCATAACCTGGAGTAAGTAAAGAGATTCAAATGTAGTGTATAGTAGAGTGCAGTGAAAGTTATAAATTTTACAATACGGAAAGGTGTGTATGTACGAGTATGTATCTATATCTAGACGTACAAATAGGCTGCATTCTATATAGTGTGCGATGAAGCTTTCGTCTAAAGAATCAGAATTGCCATTTAGCGCGGAAATGCAACAGGTACTTTTGCCACAAATTTACTAGAACATGTCTTGTGCAGTAATCATTAATTATAAAAGTATTTAAACAATATGTTTTGAATTCCTTACAATTTGTCCTTACAAATAAAGCGTTAAGCTTAGAACATTTTAATGCTAAGCTTAATAATAGATGGCGCTACTCAAGTACTATAATTAAAGAGAGCAATAATCAATTTGTAAAAAATTATACTGTAAACAAATATAATTTTAATAAAAAGTTACTGAAAATAAAGTTACTGATGTGTATTTGCAAATATATAACATAAATATAAAACATTATATGTAGTTCCTTCGTTTTTCTGAAGAGGGCGTGAAACCGTTTGTATTATGGGAACGTGTAAAAGGTGACGAAGGCCACTTTGTTATAGATTGAGATAGATAGTGTAATTTTGAAACTAAATTATGAAATGCATTATTTATGTGTTTATATTTCCTCAAATCTAGTATAAACTGTACATATTAAAAAAAGATTAAAAAAAAGAATAATAAAAAACAATAAAATTTTGTTTTAATGTACCTATGATGTTAAAATTATACAATTCTTACATAGTCGAATCCGCACATTGGTCATTTTTTGGAAAATTTAATTGAAAAAAGTCATTTTTAGAGATACAGAGTGCGAATGTATAGGTTTTAGTTTATTTGTTTGTCTGTCTGTCTGTCACTACATCACGAGAAAACATTCGTGTCAACATATACGATGCTTTATACTGCGCGGAAATATCTCTGCGGTATCTATACTAATCTGAAGTGTACCTAGGAACGAACCAAAGCAGAGCGAGGGTGAATGCCTAGTATATATTATGTATATATGTATATATAAATATATAGTATAATAGTATATGTTTATATTTCTATAACATAATATATAGATAACAGCACTATGGAATTAGCGTAACATAATAATATTGTGTTGTGCGGCTCTCTAAAGACACGTGGGATGGCATGAGTAAGAGCGGGTCGTTTGTAAATTGATAATTAAGCAAAGTGAGTTTATGTATTGGATTATATCATCCTCGCTAGTTTCACTATGAAGTAAATATTAAATATTAGAAGTAGAGCAGTGGTAGCACGCTCACTTGCTAAACCTAATAAAGTAGGTTCAAATACCGAGTGTCGCACCTTTGATTTTTTATGTAAAAATAATTTCCAACATGATTGCCACTTCTCTTATGGTGTAGGTAGATATCGACAGAAAATCTGCATGTCTAAAAAAATGTTATCAAAAGTCATTTGAAACTATGGTATTATCCTCCTTCTATTGAAGGAAAGCCAGTGAAGAAGAAGAAGTAAATAGAATTTTTCTTCTTTCTTTATCTTTTCATGTAGCATAAGTACATACGTATTTATGTATTATGAACGTTCCTTAAAAAAATTAATGAATTTGTTAAGTTATTAAAACGATGTAAAGACTTAAATCTCTCTCGGTGATAGGATTAAATACAGTTTTAATTCAGTCCCTCAATTTAATTGCAGTAAGGTAAAAACAAAGGATGCCATTAAGCGCTCATTTACAAAATGCAAAAATAGCCGTAACTTTATACGATAACTTAATGTGGATACGTCGATTTCTAACATTGTTATATTTTTTCACCAAAGCTTTTTTGTTCCGTAGCTTTCAGTAAAATTATGTTGTTCTAAAATACCTAAATTACACCAATTTTCAAAACCTACTAACGTATTATCTTCAAAATACTAACTTTCAATAACACTTGAAAGTTAGTATTTTTTCATATTTTTCATAAAAATAGTGAATTCTGTATTCTTGTCGTAAAAAATATTTCATTATTCGACGAAATATCCGAAATCCCAATAATAAGTAAAACAAGAATATTTCTATAATTTTTTTGTTAAAAATAAAGAAATTGAATTTCACAAATACATTAACACTCATTTTATGGTAATAAAACCGCCCTGCAGTGAAGTTTCACTCGGTTTCCACGTTAGACCAACTGAAGGGTATAGGGGCAAAACAAGGAATGTCACATAAAATTATAAAGTTGAAAAGTATGGGAATATTAAGACTTTGCCACGTATTATAGATTGCAATGTTAATTAAAAAAATAATATTTTTGTGGCATTCCTTGTTTTGCCCCTGTACCCTTCAACTGATGTATGCTTACATAATATAATATCACTCTTTAGGCATTTGATTATTTCTATAAAAAGACCAGCATAGCATGGACCATCAAAAAATATTAAATGGATCCCCTCTGTTGAACTCTCCTATTGAAATAGATTAATAAACAAATAGTGATAGAGGCCTGTGTTATGAATACCAGTTAATTGATAAATTACACATATAGAATTACATATTATAAATATAAATGACTGAACTATGACAAGAGTCATTCGTGCTCACACAAAATAATGCCCCCAGCGAGACACGAAACCGCATACAGCATGGTTACTAGAAACTGAGCTAAATGTGTCGTCAAAATGTCGTCACTATTTTTCTTATTATGAGATATTTTCTAGAGAAAAAAAAACAAATATATAATATTAGTGTAGATTTCATCTAAGCCTTTTGACTCTACAAACACTCATTCTACACTCACACATTCTACTGATAAAAGTCTTATCCACGTTATCATAAATTTAAATTTTTCCACCGAAGCAATCAAGGGTTAATTACGACCGCGCCGTCACCCGCCACGATATTGAAGTGACGGTTTCCGCGCCTAACGACTCATTTCCGTGTAAAAATCACGCTTTGTAGCAAGATTTGCTCTTAATTCGTTTGCTTTTTTAAATTGGATTTAGTATATAAATAAGATGAATAGAGAAAGGAAATCTTATATTTTTTATTACTAACGCAATAATGTTTTGACTGAGTGATAAAGCAACTTTTACTAGCCTAATGGCTCATCAATAATGTTCGAATCAAAGGAAAACTTGTGTAACGTGTATCTAAGAGAGCAGAGCAAATTTTCTAAAACAAGTAAACTCTAACACACACTTTGTTAGCGTGTGACGATAGTCATAAACGGGGATCCAACGGTTGAAATTTAACCTGAAAAGCTAAATTCATGAAAAGCTATTAAAAAGAAAAGAAAACCATTTGACAAATAAAGAACAAAGAGGTACTGTACGGTTTTATCTTTACTAATTTATATATAGGGGCTATATATAGCTGTACATAATATACCTGGAGACTTAACTCGATTGTCTGTAACAGACACGATTGGGGTGAAAGCGTTCGCTGCAGCACCCACCTTTTGACGGTTAATTGCAGTCATGGGTTATTTCCTTTTCGAAATGGCGTCGTAGTTTGGGGTCGAGTTTCAATTCACGTTAAATCTATGTTGGTACTTTGAAAACATTCACTTTGCAAATTTATGTACAAACATATACCTACTATGTTGACTACGTTGCATATCTTATATTTTACTAGCAATTCCCGCGGCTCTGCCTGCGTTGCGTAATCACTATTAAAAAATAAATATTGGTGGCAGAAGGATGAAAATTGAGGGTTATAATTATTTTTTGATACCAAATCATAAGAAAATAAAAATAAAAAAAATTGGTTTAAACATAAAAAAAATAAAATCTGGAAAGAGCCACCATTATCACTTAGGGGAAAAAATTGCCTACAACCTATTTTCAGACCATAAAAATAGGTCGAGCCGTTTCGAAGGATTTCGATAACAAACACTGTGACAAGAGATTTTTATATATTAGAGAAGATATATCAAACTGTAACAATTTTCACTTTTAAATTTTTTTTACTGCTCACGTTATTAAGGAGATATTTTAAATAATATAATACGGCAATTTAAACGTCTTTCAAACATTTGTTCGTCTAACCATCACATACTGGTAAACTGGCTTAGCATACGGTTAAGCCCAATTACCATGTCACTACTGGACATAGATGATATTATACTCATAGAAGTCGCTAAAAATATCACACTTGTGTATAATAAACAAAACTCATGCTTTTGTACCACTTAGCAAATAATATTCCTATGGTAATAATATTCTACTCAAAAACGTATTAAAGACAAACGAAGCCCGTTGGTTTCGACACTTATAAATTCAACGGCGGATGACAAATGAATGAAACGTCACGTTTCACTGTGAAGTAATATATTACTGGAAATGAGAAGCCTTTTAATGCAGCGTCTGCCGAAAACATTACACGTTGATGTTAGAGTAAAACGTTATTTGTTTTGAATCATTTGGAAATTGAGCAATTAATAAAATCTGAGTTCCGAATATGCTTTTGTTTAATTTAAAATTAAACTACAGTAATTAAGGGTTAAAATATTGTTTATAGATTATACGAAACTGTGCTGGTTTACTTTTTCATATGTTTCCTGTTTGGTGTTATACCTACTAACAAGTATTTTTAAATTATATCAGAATGAAGTTCTTTAACGCACGTTACTTGGCACACTTGGTGTTTGACAGCTTGACGCAAAGAGACTGACCTGATAACATTTCGACCATCACGACACTTTTAAGCTATTGCATAGCTTCTATCGCGGGCCTTGAGCGTGGAGACCGAATTCAGAAATTCCGTAACGAAAATAACGTGATATTTCATATTATTTTACACACAGCTCCCTCTAGATATACAGATTACATATTGTATTCAATAGATGGCGCTTTTTAACAATTTTTTTTTCAATAATGACATGGGTGTCATTTTCGAGATTTCTCGGGGTGCTGATTGCGAAAATTAAGTCCATTTTCAAATTCCAAGATGGCGGATATCCGGTTTTTTTTTCAATAATGACATGGGTGTCATTTTAGAGGTTTCTCGGGGTGCTGATTGCGAAAATGAGGTCCATTTTCAAATCCAAGATGGCGGACATCCGGGTTTTTTCAATAGATAGTAAAAATATTTTGAACAATATTAACTTCTCATTTATTTAATAAAAGAAAAAAAATTGTTTTCTTATCGGTCACCACGCTCAAAAAGTGTAACTTGAATTAATATCAAAGAAAAAAAAACAAAGGAAAAAAATACTGCATAAATAAAATAAATAAATAATTATAATTGCATAAGTTGATAAAAACAGCTATGCAATAGCTTTAATGCGGCAGTCTCCGAGTGCCACACGTCTTTTTATTTATTATTTACACCCTATTAGACATTATCAAATGTATAAGGCGATTATAAGTGTATTTTGTAAGAATTTTTTATATGTGGCAGGCCTTTCCTCTATGAGATTTAACATATGCAACATAAAATGTACGTCGAGTGATGTTTATGATGTTATAGTTCTTTTAATGTTTTGGCCTGATTTATGAGCCAATGGCGGACAATGGTAACTTCATTTCGACTACGACATTTTTTGACTTATTTTAAATTGTAACAGTATGTAAGAAAACACAGCCGAAATGCTGCAGCTATTATCAAGTTATATGCTACACTAAGAAAAGTTTTTTATATACAAAATATATACCTACTAATGTATAGTTTAGTATTCTATTTTAATGTTGTGGTCACTCTACTTATTATCTTAATAGATAAAAAAATCTTTATAGATATTCTCTTCTATACCGGAGTTTGGTTCAGCAAAAGCTCGGTAGCTCAGATTTTGTAAGTTTACAGAAACAGCATTTAAGAAATATTATGTACGTCATGTAAAATGATGTCATGTGCTTATATTAAAAAAGATATAAATATTCTTGATTTTCAACTAAATTCTTCGATTTCACATACTGTGTGTTTTACAGCCAGATTATTCAATGTACAGATTAAACTAAGTTAGAATTTTATTATATGCATAGATTTAGTTGTCATGACTAAAAAATGTATCCCAATGCACCATAATTATTAAATAAAACTCATATGTATAGATACAATAAGCGATTTAAGCAAAAACAATAATTACGTACAGTTGAATGCATCAATTGAGTCAATACTTTAATTAAACGGTCTCGTACCTACTCTACTGATCGTATCGATATTAAAATTTTTAGTGTTATAATTATTAATGGATTTAATCCAGGGCTTAATCAATACGTTTAATAAACTGAATATCATTTTCATTCGTAATATTTTCAGTTTATTTGAAATTGTATGCTCGCATTGATATCATAAATTTGAACTTATTTTGATAATTATGAAAATGAGCTTTTAAGTGTCATAATGATTAATTCGTTAAAAGTGTTTGATTTTACTGTTTATGTTTTAGAGTCAGTAACATTTTTTTTTGATATATATATAATGTGGAATATGAACAGAAAAGAGGATGTTGGACTATAAAAGTCGATGCATTACCGGAATCGGGGGGTAGATGTGTCTTGACACTTATCGTGGTAGCATTCTTAGGTCGTTACTCTGTTGGTTTATTTTTTAAAATATTATTGTTGGTAGCTTAGTTGTCTTTTTGGTTAGTTTAATTGTGTTTTAGCGTTTTCAGATACTTACAATAAATTGAGGTCGATTTAGTAAGCTTGTTTTTTTTATAAAGAAAGCTCACTTCTGGTCTAAATTCACAAGAATAATGTATTTGTTTGTTTGTATATAGCTCTCAGAATTTATAACTAGTGACAGTTTCTTCAAAGGCTGGTGTCCATACGAGTATATACGTTCCTATAAAAGGTTAACGTAGGTACATATTTTTATTTATATTTTATAATAATTGTCAATAATATAAAAAATGTGATCCGATTGTGATAAGCCTCGGTGAGTTAATCCGTATAAGAAATATAATGTTCTTCATAAAAAATAATATTTCTTTTAATGTCCTTAACGTGTTTCTAAATCGTTATGGCTTAGGTACGAATCCGAGTGAAGATTAGTCCCTTAGAAAGGTAAGTCGCTAGTACAAAATAATAATGTTATAATATTATCTCTAGGGACATTACGCGTACGGAATATAATAATATCAAACACTTTTCTATCAATTTTTATTGACCTTACTTATTGATTAACGATATTTTGACGACACGTTTGGCTCAGTTTATAGTGACCATATTTGCTGTGCGAGGGTTCGCGGGTTCGAGTCCCGATGAAGGCACTCTTTTGTTGAGCATGAATATTTCTACTCTAGTCACGGGTGTTTATATTTATAATATGAATATTGTATGTATTTAAAATTGTATATTATGTATAGTATATTAACTATCTAGTATCCGTAACACAAGCCTCGTAGCTTGCCACGGAACTAGAGTGCGCTGTGTATAATCTTCTTCTTATCGAGTCGTATAATAATATCTATAATAATGTTCCAACATATAAAACAGAACAGTACCTCTTCAAAGTGTAAGAGATGCGAGTACCCACCACCATTATTAGTAATTTCGATTATAAGCTTTAGCCACACAATTATAAATAAATTATAAATAAATTATAAAAAAAATATAAATAAAGTTGTTAAATTTACTATCGTTAATAACGAAGAAGGATAAACGAAGAAATAAAATCAATTTTTATGTTATTTGATCATTATTTTAATTTTTCAATGCTTTATATAGGTATTGTGGACAAACGATCATTTACACAATTAAAATAAGTACAATATAATATTCCTTAAGGCATTATTAATTATTATTAACACGATTAAATTTTTTGAACTAAATTGAATTTACAGCAAATTATTCTGTATTAAGATTTCGTTACTGTTAATAAAAATCCACATCTCGCCTTCAGCCCGTTGAGAAAGATGAATCGCTCTTTTTAATTGCATTCAGAATCTGTAAAAAGCGTGCTTACTTTTACTAGAAGGCGTGAAAATTAAAGTACGAATTGTAAAATATTTTAAATTTAAAGCTGCAATAATGACTTAACTAGTAAAAATACTTTTTCCTCTATTTGTTATACAATTATAAAATCTCTTATTTAAAAATATAGTTTTAAGATTAATTTCTTATACATCTTTCTTTTACAAAAGGCACAAAAATTGTCTTGAATATAACGTTTAAAGTATAAATTAATATAGACATTTTTATTTAAACTATCTTTTTGGATTTTTGTAGATTTGCTTAGATTTTTGCTTACAACGTTATGTATAATAAATTTTAGGTCTGACACCTTAGTCTCTCCCGCAACCATGATTGTATTGAAGTATTCGAAACATCATGATCAACCGAAAATAAAGAAAAATCGTAAAATACACTATTTAAAGAATAACATTTCATTTTATATACAAAATCGTAAAACAAAAATCCAAAAAGCTAGTTCTATTTAAAATGTCAAACGTTTGAGTAAATCCAAAAAAGTTTTCTATAAGCAACTTTTATATTAATTATTTCACACTTTCGTATTTATAAAAAATAAGTATGTTAATCGAATAATAGAAACTATAGTACTTTTTATAGTAATTATAGATATAGATGTTTTTCAGTACTTTTCAGATAAAGTTTAGACTTTAAATTCTAGATTCTAAATTTTACTATGGAAGAGATAGACTCTCTCCCTCCGAATTCGGTGATATAAGCTCTGAAGTTTACTAACCTGCGCTAAAATTAATATGTAGTTGAAGACGATATCTACGAGTATCATTGGCATGCTGAGGCTTAAAGTATATTTCGTAACGTCTGAATAAGTTGGCTGAAATGTTTTAACACAATTTAACCATCGTTTTGTTAATTTTCGCGAATCACTTTTATCTGAAATGAAGAAATTAAGGTATTTAAAAAAAAAAATACTAGCGACTCACCCACGCTTCGCTTGGGCTCGTCAGTAGCTTCAGCTTAAAAATAAATGGAAATTCTGAAATAAAAGTAGCTTTAGTTACTCTTTATAATATTAGCTATCTGCGAGTGAAAGTCCCGTCAAAATCAGCTGTTTCAGAGATTAGCTGGAACAAACAGACAGACGGAAATTATAAAAAAGAATTTTTCGATGTAAGTACCGTATGTGTATGGTATAGTGGTAACGCGCTTGCTTGAGAAACTGAGTGGGTTCAAATCCTAAGACTCGCATCTCTGATATTTTCATAAGCCAATCATTTTCAACTTTTCTTACGGCGAAGAAAAACATCGTGAGGAAACCTTAATAACCGAGAAAATATAACAAGTTTTCGAAAGACGCGTAAAGTCAGCGAACACACGCAATCACACTCGTGTTGAAGGTAGGAGTACCCAGCAGTAACGTTGTCACTTCAGCTTATACATTTATATCAAATTTTGTAAATCATGGTTATATTGCACTACTTTAGAACAATATTCAAACTCAATTACCATCATCTTGGAACTCGAAATACAATCTAGCAGCTAACGATTGCATTAAATTTTTACACAGAGTACTCGTACTGTAAGCACTTGAACACAATATTATAAGAGAAAAAGTCGATCTTAACTGTCGGCATACCAGATAAATGATTAACAACTTGCTCTGAAAAAAAAAACTCACTTAGTCTTAAAGCTCCTCAAAGCATTGTAAAATTATAATTAATTTATTATAAATAAATATTTATACGTGAATAAATTATAACAAAACGAAAATACATGAAATAATATTTTATCATAAGTATTTTAATTATTGTTATAATAAATTGCATACATAATGTAGACCTCAGAAGAATAGTTTTAGTAGTGTAGTGCATTCCACGTAAAAAGTACTAAATGGATTTAAACTAATTTTAAATTTCCGATTTAAGTAAATAAATCATTCCCACGTTAAAGCACAATAACTGTCTGTTGAATCGCCTTTATAAATTTATATAAATGGCAAAAGCTGATTTAGGCAATTAAGGTACACGTACATATTAGAAACGTATTAGAAATTTTATTAAAAGGCCTACAAAACAGTCCGGAATAACGTTATATTGTGTTCTAACGTGAAAAGTCTAGCAAGCCACTTGCTAAACCGGTTGAAAGTGGAGATGGTGAAATATCTTCTAGTTCTAATTAAGCATATACTTTCTAGTTCTAATTAAGCATATAATTATCATAAAAAAATTATTGAATTATATAGATAAATAGATAACCTTTTGCTCATTTGGTCAACGAACTCTTGTGCAAAAAAAATATTGAGGACATTATACATCTCATCAAAGGAGGCTCATAATAGCTTACCGGATTTCCTAGAAAAACTAGCCCACCATAAATAGTGCTTGTAATAGTAGTGACAGTATACATTACAGCAATCTGAAAAGTTTGAAAAGAGAAATATAACCAAATGGTTAAATTAAATCAAAAATTAAATATTGTAAACCTTTTCTTAGCAATTTGTAATCTGTTTATGAATAGTGCTACTTACGGATAAACTAAGCTCTTCATTGAAGGACGATGCAGCCGTTATTATGTGTCTGTAAATTTTCATACCAACTTTCGCATTAACTGCCGTTGACATCGATAACCTTTTATTAAATTCTTTTATAATAAAAAATCTGAATAATAATTCAGTGTCATGAGCCGCAAATGCTATGGTAAGGGATAAGATGGTACTTGGTGGGAATCCTAATAGTTTCAAACCGATAGCATCAAAAATAATACTAGATACACTAAATATGTTATATCTTAACATGAAATTATTGAAATTTCGTTCATCATTCTTTATAAACTCAATTAAAAAGATGTCACATTTTTCGTTTAAAATCTTCATATTGCTAAGGGTTTTTTTGTATTTTAACGACGATATAGCTAGGAAAATAACTTCACAGCCCACAACACACTGAAGAGCAAGAAAACTGAGTTTGTAAAATATTTTGTCATCACTAATAAATTTAAATATGGAAAAATCATAAAAAACTGTAGTAATAAATGTGGTAAGGGCGATTAAAAATATGAAGTTCCCAAAGATTTTCCCACGTCCCAACCATATAGATCGATTGATGCAAACGAAATTTTGTAATAGAATGAAGTCACGAAACATATACACCGTCCTATTTTTATACATTTTTGGTGAATCTTTTGTGAAATATATTCAGCAAAATTTAACTGGTGAAGTATACACGACTGCTTCTGATTACGCAACGTTTCAAATTAAAGTATTGATTTTATATCGATGTCTCTTGGGACATATTTTGTGGTAAGCATTTTGATGGAAAAATTTTGATGCAATTATTTTAATATATTTATCGACGAAGGGGGAAGGCGTTGATAAGGAAATAAATGTGAATCCGTACTTTTAAATTGGATTTGGTTGGATTCTATTACGTAACTTAATCAAAGCGTAAGCAAATTGTGTCCTAATATAAATATGTATTTTACTCTGCCTAAGACAAACCGTAGAATTGTGTTTAATCAAAAAAGTACCTATATAAACCTTTTATTATACTTACCTGGTGATTTAAATTTAGTGGCTGGCATGTGATATACTATTGTATACCCAGGTTTTAGGTCGAAGACCCAAGACGGTCTGTGCCTGATCTCCAATATTAGTAACTTTACTATCTCTAGATCCCTAGCCTCTAGTAGCTATTCTTATTGAGATTGGTTGCTGTCAGCACATTATCATTATTATCATACAAGTAATAATAAATGTTCGGACATTATTACACGCGCGCCACCTAGTTCCGTGGTAATTTATGAAATTTATTCATAGCATTATATTAATTAACAATTATATAATTATTTATTTTAATTATCGACTCCTGCTTTTGTATAGATCATACACGTACCAAGTAGTAGAATTTTGTCATAAACATATATTGAAATTGAGTATGTATTTAAAGTTATACGAGTATAATACGTGTAGTGTTTCAAGTAACTTGTATCCATAACACAAGCTTTGAAGGTCTCCATAAAACTAGAGCTGTGTGTTAATATCTAAATACAAACACCTCATACGGGAGTACAAACATTCGTGCTTATTACATTAATGAATACCACCATCGGGACTCGAACCCGCTGCCTCTGACACAGCAAGGAAGGCCACTACAAATTGAGGCAAGCGTCATATAAAATAGTTTTAGGTAAATGTTGATTTGAAAGGTTTTTGATGTCGTGGTTTATGATCAAACTTCAGTTTCTAAGTTCTGATAAATTTCCCTTTACATAATTCTATTAGCTCAAATTAATACATAACAATCAAAATACTTCATCTCATCTTCATCATTCTTAGCAATTTTCACGTCTCATTGCTGGGTACGGGTCAGTACGAGGGGGATCAGGCCATAGTCCACAGCGCTGGCCTAGTGCGTGTTGGCGCACTTCACATGTCTCTCGGAATAATTGCTAAGTTTTTCTAAGACATGAAGTCCAGATCCACACGATGTTTTCCTTCACCGTACGATAATCATGATAGAAAATGATTCGCACATAGAAATATCAGAAGACCCGGATTTGAACCCGCATCACTCGGTTATCCAAGCGAGCGCGTTACCGCTGGGCTACCACTACCTACACTCAAAATACTTAGTATTACGTAATTTATGCGAATTAGGTATAGCAATGTATAGTCAAAGAGTCATTTTTAACTACAGATTTTGGTTTAAATTTATAGTAGGGTAAAGGGAGTGAGGGAGTAAGATTGTAATGAATAGCTAACTAACTTTTAGTGAAGAATAGATGCGATTTGATAATGTCGATGTTTTTAATCGGTTTGGGGAAAAAGATTTACACTATTATTACAATAGCATTTATATCCCATTTAACATCCTTGTATTATTTCCCGAACAGCCACGTAAACACTGTTCAACGTTATGAAATCTAAATTAAATTCAGAAAATTAAGCTGCAGCTTAGATTCGTCTATGTTTCTCGTGTACCGAGTTTAGATAATTAAGTTAGAGCTTATAAAGTTTTAACATCGGTGCAAGTTATGTACGGATGAAATTTTTTTTGTACGCATTATGCTATTATGTAACATTGTGAGGAAATCCACGTCTTAGAGAACCTAGCAAGTTTGAAAGACATGTGAAGCAGGCCAACATAGACCTGGCCTGCCTCTGACACTTATTTCTTTCGTTCCCAGCAGTGGTTGGTACATCAATACAACTAATATGTATGTAATGTAAATAGTGATCATTACAATCCATTGTTTTTAAACGCATTTATAAAAATAACAGTCAATGTTACTCGAGAAGCAGCAGACTCTGACACTTATTTCTTTCGTTCCCAGCAGTGGTTGGTACATCAATACAACTAATATGTATGTAATGTAAATAGTGATCATTACAATCCATTGTTTTTAAACGCATTTATAAAAATAACAGTCAATGTTACTCGAGAAGCAGCAGAATAGCTTTCTCTAATCTTTTTTTCTGATGTTGAGGAAGAAAAGTTCTACGTGACACTGGCGAAGTAATCTGTGCTCAACTGGCACGCTTGAAGCTATTAATAAGATAATTGAATTGAATTGAAAAAAGTAATCTGAATGAAGCTAGATAACCTTTTGTATTGATTTTAAAGATCTCGAGCGAAACGAGGGTAAGTTACTAGTAGTGAAAAACTACTTTAAAGTTGTGGACCTTATTTCAAAGTCGTATGGGTGTAAGAAAGTAAGATCATAAAACTCTATACGTTTATAACTTGGTTATGTAAATTAGCAACACTCGAGTCCTGTCTTCTATATAATTGTCGCTAGAATTAAGCTTCTATGCACAAACGCCGTCGTAATTACTGCTCGCTTTTTAATTTCGCGTACAATGTCCAATGACTTTGCTTGCTCTACTTGCAAAAAAAATGTTTTTTAATAATTAAAAAAACTTAATATTGAATAAAAAATATACTGTGAGAATCCGAGAGCTATTCGTAGTTAAAAAGCTACACGCTTATGTCAAAAGAATTCTTTAAATTTCAGCCACTATCAATCTCACAATTTTCACGTGAAAAGCCTTAGTTCTTAATAAGAATTGACCTTCCAAAGGTAAGAGGACTAATTTATCGCGACTTTTAGGGCTTTTCTAAACCTTTCTAAGTTAATGGATTCGGATTTAAATAATTTTTTTTCAAATACGTCAGAGCCGTCCATGATGCTTTTGATTTATGTAAGATGCTTAATATCGGTGGCTGAATTTAGTTCGATTAAACTTTTCACATTGAGAAAAATGACCTTAACATGTTATGAAAAAAAAATTGTAGGTAAGTAGAGTCTTTGAGGTCAGCACGAGTATACCTACCTAGTATGTTTTAATAAAAATGAGCATGTGTTCCTCGGGCAGTTCCTTTTCAGGTTTTAAGGCCTACTATTCCTCAATTAGCAGCACACTTTCAAAGAATATATTTTTAAATTTAAAAGTAATAGCGGTAATTATATTTTAAAGCTTAAGTACTTAAAAATCGTGTTAAATTTTAAACCCTCATAATTCACATATCTAATACATTTTAAACTATTTCAAAGTGAACATACTAAGCGAACTATTTTCGAGCTGCTAAAAATTCAGAAGGCGTTCTGAAGAGTCTTTTAGCACGGAACTCGACTGAAGTAGCTTAGATTTGCATCACAAAGTTTGTTTATCCGTCTGTCCCATCTTGTTTGTTTCGTTTGGACGGTATTAACAGTTTTTCAGCATTATACTGAATTTTAAGTTGGGGACGTTGCTTTTTCGTTTGCGCTTCTTCTTTCTTGTATAATTATAGCATATAACTACTATAGAATACACAATAGAATAGAACTAATAATAGTGTAGTAGTTTATAATACATTAATTTAAACGTCCATATATTTGTCAATAGTATTTTTTTCATATTAATTTTGTACATATAATATGGCTAATAGGGTTTGAAAAGTGAATCTTGATAATTATTGAAACAATAGACTTAAACCGCCGCACTCAGAGTCACTTAATGAACCATTAAGTCGTTGAACCATTTACTATAGAGATTCTATACGTAATGCTTCTTTAAGTGACTCTGAGTGCCGCGGCTCAAAATTAATTTTAAGAGATGTATTTTTCATTCGAGTCCAGGTCAATAGAACTACCGTCGATCATATCGATGAGAAATAATTCAAAACATTCATCTTATGTTCACAAACCTACACCTAACTAATTATAATTTATTTTACTACTTGTATTTGCAGGCGTAAAAGAAATAAAACAATATGTATGAATAAACGCGTCAAACTTGATTTAATACTAAACTATACATCCAGATTCCAGAACAATAATTTAGACTGACCTAGTCGTAACACGCGAAACCAAGTATATTCAAATTCTTAAATGATTTATAATTAGGATAATATTCGCATTTTCAACTCTCTCTCTCCCTTCTTGAAGTCGGTCAAGCTAATAATTCATTCTGTTATATAATAAAGCACGTAAAAACTGTGATGATTGCAGAAAAAAGACACGCGTTACTGAAAAGAGTTTCTAGTATTGAAATAAAACTACATTATATATTAAAAACACTGCCTAATACCAAGTATTCTAGTTGTAACACGAATCTATTCATTGTAATGAAGCACGTCACTAGTCTAGTAATGAACTTGTCCTCAATTCCGTTCCAAACGCCCGATACAATTAAATGGCAGCCAACATTGTCAATTAAAATTGAATTCCGAATCTACCTGCATCTAAATCAAAATAAGGTTGACTTCGTTGTATCTACTCGTAGCATTCCGTCGGTCACTACTTGTTCGTTTCCCATAGGTAGGTAATATAGTAAATTTAGAAGAGATGTCATTATACAATTTTTAAAACTTAGAATTCTAATAAAATATATAAGAATAATTATTAAAAGAAGATATTTTTAAGTTTAAATTTTATAAATAATTTTGTTCCAAGCCATGCTTTAACGATATTAGATTACCTGTCTGTTTGTTCCGGCTAATCTCTGAAATAGCTCGACAGATTTTTGGCGGAATTTTCACTGGCAGATAGATGTACTTATAACTATTAACAGAGGGTACTTTTATTTTAAAAAAGATATAAGGTTTTTTTTTTATGGGACTAAGGGGGCAAACGGGCAGGAGGCTCATCTGATGGTTAGTGATCACCTCCGCCCATGGACATCTGCAACACCACAGGGCTTGCAGATGCGTTGCCGGCCATTCAGGCAAGGGAGGGAGGGAGGAGGGAGAAAGACGGGAGTAGGGATGGGGAGTGGGCCTCCCGGACTCTCACTTACCGGACGAAACGCGACAGCATAGCTGCCACTTCACGCCAGTCTTCTGTGAGAGAGTGGTACTATACGGGGCGTACCGGCCGGGTTTTGTTCAAAAAAATTAAAACGTACGTAGGGACGGCTAAGCTGAGCAAGTGTCGCTAGTTATTATGTAAAAATCATCCGCCTTTTAAGAAAAATCTAAATGAAGTATAAAATTATGGATCACGTTGATCAGAGTTGACTAATTAGAAAATCAAGACGGGCATTACTTTTGAAATAGTTATGTTACATCTACACACATCTTACTTATTCCCGTATACTTACTTATACTCAATATTTCTTACAAAATAAAATCGTGGTAAGAAAATGTTTAATCATTAATTATACGTTTTACTTGTAAGATTCTAAATAACTAATGGATTTATACAAAAGCATTTGTATTTCTTACGGATGTCCTTGTTTAATTGCATTGCTAGCTTAAATTATAAAATTACTTAACCGAGGCACAATATCCTTTGCTTAAAAACTATTAATCAATACTACGAGTACACTTTAAATACTGTGAATTAAAAGTTTAACTGCCTCGGTGGTGTAGTGGCTAGCATGTACGGTCACACACCGAGAGGTTCTGGGTTCGAGTCCCGGGTCGGGCCAAGTTTAGTTATTGAATCTTTCTGTTTCCCTCATTAACAGCCCGGAGTTGGGAAGTTGGTGGTGGTTCACCCCCGTGCCTCGGAGAGCACGTAAAAGCCGTCGGTCCTGCGCCTTAGCTCTCACTGGTCGTGTCGAGTAGTCGTCCCACCGGAGTATGAGAGTGATAGGAACAGAGAGTGCACTTGTGTCTGCGCGTACACTTGTGCACTATAATACCTCCTGCGGCCAGTCTCAATGAGATTGGCCGCCATGGCCGGAATCGGTCGGAGAACATTATTATTATTAAAAGTTTCATATTTAATTAACAAATTCACTCTATTTTAAACGGTTTAAAAAAGTCGCTCTTACGAGTATAGCTGTGTTATAAATGCTGTTGTAAATATGAACATTGTGTGGCTTTTCTATTAATCGGCCCTTTTCATGCAGGAGAATGGTCATAGTCCATCTCGTTACGAAATTTGGTTGTAATAGAGTAACAGTCTTTGCAAATCTTAGGTTAAAACATAATTTTCCTAGGATATGCCTAAAAGGCACCTAGAAAAAAATCTCGTATTAGCCAATTAAGATGACATTTGCTATAAAAAATGAGATCCGCTAAAACCATAGAGTATACCGTCTAAGTATATTCACGCCTATGAGAATTGAGGTGCGACACGTGATAAGATATGCGAGGGCTTAAACACTTTTATATATAAATTATGTAATTAATGGGTTAAAGTTTATTTTCCTTTATTTTCTGCATTTAATTATAAGTTTATTTTTTTAATTTATTGTTTGTACTAAGTAATTACTATTATTTTTATTTTTTATTTATTATTTTTATTTATTAATTATTAACTTAATTAAGAAAGTTCAGGATTTGAAACTTTCTAACCACTTCGTAAACATCGTGTTATTATTTAACGTCGTACAAATGAAGCCATAAGCAAAACTAATTAACTATTAAAATCAGCTAACGTAAGTTACTGCTACGTCTTCCATAACAATGCACTTCCACATTAACGAGATATTAATTACATATAACTTGCTCATTGGTTCGTTAAAATTATTAAAAAATGCGTATTTTGTAATCATATTTGTTTTCGCTTGCAACTCTTTAATCAAAAAATGGCTTATTTTTCATTAATTTAATATTATTATAATAATAATGTCCTCCGACCGATTCCGGCCATGGCGGACAATCTCATTGAGACTAGCCATCTACGCAGGAGATATTATAGCGCACAAGTGTACTATGCAGACACAAGTACACTCTCTGTTCCTTATCACTCTCATACTCCGGTGGGACGACTACAGTGGACACGACCATTGAGAGCTAAGGCGCAGGTGACACACCGCCAACTTCCCAACTCTAGGTTGTTACTAATTCTTACTAAACAGAAAGACTCAATAGCTAAACTTGGCCCGACCCGGGACTCGAACGCAGGACCTCTCGATGTGTGGCCGTACGTGCAAGCTATACCAACGAGGCAGTATAATAATATAGAATAATCTTATAATATTAAAAGAGCAATATAAACTTACTTCTTATTACAATTTATAATTCTTGTGTACGTGCGTTTAACTCCTATTAACTAACTCCTCCTAGACGGCTGGACCAATTTGGATTAAATTTTTGTTTGTCTGTCTGTGACCGCATCACGAGAACACCACAAGCCAAATTTTAATGGAATTTGGTAATATGATAGCTAGATATTTGGGTCTATATACTGAATACTTTTTATTTAGGGAAAATATCGCATCTCTAAGAAATGTATACTAATGAATACATTTGCAGGTAAAATAAAATGGGGTAGGTAGCCATCTTTTCCATACTTTAGAGTAAGTTGTAAGCAATTGCTCTAAAAACACGAACAAACTAATATTATTAAAAACTCCAGTAGATTTTTAGAATTTATTGCGACTGAAGAGAGAATTTTTCTTACAAATGCCTTTGTTAGGTATTGAATATTGAAATCCTTTTGACGCTAGAGACAAGGATGCATTCGATAAGATTAGAATAAGTGATTTTACTATTTATTCGTGCAAAAGACGCTCTAGTAATTTGATTTAAGGAAAAATAACTTAGGATATAACCTTTCACTACAGCTTACTACAAAAAACTTAACTGTATCTCTATATAATGATAGTTAGGCCCAGTGGTAGCGCGCTCGCTTAAGAAATAGAGTGAAGCGCCAAGGCCAACAGACGTAACAACCCAAGCTGCCATACACTAATGTCCCAAGCAAGTGTATGGCAGTTTGGGCTGTCTGTCACTACCGTTGGCCGACTATATGTTTCATAAGCTTTGCCCATACGCAATCATCTCCAACACTTCATTATCTCTTGTCTTTGAGTAAAGGAAAATATCGCGAAGGAAATTCGCATTTCTGAGAGAGTAAAGTGGTAAATAACAAGTCCTTGTATACGTTTTAACATCAAGCTGTTTTAGACTCAAAATAATTTATGATGCTCAATTGTCTTATGCATTAATAAGCAATAATTAATAGCAACTACTTTAAATAGGTCAAATATACAATTAATTGTATTTTGAAACAATTTTCAATTGTATTCGGACTTGTATAGTCATTTCTCTTCAGACTAGACTAGACTTGTTTTTGCGAACAAGAGGGCCTAGACAAAGTAACAATCGATTAGCGAAAGCGATAGTAGAAAAGTCCAAAATGTATGGGTTTGACATATGACTTAGATATGTCACGTGATCTGTTGTCAACGAATAGATGATGCTAGACAATGTAAATTCATTTCAATTATTAGTGATTTAAAGTTCAAGATGCATACGCTGCGTTTAAGCGATGACGATTGTAGAAATCGAATCGCTTCATAACGAATGCCGGTTGGCTATAGGCCAAGGCATCTAGACTGTAATTAATTAAGTCCAATTGTTCGTTAAAATCTGTTAGCTCTAAAATCATACATTAAAAATAATATATATTACAGTATTTACTTCTGCGTAAAAAACGTTATATCAAAAAATAAGGATCTTAAACTAACGACGTTTAATTTTTTAATATATAAGGAGTTTGCAACATCAAACTTAAAAAAATTATCATGCAAAAGCTAATTTAGAATACACGTGAACGGTGTCGACAATTTTTCTAAATGAAATGACTGAACTCATAAACTAGGTCAAATCACAGGAGAATTTCAACACGCTATCTAATACAGATCCCCAGCCATCAACATACCGAATCGAAAAACTTTAAATGGTTCGATTCAGGCCGCAGACGTGGCAATTAAAAGAATTGCCCCTCGACATTCGATGTTGGAAATATACGGATATTTCTTACGAATGCTATCGCTACGATTTAAGTATAAAATTTTCAAAGACCTTCAAATCATATAGAATGAAAAAATAAATAAATTGCTTAATAAGTATTGTTTATTTAAAAACAAAACGTTTCTAAGGAAAATGGGAAAACATCGTGAAAATAATGAAGTGGTACTTGAAATACATGGATGTCATCGCAAGTGGTTATCTCTTAAAGAGATCTCTTTCTGTTAGCTTTTGTAAACGAAGATGGTAGCATGACACACAAGGTTTAAGAAATAAAACTAAATCTATTCGTACGAAAAAGTGTATTATGTCTAAAGCTTTTCCAAATACAATAACTGATATTGTAAGTAGTAATTTTGATTACGTTTATTTTGGAAAACAAATTAAGATTGTTCGCAATTGTGAACAAAATCTACACAAAACACACAAAAAATTGCACAAAAAACTTAAAATCGGCCTTAATTGCTTTAAAATTGTCTTTCAATGTTATTAAGAGGTAGAAAACATTGAGCTGTGCATATGTATCTAATTTACGAGATAACCTTATTTTATCCATATTATATTACGAGTATAACCTTTATTTTTGACGTATTAATTATTTAGCTTTTATTTTTAATTTCATTTTGTATTTGCAACTTTAAATATATTGAAGTAATGCTGTTGTAAAAATGTAGTATTTACAAAAGTATTTTTTTATTAAAACAATAAGAATAATTTAAATTTGTCTCTTTGTAAGGTTTTAAGATTCAACTATGTATTAAAACCAAATTTTCTGCTAAATTAGCAAATTCGGAACAAACACTGTAAACTACTGCTTACGTGAACATGTAAAACGTCAATTCAATTTAAATCAATTCCACATGAAATGTCTACGTAAAGCAATCCTACGACATTCCAGTGAATGTGACATGTCATTAAAGTATAATTACTTGACGCGTTATTTTAAATGATATTAAACCGTGTAAGTTTGTTTCTAGTTTTTTTTGAACTGCATCGTTAAACGAATAGTATTTAAAGCTACCAAACATCTTTAATTGCTAAGAAAACACATTTTGATTTCGCCATTACTACAGAGTGTTTAAAATATTTAAATATCTTGAAATATATAACAGTATTTTATGGATTTAAAAATTTAATTAATTGAAATATATATTTAGCTATTTATTTATTATATTAAATTGTGAGTTTTTTTAGATTTTCCCACGGTAAAAAGTATCCTATACAGGATACAGATATATAATACGATGACAGACAGACAAAAATACTAAGAACTATAGATTCGGCCTCTGTTTCGATAATGACTATTTCCATAAGAATTTTCAAAAATACTTTATTAATTTAATGAACAGGTTTGACTCACAATTAGACATTAAAATTAATATGTTGGGACATTATTACAACAGCGGCATCTAGTTCCGTGGTAAAAGGTTTGTGTTACGGGTACCAGATAGTTGATATACTACACAATAATAAATTAGAAATACACACATATTAAAGATATTAACACCCACGACTATGACCCAAACATTTGCGCTCAACAAATGAATGCCCAGCGGGACTCGAACCCGCGACCACTGGCGCAGAAAGTACTACCACTACCAACTGAGCCAAACGTGTCTGTGACGTGTCAAATCAATTAAAAATTAATGAACAGATTCTATTCAGAATACTGTTACATGTACAGATGATAGTCAGGCACCTATCGCTTTCGCAAACCAAAGCACCATAGCATGTACTTAATATCAAAGTTATGTTATATACAATTCTCTTATTAGCCAAATGTACTACAATAAAATGGAATTGCCTTCCAACAAATCATCATTTAGAAACGAATAAAATAAAATATTGACATCGACGAAGATTTTTTTAATAATAATATTATATATAAAAAATTTACTAACCTTATATATTATATTACCAAAATATGAGCAAAACATTCAAGCACGTGAAACATCCTCACTATTTGTAACAAAGCTTAGCTCGAGGCGTTTACGTGTTACGGTTCCGAGTAAAACAAAAGGTTCGGATCGTTGATTAATTCTATATGGCTTTTCCTGTACTTAAGATGACAAGGAACAAGCTAAAATAAGGTTGAACGAAGTACGTACGTCTGTGGATAAGAATATCGTCAATTATATTCGAAATGGCTAAATAAAGTTGATAAATAATGTATGAGAAGTTACTTACAATCATTGTTTTGATTTAAATCTTTTAAAATGTATACAGGTAATGTACAGACTAATAAAATTGAAGTATTCTAATTAACAGTACTTATAGGAAAAGCACAATTTTAAACAATTTTGTCCGTCTGTGACTTAATAAAAATGAATTAGGGTTCCACTTAAAAAAACCAAAGTACGAATTCGTGCGAAGCGAGGGTGAGACGCTAGTTTGTTTGTTAAATGTATAAAAACTTACTTTAAAAAGACTAGTATTATCAACATTATGACCAGTAGTTTCTGTAAAAACTTTTAAATGAAAATTCTTAAAAGTAACTCGGTATCGAAACGAACTCAGTTCAATTATACTGTACAAAATATGATCGTGGATTCAGCTCGAGTTATAGAAAAGTTCTTGTACAAAATAGCACTACAGGTAACAAGATTTTTACTTGAACAGCCATTGATATTATTATTAAGCTTGTTTGTTATAAACTTTGTGTATTGCTTCATTTCGCTCGTACTACTTATTTGAAGGTGCTACAGTAACAATAATTATTGTTTACTTAAAATTAAACTTTTCAATATCTTCACTTTGCAATTATGCAAGCTGTTCTCTATATAGACTGCCTGTCTTAAATAAAAAATCCTTTTTTAAAATATAAACATTTTAAAAGTGTTAAATATAATAAGCAACGGTTGTGGTAGCTTAGTGGTAACGCGAACGCAATTAAATCGACTTCAGTACCGGGTCGCACTTCTGATACTTTCATGTTGGAATAATTTCTAACATGATTATCACTTGTCATAAGTTGTCGAAAAACATCGTGAGGAAACCTGCATTATTAAAAGAAATTTATTAGTTTTCGAAAGACGTGCAAACTACATTTGGCTGCGTAGTAATTTATAGGCAGTTCTTTCTCGGAAAACAATGTGTTTTTTTGTATAATAATTACCTTTCAATAATGTAATTTGGATAAACCTATAAAAAGTTTTTCTATCGACATGTAACAATATGTACGAATAATTTTGCTGTATTAATGTTATCCGTACAATGAAAAACTAACCGATATCACAGATCTGGTATAACTATAGAATTCATAGTACGTGACAAGGTATGTCGCGTAAAACCATTACATTATAACAAAGAAAGCAATTTCCACGACAGCGTTAAAGGGACTGTAATGAGGGTCTCGATTGGGTATAAGATCGTCTAGTTTACGTATTTTGTTCTATATAAAAGAATTCGCTATTTTAACACGTCGTTTAAATTCACAGGAGATGATTGTAGTGTGGTACAAAACAGAGGATGAGGCGAGTATTAACTATTTATTAACACAAAAGTTTGAACTGCAAAAATTTTGTCAATTGGTATAACGCCAAACTATAGATTAGTTTGATTTTTGTACAAACAATTGATTTTTTGATTCCTATCCTATAGAACCAAGACTAGTAGTAGGGGAGCCCAAGTGAGGATTTTTAGATTTACTTGTGCACGTTGAGATGGTCCGCATATGGCCTATAATTCATTTTTTTCTTTTCTTATCCGATGAGCACTTAAATAATTTCCAAAGCATAATGTTATTTTAAAAGTAAAGAAAGTCGTAAAATAATCATGGGACCTCAATAAATTTACTCAAGTAGACAAGAGAATAGCTCTATTGCAAATGTGGAACCATTAAGTCGAAGTAAAACAAAGAACACAAAAATCTGGCGACAGTTTAAAGGTAATAAAGTATAGTACTCAGGCAAGTACAAATGTGAAGGACCGCTATAAAAAGATTAGTTTTAGAAACAGGTCATAATTTGGGTTTTTTTGCGGCGTTCGCAAGCGTGGGAAGAGCGCGGACCCAATACCAGATGTTTGACAACTGCGCATGCAATTGGCTAGTGCATTGGCGGGATTTTGAGGAGAGCCAATTACATCGTTCAGTTGATTTTGGTCAAATCATTTTACAGATTGGAAGGGGAAGGCCATGGAAGGGGTGACGGGGTTATCCTGGCGGGTCGACAGCGAGAGAGGGCAGTTCGATGACGAGGCGTGAAGCCACCGGATGTAGTTTTTCTTTGTAATTGTATTGTATTGTATAACCATAAAAATTTAGATAAAAAGTAATGTCTCTCATACTAAGGTGTAGAGTAAATTCAGTGCGACGAACGAGGTGACGCCGTAATTTGGTAATGTACTCTAATCTAATTTGTAAATTAAACAGGCTGTTATAGATTCACAGATATAGTGCAAATTATATAATTAAATTGAGAGGCTTAACCTTTAGAGTCAGACAAACATGAATCCAGAGACCGGACTGGAGATATTGAGCGAGGTTATGAGGAGAGATGGGAGTCGAGTATTGTATATCTTGAATTGGAGACTTATGTCTTTATTTATGATTTATATTACGTATTTACTTATAATATCATGTAGCCTAGTTTGGCGGGGCTAGAATGAAGTAAGGGTTAAATCAAATCGCCAATAGTCGAGTCGAACGGTAGATTGCCGATCATGATTTGAAGTTAATCACTTTAAAAATGAAATAGATAAATTATTATTAACCATCTGTGAATCTAGCACAACATTATGTAATTGTATATTCAAATCTTATCGTAACATTAAGATGTGTGTGTGTCTTCTCCTTCGACAGTAAAGTTAACTTGTAAATAATTATTTAAACATTAATATTTAGCGAAGCATGTGTGTATTTAAAATGTAAAGATGTATTTAGATGTAAATAGCCCAAGGGTTTTTTCGTTTGAATATGCCGTTTTTCCCTTGCTTAGAATGGCTTTAGGAACGTGCAATATTCGTTCGTGCTTTGAGATACAACCTAGTATTTTAAAGTACGATCTAAATAATCCAACAGTTTCTTTTGATATCACTCAAGTTGTTTTGAGAAAAGAACAAATAGTAATTTTGAGAATAAAACTTATTTTGAACCATAATCTTTATTTTATTAATATAATTTTAGTACTCCTCAGGGTGTTTATTAATGGAGAATTCACTTGAAATTCGAACCTTTTCTGTTATTATTAATCAATCCAAAACGGGTCATTATTCATACAGCGCATGCGTTAAACTGAACCGAGTCATCTCCAATGATAAATTCCCTCATATTACCTAGATAGAATCACGATTCTCATTACAGAAAGTTAGGTTTAGATAGCTGTAGACATAAATAAAATAAATAGATATATAGATATGTTTTCTACGCGGGTTCGAATCCCACTGGATATGAGATTTTGGTCTGTGGTTATAAACTTATACTGAAACTGTGAAAATACTCTTTATTACATTGATCTAAGTCGATCAATCACTTATCATGATAAATTAAATTAGTTAAGTTCAATAGAACTATGACACTACTTCTGAACCGAATTTGAGAGCATAGAAAGACCGAATACTGTACAATCTATAATGATTTGATATTATTTAGCTTTGCATAATAGACCGATTGCATTAAGTAATTAAATGAAGTACTAAGGTCTGAGAACATTAGCTTTACACTAGAGTAAATATCTAGTAAATTAGCGGAGACTCCGAGAGCCTACGAACGCAGCGGGAGAGGCGACAGACAGGTAGGAACCCGAACCTTTTGTCTTATGTTTGTTTGTTAGGAAATCGTAGAACGCTAGGGTGACCATGATAGTATTGTGGAAAGGTAGACTAGGCAGAGCAAAGTAGGGGGACTATGATACTGCAGAATGAAAGACACTAAGGTTGTTGAGGCTTTTAAAAATATTGATATATTGACTGAAATAGTCAAGGTTGAAGCAAGAACAGTACACAGTGGCGTGGCGTTCCGGCGGCGATATCCCGGCACACCAATACACGCCATGTCTTACAGATCAACTCCCGACCGATGGTTTGGCCAAACCATAAAACTATATAATCTTAATAAATATACATAATATAAAAAAACCATGGTTAAGGGGCGAGCTTAGGCTCACAAAAGAACCTGTCTTTCGAGGCGAGGCAAAATGCGCTTCTCAGCGATAAAAGGGAGTTGTCTGTGCCCCATAACAATGATTAAAGGCCCCTATGCTGGGCGTAGGGTTCCCCGTGCTAGAGGGAAATCGGTCGGTTACGAAGGCAAATGTATACACCAGCTAATCATGCATTCTAACCTGTTCGTTAGCTTATAATTCTAATTAGTCCATTTCGGACTTCCGAGTGTTGAAATAACACTATTACACAGTTTTATTAAGGTAGGCTCATAAACATATAATGAGACTCGCGTAACCAGGTAGAATGGGATGATAGCCTGTATAGTCCACGCTACGTATTGTACTGCCCAGGTGGACGATGCGTCTCCGTTTACCTTGGGAATCCGCGAAATTACAGATAACATGCCAGCTACCAAAGTGTCTCTTATTCTGAAGTATTATTTTTATGATTTTCTTTTTGAATATATTTAGTCACTAATAAAAGCTTAGACGATCACACCGTACCATCACAACGTCACATTTCCACAAGCTCTAAAAACAAAAACCATCCAAAAACTTTACAGGCAATTTTTGTTTTATCAAAATATTTTTAATCATTTTGATCGGCTGCGCCCCCAAGCAGAGGACTAATGTGTAGTCGAGATACTCAACAGATAGCACGGCATCCTTTATGTGAATCCAAAAATCCCCTCTTGGGCTTGGGCTTGGGCTGGGAAAAGTAGCTTGTAACTGTTTTAAATCTATTTAGTAACTACTAATCTAACTAATCTATTTAGTAGTTACTCAATAGATTTAAAACAGAAAGACATATTTTATTAGTATATTTAAAATGACATCTGTTACAGGCTTTATAAATAAATAGGATTAATATATATTATATCGATTTAATCTAAGTTCGAAAAATCTAAAAAAATATATAAATCAGTAAATGTGAAACAAATTGGTCAAAATAATTCGATCTCATCAATTTTGCTAGCTGTTATTATCGGTAGTAGAACTTGCCATTCACTCATGACTTCCGGCAAAAATCAAAAAAAGTCTAAGACGTAAAAACAACATTAACCCTAATTCGGCCGATATCAGTTATGCATACAAAAGAGATCTCATTACATTGGAAACATAAATAAACAATTTAATCGTTATATAGGAATTTTATTAAGCTTTACAAGACGATAGATTTTATTTATAGACTGTGACTGTCAATAGTTATCTAAAATAATTCATAATTCATATACTTTCTTGTTAAATGAAATATCGCAATTATACTTATGAGTTAATACTTTAAAAATAAAAAATTGACGTGAGTTTGGTTCCTGGATATGGTAGGGTAAATTTATAATGGACGCCTTTATTTATTATTATATTTCTATTAAAAAATATTATGCTTGAACGAAAAAAAAACATTCTAAAGACATAAAGAAAAAGTAGTTTTTTTAACATATTTCTTACTTTTATGAAAATTCAAAAAATGTATCGAGGTACAACAGTACATATAAATTTTGTTGAAATATTTTCTAAGCATCTATTCCAAAATAACATAAAACAAAGGCATCGTAACTGACATCAAATTCAATGACAAAAATGTGCCAGCTACATTTATTGGAAAGACCTTTTCTATTTATTTGCATACGTTCGTTCAAAGGTAAAAAATAAAGTTGTTTCAAGATAGGCCTCTGTCACATGTGTGGGACAGCTAAAAAATGTACAACACGAGCTATGATATACTAGATGTATAGACGACTCTTTGTATGGTTTTTATATATTGAATGCATATTTTACAAGTATTTATTTTCAGACGTTTACATAAAATCAAAATCAAAATCAAAATATACTTTATTCAAATAGACTTTTACAAGCACTTTTGAATCGTCACTTTTACATTATTATATAGAATTTAAATTAAATGTCAGTCTGTAAGTCTGGGACTTGGGAGTTAGCTACCACCGACTCGGAATGCTGTTCTGCCGAGAAGAGCCGGCGAGAAACTCAGCAGTTGCTCTTTTCAAAAAATATTTGATTACAATATTTATTGCATTACAATATTTATTTATTTATCCTACGTGAGACACAACAAGACATTAATCCCACATATTTACATCTTCTAAGTATTCCGTGATGGTGTAATAAGCTTTATTCAATAATGTATTTTTAATTTTAGACTTAAATATATTATATAGAATAGTGATTTGGGTATAAATATTACTAAGTTATTTTAAAAGAAACTGTTTTTTACTGTTTCGCATAACAATAATATTTGTTGTTAAATTTTAATACTAAACTTGGTTTGATTTTGTGAGATCGTAATGTCTTATTATATTTATAAGCATTCACTAAAGTTATATATAAAGGCATTGATACGATCTTCTTCTCGGATTCATTTTTTCGACTGCTGATTTTTCTTTGATTTACAGCAAGCATGGTTACAGGGAAGATTATTTGAAGGCCTCAAAAGTCGTTAAATAGTAATTTAATTTTAACGGCCTTAAACCGTAAACGGCCTCTAATAACCGAAATAGAAAATTTTACTATAACTTCTCTCCTTCATAATACTTGTTGAATACGTAAAATAATAAAATAATTTTCACTTTTATAGAATATTCATAAAGATATACTGAATGATATTGAATTTTATTACCATGTTTCAATGAATATTAACGAAGTATTTCAATTTACATCGTCGCAATAGGAACTTCAAACGTTCGCGAGTGCTGACCGCGAACAAAATAACCTGAGGCTTATATAAACGATACAATTAGTTTAGTCTTAATGAAAAACAAATACAAATACATGTACTTGTTATAATAATATTTAATAATAAAGAAGGACCTACTAATATTATAATCATATAATATGTAAATCATACTAATACCATTTAAGTTTATCGCTTCTTTACGCTGATCTGTCTGTACAAAGTTTAATGAAATTTTTTATGTTAATATAATCATGTTTCTATAACCTATCACAATAAAAAAATAGATTTGAACCATGTATCGGTAATAGTAATTATTTTAATAACTAAAAAAAATGGTATGTATATATATTTTCTATCTAGATCTAGAACAGCAGCTATTGCAATACGACTGACTGACGACAATATTGCAATAAAACTGCACAGCAGAAATCTATACGAGTCCTCTATATAACAAGTAACATAAAAAAATGAAGGCGCGAATTGCGATCCGAAATTCCGCAAATTGTCACACACAGTCCGTCTGAAAAACTTATTTCACTGAGCCCTCTAAGGCGGCAATAGAGAATGATAACATTGCGATTCAAATAAAGGACGATATTTTGCGGGGCATCGTAAAGCACACGCGCCTGGTAGTCGAGTCAGCGTGTTCAAATCCTATTTATACGTTACGGATACGACACGATTATTAGTGTATTTCATTTTAATGACTTGATTTATACTTATTTTTAAAAAACTTTTGGTAAACTTATACCAATAAGGCGACTTAATGTTGGCATGCTGGGGCATACACCCCTCGAGTTGTCTTTTATTATTTGTGCAGTTATCTACGTTTTTGCGAATCACCTCTTAAACAGTTACTCGTTATGGTTATGTACAAAGTAAGAATGCAAATTATTGTTTAAGTTTCTCAATATTTCAAAAATGACAACTTGTGTGATCAGATTATTATTTTTTGTCTCTTCACAACCGATCAGTTTATATTAGGTCGCTATTTGAATATTATATTATTAAGTAAATAATATATTATACAATTTATAATTAAGAAATAGTTCGTAATATTTAATGGTAGTGCGATAAAAAAATAATACTAGTACGCAGCCACTAAATCTTAACTTTGTTTAACTACATAAATATAGTAAGAAATAAAATCACGAGTACCGTCATAAATGAAATTTTAATATAAATAATATTGAAAGCCTATATAAAAGCTTGAATGATGAAAATATGATACACATCGACCCATCTCTCATAACAATCTCATATAATCTATATTAATTGATTCTCCATCCGATGACAATATCGTTGGGTGTAAATACCATACATAACGCGATAAGCGAATCGTGATTGAGCATATGTGTTGAAAAACGGGCGTGACCACGTTTGCGTCGTTTTTTATAGAACAACAGATTTATGACGAAAATATTATATAATTTCATAAGACCATATGGCACAGTGGTATAGCAAAATTGTTAGATATGGATTCGATATCTATAAAAACCATTTACGGTAGTTCCTAATAACTTATATGGTTATTAGAAACCACTAAAATCCTTACCAGCCCTAGTATTATAACTTAATTTACTATAATTGTATCAAACTTGCGTCTTTCTAGTTTCCTTAACATATAAACTATGATATCTATACGTATAATAAAATTCTAACTTAGTCGAATCTGTACATTGAATTCTTTTTTAATTTTTTATTGGAATAGTCATTATTGTCGATACAGATACCGAATCTATAGTTTTTAGAATTTTTGTCTGTCTGTCTGTCTGTCTGTGACCACGAGAAAACCACTAGACAAATTTTGATGAAATTTAGTACGATGATAGCTGGTTAACCGGGTCAGAATATAGGATACTTTTAACTGCTGAAAAATATTTCATTTCTGGGAAATCTCAATTAACCGTTACGTTAAGATTGACTGTAAAACATTACACGGTATGAAATCTAAGAACTTAGTTTCTGTAAAACCGCGAGCGGAGCCGCGGGAAATGCTATTAAAATATAAACTTGATCGTAATATGTACTAAAGCTAAATAAAAGTTTTGAAATAGAATGTATATCGCTAAGACAGCGATTGTAGACTATCTTGTAGTCGCCCCCTGGGCTATGTTTATATCAGAATAATGATGTATGAACCGCCACGTGACATGAATGTATCATTTTTTAAGTGGGGTGTAGAATCTATTGAATGTCAATTTTGAAGTGCTTTTCTTTCGTAACGACCACCCACGACACGTTACCTAATTATTATTTTTTAAATTATGGTTGAAATTTGAACGTAAAATATTTTTCATTGATGACACTCAAGCTCGTCAGTCAATGGTCCCTTCGGCGTTTGCGTAACTTTTTACCTATTTCCACCAAAGTTTTGCTAGCACAATCACTCCTGTTACCAATTCTTGACTATGCTGATATTTGTTACCTTGATATTACTGAGGAGCAATTAAATAAACTTGAGCGGCTTCAAAACCTTTGCATTCGGTTTATATTTGGGTTACGCAAATATGACCATGTTTCTGATTTTCGTAAAAAGCTCAAGTGGCTCCCTGTCCGCCTTCGCAGAAATACTCATATTCTTCACCTTCTTTACTGTGTTCTGTTCGATCCATGTACCCCACCTTACCTCAAAGAGCGCTTTTCATTCCTCGGCCACTCACATTCTCGCTTACTTCGCTCCAATCATAACTTAATTCTAAAAATTCCTTCTCACTCTTCTTCCTTCTATAGTAACTCCTTTTCTGTCACTGCTCCTCGTCTTTGGAACTCCCTTCCCCAAAATATCCGGAATGCAAAATCGCTATTTGTTTTTAAAAAACTTTTAAAGGACTACTTTTTTACGCTATAACTATTCCCTGGTATATCATTTTACTTTTATGCTTCTTATATCTTAATCTTTTTAATTATAATAAGTATTTGTATGACTTGCCTTTTATATTGCTATACATATTACATAGTTATATTTAATTGTTTTAGTTTAAAACCTTATCATAATTTATACAGCTATTTTGTACACTTTAATTAGGTAAATATATATTATATGTATTAATGTATTATTTATTAGTTTATAAGTATTTTATTTATTTATTATTATTATTTTTATATTATATTTAATATTAAATGTATATTTATATAATATTAGTATATGTAAGCATATAGATTAATATACTCTTTTTTTATCTCCCATTTAAATTGCGCCCCTTCTATCTCAGTACTATTTCCTACACCTTAAGGTTGCCTGGAAGAGATCGCTCTTTTAGCGATAAGGCCACCTCTTGTGCATTCCAATATGTTTTGTATTATGTATCTCTTCCTTACTGGGTGTACAATAAAGAATATTATTATTATTATTATTATAATGGCAATGAAAAAAAAAACAGTTAGCTTACAGAGGAAAATAGGTTACTGAGTTGTTCAGTCCTTGCCTATTTATATTATAGATTTATAGTTTGTAGTTTTGGTTTAAAAATAGATAACAAATTTATGGGTTTATGCTAATTAGAAATACCTATTACATAACTGAAGTTTATATTATAATATGTTCTAATGATCTCTGTTCATTTTTTTAAGGAAGGTTAAAGCTTAAAAAGTTTAAAAAAATATGTTGTTATTTTCGTTTATCCCCAGAACGCGACGGCTGAGTTGTATTAAACTTAACTTTGTTCATATGGTACCGCCATCTCAGTGCTCAAAACACTCTACTGTAAAAGTACTTTCACTGTACTGTAAAAATATTGGTAGTTTAAAGAAATTAGCACAATATGAAGATTAAAAGAAAAGTGATATGCCATTGGGAAAGAAAAAGGGTTTCCTTGGAACAAGCTATGGATGAACTTAGTCGTAGGTATATGTTGGGACATTATTACAACAGCGCCATCTAGTTCCATTATAAGCTACGTTACGTGCTTGTGTTACGGGTACCAGATAGTTCCTATACTACACATATAAATTTTAAATACATACATATTATAAATAGGTATATATAAGTTTTACTGTTCATTCTTTATTGGGAGATTCTTAATTTATTTAAAAAGATTCCATTATGGAGCTTTGAGTTCTAATAAGGTATTGTTATTTGTTTTGGGACTGTAAGGACTATGGCCTGCACCCCTTCGAATTGAAGGAAGGCTCGTGCCCAGCGGGACGTTAAATCTGGCGGAATACAATTTAATTGGTAGGCTTCTAATTAAAGTCACGTATCAACATTATAAAAGCTATTTAAGTAATAAAATGAAATTATTTTCATATTTAAATAGCCATTGTAATTATAAATCATTTCGATGTCCCTTATTACCCGTGGGTCGCACTGAATAAAGTCACGTCTGTGATGTGTTCGTGTATCGCTGAAGGGTTCGTTGTTTATGCAGGAAATATTGCTAGTTTTTATGTTTATTTACGTAAAGAAAATTCTTAATCCAAAAATATGGATATGTTTTATTCTAATTGATACAAAAATCGTTTTCTTTCTTTAAAATCTAGAGAGTATCTAGAACTTAAGGCACATTTATTCTACTTATATTATAAAGATGAAAGTTTGAGAGATTGAATGAATGCTTGTTACTCTTTCTAAAATGAATGGATCTGGGTCAGAGATGTATTAAAGACTGGAAAAGTCAAAATGACTTTTTTTTTCGAAAAAATGTAGGGCTCTCGTAAGATAAACTCTTTGTTTTTACTAGAGACGAACCAGAAACGAAGCGAGAGAAAATCTCTAGTCAGTAGGTACTATTTAGTAAAGGTAGGTGAAACATTACGAAGCGTTTAAAACTACCAGCACTTATTATTATTAAACTATTTTTTTAAATATAAAAATAACATTTAATAATCCTTTGTAAGACCATATTTCCAACGTTAATTAATTGATCTAAATTTAAAAGATTTTATCGTTTTAAATATGTTGATATGTTGAGACATTATTACAACAGCGCCATCTAGTTCCGCAGTAAGCTACGTTACGTGCTTGTGTTGCGGATACCAGATAGTTGATATACTACACATATACATTTTAAATACATACATATTATACATATTATAAATATAAACACCCATGACTGAAGTACAAACATTCGTGCTCACAAATGAATGCCCCCAGCGGGACTCGAACCCGCGACCGCTGGCGCAGAAAGTAGGGTCACTACCAACTGAGCCAAACGAGTTTTTACATACAAATATCTACTTTGTTGGTTTTACAACTATTATTTCTATTACATGTGTAAGTCAAACAAGTACGTAAAATCTGAACCCTATTCCAATCGTTTTTGCATATTGAGCAAAATAATATACACGACCAAATTACCATTTTATTATAACAATAGATTACATCCGAGCAAAGAAGGCAAAGTCGTTTAAATGAAACGAACTCTGATTCGACAATAAAGTTTAAATGGTTTGAATGTTTGTTACCGACTATAAAAGGGCCTTAATGGTATGGCCTTATGAAGGTTCCACGTTTCGCCACTTTTATTATTCAGCATCTCTATACCTAATAATATGTTTGGAAGAACTTATTTTAAGACCTAGTACTGTGTAGTACCTAATGAAAAAATATAATAATAATAATAAATTAAATAAATCTAGTCTCCCCTGCCGAGGTGTTATCCTCCGCCCACAATACTTATTTACGTAATGTCTAAGTATATACATTTACTTGTATGTACCTATGTAAGCTTATTATATTTATTTTCGTTTGACGTGAGAGTAAAATATATCTGAATAATAATAATAATATAAAAAAATTATAAAATATGTAAAACAGTATGATGGAATTTGGAAAATGGAAAATGGAATTCACTACCGATTCACGTATTCCCCTCCTCCTATAATCCGGGGTCTTTTAAACGGAGCATAAAAAAGCACATGAGCACGCGACGAGGTGAGGTCGATCGGTATCGAGATCATGTCCCGGAACCGATGGATCTCATTCCTGGACTCCACTGTCGCTTGAAATCAGGCGGCATGGAGTCATCTTGTCGAGCGACAATAAAAAAAATGATATTTTCTAACATTTCATGGTTATTGTTAATAAATAAAATGAAATAAAAAAAATTGTTCGAACAAATCAATTATTTACGATTTCTAATAATAAATAAAAATAACTGCGGTACGTGCATTTTTACTGATTTTTTAATGAATTAACGAATTTTTTTCTTAGACTTAAATAGCTAAAAAAAATATACTAAATATTTTAGTAAGTACTATCTACTTTCTTTATATTTAGAAATCATGAGATTAGGGACGACAAATATCACATATTACTTAAAGTTCCTTGAAAAAAATTGTCAAAATGTTTAAAATAAAAAAAATAAAAAACAAAAGGATACGTGTGATCATGAGAGCTAGTTTTTAAGAGCTAATTTTACTTACTATAGAATTGCTAAACAGAATGGTTAGAATAACTTTAATATAAGAGAAGAAGAAGGAAGAGAAGAAAGTAATTGATTTGCTACTCTTGTTTAAACTAAAATTCTGCTAAAATTAATGTGAATGTTGCACAAAGAATTATTATCTATATTCTCTATCCTCCCTCTGAATGGAAGGGATATAAAAAAATCTCAGCTAAAAAAATTCAGAACAAAAAATCTAAACCACATTTATCAATGTAAAAAACGAACTGCGCATTAATATTAACAGGGTTTTCTCATGACCGTTAAATTTAAAAGTCAAATGACGAAAATCTTTCGTTCAATTTTTTTTACTTTAGAGAGCAATGGCAATCTTGCTTTGTCATACATTAATGTATTTTCAAGCGACTTTCAATATAATTTAATAAAAGTAAAACACAATTTCCAATAGTTAGGCGTGTACTAAATATATGCACCTACTACTAATTATATAATAATATGTAGGTTTTTCACATTTTTTTTTCACTGTATCATCCAATGGGCACCGGGTAAAAAAATGATTCATACAATATCAAGTAAATCTTGAGTATTCGAGACCCAGGCGTTAACAAGTATTAATATTTTTCCTAATAAATAATAATTTATAGGGTTTGTCGACACGTGTGGCTGAGTTGGTAATGACCTTTCTTTCTGCACCAGCGGTCGCGGGTTCGAGTCCCGCTGGGGGTATTTCTTTGTTAAGCACGTATGTTTGAACTCCAGTCATGGGTGTTTATATTTAGTATATGTATGTATTTAAAATTTATGTGTACTTTGTGTAGTATATCAACTATCCGCTATCCACAATATAATACAAGCTTCGTAGCTTACCACGGAGCTAGATGGCGCTGTTGTAATAATGTTCCAACGTATGAATTAATTAATTTATTTTGCATTTGGTATTGTATGAAAAGAATAGTTACGATTATAGATATAGATTTCGACAAGCCCTGTTCCAATGTTAAATAAAGGCCAATTAAATACTTAATTGTTACAAAAACACTTCGTTAAACGACCGTAACGTAAAAAGTCGGGTCATTATCGGATTCACATTAAAAGTGGCGTTAAAAGGCATTGTGCCTCAATTGCTGTAAAGACATTAAAGTTGAGAGAAAACAAGCGATCTGTCAGAGAAATACGACGAGTATAATAATGTTATATGTCAGGAACTTATAAAAAGTAATATTGTTTCATTTATATTATATATTTGTTTATTTTGAATAAAAGGATTTTTTAAAATAGTTTCGCGAATTTATTTTGAATTTTAGTTCCCAACCTTCGTATTTAACAGTTACGGTCTAGGATACCGCAGATTGGCTTTAAGGCGAGTTAGCTTAGTGTTTCCGCGGCAATGTCATTTCTTGGTTCATCATTTTATTAACACTAAAGTTCTTTTTTATAATTATTCTGATCGAAACCGATATCAAAAGCGCACGTTTTTAAATTTTTTCATCAACAGTTCAGTATGTGAGCGTACCACGTGAAAATGGTAAATGGATTTAAATGTCATTTTGAGGTTGTTATTGTAGATCCGTGTTAACGTTAAGGGTATTTTTATTCCAAAAAAGAAGGCTTCCTGCAACATAGAAGATTTATGAACGTTGTGTTTTTCAACAGATACCTATATTATATAGTTTTTTTTCGTTTATTTGGGTGCGTACCTGATTTTTTTCAGGAAATAATTTACTATCAACTTATTTTCAAAGTTACACGAGAGTGTCAAATCAAACGAAAATATTTTTATTCAAATAAACTTTTACAAGCTCTTTGAATCATCATTTAGTATAGAGTTATAATTTATAGTTTGTAACAATTCCATTATTTGCTTTATATTGCTTTTCCGATATAAAGTTAAGATGGATATTTAACGTTGGGATTGAATATTATACATTCTATTGTGTAACCTAGGAGAAACCCATGCGGGTTTATGTTTGATAAACTCTTCGTGATGGAGATTCATTAGCGTCAGCCGAAACAGAAGTGAACTGAGAGGTGGTTCACCTTAGTAGCACTAGTATTTTCTGATAGCAAAGTAGACCGTAGGTGAAACCGTACGCTGAGTGCGAAAGCGATCTTGCGACGCGTCATTAATACGAGGGAGGTTTCGTGGGATTTTACTCACTTTTCTTGCTGCTCAGTCCTTCTGAACATGTATAATATTGCAAGTGATAATATTATGGTTGCAAATGCATTTTCTTATATTAATTTAAAAAGAAGAAATGGAAGAACTTGCGATGAACTATGAGAAGTTGCTGTGTTATTTTATTCAAACTCGTTTTAAATCTTGTATAGCCCCAAACGGAAATAGAACTGGCAACTAATATTAGCTAGATACAAAACCTCTATACCGTGGTGGTCATTAAAAACAAATTTAAATATTTGGAGCATATTATCCCTATACACTTGTATGATAGCGTCGCTTTGACGGACGCGGGTGGGTGTTTAATTAAGTCCCAACCCTTATTTTGATGGGTTACAAATTATTATTTACCGCCGCAGGCACCCTTTGGTCCCGCAACATTGTACAAGATTTATTTGAACAAAATGATGAATATCTCTTATATTCGTATATGCCTTGATATGTGAAAAAGTCACCATATTTTCAATAGGGTTAATAAAACAAGAAGGATTTGTTATACGTCAATTCTTTAGATTTGCGTGTAAAACTTATTTATGTAGATTTAAATTTAACTAGTATTGATCTTGTGGTCGAAATTCGACTATTTCATGTACAGAAATATTAAAAAATATTTATAACTAACAAACTTACAGAAGTATTAAAAAATGAGACTACTATTTTTTAATATATTGTGACATTGCCATACGTAGCCATACATAGTAAGCTACGAAGCATGAACTATGGATACCAGATAGTTGATACACTATACATATTATGTTAGTTTAAATTCATAGATTTTATAAAAATATAAACTCCCATGGAGTATAGATATTCGTGCTCATTACACAAACGATTGCCCCGAGCGGGACCCGAAACTGCGACCTGCGACTACAGGTTCACTACAAACTGAACCAACGTGTCATCAGATTATAAGTATTTTTGTTAGTTACTCTTTTTCACTGAACCTTTTTAATTTTATTTATAATCCATTATAAAACATTACTTTATCTTTTGCTTATTAAAAGTTAATAAAGAAAGATTTTCATATCCAGATAGAGTTTCCGTTTGCGGAAAGAAAACTTAAAAAACAGCTACTCTAAACTTTGAATTCTAAGGGCAAGCTAAAAAACGCGTGGCTCTACTTGGTTCTACTTGATATTGAATTTGTATTCAGCCCTTTTTTAAAGTCCCACTGCTGGGCTACTCTTCAATACGAGGGAGATCAGGCCATAGACCACCACGCTGGCCTAGTGCGTGTTGGCGGACTTCACATATCTTTCGAAAACTTGCTAGGTTTTCTCAGACATCACATCAGGTTTCCTCACGATGTTTTTCTTCACTGTTAGACTAGTGGTAATCACGGTAGAAATGATTGGCACATGAAATATCATAGGTGCGAGACCCGGATTTGAACCAGCATCACTCGGTTATCCAAGCGAGTGCGTTACCACTGAGCTACTCTCTGCTTGATATATCTAAAGAAAAATCGATGTTTTTCATTCCAGTCGCAAAAGGTCTGTAGGGACGCAACCTAGCGAAGCGAGAGTAAATCTTTATTAAATGCGAAAAAGTTTATTGGTTTTCGCTCCCACATGGCAAGAATCGATGTGATCTGTGCATAGAGTTAGTTTATCTAAGAGAAAGTGATATACTATACTTTTTTATTTCACATATCAGTAGAATGCAATACAATAGAAAAACTGAAGGAATTTAGTATTAAAGCTATAATGCTAGGAATTAAGTAATATAAAATAAGATAACATGAAAAGAAGATTATCAATAAAAAACATGTTAAAATTATATATTTTAAATAACAATTTTAACATGAACATTATTCACATAGACCGTTAGCTTTAAAGCTGTACATCCATTAAACGGAAGTTAATTTAAATATAAAATACATTGTCATAATGGATTTTATGTAAAATATCAACATCAAGCAACATAACGCTTTAAAAGTTTATCATAATTCTCACTACATTAAACTATCACAAAGACTGCACTGTCGAGAAAAACTTACGTTGTGTATCTTTTGCTTTACTATAAGGATTGTTTTCCACGAACACAAACAAAGTATTTAATAGCTTATACTTAAATATAATAAAATATATTTTTTGTTATTTGATATTATTTAAGATTTAAGGGTATTTTTTTTAGTATTTTATTCGTTATAAAACTCTCTTTTTCACTTTCGTGGGTTGCCTGGAACATGTCTTCTATATATACTCGTAGGTTGGTCTCTCAATTGTTTGTAAAACATTGTCGATAAAACGTAATAAATTGGCTGAAAAAATCAGCGTAAAGTGGTTAAAGCGCAATATTATATTAGATGTTACTTGTTATCAGCCCTTTCTCAACGTTCCATTGCTGGGCAAGGGCCTCCTTTCAATACGAGAGGGATCAGGTCATAGACCACTGCGCTGGCCAAGTGCGAGGCGGACTTCACATGTCTTTCGAAAACTTGCTAAGTTCTCTCAGACATGCAGGTTTCCTCACGATGTTTTCCTTTACCATAAGACAAGAAGTGATCATGTTAAGAAAAATGTTACTTATAAGCAAACATAACATTTACCTATTTATGCTTCTATGTTACCTAGCATCACTATTCAACCTCTAGAAATGAAAATAAATATACTAATTATTACTTTAAAAAGCTACTAAAGCAGTGGATTGCTAGGTTAACTTGGTTTTACATTAAGATATTCGCAGCAGCGTGCAGATGTCGGCTGTAGTCCAGTAGAGCGTGGTCGCAAATACTGTAATTTTATTTTAAACAGACCAAAATACGTTTAAAGAGAAGTGAAAATGGAAGATAATTTGTGAATTTCGAATGAAAAGAAAATTCAGAGATGGAAAGAAGCTTCATTTCTGTTTCATTTCTAGGCAACCATAACTAATAAAGTAACGATCGAGGTAAAAATCTAGCAATATTTTGTAATTTATTGGCTTAATATATTAGTTTTAAATGTTTTATTTCTATCAATATTTTTTTTTTCTCTGCAGCTATTTGAAATCAAATTTAAGTTTATTTATAGTTTATTTTTTATGGCACTTAGCAGTTGATGATCAAATTAAAAAGCGTCTGGCTGACGTGTCCCAAGTAAGTGTATGGCAGCTTAGGCTGGCTACCGCCCCCTCTTTCACCCCGCAAACCCCGCGCGATTGCTCTGTCTATACATGTCCGTTGGCCGACTATATGTTTCATAGGCTTTGCTAATAGTGTTAGCCCAGTGGTTGACATTCGACACACACTATGTTTACTCACCGAACGTTTTTCCCAATACTAAATAAAAAGTGAATTAAATTGGAACTTAATATTTTTATGGTACCACTGAAGCACGCTAATATTTTATTAGAAATAAATCGGTTGGCTTGACAAAACTCAAATGCTTTACTTTTTTTTAAGATGGGAAATACTACCAGGTGGTATTTATTTATACCAATTTAACTATAGATTTAATTAATATAAGATAAATCTTGTACCCTTTAATATCGTCATAATTTATAACATGTGCCTCTAAATATTTTAAACACAACCCTACCACATCAGTTTCATGTAGCAACGCATCATAAACTCGGTAAGTCGTTCGATGCCATTTGCATAAATTCGAAGCAAAGATGTTCTCCCCACTATAAATAAAGTAAATGTAGTAGAATCCCGATAAACGTTTTTTCTAACTAGTTTTTTTACGTTTAATAAATGACACAAGTCCCACACTTCGTATATTCTCGCTGTGAACTGTTGACTTATTTTCTGAATAACTTTTGTTTTCTTTTTCTTAAAAATTACTTTAGAAAAGGCTTTATTTTTTAAAATCTTTGTAATTAAATTGACATAATATATTTTATATGTTTGGCTTTGTTTATAGTTACCTGATGTACACTGCTGAGGTCGCAGGTTCGGGTGCCACTGGGCGCAATGATTTGATATAATTATAAAAATATCCCACAAGTCACAACCTGAGTATTTTGTGGTACACTTTACTGGAAAACTATCACGCCTATAGATTTGTGCTTTAACATAGTAATTTAATTTCATATCTGTCAAAAAGATGTGTTATCTGTCAAAAAAAATTATAACCAATAAAAAATGAACATTAACAATTTTGTATTTAATGGATAGATTATTATTTTACTACTAACGCCATCTGTTAGAAAGCCAAACAGTAACATTATTACTATTTAGAAAAACTACGCGAGCCCTCACAAAGCTCAGCTTTTTCTAGTATAATATTTTATGTGTATCAATAATCTGGTAGACAAAGAGATCTGGTAGATATCAAATATCAGGTATCAGGCTTATGTTAAGCCTCGTAGCTTATCAAGGAACTATATAATGCTACGTGTTATATGTTATATTCAATGATATTTTAACTATAGATATGTTATGAGCGCGCAATCGTGAAAACTCGAAAACGTCCTAATTAGGACGTATTGCCTTTAGTCTGTGTCACCGCATGGCGACGAGTGGTACGCTGCTACAAAATTAAAAAAAATGCCATCCTGTGTATTTAGGAAATGCACCAATTATGATACCAAAGTTAATAAAACACAAGGGATCTCATACCACATGTAAGAACGCAGAATACTTCGATTTATTAATATATTTCAATTATTTGCCTAATATTCTGATATGTCATCGGTCGCTAGACTAATGTTTGTTTACATTGACGCGCAATTGACAACACTAGCTGTCTCTTTTTTTCTTATTGATTTTATCGACTATCCCCTTTCTATCATTTTGACTTGTAGTGAAATGTACATTGAATCAAAAGTGTGTATGTGTGCAGCGCGGAACACTTTTTTCGGTTGTTTAGTGAGCGTATAACATATCCGTAGTTAAAATATCATTGGTTATATTAATTTATATGCATATGCACCGAGACTTAGATAACTTATTGAAATATAATATAATCTGCCTATACCCGTAATAACAAAGTAAATCTATATACTATAGTAATTGCAAAATCACTGCCAAAGTTATTAGAACTGCTGTACGAAAAATCGTTCTCATATCTCTGCGTCATTTCCTCGACCGAGTATAAATTTGAATAACCGTAGAACAAGATTTGTTAATTTGAAATTCAAATTTTACAAGCGTAGTATAGAGCTCTGGTTTCATAAAAATGTTATGATATGACTGTAGCTCTTACTTTTTACTCGCGTTTTTACTTGCGTTTTTCATACATTTATTGAATATATACATAAAAGTATATAAAATCTTATTTTATATTTAGACTAGCAATACCCGTGGCTCCGCCCGCGTTCTTAAGACGTAAATGCAAGCGTGGTTTTATTTCTAACCTTCTTTTTAATATTGTATTTTTCTCAGAGACGAGTTATTTTCCCGCAGTAAAAAGTATCCTATATATTGACCGGGGAATCAACTTAGTTCTAAATTTCATCCAAATCCGTCCAGTAGTTTTCTCGTGAAGCGGTCACACACAGACAGACAAAAATTCGAAAAATAATAGATTTGACCTCTATATCGATAATAATTTCTATTTAAATGAGATTTTCCAAAAAAACATTCAATGTAAAGATTCGACTCAGTAAGAATTTTATTTTATGTATAGATAAACATTTAAAAACACTCTATATACGAGTATGCATTCACATAATTATACTGCTTCTTTTTACTTTTAAAACAAGAACAGAAGTTTTTGTATAATATTATATACCATCCATTCTTGATCACTAATTTAAAATGAATTATTATTATTAGTCTAACCGCCACACTCATAGTCACTTATTGAACCATTAAGTCGTTCTTTAGTAGAAATTATCTATAGAGATTCTCTACGAATTAATAGTACGAATAGTACGAATTAATAATGACTATGTGCGGCGGTAAATATAATTTAGACGCCTCTACATTTTTTGTTACCTTCTGTCATGTTTTATTAACACTGGGAAATTAATTTATTGCATTTATGAGGGACTCACCGGCTACAATTGTACTACCCATTGCAACGCGCAACATGACCTAGACGACCATGACATCGCAACCTAGAGATTGCTCCTATAGCTACGAAAGATAGGTCTTTTTTATGGACTTACACAATCAACACTTTCATATATAGATATCAGAAAAGTTATTTAGCTAAAATTTTATTGCAATATTTTACCGAGACCTTAACAAAAAAACCAGCATTGTACAAATTCAAGAAATGAACAAACAGCATTACCTTTTATATTATAATCTAACTAGGCACAAAATGTACTTACAAATAACGATATACGTTTTTATACATATACCTCACACTCATCTCGTATCCTCGAACACATACCTATATCAGACCTTATTTTCTCGTTAAAACTTAATAAAACACGATTTAATTTCATGAAATTAGAATTTAAAATTTAATAACCGGTGTAAATTCGTCGAGTAAATAACGTTATAATATTTTATTCTCAAAGTGTTGGGGGGCGATATCGCGGGTGAGAAATATTACACCTTATTCGTTTCGCTTTAATTAAACTTTCGATGGCTGCTCGGCGTCTGGACCGCGCTGTGGTATGTAGCTGGCAGTTTATTAGTCATTGCTATTAATTATTATAGTAAATAAGTATAAAACGCGGAAAGGACGACAGAAAATAGGGATATTTTTTATTTTCATTTATTTCGTGTGTTGTAAACAATATTCTGTTTTTTAAGTTATACTTCTTTTGGCGCGGTATGAAAAATGTAGATGATGTAGACTTCAGTATAAAGTTAGTCGTTAAAGCTCGCGTTTGTATAATGTGATGTCCATATAAAAGATTCTGGTATTTGTCTATACACAACACGTGTTTCGATTGAGATTGGCACACACGATCACGTGGCTCTACGTATATGCCGCCATTTTAATCCAATATGGCGGACATAAAAAATTATGATAAATTATTTCTGTAATGATGTTAATGAGTGAAATTTAATTAGCAATCGTCACATCATTGTAAATCCAATATGGGGGACTCCCAAAGATGGCAGACTATTTTTATGCAACTCCATGATTTGGAAGGATTTGCTGAGAAGAATACAATTTATATGATATAATAGCTTGTCGCGATAATAGCTTGTATCGATTAACAAGAATTCAATATGGAACTTGAACTTGAGATAAGTATTTCGAAGAAAAATAATAAAGAAGCACAATTTCTTATATGCGTACGTAAGTACGTGCTCTTTTCTTTACCAGAAAGAAATTTACTACGATTGTTGATAAAAAGTTGTGAAAATAAAAATGGGGATTAATAACGAACGACTACCTGCGACTTTATTTGTTACTTGCGACTCGCCCGAGCTTTAGCGCGAGTGAAGTCGCTGGTTCAGCTAGTAAATGTATAGAAAAACCTAACAAATTATATACTAAAACCTTTCTCAAGAACCACTCTATCCATTGGTGAAAACAGCATGAAAATCAGTGCTGTAGTTTTTGAGTTTATCGCGAACAGACAGACACGGCGGAGGACTTTGTTTTATAATATATAGTGATTACCAAACATTTATTAGATTCAGGTACTAAAAACGAAGAAAAATAAGTGAATCTTTTTAGATATCCATTTAAGAAACAATATAGCTAATTGGGACTTGTAACATAAAAACATCCGTTGGTGTTCATTATATAAATCTAATACAATATTATTATAAAATGAAGGTTTACTAAAAAACTCGGTGTTATTTATGATCCAAGGAAATCGGACTGTAAAACTCACTCAAGCCTAAACTGTTGAGTATGTCGAATCAAGCCAAATAAGCTAAAACTAATAGATCAGCTTGACGATACAAAATCTCTATACTATTACAGGAAATAGACGATACGAAGTCGGTTAAAAAAGTAATTAGATCTGTTAACATAGTCCGTACATGTTTGCTTAACTTTTTACTTACAGTCACAAAAAGTGACTGAAAACTTGAATACCACCTCGGTCATTGGACATTGGTCCTAAAATAGTATCAAAATTGATTAAATTGTGTGGCCGTAAAAGATATCAAGTTTTTTGTATTGAATCAAATAAATAAATTGTAAGTAGGGTTAAGAATGTGGGTATCTAATCTTTGTACAAAGACCATTGAGAGTCACTTGACCGGTACGTCCCTTCTCCAACTCAGGTCGAAAGTTTTAAGACCCCTTCATATAAGATATGATTAAACGTATTGTATTCAAGTACAATCCTTGATAAATTTTAAGATATTATTATTTTCTTAACAATTCAAACTTTTTTAATACAAAGCATCCTTTTTTTGTAAATATAAGGTTTCTTTGCAAAAGTTACTAAAATGTATAAATTCTTTAATTATACTTAAAGTTTCTAAATAATTATGATGATGGCAGAAATAGACTAGCGCAGGGGTCGGCAATTTTGAGTCGGAAGAGTGAAAAATTACAATTTACAAAATTTCAAAGATTTTAAAGAGCCACAAAAATTTTTCTTGTCAACCATAAGTAGTACTTGCATAAATAAAGTTTTTTGATAAAAAAGCTAATCAATTTATTCATAAAATAAAATATATTTATTCATATGAAAGCAGTGTTTTTTCACAACAACTTAGAAATAACGACTGTGACGACGCGTGTCACGGGGGAGGGGTGCTGTGAAAAGCAAGTACATGTGGCTAAAAGATAGAAATGGTGCCTAATACTCGTTAATTCAGAACGATTTTTGTATGTTTTTTATTTATAAAATAAATATTATCTGCGCATGGAACTAAAGAGCCGCAGCTTCACATACAAAGAGCCGCATGTGGCTCGCGAGCCGCATGTTACCGACCCCTGGACTAGCTTCATGTCAAACTAGTCAAAAATTATAAGGTTAAATTTAACAGATTCACACGCACTACGCAGAGAAGCAATACCGATAAAAGTCGTCATGTTTTGAAACCTGCGAAGTAAAATATGAACGAAAACATTTTATGTATGTATTTAATTATCTATTATATAGTTATCACAAAAAAAAATACATAATTATTTGATTTAAAGATAAATTAGCGTCTACATTTTCCTTGTACCTGAACTAGGTTAAAAACCTGTATCTCAGGGTACGTTCTTACGATGCATTTCTTACTAACGAGAGTGAATCACAATAAATATTAAGACATATATGAAACTAATAAAATATAACTAAACATACAATACAATAAAATTATAAAACATTATATAGCAATAAAATTATTAATTATAAAGCATTACTTTTTGTACTATAAGGTTAAATAAGAATGTTTATGTAAACTTTGTCATTAATTATGCGAATTTAGATAAGAAAAAAAGGTGAAAGCGACATAATTAACTTTAAATTTCATAAAAAGTTTTTTGTTAAGACTTATTCAGTGATTGGTTGTGAAATAATTACAAGAAAGCGACGGATATATTCAATTATAAAATTGTGAAGTATTAACTTTTAATTTGTTCGTTATATTACTCATTTATCATCTAATTATAAGGTAATCAGCTTAACTAATTCAAAGCAATTATAGCCAAAATAAGCATTTCAAAAGTAGCTGTATCTAATTTGTTTTTTTTTTAAGTACCTATTGGTAATGTTGAAAATAAACGATTGTTCAACATCACCAATACTTTTCAAACATAACTACTGTGAAAATAAAATGCCTATAGATCACTTTCAGATATTTAAAAGCTATTTTACATTATATAGTTAATCATGTTAATAAAATATGTATACTAATATATAAATTCAATTTACATATAAGACTTTATAAGACACTTTTAAATATTTTCAGAAACAACATCTAGTTCCATGGTTAGCTACGAGGCTTGTGTTACGGATACCAGATAGTTGATACACTACACATATCTAAATTTAAATACATATTATAAAAATAAACACCCATGACTGGAGTACAAACAATCGTGCTCAACAATGCCTCCAGCGGAACTCGAACCCGCAACCGCTGGTTCAGGAAGCTGGATCACTACAAACTGAGCAAAACAATAATGCCTCTGAGACCAGTTAAGTCTTAGTGTCTCCCGTGACTGTGACCGCCGTAAAGCAATTGAATCGTCGGGAAGCAAAAATCAAAATAAATCCGCGAAAAATCTTATTATAGATTTATTTATAGTATACCGCAGGTGATAAGTAAAAGATGAAGTTTTGAGTGATTTATAGCAAAATTTATCGAGCTTACTACTTTTCATAAATAAATCTTAAAGATCCAACCAATTTATGAGCTTTTTTACTACAATGTACATTAAACGTCTTTTCCGTATTTTTCCATTAAAATTTTATAATACGAGTCAAGTAGCTACGTACAATTATGCGGTCAACTGAAAGCAGTTAGCGTTGAAATTGAAGCGGCTTTCAATAACTGAGCTGATCAATTACATTTTCAAATATAACTCGTATGCTAATAGAATATTGTGTTTTAAAAAATATTATCCTTAGATATAATATCTTCAATAGCTTGTACCTTACATATCTGGACATCTTGGGTTCAAATCCAACTTCAGACCTAGCTTGGTCCTGCTGAGTTGTGACGGAGGTTCGAACCCGCTTCACTCGGTTTCTCAAGCGAGAATGTTGCCACTGGGCTACCTTGCTTCATAGGTACTCTTATATGCACTCCTTGCCATTGATATACTAGGAAAAAAGGTGTAGATAAGTCATACGCGCTCAAAAAGCGGCACACCAAAATTAGGCTAATTGGCCCACCTGAACATAGTCACGCGTTGACGACGCACTGTCGCGAATTATATTTGTCTCTTTTTCACTGGAGATACTTGAATCATGCCATCCTATTTTGACAACTAATCGTAATGTAGTGTGTTCAGTGTTATTGCAATATTTTTAGTTATTCATGTGTGCGTTAGTGTGCCGTTTTTGAAGGTAGAATGTCGTTTAGGTAACGTATCTACACCTTTTTAATTATAATATCATTGCTCCTTGCGCATATGCCGCGCGTTTTATAATAGAAATATGTAGTATTTTTGAACTTGAATTTTGAAAAGCACGTACTTTTAAACCGTGGATTTGAACATCGTTTGAAGAAATTGCTATTATATCAAAACTTATTTAATTAGGTTATCTATATGTGTACATATTTAATATTTTATTTAATTAACAAAATAAACTCTAAGTTATAATGAAAACCTTATTCAAAGACCAGTAATATTAATAAAAGTCATCGTCCTTTACAATCAAAATGTCTTAGTTAAGTTGAGTTTGTGACAAAAACTTATAGAGACTATAAGTCTTATTTAACAAGTCTAAGTTATAGTGCGGACTATTGTTATTTGAAAAGCAAAGTTAGAACTGTACATTAGCATATTTTACGCTTTTTAAATACTTATATAGAGTAACTAAGAGACTAAGTTATAAACGTAATAATTTTTAAATAAATAAGTAAATTAAGTTAAAAATTTTAATAATAAAAAGTTTTTTAAACTAACCTTTTTCTTTGAATTCTTGCCAATTATTTTAAATCGTTGCCTATATATCGTAAAAATCATGTTTATGAGGTATCATAAATTTATAGAAACCTAGAAATAACGAACTCACATAAGTGCGTTAACATTGCCTTATAGACTTTATTTAGATCAAAATGATTTCTAAATATTATAAAGTTACGTAATATCTAATGTATATTTTATTAAAACAAATACAAGTACCTCAGTTCATTTTCTAAAAATTATATACTAATTATACTCACATTGATGTTTATACTGAAAGAAACTCGTGTGACTTACTCTTTAATTGTGGGCTGTAACAATCATACCATTGCTTGTAAAAAATATTTTATTCGTTTTCGAAACATAAAGTTTAAAAATAATGTAGTGTGGAGAAGTAAAGTTATTTTTCCGCGATAAATCAAAGATATTTATATTATGTTTATTCTAGCTAGAAACATTATACTTTTTAACATCGAAAGTAATATTTTCCTTCATAAGATATCTTTTGCATAATAAACAAGAGCATAACAATACCACACATATTTTTACAGCTACTTAAATTTTACTATTTATTAAAATATTGCGGAGAGATTGAACTCAGGACGAGAAAAATCTATAGAATTATTCATTCTCAGTTTCAAGAGTTTAATAAAATTTAAATTTCTAAATATCCGGAAAGAAGTTTCTGAAACGGTGTAATAGTCGCCTTTATCGAGCCCACACTGCAAGTGTTTGCACGTCACGAGCATAGCATCTAAGATGTGCGATAATTTTGAGCTACTTGCTAGCTGTTAGCTTGTGGCAACAGCCTTATAGCGTGTGTTTATTTAGTTTATATACTTAACTTGTAAAGTATATTTCATGTGAAATGGTTGATAGAATTATAATTAAAACTAAAATAACCATTATTTTCCTTAATTATTAAGAAACTTTTAAAAACTCAGAGCTTTATTGACGGGTTGACACAGTTTGAAGACGCGATTGGCTCAGTTTGTAGTGACTCTACTTGATGTAACTTTTTTGTATTCCAGTCAAGGGTGTTTATATTTATAACATGTATTGTATTTAGTTAAAGTTACCTATATAATATTATGTTTAGTCAATCAACTATCTAGACAAGATACAAGCGGCCTTGCTTTCTATAAATAAATAAATTAATAAATAAATAATATGGTGCTGTGTTTTAATCTTTCAACATATTATATTTTTTATTTATATAAAATGTATTTGCAAGAGGATGTGGGATCAACCACTGGTAGTAGAAGCCGATGCGGCGTCATTGTTGTGTATGTAAGTGGTATTTTAGCACCACATTTAGATAGGACAGGTTTTTTGGGTTTTAGTGGGGATTACTGGTTTCTCTAGCTATGAGTTACCATATGAGTTACTGTCATAAAATCTGGTTAAAATCATAACAATAAATAGTATTATTAATTGTTAAAGTTAAATGAATTACATTTGTTATATTTTATTTCTTTAGAGTAGCGATTACCGTAATAGGGAGCTTTCAAACAAATTATCACTATCTGAAAGAAATATTGAAATCTCAATACGGGCGATGCGCTAACCTTTTTCACTTACATAAATGATAGCCACATAAATGTAAAGGTGTTTTCATATAAATTTGTATGATATATTTTGCTTGCGGAGATGGCTCTTAAAAATCGTAAATTATCTGTTCTAAAGTATTTTTTATATGTTTGCCTCGCCTTATATTTTTGAAGTTATACTTCTTTTGGCGCGTTAGGGAAAAATGATGAGAGTATAATATATTATAGTATAGTTATAATATATTATAAAATAATATTATAATAATTTACTGTGATTATAAGTGATAAAAATTTTTGAAAAGATTTTTGTTTTGCTACCCCAAAGAAGTATAACTTCTAAATAAGTACCCTAATAACCGAAGTACACACACACACTTTTTTTTTATTTTAGCAATATGTTGATGGCATATGGTAAAGATCATAGTAGGAAACTATGAAATAGACGAAGTGGTTTTATATGTAATTCTAGTTCTAATTGATTTCGAATCTGTACATAAAAACACAAATATATATTATACAAATATATATTTTGGAATTTCTTTCATTTATTGACAGATAGACAGACAGACAGACAACTGTCTGTCTATCCGACTATCTGTTACCGCATCACGACAAACCACTGGACAGAATATTGCATCCCTGAGAAATCTATACTGACATGTAGCACATGTGTAAGCAGCCTTATTAATAAATCAGGTATATTTCAGACCGTTATAAATTTTTCGGTCAAGAAATTGGTCGGGTTGATATACGGGGCTCGTCAGTGGTACGTGGGTTAGGATTTATACTGGGCAATATAGCCTTCGTAGCAAACTGTGCAACATTGTGCCCTGTGAAGGGATAAATAAATTTTTATACATATGGTTTGCATACATATCGTTGAAATTGTATATTTTGACACATTAATTTGAAAGTACTAAGTCCTTTAATAATTTTAAGCCGTCCTTTGAACTTTAAAACTTATAATTTGTTTTTGTAATCATAATTTTACGCTGTCTTTTAAATTAATACATTGAAAAATATTAATAAAACCACTAGATTATATTAAAAAGTAATAAAATTATCAATGTATTAAATATTATGAATATATTTTAATGAAAGCCTCTCAATTCTAAGCTCTTCTATATATAATACGATGCCTTATTAAGACAGAAAGGATAAGCAAGGGACTTACATCATATATCAAACCTACTATTACATTTTTGTTTTTGTATAGAAAACATTTTCGTAGAATAAATTCAAGTCATTTTAGTGATTTTACGTTAAATCACATTTTAACTTTAATCAAATGGAAAATTGCTTTGTTATAATATATGCAATATTCGAAAAATATATGTAAAATTACAATGTAAAGCTACGATACAACTAGAGGTATACTTTTGTTAAGTTAGACGCACTCGCAAACACCATGTACGGGAATTCCCTTGAAGTTTTTCAATTATAGCGAAAGTTGAAGCGTACGAAAACATTTTCCACATAATATTTTCTAAAATTTGAAATCGGTACGTGCAATAACTCAGTTATGAAATATATGACCAGTGAACAAAGTTTATCTTGTAACTGTTTGGTTTAAGTCTCGAGAGACATACTTGTCTATTCGACGGTAAAGCCCTTGCTTTATTTTTTATGAGGTAGATAACGCTGTTTTCTTCTTTTATGTTTGTTGATATAAAGTTTGTTATTAATCATAGAAAAATAATTTAGTCAAACATAGTGGAGAGATGAATATGTAATATGTATAATCCAATCAAATAAGGTCTGAAATCGAAATTTGGAACACAACTTTACATTTTTAATATGTTGTAGTTTAAATGATACAAAAACAAGCACGGGTGGAAAAAAATAATGTAAAATTTTTTTTCGCAATTACTCGAAAACGGTTAAAAAATTATTAAAAAAGTTAAAAAAAAATTTGCAGAGCTTAAAATTTTACATGAAAAAGGTATCTTTCCTCCAGTCAAAATTAACCGAGTTAGGAAGGTTTTAAGTTTCATGGATGAATGTAATTTTGTTCAACTGTTTCACACGTATGGCTCAAAATCCAGGGGTGGTTCGCGTTAAATATATTAATTATAAGGGTTCTCTGTTGGATTTGAGAAGTTAGGGATGTTTTAGAAACCACACAAGCCTTGAAAAACACGTAAAGCTATAGAGATTTTGAAGAACTGTATGTAAAAATATTTAGGATAGTGACAGAATTCTAATGATTTATATGTTCATTTTATCTGGAAAATGATTTGGTATGTCTAAGAATAGTTTGTAGGTCATAGTTATTTCCCTAGGTGACAAGAGTGACCTTCTCCAGACATTTAATTTTTAATTTTTAGACCGAATTTGTATTTTTTCTTTTTTATGATTCTTCATCAAAAAACACTTATAACCCTAAATTTTCATCCTTTTACCACCAATTCCTATTTTTTAATAGTTATTAGAACGCGGAAATTGCTAGTAATCTATGAATTACTATAGTTATCCATACTACTACAATTACTATCTTAGTGGCAATAACTAAATGATATCCCACCTCTCTTAAGACCTATCCCACAAGCACACTCGCTTCGCCTAACATCGCTATTTGCATTCAAATTGCTCGCACTCGCTCTCTGGGCCACGATTATGAAACGTCGATTATGCATACTTGCATACTCGCATGTTTTGTTTGAAGTTTTAGATATATAATGTCTACCATCATGTGATATATCAAGAGCTTTTGCTAGTGGAAAAATAAATTTGTCCTTAGAATAAAATTATAGTGAGTTTGACTTTCGTAGCCAACTAGTTAACGTCAATTTATTTAATGCTTAATTATCCTATAATGGATTTAGTTTAGTGGGATCAAATCAAATCAAAATATACTTTATTCAAATAGACTTTTACAAGCACTTTTGAATCGTCACTTTTACATTATTATATAGAACTTAAATCAAATGTCAGTCTGTAAGTCTGGGACTTACTCCCAGTAAGCTACCACCAAATGCTGTTCTGCTGAGAAGAGCTGGCGAGAAACTCAACTATTTTATTACAATATTTATTGTATTACAGTATTTATCTATTTATCCTACGTGAGACACAACAAGACATTAATCCCACACATTTACATCTTCTAAGTATTCCGTGATGGTATAATAAGCCTTATTCAATAATGTATTTTTAATTTTAGATTTGAATTGTTTACAAGGCAAGCTCAATATGGACTGTGGAAGTGTGAAAGTTGTGTCTATCTAATGGCAGCACTATTAACTTTGAAACTGTGATAGATAATTATAATGGCGCAGTAAAATGGGTGGGATTAGGTTTTTATAAGTTATGTTGAATCGCTGAGCGACACATTTTGATTCGTTACTTCGGACAGTGTATTATAATATATTTTTTCTTAATATAATAAGGACTTTTTTTATCATAATTGCTGAAACTTTTGTTGGAAATATTTGCTATAGAATAATTAAATAAGAATAAACGAATACATAATCTAACGTGTAATTGTTAAACTATCCTGTTGTAGCGTTAACACTTGTAATGTTGACTTAAACGAATCTGAGAGAAATCTATGTAGAACAAGTTAGAATAGATTAAACTTTATATCACTGCTCTTGTGTATGATTAAACTAGCGAATTAAAAGTAATATACTAGAATGTACAATATAATACATATCGAATATGTTCCCAAAGGGTTCGGAAGACTGTTTATAAAGAAAAATTCATACCTAAGTATGTATGACTAATATTATAAAAAAAAATAATTAAGTATGCCTACATAAATCGTTAAACATAAAAATTGCTCGTAAACATAAAATTGCTAGACTCTTGTCGTGTATATTAATGAACAACGTGAAGCTTTTAATAACGTTATAAAAGAAATAAATATTTTGTAATTTCTCGAACTTTTTGGACTTTTTATTAACCATATTATAATTTGTAGGAAACAGGAAAGTCTTGTACTACGCTAAAATATTCATGGAGAAGGTAAACAAAGTATTTCTTAAACAATTTTTGATGAGTGTTTCATTAGAAAACAGAGCTGTTAATGCAAAAATGCTCAGAAAATTTTCAATTTATAACAACGTTCAGTTATTTTAGCGTGGTATCGATAAAAACCTCATTAAATTTTCTATTCCTTTTTAGTATAATAACTGTTGAACAAAGAAAAAATCTGTCAGAAGCATAAAAGTATAATGTAGTACATTCACTTAAAGGAAAAATAAATTTTCTTAAATTGTATATTGGCATTACTTATATCAAACAATAGAAGAAGAGAGGTAAATATCTTCTTCACCCAAACAGGGATCTACATCTCGGAACAAGGAAAAAAAAAACAATGATACTAATAAGTAGAACAACTAGAATAAGCAAATATACTAACAACAACTAACAATTATATTTGAAACATAACTTTGTAAAGATGTGGAGTAAATGGCTTAATTATTATTATTAATACTTATATCAAAATGTTTTAACAGTAAGCAGTAAAAGTGGATGCATTTATATATTTTGTTCCTTGTGATAAAACTAATTTATAAAACTGTCATCTACACGTATTGAAAATGTGCGCGTTCACACAAAAAGCACTGAACCGATTTTAACTACTCTTTGTGTAGGCATTGAGTATCACTAGGTCAATATTTAGAATACCTAAAAGCTATACATGTAGGAATATGAAAGGAATAAGAAGGAAAAAGAGGAAAATATTTTCTCACAAGTAAACACAATAACTGGATTGGAACTCTCTAGAGTAGTCCTCATAGAAGACGGGGGAACTTTAAATAACATAATAATTAATAGCATAAAGCCATAAATATTTTTTTTACTTTACTTTTAACGCGAACGAAGCCGCGGGATCTGCTAGGTAAGTATAAAAACCTATTCTCTTCGAATAATACATATGTATATATATATAAAAATAAATAACAAAAGTAAACCTGTTCATTTAATTTTTGGCAAATATTATGAAGTTTTCATTATTATCGATGCAGAGACCGAATCTATAGTTTTAGAACTTTTCTGTCTTTCTTTGTGTTTTATCTTTGAGAAATATATATTAATTAACGAACTTTTTCCGAAAGCATTCAATACACACATATTTTTTTTCTATATCATTAAAGTTTCCATGGCCTAAGCTCTGTTATAGAACTGCACCAGATGATCTTTTATAAAAAATACGTTCTCCCCTTTTTTAATATAAATAATGGCACATAACTCTCATAGATTTAAATTTACTTGGTTTCTATTGTCGAAATAACGAGGGGTATTGTGTGCTTCAGTAGAAATGGTGAATTCATTAAATAGAGCTTGTGAATATCAAATTGTTACTATATTACTACATACGAGTGTGTCACTGATGAATTAATATGAAATTTGAGTAAAAAGCCACTTTTTAATAGTATAATATTATAAGTGTTTAAAAATAAGCATATTTTTTAGTTAACTAGCGACTACATCCTCTTTTCGTTCGGATTCGTTTATTTATAATGGTTAATATACATTTCTCAACATCAAACTGCCTCGGTGGTGTAGTGGCTAGCATGTACGGTCATACATCGTGAGGTCCTGAATTCGATTCCCGGGTCGGGTCAAGTTTATTTATTGAGTCTTTCTGTTTAGTAAGTCTCAGTAACATCCCGGAGTTGGGAAGATGGTGGTGTGTCACCCCCGTGTCTCAGAGAGCACGTAAAGCCTCTACAAGCATCAGTCCTGCGCCTTAGCTCTCACTGGTCGTGTCGAGCAGTCGTTCCACCAGAATATTAGAGTGATGGGAACAGAGAGTGTACTTGTGTCTGCGCGTACACGCGCTGCACTATATCTCCTGCAATGAAATATATCTCCTGCGTAGTTGTCTAGTCTCAATAAGATTGGCCGCCATGGCCGCAATATAATTTATACTAAATATGAATATTTTTTTAACCTAAATGAAAAGGAGCTTTCGTAAAACTAATACACGCGATGAAATTAAAACTTTAACTAAGACTCTTTACCGGGAAGTACTTCATGCTTGCGATTTCATATTTTATTCGTCGAATAACCATTTTAATCTTTAATTCATAAGTATTGCAAAGCTTTTCTTATCCGGTCTCTAACGTCTGAACTTGGATATTCAGTTAATTAACTTTGTGACAAGTTAACGCCTCGCAGCCAACTACTAACTCCCTGAACGACTCGAAGTGACTGTTTGCCTCATTTATGTACACTATACATATCAAGTGATAAGAAGAAAAATAATATTATGCTAGTAGTAAATAGTAATACCACTACTAGAAGTAAACTGAACTACAAAGAAAAAGGATAACTTAAAAAATCTTCAAAAGTACTTCAAAATTAAAACTTCATTCAATCTTCAAAATTTTATTTATTTTACATTAATTTCAAAAAGCTAGGTCAGGTACTTTTCTAACCAACCCTTTTTGTTTGCGGTCCAGTTTAGTTATAGTACCTGTACAGATAAACTTAAAAACAAATCTTGATGTACATGTTTTAACCTAAGTCATTAAAGCTGTTTACGATATAATCAAAATAAATTCGTATATATTATATTTCATTTTTAATATTATCATAACTAATTAAAGGTATTAAAGAGACTTTTTTAATTACTTAGTAGGATATCTGCTACTGGCATCGATTCATAAATTAGCAACTGTCTGTATTAAAGTTTATAAATTACTAGCTACTCACCCTCGCTTCGCTCGGGTTCGTCCCCAGGGTGTAACCTCTTTAGTATAGTTTAAAAATCACGTAATTTCCATATATAATCGCGTAAGAAACGCTTTCATTCGACCGTTTTTTCTCCGATTCACTTTGCAAAACGGACTACCACGTAAAAGCCTTTTTATTTTTCTGTTTTTTATATAACCTATGACACTCAGCAATAATGTGGCTTTCTATTGGTGAAACAATTTTTATTAACAAAGAAATGCGGGCTAGTACATTTAAGTTTTTAAATTTCGCGTTCAATAATTATAATCATAATATAATTCCACAGACAAACATCAACCTCCATAAGATCTCAAACTATCTTCACACAAAAAAAATATCTAAGTCAGTTTAGCGGAGTAAGCGAGAAAGGGTAACTGATCGACAGATAAAGAGTTATTTTTACAATTATAATATTAATCATATTATATAACTTTTCGTAAAAATAATGTAAAATTATATACCTATAAAATATAATTTTGGTTAAAGCAGAAGACAATCTGTTAACAATATCTATGTTAACTGTCATTTTTGAATAGATTGATGGATATCGAGCCTATGAGTTATATTTGATGAATACGCCCCCATTCATAAGGAATTATAGTTCATAAATTGTAATTTCATACTCAAATGTACGAAATGTTAAGCTCATAACAATTAATATTACATAATAGGATTTTCAACTGATTCTGAAATAATCTGGTGCTTTTAATGGATAAAATTTCTATTTACTGGTGGAGTGAAGTAACTCCAATATGATAGTTACAATTTTCACGTAACCTATTAATGACGTTGTACCACAAATAACAATGCTTTACTTGCTACCTTACACTTTAAAAAGATCAACAAACTATGTACGTATGTAGAGCTTCATAGAACTAAACATAAGCCAAAGAATATGATTAAAGATACTTTACATATTATAATTAAATTCTAACTTATACGAAAGTGAGTCGAAATAATCATTGTTAACGACACATAGACCAAATATAAAGTTTCTTGAATTTTTATCTGCCTGCGACCGCATCACGTGAAAACCAATAAGCTATTAAGAATAAATCTAAAAAGCTAATATTTTTTCTCTTTTTCAAAGGGAAGAGAACTGATGCTTAAAATACCTTATTATTTTAAGGTACACGATCTGTATGGCAATATTTGTATTAGGAGCATAACCAGCAAATTACGCTACTATTTTTGAGTAACGCTTACTTTTGCGAACTTCATTTATATAATTCCTTAGTGTGACAACGCAAATGGACCTAACAACCTACTGCCATCTAACATTCAAAACTTCCCAACTGAGTGCCCAACAGGATTTCGGTGTGGGTCTATATTCACTATGACGTTCTGGAAGAATTGTTCATGCGAGAATGCGCCGTATTGTGTCCACTGAAATGTCAAATTTGGGTCAATGGATTTGACGTATAAATGGATGTGGGAAACAGAGTGAAGAATCGTGTTGTTCCGTTAACTCGCTAACCATGTTAGCAGAGAACTAAAGAGCGTCTAACTTGTGATCAAGGTGACTAGGTGCCAAGGAAAATAAGCTTATCTATTTAAGAATCGTAATGGTCTTTGCTTTACTTAATATCATTAGAAATAGAAAAGAAAAAAAGTCGTATAAAGTCATGTATCGAATAGGAGATTTAAGTATTCAACGTAATATAATATCAATTTGTATAAATTAAAAATTGCAAAAATATTAATGAAAAGGAATGTTTAAGACACATATTTAACATAGTAAAAAATTACCAAAAGAATTGATATATTACAATTTCATGAATTACAGAAAATCTATATGACGTCATATAGATAGTCACAAAGAGAATCATCATGAGAGATTAAACATTTTTTTTTTATAAACCAACCTCAACGGGAACACCTGGCATAGCAAGTAGCTTACAAACTGAGCCAAAAGTGTCGTCAGCTTATCTCAAATAAAAAAATAAATTTATTTCATTTTAAAATCATTTTAAAAACTTAACCTATATATGGTCATCTATTAATTTTCAATTAAATTTATCTTAGCTGTATGTAACGCTTCTTGCAATCTACTTTGACTTTAAAAATGTACTATCCCGTAGAGTCTTTTGTACTCTTTTGTGACATGTAATACCAGTTAGTAATATTTCTATTTCTTAGACATTCATTTCAGGAAAGGAAAATTATCGAATCAGGCATTTTTAAAATAAAGTTAATATTTTGTATAACGAATACGATAAATAGCATAAAATTGAAACATGTGACCCCATTTATACACCTCACTTTTATCAAAAGCACATTATACTCGTATTTAATCTAGTTTATTATTATTAAATAAGGATAATTTTGTTTCTTTTTTTATTATTTTATTAATAACAATCTTGTTTACCTGTAATTAGTCTACTTAAGATGACCCTTTATTATATTAATTAATTCAATTCTCTTGTTTAATTATAATTATTATTTTAAAAAAAGTTACTTTTGTACACTGTGATAATTCTATATTTTAAGTAAATAAATTTTATAGCTGCAATATAATCTTAAGAACCTCATATTAACACGGTACCGTTTCATTTCGTTTATGTTAAGACGTAAGGAAGTCCCCGGAGCGTTAAGACAGTCCCTATTCACTTTCAGTACAAACTAAAGCGTTAGACGTTAGAGCATGTCACAGAGGTTGATCGTTAGGAACTTGCAATTTGCTTGCTAATTTACATTTTACTTAGAACATAGGTGTTTAATAAGCTCTAGGTTTTCACGTGCTGTAATTTTAGTTTATTAAGAGAAACGTGAGTGACATAAGTATATAATATGAATAATGTACACGTGTGCTAAATGTATTGCTCTCTGCTTACCTATGTATATATGTATGTATGTACACTTCGGTTCCAGAATAAGTATGGGATGTATGCGTGTATATGGCAGTATAATGGCAGTGGTAGCCCAGCGGTAACGCGTTGCTTATGTAACCGAGTGATGCGGGTTCAAATCCGGGTCTCGCACCTCTGATATTTTCATGTGCGAATCATTTCTATCATGATTACCACTTGTCTTACGGTGAAGGAAAACATCGTGAGGAAACCTGCATGTCTAAGAAAACCTAGCAAGTTTTCGTAAGACATGTGAAATCCGCCAACACGCACTGGGCCAGCGCGGTGGACTATAGCCTGATCCCCCTCGTACTGAGAGAGGCCCGTACCCAGCAGTGGGACGTCAAAAAAGGGCTGATGATGATGATGTACGCGTGTATGTATCTGATTGATAGTGTTTCTTTAATGTATTAGGAAATACATTTTTTGGACAAAAGGAACTGAACTATGAAAATAAAATTTTTACCTATCAATATAAAGATTTATATTATATTTATATATTTATAGTTATATATTATAATATAAATAAAAATGAAGAAAACGCACATGCATACTTAATATTAATTATTGTTATTGTACAAGTCATGTATGGGTATTCAGAGGCGACAAATTTGCTATGTTTTCACTGAATAAGTCAAAAATGTAAAATAAATGTATTAAATAATAGGAAAAATGGGACAATTGTTTGTCTGTCTCGCAAACTGTGGGTTCCATAGCAATTAATACTTATTACTTTTAATAAATATATATATTACCTACGATAGAAATTTCATTTAAAAATATTATTACGTATTATTAAAATCATAATACGTAGAGTTTTATTATATAACAGAGTAGTTTAATTGAAGCATGCGATAACAGCGCCCTACCATTAACTGTACATGAGACCTTCTTGATGAAACAGTTGAAGCGTGTACCGTTAGATGGCAGCAAACAAGTATATTATACTAATAACATTTTCAAAGTATTATATTATATTTTAGTCAATTTTTGTATATGATAATACTTTTATTATAGTTATGGAAGATAGTAAATAAAAAAGTAAAAAGTTAAAATACTTGGACTGACTGTGAAAAAAAAATACATTATGTAACTAATAGGTAATGAGAAAATTTCAATTGAAAATTTATTTTGTTTTAAATTTATTATTTTGTTTTATTTTTGGAACAAAAACATTAATAACCGCTTCAGTTAGATATTGTCATACTTCGTAATAGCGACGGTTTTAAGGTTAAAATAATATTCGCTGGTAATGATATTTGGGTTCTATCTAATTATTTCATTCAGGCATTTTTTATAGTTTTTTTAGGCTTACAAAGTTAAAGTTTGATCAAAATCGTACGATTAATGTTGAATGCAATAGGATTTTACTGTCTCATGAGATCTAAAAAAACTCTAGTGACACTGAGCTTCATTAGATTTAATCATTATAATATAAATATAGAATCCTAAATATGTATATTTATACATTAAAAAAAAATAGAATTATTGTTTGTTTGTCTGCCTGCCTAATATCTGGACAGATTTAAATGAAATTCGAAATAATGATACCTAGTGATCCTCACAACACTTGAGGTCTAGACTAGGTCAAGACACTTTTTACTGCGTGAAAAAAACTTTTCTTCTTCAATGAACTTAGTGCGAAGGTGAAGGCTTTATAAATATTATTTTTTAAAATAATATTCTTTCACGGTAGTAGAAAGATAGCTTGTGTAAATCGCACCATTACTTTTCAAAAATAATAATTGCTTTTTGTCACAACGGCTAGGACTGAAATACAAACTTATTTTCTCTATTTATAACAATAATCATTAAGTAAGTCCTTATGTATCCAAACAATATAATTCCTATAAATTAATCCTATACTTAACTTAACAAGAAAATTGTGTTTCCCAAATTTAAATTAATAAAACCTTTATCGAAGACCAAAATGCTAATTTCGAAGCGAAGCCTCGAAGCCCTCGGAACATTGTAACCGACCGAAACACGACAAAATGAATATCTTATCTCTTCTGAAACAGTAAATCGGGAAAGTTTAAAAAAGAACACCCATTTCCCAACTCAACTCATACTACATTACGTTTTTACAGAAAGCGAAATTTGCCACAGACTATTCTTTCTTACATACAAATTTTAGCTATACTGATATATTTTTAGGTTTCTTTAAGGATTTACTTTAAACTGTGGCTTTGATGTGGCTCATTATGACAAGGTTCCAATCCCGAATTAAACGAGCAGACATTTGCAACTAATTACGACTTTTTCTCTTTATGTCGGATTTAACAGCACTGCAGAGAGCTTTTCGGATAATGTACAAACACTTTATAGGTTTCGAAAGTTTTTTTTCTGTTATTTATTATTTTCATACACTTCATTGATAGAAAAGTGTAAAATTTGTGAAAATTGCCTACAGCAAAGTGGTATTTCTATCTTAGAAACATAAGCACCAAAAAAATCAGACAGGGAATTGTATTGCTTTAACCTGCATTTATTAACTTAAGCCACTAGAGTCCATCTAATGTCTGGTAGTTCGTATAATCGACGATCCTGTGCTCCTTTACAATTTAGAGACCCTCCGCCTCCAGAGATATAGGCTCTCTGCGTATTTTACACGGTAAGTGGTAAGCCCGTCACGACTTTACCTCCGCACATTTCGATGTAGAGCGAGATAATATCCATATATGCAAGATATGAAATAATCTTCCCTAGATATTCCTAGAACGTTACTATTTTAGATATTTCTTGCATATAACATACGAAAAGTTCTATAAAAAGTTATGTAAAACATATTATTAAATATTATTTACTTTTGTAGCAACTGGCAACAGTCTGTCTTTAAGACTCCATTTTATATATTTTTATTTTACTTTAAAATATTTAAAATACTAAAATTGAGCTTCACTACTTATGGATGAAATTTTCTTGTTTTTATATGTAGTATCATATAATGAACTTTTGTGTTATCAATAAAAAATATTATTGACGAATTCAATCAACTGTGCAAAAGGAGTTAATAATGTTAATGAAAAAGGGAATATTAGTTCTGTTTAATTACTTTTGTGAAATGTCAGGACGGATTTGGCCTACACAGGTAGGGGTGAGCGAAGCCAGGGTAAATCATTAGTTTAACTACGAGTATAAACAGCCTCCTAAACATACAAATTTATACATGAAACGATGGACAGACGGACAGCGCATTATTCATTGAGTACGGTACCCTAAAAATCAAGTATACGATCGTTAATGTACCCACCCTATAAAAAAGTTAGAGGGTTTTTTTATGTTATCTTTGTAAAACTTTTGTAAGTTATTCAATTGTAGCAATATATACTACTAGTGGTTCCCGCGGCTACAACCGCGTTCTAATCTCTATAAAAAAAATGAATTGAATTGGATTGCTGGTAGAAGAAAAAAATATAGAAATAAAATTTGGTCTAAAAATGAAACAAAAAAATCTGTAGAAAGACACCCTTATCACCTAGGGGAATAAAAAATAGCCTACGACCTATTCTCAGACATATAACCAAATATACACAAAAAAATCATAAAAATCGGTCAAGCCGTTTCGGAGGAGTTCGATAACAAACACTGTGACACGAGATTTTTATACATTAGACATATCTTAGGGCCTAGACAAAGTAACAATCGATTAGCGAAAGCGATAGTAGAAAAGTCCAAAATGTATGGGTTTGACATATGACTTAGATATGTCACGTGATCTGTTGTCAACGAATAGATGATGCTAGACAATGTACATTCATTTCAATTATTAGTGATTTAAAGTTCAAGATGCATACGCTGCGTTTAAGCGATGACGATTGTAGAAATCGAATCGCTTCATAACGAATGCCGGTTGGCTATAGGCCCTTATGTTATATGTAATATACGTACATATATCGAGAAATAAAACTATATTATTTACACACTCATTGAATTTCTCAACTTGTCCTTTAATAAGAGATACATAGTACATATCGTTTAGTAAGTTCTATTTGAAATTTAGACCACTTTATAAATGGATGCTTAAATTATTGATTAACCAAGTTTATTAGTGAAGAAAGTTATTGAAAGCGGGTTTTCAGCTTTAAAATACAATTTTCTTGAAGGTAATCTTATAAATTTAAATTCTTGCTAGAGTTTTGTAACAGTTTGTGAGTTTGGACACTAAAATATATGAATGGACTGTAAGTGAGTTAAATAACTATTAAATGAAAGTCTGATTACTGAATAATATTAAAATATATTATTTCCAAACGATTCTTATGACTGGTTTTAAGTTACATCTAGATCAATAGCCTCAGTAGAACTATTAATTAATAAACTACTAAATACTTCGAAAACTAAGGTTTTGAGCCAATTTATGTCATAAAAAGCTAAGCCAAGATCAAATTCATCTTAAAATTGTCATCTAATAGAGCGATATTTGTACTATAACTAACTCTGGTGATACTATAACAATAACAGTAAGAAACACTATATCTAGTCTGGCCATAAATACTGTTACAGTTAAAAATAAGAAAGATATTACATTTGAATTTGGAATCTGTCATTATTATACGATTGCTCATTGTGTTTTCTAATTTTGGCGCCAATACATTTTATAATATTTTGCGATATTAAAATGGAGTGGGGTGATAAAGCGAACCGAATCGCTGTGATTGCATTACACAAAGTTGGTATGGAGCCAAACGCAATTTTTAAAATTCTCCATACGCTTGGTATTAGTCAAATGTTTGTGTACCGGGCTATCAATAGGTACAATGAGACCTCCTCTGTTTGTGACAGGAAAAGATCTGGCCGTCCACGTAGTGTTCGTACGAAAAAGGTGGTCGAAGCATTAAGGGAAAGAATTCGCAGAAATCCTGTCCGAAAGCAAAAGATTTTATCTCGGGAGATGAAGATAGCACCCAGAACCATGTCGCATATTTTAAAAGATGAATTAGGACTTGCAGCCTATAAGAGACGCACTGGTCATTTTTTAACTGATAATTTAAAAAAGAATAGGGTGGTAAAATCGAAAAAACTACTGAAGCGGTACGCAAAGGGAGGTCACAGAAAAAACTTGTTTACGGATGAGAAAATCTTTACAATTGAGCAACATTTTAACAAACAAAATGACCGTATTTATGCTCAAACCTCTAAGGAAGCTTCCCAATTAGTCGGCAGAGTGCAACGTGGGCATTACCCGACTTCAGTGATGGTTTGGTGGGGTGTTAGCTTTGAAGGAGTGACTGAGCCATATTTTTGTGAAAAAGGTATCAAAACATCGGCACAAGTGTATCAAGATACCATTCTTGAGTAGGTAGTTAAGCCCCTTAACAACACCATGTTCAATAACCAAGCATGGTCTTTCCAACAAGACTCGGCGCCGGGTCATAAAGCTCGGTCCACGCAGTCTTGGTTAGAAGCGAACGTTTCGGACTTCATCAGAGCTGAAGACTGGCCGTCGTCTAGTCCCGATCTTAATCCGCTGGATTATGATTTATGGTCAGTTTTAGAGAGTACGGCTTGCTCTAAACGCCATGATATTCGGAGTCCCTAAAACAATCCATACGATTGGCAGTGAAGAATTTTCCCATGGAAAGAGTGCGTGCTTCTATTGATAACTGGCCTCAACGTTTAAAGGACTGTATTGCAGCCAATGGAGACCACTTCGAATAAGCTTTTTATATTTTAAATTGTTTTATATTTATGTATAAAACTAACACACTGTAAAAGTAATAAATATTATTTGCATTAATTTTTTTTTCTTTGTGACAATATTTATGGCAAGACTAGGTATATTAAAAAAAGTAAAAAATAGCAAACTTGTTAAACTTATCATCACAATTTTTTATTAGAATCTCGAGAAACCAAATAAGTTTCCGAAATAGATACATACTTATTCTATTACTTTACTTAACAACTTATAAGTAACTTTTTAATATATATTTCAAGTTTAAATGTATTTAATATCTAGATAGATATCTAGATAGAATAGATTTTCAAGTGGTAGTGCCATGCTTGTTACCTTCGGGTAGCAGCCGAATGGGCCGGCACGCCCCGTATAGTACCACTCTCTCACAGAAGACCGGCGTGAAGTGGCAGCTATGCTGCCGCGTTTCGTCCGGTGAGAGTCCGGGAGGCCCACTCCCCATCCCTCCTCCCGTCCTTCTCCCTCCTCCCTCCCTCCCTTTCCTAAAAGGCCGGCAATGCATCTGCAACCCCTGTGGTGTTGCAGATGTCCATGGGCGGAGGTGATCACTTACCATCAGGTGAGCCTCCTGCCCGTTTGCCCCCTTTGTCCCATAAAAAAAAAACATCTATTTTTCATTCGTTAAAATTCAATCAATGTATAGCTTAATGATAATAAAACTCAACTGTACAGTAGAATAAAATTAACTTGAACGGAATTTAAATCAGAAATGTAATATTTCGCAATATTCAACTAAAGGCTCTCGTAAATTCAATTTGATAATTGTTCACTCCGTAACCGGTTTAAGAGTGCAGTCACTATTTATACAACTAACTTGATTTCAGCAGTGACTTAAGATGAACATAATTGTACCAGTTTTATTTTATTTCATATTTCATACGATTTTATGGAAAAATGTTCGTCCATGGGTTGTAACAAAATATTTAAATATTTTCAACCGACTTCCAAAAAGGAGGTTCTCGACTCGTCTGTATTTTTTTTTTCAACACTAAATTTCATCAATAGGAATGAAGGAAAAAGATGTAGATATGTTGTTGGAAAATGTGGTTGCCCAATATACAAATAGAAGAAAAATGACCAAGTGCGTATCGGGTTACGCGGTGAAGGGTTCCGTAGTCAAACCGGCAACATTATATAAGAATTTTTTTATTGAAAGTACGAAATTTTCTTTTCAAAGTACTTACTGGTACTTAGTGGTGGTATAATCAATTAAGCTGTAATATCAATTTACAGCGCTTAAGTGCATGGCCCTTATATTTTGTTTTAACTTGAAAGCTTCTGTAATCGAGAGGGTTCTTAAATATGTTAAATTTAAATAAAAATGTATCAAAATTATTGACACATTTTTGATGATGTGACGAACTCATACAGTGACGGATTGACTGCTGCCTAGTTTTTTAGCAACGTTAGGTTAATGACGTCTTTACTAAGGATATTCCATAAGCCTTGATATTTAGTGGGTAAGTTTTTGTAATATATATTTTAAGTAACAAGTTAAATTAATACGACAAGTAAAACGATTAGTTAAATAGTAAAGTAACTATTAAGATTATAACTATTTACACTAAATTGCGTTCACCACGAAGCAAAATAGGTAGGTATTTTTAAATCAGGTCCTTTAGGTTTAGGTTTAGGTTTAGGTTTAGACGGGCTGGTATCCGCAACTCGACGTCTAGCGCCTTTTTTGCGTGTGTGGGAACTCTGTAGTTATTCTTGCCACCCTAACTCCTCCAGGAATCCTAGCAGGCTCTTCGTCTTGCTGAAGACCTCCGGGAGTGTACGCGGGGTGCCAAGATGTTGTGCCCGGTATGCCGCTACACCAGTACACCGAAGAATAACATGTGCAGCCGTTTCTTCTGTCTCCATGCACGCTCTGCAAAGGGGACTGTTAGTGATACCTATATTAAATAGATGTTTGTTAAAAGGTCCGTGGCCGGTAAGGGCTGCGGTTATTTTCCTAAGCTTTGGTCTATCAAGGTTCAACAGGCGATTTGCCAATTTGGCATCGATTATGGGTAGCGATTCCTTCGCCTGTTTGCAGTCCTTGAGTTCGGACCATAACTTTTGGTGCTGCTTTTTTGAGTGTTCTCGGATTTGGCCTTTGAGCCAGCAAGAAGGTATCGGTATAATAGGTTCCGGCCCTATTGGTATCGTGTTTGATCCCATTCTTGCTAACTCATCGGCTTCATCGTTACCGTCTATGTTACTATGTCCTCTGATCCATTGCAGGGTGACTTGGTTCGTGTGACTTACCAGCGTCAGGGTGTTATGGCATTCGTATACCATGCTTGATGTGGTGCACTTATTGTTGAGTGCCTGTAGTACTAGCTTGCTGTCTGTTAAAATGCGGAATTGTTTTTGTGTCATATTCGTTTCCGCAATGGCTCTAGCTGCTGCAGTGATTCCTAGGCACTCAGCTTGAAAGACTGTATTGTAGGTGCCAAGGGGTATTGAGGTTCTAATGTGTAGATCGTCCGAGAAGATTCCACATCCTGTACCTGATTTTGTTTTGGAGCCATCCGTGAAGATTTTTAAATCCTCAGTGTGGAGGTCCTTATGTTGGTCTTCTTCGAGGTGTATTCTGTATTTTTTGTCAAAGATGTATTTAATTCCTATACTATCATTTGGTGCTGCTATGAAAGGAATGTCCTTGGTTATGTCCGATAGGATTTTTGTGTGAGGTGTGCCTGTTTTATGCAGCAGGTTTAGATTATCCAATCTGACTGCAGAAGTCGCAGCTTCCTGTTGAATAAACAGGTGAAGCGGTAGTATATTCATCATAGCTTCTAGTGCCGCAGTGGGGGTAGTCCTCATGCAACCAGTTACCGCCATGCAGACTAGCCTTTGCCATGCTTGAAGTTTCGATTGCGCTGTGGCGAGGAGTGTCCTTCTCCACCACACCAGGGCTCCGTAGCTGATCATGGGTCTTATGACCGAGGTGTAAAGCCAAAGAGTTATCTTTGGTTTCAGGCCCCATGTTTTCCCTATCATTCTACGACACTGCCAGAAGGTGAGGCTTGCCTTATCCAGTGTTTTATCTAGGTGTTTGGACCAGTTTAATTTATTATCTAGGGTTATACCTAGGTACTTTACCTCTGTCGTTAGTTGCAGGGTAGAGTTAAAGAGTTTTGGAAGGGTGTAGTTTCCTAGAGCTCTTTTGTTCGTGAATATGATTAGTTCAGTTTTGTGTGGGTTTACGGTTAAGTCATATTCGTTGCACCATTTTTCTACTAAATATAGGGCAGTCTGCATCAGTTCGCAAACTGTGCTTGTGAATTTGCCCGTTACCAGGATAGCTAGGTCATCTGCATAGCCTATCGTGAAGAACCTATGGTTGTTTAGTAAGGATATAAGATCGTTGACCACAAGATTCCATAAGAGGGGTGATAGTACTCCTCCCTGGGGGCAGCCTTTGGCCACAATGGCTCCTTTCATATTGTTGCCTCCCAATCTTACTACTCTGTGTGCTAGCATATAATGAATCCAGCTGGTAATTGCTGGGTTCACGTTGTGTCTTTTAAGAGCGGCTCTTATGCTTGTGAAGTTTGTTTTGTCAAAGGCTCCTTCGATGTCAATAAAGGTGCCAATGCATGTCTCTTTGATTTCTAGTGCCTCTTCTATCTTGCACACTACTGCATGGAGGGCTGATTCTGTTGATTTGCCTGAACTGTAGGCATGTTGGTTCTTGTGAAGGGGTATTTGCAATAGTGCATTGTCCCTTATATATCTATCACAAAGTCTTTCCATGGTTTTCAATAGGAAAGATGTAAGACTGATTGGTCTGTACGATTTTGCGTCCGAGTAATCTGATTTGCCAGGTTTGGGTATGAATATTACCTTCACCTCTCGCCACGGTTTGGGTAGGAAGGCAAGGCATGCCTGGAAGATTATATTAAGGACGTGGTAAAGTCTGTTACCTCCCCATTGTATGAAGGCTGGATAGATTCCGTCTGGGCCAGGTGATTTGAACGGTTGAAAGCTTTTGATTGCCCATTCTGTTTTCTTGATGTTAATGACCTCTGTCGCAACTTTCCAGGTTGTGTCTGTTGTGATATGGTTTGGGTTAACCCAGTTGGTTTCTGTGATCATAGAACAGTCTGGGAAGTGAGTCTTTAGTAAGACTTCGTGTGACTCTTCTAATGACTTAGTGTAAGTGTTATCAGGTTTCCTTAGGGAACCTAATTCTCGTTGGGGATTCCCTGTAAGAATTTTACGAATTCTGTTCGCTTGTATGAAAGATTCTATGGCTTCGCAGTATTTCCGCCATGCCCTAGTCTTCCAGTATCTAATACGTTTTTTGTATTTAGCTTTAACGTTTTTGTAGTGATCCCAGTCCAGGTCGCTATAAGTATTCATAGCTCTGTTAAAAGCTTTCCTTACCTTGGTTCTGAGTCGTTTTAGCTCTGGACCCCACCATGATTTTTTAACATTTGGGTTTTCCGGAGGGTAAATTAGCGGGCATGCTGCCTCATAACTCTGTTTAATAAGATGTGTTACTTTGTTTACTAGTTCCTCAATGCTGTAGATGTCATTTAGTCTCTCATCATAGCTGAGTTCCTGTAGACCATCGTTTATTCTTTTGCGAAATTCATCGCAGTTAGTTTTTCGAACGTTCCTAAAAGGTTGGGGGGGTATTGGAGTAAGCCCTAGGTCGAAAAGTATCCATCTGTGGTCTGAACAGGATGCCTCGTCTGACACATGCCAGTTGGATATGAGCTTTCCCCCTCCATCGTTTGCTAGTGTTAGATCAATAATAGTTTTGGCTCGTCTAGTTACGAAGGTGGGTTTATTCCCCTTGTTCATAATATCTAGGTTAGTGGTGGATAAGAATTCAATTAGAGTCTTACCTCTGATGTTTGTATTTTCACTACCCCAGATTGTGTGGTGACAGTTAGAGTCCGTAGCGACGATGATGTCCAACCCTTCTGCTTCGCAGTAGTTGGTCAGGCGTATCAGATCTTGTGGTGGGGGGTCCTCTCCGTCTGGCATGTACACCGACGAGAGAACTACCTCCCTTGACGACGTCGCTGTTTTGGTCGTTTTAATTGTACAGATGTCTCTAGAACAGAAATCGGTTAGGATCTGCATAGGGATGTTATTTGTAATGAATATTGCGGCCCTTGGGTGGGGTTCATTACCTGCTATTATCTTACCTTTAAGGTTATTTAATCCTTGTATTGACCCTGACCGAGATAGCCAGGGTTCCTGGATAAAAGCAACAGCTGTTGTTTTAACCTCCAACCACTTACGCAGCTGTGCCGTGGCGGTGAGACTGTGGTGGAGGTTGATTTGGATGGCTCGACTACTTGGTAAAGGGGACTCCGTCATCAGAGTCATCTCCTGTACCAAGGTCGAGTTCTTGGATCCCCTGGGTCCAATCTCCGTCACTGTCTGCCACATCGCTGACGCTCGTCATCTCGACGTTTGCCAGGTCGTGCACAGTGTCGGAGAGATTATCCGGGGGATTGTTAGCGGCGCTTGTACTAGGCTGTGGTGTTGTTTCAGCCTCCTTTGTCCGGGTGTCTTTGTGTTGGTTGGTGTCGGCGCCGGTATTCTTGTTACCCTGTGGTGGTGTGTCTGAGAACTTCCCCTTCCTTTCTTCGAACTTAATATAGACAGCCCCCAGCAGGTAGCTGAGTTGCCGTCCTCGCTCTAAGATAGCCGGGATCAGGTCCTCTGGTAAGCTCACGACTATGAAGGTGCCGGTGGATTGTTTCTGGGCAGTGTGCAGTAGCCATCTCTCTACTCCCGCCCATGGGTTGAAATATCGGAGTGCCTCTCCAATCTGGCTTGGTTCGGCCTTACCGGGTATCAATATGGCGCACCTTACTTTTTTGGGTAGGTCTGCCTGCTTGCGAACTACTACTTTTGTTCCAGTTGTTAGAGTATGGCCGTCTATGGTTGATTTTAACCATTCCATGGCGTCTTTGTTTGCACACCATATTTGGAGGGATCCATTGATGTAGGTTGGCTTCCCTCGAAAGTTTGGTGGGTTGCTCGCTTTGGCTTGAACTAGAGCCCATAGCTTCGAGTTGAGCACCTCCTCGACTTCTTCAGCCTGCTCTCTGTTTAGGTGCCCTGTATTGATGGCTGTGACGGCCGCTATTAGGTCTGATTTAGCGGCCGCTGCATAGCTCTTTGGTGTGGCGCTCATGCGGGCCTTTTTGTTGGCCCCGCTTGGCGTTGTTGCGTCTTCTGGTCGGTGCCTCTTGTTAGTTTTATCCCTCTGTGAGTCCGTTTCCGTTGGTACTCGTGGGTTGTTACCTTGCGTGAAATTAGGTTTCCCGGTCTTAGGTGGTTGGTTGCCGGTGTTGGTTTCGGTAGCAGACGCCGCCAAAGCTGCCTTCGCTCGCTCCCTGCGTTTCCATCTGTTGGCAGCGTTTGGTCTTGTTCTGCGTTTCTTCTCTGGCTCCTTACCCTCGGTGCCAGTGGTGTTGTCTTTAACCATACCTGTCAGGGGTGGTTTGTTTTGTTTTTTGGAGGTTATCACCGTCCACGGTCCTCCTGTATCTTCCAGGCTCATTTGGGTAGTTGCCGGAGCGCCCTTGGCCTCCACTCCCACGGCGGTCTCGATTTCCATCGCGTCAGCCGACGGGGGCAAAACCATGTTCTTGGATGCCTCCACAGCGGCTTTCGCAGTGGTCCTCGTTCCCACCGTGGGGGGTACCAGTGGATCACCTGCAGCCACCTTTATCCCCGTACCAGTTGCCTCAACCGCCCCCAAAGTGGAAGGTGCCTCCAGTGACCTGGCTGCCTCCTCACCGCCCTTGTTTGCGGTCGCTGCAACTGGCTTGGGTTGGCCAGGGAGAGATGAGGTACTGGGGCCTCTTGAGGCCTCCGCGTATCTCATCTGTTTGGTTTGTGTAGCATGTTGAGATGTAGGTTTAGGGACTTTAGGTTGCCCTTTAGTTTCCTTACCTGCTTTGGATTTCTTGATATGTTGTTGTTTATTTGCGTGGGAACCTCCCACAGGTAATCCCGTGTTTGGCTCACCAGACGCACTTGTTCTGGGTGATTTGTTTGGGGCTTCTTTGGAATGACCCTCCGATGCCTCCGGGTTTTTAACGAATCCTGAAAAATCCATGGTTCGTTGAGAAGTTTCTCGTCTGCTGGGCTTCCCACCCGCCTCGGAGCCCTCACCTGGGAATGCTTATATACGCATTAGGACTACCCAGCAGATGTAGGTGAAGAGAGTTGACGTACAGCGCGACATCGGGAGCTCGGACGCACGTGCCCGGGGGCCGCGTGCTATGTGTGGCTGGTAGACCGGATTCAGATCTACCAGTTGTTCCACACACCCTTACTCCGTCAGCATGGCCTTCCGCTTCCCCCCCTCCACCTCACCTACGGCCCTCTGACGGGACGTATAACCATTTCCCCCAAGCTGGTTAGACTCAGAGGCTACTGTTTAGCACGAAATCGGGACCAAAGGGGCGTGTTGTCGGCTGGTCTGGCTCGACTCAACCTCCCAGGACTCCGTCATCCGCACGTACAGCGCTCAACTGCGCAGGCTCTACCGCAGGTAGGTGTAGTAAATAAATTTAATAGACTATATTACAATATACTTACTTATTATATAATAACAGGCTATCCTACATTTGGTGCATGCCCAAGCATCAGGTCCTTGAAATGCAAACATTTAGCACTGTATTTTCCTTTAAATTGGATTTTTATACGAGATTAACTGGAATTTTTATTCCATTCAGTGACCGCAAATCTGGCGCTGACTACTTGTCACTACAGTACAATGTTAAATGAATCAATGGAGTCAATAAAAAAAATAAACTACGAAAATGCAAGAAAACATTTTCAAGAGCTTATGTGACATGGAAAGTCGCAAGGTCTAATAAATAATAACTTATGAGTAAGTCTGGAAATAAAAATAAATTTTCGCATTTAAGTCTTATATATTATTATAATTTTTGAATGTAAATAGTTAAAAAACTATTTACATTCAAAAATTTAGACAATATCAATCAGCACATTTTTCTGTTTTCATTTGTTATATATTAAATATATGTATATATACATAATATATATTTTATATGTAGAGTTATTACTATTATTATTTTATATATGTAGTATATAGGTTCAGTATGATATATTTATTTATGTAATATTTGTATGTATGTGTATGTATTTATTTTTATTTCTTGCACTATATCTCCCGCTCACACCTTCTTCCACATCCTCAGGTTGACTGGAAGAGATCTCTTTCAGGGATAAGTCCACCTTTGTTAACTAAGTTTTCTATTTTTTGTATTTTCTGTTTTACCTTTTAAGTGCAATAAAGGATATAATAAGTGTAGTCTAATATTACGGTATATTATGTAAAAATATGACTAAAGGATAAAGATTACACCATCGGCCGTAAGAAATATAATAATTGATGGCATGATTTGAAAATATTTTGTTCATAAAGAACTAGTATTTCTAAGAAAATATTTTTAAGCATTATAATTATTTTCAGGCGATTTAAGCGATCTTATCGAGACGTTCAAGAACACGTAGAAACGACTTTGCTGAAAGTGACATTGACGTTTAATAAACCTTAAAAAACGGGTATGCTATGGGTCACTTAGGTTCATAGTTTTATTCAACTTTTATTAAACGGGTGGACCGATTTTGTTGAATATTTTCTTTTTTTAAATGGGTTATTTTTATTGTCGGTTTAGACATCGGGTTCTAAGATATCATTTTACGTTTCTTTAAAGAGTTTGAATTTAAAGAACAAATTAATTTTAAAGAATAATATTGAAAATATACAAAATATACTAACAAAATATTTTACATACGAATGTTGCGTGTTTTGTATGTTATTAAAGAAGATAATGATTCATCATCATCATCATCATTAGCCCTTTTTAACGTCCCACTGCTGGGCACGGGCCTCCCTCAGTACGAGGGGGATCAGGCCATAGTCCACCGCGCTGGCCTAGTGCGTGTTGGCGGACTTCACATGTCTTACGAAAACTTGCTAGGTTTTCTCAGACATGCAGGTTTCCTCACGATGTTTTCCTTCACCGTAAGACAAGTGGTAATCATGATAGAAATGATTCGCACATGAAAATATCAGAGGTGCGAGACCCGGATTTGAACCCGCATCACTCGGTTATACAAGCGACGCGTTACTGCTGGGCTACCACTGCCTTTGATTATTTAAATAATTCTTATATATTAATATAAATGTTAAATATTTTTATTATTATACTTACAGACTGACTATTATTTAATAGTTTCAGCTAAATTAATCATTAAAATGGTAACATTTCAGTGGTATCGCGCTCGTTTAGAAAACTTATTTAAGTCGGTTCAAATCTTGGGTATCGAGCCTTTGATATCTTCTGAAATACATAATATTATATGCGAAATTTTACCATGATTTCCTCTTGTCAGATTGAAGGTCACGCTGAGCAGAAGGAATTTAATAAATATGCTGGGACATTATTACAGTAGCGCCTTCTAGTTCCGTGGTAAGCTACATTACGTGCTTGTGTTGCATATAAATTTAAAATACATACATATTATAAATATTAACATTTTACCTATGACTGGAGTACAAACATTCGTGCTCAACAAATGAATGCCCCCAGCGGGTGCCCCACGACCGCTGGTGCAGAAAGTAGGGTCAATACCAACTGAGCCAAACGAGTCGTGGGAGTGGGAGATAAATACAATTACCCAAAAAAAATACCATTAGCCTATTAAAGCTTATCTCCATGTAGTTATTACATGTAACTGCTCAAAAAATCACAAATCCGAAGTTATGAGCAAAAACTTAGCTTTATATAAAATCTCTGTTTTAGGGTTGGTTAGTTTTTACGATAGCCAATGACCAAAATTGGGTGCAAAAAATAAATTTTCCCTAACACAATTAGATGCATGAAACGGGCATTCAAAGCAAATGTGTCACTCTGAAAACTGGTTATTGGACGGAAAACAGCGATAAGTTGGAACTGAAAAAAATATTTTGCATTCTATTCCCTTTAAATAAGGTTTGTGTTTTATTTTTTCAGTTTAAATCACTGTATATTTTGCAATGTGGGATAGAGACAAACGACATTGATATTGCCAGTGAACTCGACTAGGGCTTTATCGAGCTTTTTTTAAAGTGGAATGTTCTGATAAGGGTTATTTTATCGGATTCTTTTCGTAACTTTTATAAGTATACTTCTTTGGCGCGCACATTCAGTGAGTATGAGTATTTTTTGATATCGGTTAAGTTATAAATATTTATGTTTTATCTTTTTTTAAACTAATTATTAAGGTTATAATTTTTATGATTTTTAACTACATCCGCTTGGCTGGAAAACCGAGTATATTAGATTTAAGCTCCGGGTTTCGTACACTAGATTATTTCATATGCAAATAATAACCAATATAACTAACATTAGCCTAACAGTGAAGGAAAGTATTCTAAGGAAACATACATCTCTGATAGAGTACCTAGTGAGTTCTCGAAAACATTTGAAGTCCGCCAAGCCTCTCTCGGCCAGCAAGATGGAATATGACCATCGTATTAAAAAGAGGCGTATGTCCAAAAGTAAGGTGTAAAAAGGACTATACAAAGTTTTATTTAATATTATAATTTAGGAGTATTTTAAATAACTTCAAGTGTGTTTATAATATTTTCATATAAGGAAAAGATCTATGCAAAGTAAAGGGAAGGTATTAGTGATACTATATAATAAATAATATGGACGTCATTTTGCGTCATTTTATTCGACAAGGAATAAAATATTCATAATTAAGGTTTCGTTCATATAAAAGCACTTCATAATAGGGAAAGCTCAAACACACGCATCACTAACAATGCGTAATTAGGAGCATGCATAATTCATTTTAATGAGCGTTTTCTGCAATCGGCACTATTAATACGTTTACTAGCGACCCACCCTTGCTTCGCTTGTGCTTATCTCTAGGTGTGATTTGATGCTTAGTATGGAATACATCTAATTTTCTTCTTCTAATGTCATTCTTATATATATATGTATAGGTAGGTTTGAGAATAGGCCGTAGGTTTTTTATTCCCCTAGGCTAGGTGATAAGGGTGGTCCTCTCCAGATTTTTTTTTTTATTTTCACACCAAACTTTAATTTTTATGATTTGGCATCAAAAATACTTAAAACCCTTCTACCACAAATTCCCATTTTTATAATAATATTGAATTTTCTAATCCCTATTTCTATAATAGTGATTAGAACGCGAGCGGAGCCGCGGGAATTGTTAGTAGACTGTATAATTTATACCTAAATAAGTGTTATGAGCACATAATATAGCCTTTTAGTAAAGCAAACGAATTTTTCATAACAGATTAACAGTTCCTGAGATTAGCGCGTTTAAACAAACAAACTCTACTTCTTTATTATATTAGTACATATATTATAAATGAATAGCTCGTACTCCCTGAAATGGTCGAATTTCTATGATATTTGTTACGCATATGCATAACACTCATAGACACTCCAGACGCCGACAAAATATTGAAAAGGCATAAATGAGATTTAGGGATCATCTGATCACCCGAGTATAAAATATTTTTTTAATAATTGTTTGAAATATCGTTGTTAAGAGTTTGAATTAATGTCACGGTTGCAAAAAAAACACAATTAAAAATATTTTTACAACCAACGTTTCTAAAACAACATTGTAAATTTTTATTGTTTTGAACACGTACCATTTTACGATGCTCCGACACTCGCAAAGCTTCCATGTATAGGTACCACATGAAACACTACAAGGGCTGTAAAAATACTAGATAAATAAGGTTTGTGCTTAGTTTATGAGTTTTTAGGAATAGTACCTGATATAAGCGAACTGTAAAACGACAAAAGAAATGGACATTGACTATAATATAATATCGTCTGGTTAAAAAGTTTGTTTCTTTTGCTAAATAAACCGTGCTAATTTATTTAGCAGTAAGTAAGTAATCAGCCTTTTTTAACGTCCCACTGCTGGGCACGGGCCTCCTCTTCAATACGCAGGGATATTTCACCGCGCTGGCCAAGTGCGGGTTGGCGGACTTCACATATCTTTTGAAAACTTGCTAGGTACTCTTAGACATGCAGGTTTTCTCACGATGTTTTCCTTCGCCGTAATACAAGTGGTGATCATTTTAAAAATAGATTTGCACATGAAAATTTCAGCGATTCGAGACCTGGATTTGAACGCGCATCACTCGGTTATACAAGTGAGTGCGTTACCACTGGGCCACCATTGCCTTTCTAATTAATTTATTTATTAAGAATAAATCTAAAAATAAGGTAAAAAAACTATAGTAGTGCTCTAGTACTAGCACTATACTATAATAATAAAAATTAGTAACATCAGTTCATGTATTTTCGTATACTTCTATTTATTTAAATAAAAAATAAATATATAATTAAAAACATACAGCCATATAATTAATTCAAACCGACTAATTTCGAAGAATTTGTTACGGAAAATGCACTCTACATTTTATTTCGCACCCGAGAGACGACTCGGAGCAGTTAACAAAACAATTCCAACAGCCGTCATTACTAAGAATAAAATTTGCCCACTAAATTCCGTATTTCATCCCTTATATACGACACGAATAAAATAACATAAAATATTAATTAAACCGGACTAGCATCAAATGAGAAGTGTAACCGACATTTTTTACGGCACTTCTCTACCGTCGGCAAAATAAATAACTTTGAACATTTTTCCTACTAATATTTCCTACATAAACTATGCATGTGGTACGTGAAAAATGAAGGTTGTGTTACATAAATTTAACACTTTATACTTTCAGACATTTGTCATGTGTTATTTTGTCTTTTGCTATACGAAATACAACTTTCACGAAGAGAAGTATTAGTTGAATAATAAAGGTTAGTTATTGGGTACATATTTTTATTTTGTTGATATAACAGTTACATAGAGAATGCCTTCATAGAGCCAAGCCATATTGTCTATAATATATTAATAGAGAAGAAGGCTTTATAAAATTAAGCCATGGCGTTAAATATTATGTCATGCCAAAGTGAATTAAAACTAATTAAAAATCGACATATACTTTACTATAGTTAAAAAAAGTTTTAATATTATTGAATTCAAATAGCCTGTCACTCACTCTAAAGTTAAAATAAGTAGGTGCATTCGTTCCATATACAATTGCGATACTAAAATATGCTTTGTATGAATACGACCAAGTAGAATGTAAGAATTTATATACTATATATATATATATATATATATATTACTACTTTCTGCGCCAGCGGTCGCGCGTTCGAGTCCCGCTGGCATTTATTTGTTGGGCACAAATGTTTGAACTCCAGTCATGGGTGTTTATATTTATAATATGTATGTATTTAAAAGTTATATATGTGTAGTATACCAACTATCTGGTATCTGTAACACAAGCCTACCATGCTTACCTTCGAACTAGGCGCTGTTGTAAAAATGTCCTAACATATTTATTTATTTATAGACAATCTAAAATGTGCAATTCCGCGATAGAACAAAGAAAAGAACACTTACAAAACAAATTAAAATAAAAAATCGCATCGTATCGTGTAAAGGTACTTATATTTATGATGCAGTAGAAGTGCACATGGCGCCGACCGCGGTCCTGTGATTAATAGTCGAATTACCCACGACACCTCATGCGCTTAGTGGAGGCCAACACCGGAACAAACATATATTTTATTATTAGGTTTGAGATGATCTAGTGATATGATTGGATTAAATTAGAATACCCGCTTCAGTTTAATGGGAGTTGACAAACTTATTGGTTCACTTAATACTTGCTTAGATTAACGTGAATATTTGACATTAAACAGAATGGTATTTTTGAAAACTATTTAAAATTATATAATATGTCCAGTGTCTAGTATGACGAACACTAGCCTCGTAGCTTACAATGGCGCTAGATGCAGCTGCTATATGTTAATGTCCCAACATATTTATATTTTACGATATAAAAGATTGTTCAATCTTTCTTTTTTCTTCTTAGCTAAATTAGTTATATTTTATTTACATAGAAACGTACTAACTATAGGAAGTCGCTATAGGAGCATAAAATATAAAAAAATATTTCATGCTCCTACAGTTATTCTAAATGAGCACACAGACTTACAAATAATAAAACTATTATATGTTTTCAAGTTCGTAACAAATTGGGCTACAAAAATAACGTTATTTACGGAATCACAAAGTTTATTTATTCGCGTAGATAACTTATCGAGTGCTCAAAACTAGTTACATTAGAGTGTAGAATAATTTATAATTTATATATACCGTGTTGCAATTAATCGAGATAATCCCAACGGATGCGCTCTGCGAAATATATGCATCTGCATGGTTGAAAACTCCCAGATAAATTCTAAAGCTAAAATATGTTTTAGAGGGGAAAGAAAGTTGAATTTTCGTCACGAGCTTATTTGTTATCATTTTCGTAGCGGACGTCAGCTTTGCTTGAGCTGTCAAGTTTAAGCAATTTTTAAATTGTTACTGGGTTTTACTGAAGAGGACTAATAGCAATTGTTATGTCGAAGACTTAAGGCATATTTATGTTACATCACAATGCTTAAGCCACAAGTGATTTACAGTGAAAATTTATAAAGTCGCGAGGTTAATTATACGTTATTTCAAATGTCATAATCAAATTAAATAAATATTATATTTAATATCAATGTCCTCCTTCATTTCTTCTTATACATTCATTACATTATATTTTTAGAATTAATCATATTCCTAATTTACGATCAAACTTTTTCCTGAAATCAGGCTATACAGCGTAATTGGCGCTTTACATTGAGCGTATAGACTATAGAGGCCATTGATATACTAGGAAAAAAGGTGTAGATAAGTCATACGCGCTCAAAAAGTGGCACACTAAATTTAGGCTATTGGCCTACCAACGCGTTGACGACGCACTGTCGAGAATTATATTTGTCTCTTTTTCACTGGCGATACTTGAATCATGCCATCCTATTTTGACGACTAATCGTAATGTAGTGTGTTATTGCAATATTTTTAGTTATTCTGTATTCATGTGTGCGTTAGTGTGCTGTTTTTGAAGATAGAATGTCGTTTAGGTAACGTATCTACACCTTTTTACTTATAATATCATTGATAGAGGCGATTTTTTTAAGTACAAGAAATATTTAATACCGAAACTGTCAATCCAATAATATTTGACGTTTATCTAATGTTTTGTATATATTATTTTTTATTATATTCATGATATTTTTTATCGTTTTACACTTTCTAAAAGTACTCAAAAGTATCAATCAATCAAATAGCCAAGGAATGTTACTCTAACTACTTTTTTTGTTTATTTTTGAATGTACTGCATACTGCTTGTGTAAAAATATGGGCGGGCAAGTTTATTATTGTTGTAAAGTATTAATATCGATATGGTAATATTTATTTGGTGAAAGGTAAGTGAATTAGAAGAGCCCTTATTTCTAAGCATTTTACATATTATGTATTTTATTCTGTGTTTTGTAAATACTGAAGATAGGTAGACGATGAGTTGTATTATAACAAATTATAAAATTAATAATAATGTTTCATGCTACGAATTCCTCAGTGTATGACTCAGATTTTCTATTATGCGCTTTTTATTTATTCGATTTATCGATTCGATTTATTATTGCTCATTCGTCATCCATAAACGGCTGCATAGATTCGGATTAAATTTAGAAAACAAGTAAGCGAAGTTATGTCGCTAGTTAAGTATATTAATATTTTTTAGAAAGTCTGTTGGTGCAAACTCTAATATATCTGGAATTTCAACAAGAGTCTTTATTGTAGAAGTTATAGTCAGTTAAAAACAACAGTTAAAAGTAATAGTTAATTAAAAACATAGCATAGTGAACTTTCATTTCACTTTAACTGCTCGTTTTATGGAATTTCATTTATAAAGGCTTAGATAAAAATATTTTAAGAATATAAATACATAAAAATTAAAAACTTTGGGGAAACTTTAAATGTTTTTTTTTTGTATGGAAAAAATATTCTATTACAAAAGCTAAGAGCCAGCTTGTTAGAAATAAAAATGCAATATCGTATTTCCTTCTCTTGTAAACATTTTAAAGGTTAATGAAAAATTCAAAAAGATCTATTTATTTTCTTGCAATGTAAGTCATTCGACGTTAAGATTGATCGCCGCTATGAATTCCTTGCAGGTGCGACGCGTGAATAATGTGACTATCTGTCATCGAGTGACGTGAAGTAACAGCTTACTGATTCTGTAAAGCGAATTAATTTAGGAATGATATACTACTTACAGTACATTATATATTGTACTAAAGACTTAACTTCGCTTCGCTCGAGTTTATCCATGGATACGTTATAGCGATTGGTGCCTATATATTTCTTAGAAATAAGATTTTTACTCGTACTAAAAAGTATCCTATAAATATAAAAAAGAATTATATTATATGTATAGATCTAATTTTCTAATGTCCTAATTTAGGTTTTTAATCTTAAATTTGGAACAAATGTGTAAATGATCTGGAAGTGGGCGTTAATGGCTACGACACAGTTTATAACTACTGTAGCCCTTATCTTACATACTTTCTATTGTTAATTTAAAAACTCTTCCCATAAAGATTTTTATTTTTTTTATTTTATAGATAAATGTAGTACAGGGGCAAAACAAGGAATGTCACAAAATTATATTTTTTTAACTAAGTAACATTGCAATCTACAATACGTGGCAAAATCTTAATGTTCCCATACTTTTCAACTTTTTTAATTTTATTTTTTTTAATTTCTTTGTTTTGCCCCTGTACCCTTCAAATGTATTTAACCATATTCCTCTCGATACGGGGAAGGATCATGTTATAGTTTAGAACGCTGGTGAAATGCGAACTCCTATTTCGAAAACTTGTTACTTTCTTCCAGACAGGCTTATTTTGTTTTTGTTTCTGGTGAAGAGGTCTTTTTTATCCATGGTGAATTATTTCAGGCATAAAATCATGGTATAATAATAGTATATAGAATCTAAGAAATCGGTTTCCTATACATGTAACACATTTAAAAAAAAATATCTTCGTCGAAACGATTTCTAAATACAAATTATGATAAAGTGCAAAAGTTGAATATATAGTTTTTAGAAGTTTTGTCTGTCTGTATGTCTGTCTGGGAACGCATTATGATCAAACCACTCGAACAGATATTGATGAAAATTGGAATGATGATACAATAGTTTATTAGGTCACAATATATGACGTAATTACAGCTATATATCATCATCAGCCCTTTTCAACGTCCCACTGCTGGGCACGGGCCTCCCTCAGTACGAGGGGGATCAGGCCAAGGTCCACCGTGCTGGCCTAGTGCGTGGTGGCGGACACATGTCTTTCGAAAACTTGCTAGGTTCTCTCAGTTATGCAGGTTTCTTCACGATGTTTTCCTTCACCGTAATGATAGAAATGATTCGCACATGAAAATATCAGAGGTGCGAGACCCGGATTTGAACCCGCATCACTCGGTTATACAAGCGAGCGCGTTACCGCTGGGCTACCACTTTCTTCAGCTATATACAACATTAATATAATATATTCATAGAACAAAATAGTTTAACATATACTAACATTTCATTCTCTACACTCTTACCACATCTGTAGAGCTTTCATAAAACTAAATTAAACGTCAGAACAGACAATAAAGTGCGCGACATAATTAAAAATACACACTACTTAGCGGTGCATTGTAGACGAGCTTTTCTTATTAGTCACCGGCTTTGTTGCAAAATTTACAACGATCTCTATATAAACAAATAAGTATAACAAAAATAACAGTATTCACCCTACGGATTCGTATCTGTATTTAGTTCTTTTAAATGCGTCACTGTTGAGAACAGGCCTCCAAATATACGAGAGGAATTTGGCCGTAGTCCACCACGCTGATCAAGCTGTTCGCCTCGAAATGTATTCTTAACAGTATCTCAATACTTTAAAGAAATCTTATTGAGAAAAGCACTACTAATACTAATGTAAGCATATAGATTAATATACTCTTTTTTTATCTCCCATTTGAATTGCGCCCCTTCTATCTCAGTACTATTTCTTACACCTTAAGGTTGCCTGGAAGAGATCGCTTTTTTAGCGATAAGGCCGCCTCTTGTGCATTCCAATATGCTTTGTATTATGTATCTCTTCCTTACTGGGTGTACAATAAAGAATATTATTATTATTATTACTAAATTCTAAATGTAAATAAAAAACAACGACAAAACAGAAAACTTATATTTTCTAATAGTTTGTTCCGGCATCTTCATATATTGATCTATAAAAAATAATTATGCATTGCATAAGAAAAATTGTATATATAGCATTTTTACAACCGTTCGTCTATGCGACCACCATACACAATTTAAACCTCACTTGGTGTACGTCCAATTGCATCTAGGATGAATGTGTTCTTGCCTTTGTTTGGAATAAAATACTAGGTTATCAAAAAATGAATAGCGTGCATTTTAAAAAAGTAGAATTCAAAACATTTCAAATGTTATATAGTTAGTAATATTTTTAATTAACCGTTAGCATACAGACGGAGTAAAGGCTTAAGTACTTTCTAGTCTAAACAGTCCTATTTATATAAAACTAAATTTCATCCGTAAATTTGCTTGCTTGATCCAGCTCTTGTATTAACAATCATATAATATATCTCTCGCCAAAGCGCATACAAACAGACAAATTAAAAATTTTACAAATAGTTGTTCAATTTTTATATAAATTAGGTGTAATATTACATGTTGGGATGTTATTATGACAGCGCCATCTAGTTCCGTGGTAAGCTACGAAGCTTGTATTACGGATACCAGATAGTTCATATACTACACCTCTAAATTTTAAATACATATACGACATGTATATACGAATTATAAATAAAAACACCCATGACTGGAGTACAAACATTCGTGCTCAACAATGAATGCCCCCTGCGGGACTCGAACCCACGACCGCTGTCGCAGAAAGTACTGGTGTAGGTAGTCACTACCACCTGAGCCAAACGTGTCGCCAAATGCTTACAATCAAAGTTATTATAAATCAGGTAAATATATGAAATTCTATTATTAATACTGTGTTTTTATTTATACTATGTACAGTAGCACAATATAATTTATATGCATAACAAATTAGAGCAACCTAAAATTATCGAAAATATTAAAGAAATAAAAGAGATAAAGAGAGATTGAGAGAACTTTCTCAATCTCTTCCTCTATCCACTCCACCCTCTCTTATACCAAATTTTACAAACATTATACTATTTTATATGTTGATAAATTATTCAAAAATAGACACGTGTAAGCAAATGCAATTCATCATGCGTATTGTGTTTTAATGCAATAAAACTGTCATTAATTCTGCTCGACGATACATCATTTACTCTGTACGGATGTTCCACTATATCTCGACGTTTATTAATAACTTTGAAAAAGTGTATAGTACACATTTTACAGAGGGTTTCGTATGAATATATTATAATTTATAATTTGTTATAGCTCCTAATAAGCTCGTCTAAGTTGATATATACGCATGTGTGTAGTGTGGTTTTTGTTAGGAAATGCCTAATAAGTAAGTCATGTATTTAACTTGTTACCAGTTGCTTCATTTCTAAGATAAGGGGTAATAGAGAGCTTTCTTTTATATGTATTGGGACATATTACAATAGCGCCATCTAGTTCCGCGGTAAGCTACGTTACGTGCTTGTGTTACGGATACCAGATAGTTGATATACTAAGCATATAAATTTTAAATACATACATATTATAAATATTAACACCCATGACTGGAGTACAAACATTCGTGCTCAACAAATGAATGCCCGCAGCGGGAGTCGAACCCGCGACCGCTGGCGCAGAAAGTAGGGTCACTACCAACTGAGCCAAACGTGTCGTCATAGCACATATTATACTTATACTTAATATGGCAAATAATGTTTGTCTATTCAGTGTTATGCATTTCCCATATATTTTTTGCCTATTGTACTTGTCCATAGCAGGTATATTAGGAAAAATCGACTACTACACTAAATGGTCATCAAAATTTATTTGTTGTATAGCAGTATAAGCTACGGAACCCTAAAAGTTAAATCCGCCTATTTGTCAGAACCCGTTATCTGTCTGTTTTAAGAGGAAAATGCAACTGTACTGACGCGTTGGCAGATAACAGGCAGCACATTTTATTCGCATTAAAAGTCTTTAATAAAGAACTATTTAATTTTATACAATTTCCAATACTAAAATGGCAGGAGTTTAACATAAAGGACTTAAATTTTTCCGATATCATGCGATTATGCTTAAGTAGCTGAAAATGGGAAAATATTATGAAAATGTTATGGTAAAGTTATGTTATATAGTGTTTAAAATAATAGAAAACTGACAACTCAGCCTGGCTTTGCTTGGGTTCGTTCCTAGGTTTTCTTTTACGCTTTGTGATTCCCATAAAAAACCATGCTGAACTATTCGATTTTCGAGCTATTTTTCTTTCTTATACTTAAACTGCACCTGAAAAACAAAAATAATTATTTAAATCAGTTCAGCCGTTTTTTTAGTTATAGCAAGACTAACGAAAACTTTTTTAGTCAGTTTTACATATTATATACTAGCGACTCACCCTCGTTTCGTTCGGGTTTTCGCTAGAGATTCTGTTAAATAAGCAGTTCTGAACGTTTCGATCTGCAATTTGATTTTAAGATAAATAATATTTTGTTCACAATATTATATAACGTAAAAAATAGGATAATGTTTCCTTAACCCGTCAATGGCGAACATATGAGACACAATAGATTTTCAATTGTTATAAATCTATATTGTCCCCGCGCCCGTTGATGGGTTAAGGATATATTTGTTAATGTCATTTATAATATATTTATGGATTTCAGGAAAATATAAGAAAGTGGACTTTAGCTAAGGATAATCTACTGGCCCGTTAAGGTACGTGTAAAGTATGCGAGCTAAATGCAAGCTATAAATTCCGCAGACTGCAGCTACAGCCGCATTGGCAACAGTTTGGGTGGACACACGGACAGAAAGTACACATAATATAAAAAAATCTTATGCTTTTTATATGTATTATATGCCACGTGTAAACTAAAACAACTATTTTAAGCTTTTGTTTGTTTGTGTATGCCAGTCATATTATTTTACGTCGGGAACTAAAAATAAAAAAAAACCGCGACAAAATCTGAAAAAAAAAATTTCATTTGTAATGTCAAACATTCGCGTATTATTGTATGTCAGGCTTAATCTCTGAAAGTGAAGTAACTTTTATTTCTTAAATATTACACTTTGGTTATCTCTCACCTAGTTTTTATTACAGCAAATATTATGAATTTTCATTATGAAGCATCCATATTCCATCCTTATTATATAATATAATAATTGATAATATTTATAAGTTCTTATTTACAACTTTTTCATGAGATTTGTAATGTCTTTTTTAAACTACTTGTACTTGTGTACTTATAATTTAAGCAAAACGTGTTACAGAAGTAAAAGTAATTAATTTTTATGTAAAACATAATCTCTCGAACTATAAAAACGATTTTATAATTCTTTTATTTATAGAAAGCAACTTTATGCTAAAGTAATAAATTCGTATACCTTTATTTATTTCAAAAACGTTACAGTTTAAATTAAGCTGCGATAAAACTGATACTATAATTATAAAAAATATTTAATATTTGTTTTTACTTATTAAAGCCTTTTTTGGACACATACTTACCTACTTTTACATTACTATGAAAATTTATAATACCTACAGGCTAAATGACTAAATGAAACGTATCTGTAGTAAAGTTCACACATTGTAACAATCTAAAGAGAAAACGTGTAGTCCTTTTCAATATAAAAAAATAATTGATATACAAACATATAATACACATAGCGTCTTTACAGTTTCTTTAAAAAAAGTGCAAAATTCGAAATTGAAGTGCGCTTTTAAAGATCTATTCTCTTTATTGCTTTGTAGATAACAAAATTTAAACGTACCTTGGTTCAATTAAAAAGTACTTTATGTGATGCGTATCTTTAACAAAGCATCCTTTTTCTTTGAATGTGGATGTTGGTTGGGCGCGGGCCTCCATTAAATGTGAACTATAACCTGATCGGCTAAAGGCTACTATCCCAGCCAAAATAGGGGTAGGTGGATTTCAATGTCATACATGCAAGTTTTCGTACAATTTTTTCTTGCACCGTGAGACTAGTGGTAATTATATGAAAAATTATTTGTACATAAAAATATCATCTATATCCGGGATTTGAACCTGCTTACAAAGTGTGTTACCATTGGGCTACCACTGTCTTAATTAATAACATAATATTGAAATACCTTACTGCTTTATTAGCCGGGCCTAAGAACATGTCGGACACACACCGTACACGTGTGTAACGAAGTAATAGTACAAAATGTGGATTGTGTAGTCGTAATTAATGTAAAATGCTACTGGTTCAACCCGCCGGAAAACGGGGCGTTATGTTTTGAACCCTTTTGTTCTCCAAGTTACTTGTATAGTCTTTGCGTCTTGTCACAACCTATGAAAATACGCAGCTATGTTACATTTTTTTCATATTTTGAGTAAAGAAACAAATGATTATTATGAATTTACTATTGTTTTATTAATAATATTATTACCATGAACATTAAATTAATACTGTTGTAATTTATGTAAAACTTGAAATTATATTTATTTAAAAAAAAAATGTTTTATAGATATCTATAATATTAGGTTTATAATATGACAGATGTTACGATATATCACCATTCCACAAATTTAAATTACTAATATCTCCTATATTTTTTTTTAATAACACTAACGAATCGTTTAAGTAAATCCATACGTTATTAATAATATAAATTGTTTTTCTTTTACCACTTCACGCTTAAACCACTTAAACAATTTAGATGAAAATTATGGAAACTGTCTGTCTGTCGTTCTGTCTGTTCGCGATAAACTCAAAAACTACTGCACCGATTTTCATGCAGTTTTCACCAAAGGATAGAGTAGTTCTCGAGGAATGTTTAAGCGTATAATTTGTCAAGTTATTGTGTTCATTTACTAGGGAAACCCATGGCTTCACGCGAGCTAAATCTAGAGGCGAACCCGAGCGAAGCGAGGGTGAGTCGCTAGTGAAAGTATAACATTTATTTGCCATCTATAGGTTACAATTTCGTGGTTGTTGAAAAGTTCAGTAGATTTCTATTAACGGGCGGTAAGGGGCGACAATAACAACTAGTCGGCCTACAAAGTCAACGTCACCTACACGGGTAACCCCGGCTAGATAACGAACGAAGCCACCGATTTGTTGCGGAATAACCTGACAGGGCCACCTGTTTAAAGGTTATTTGGACCCTAGGCTTCAGCAGCCAGGATTTTTTTCACTTTGAATCCGTTCTAAGCTCTACACATTTATACGAGCAACTTTTCGTAAAACTTGTGCGATCACCGAATGAAATTGTGTGTTTTATTTTCGTCAAGAATTGAAAGTAATCGGTTACCAATTCTGACGTCCGGGCTTAAATGTGCGAGGCCCGTAGCAATTGCTACTCTTAATATTACTATAGTTAATCCGCCAATGTCATACATGTATATTTTATTTAAATGTACAATTATAGTATACTTCATACTAGTCAAAACATAGCTAGGGACAAATTCGAGCAAAGCCAGGGGGATTAGCTAGTAAACACACGGGTACATTATATTTTTTTAAATAAACTGCATAGGCCACGTTTAAGCTGTGACTTTATTGTGTATTTTGAGGAAGAAACTTGAGTAGGTAATGGGTTTCCATTAATTTTTAAGAGCGTTGCTAAAATCATGAAATGGGTTATCTGTATTCCTGCGTGTATTACGGTTATGGTGAGATTTAATATTTTCTTAATGCGTTTTCAAATCACTTCATTTTATTTTTGTTACTTAATTAATTAAATTAAAATATGAATTTAAAAAAATATTTTCTGATTCTAGATCAGAAAATAATATACCAGTTAAATTAAACTATATAAATAAACATACATATAAAAATCAATTAATAATAATAAATACTCGTTAAAACTACAAAACGGCTGGACCAATTTGAATAATTCTTGTCTTGTTGTAGGTATGTAGTATAAAAAATAAAGAAAGCCCAAAAATACAGATGAAAAATCTAAAACTTCAATTTTTTTCCGGGGAATGACTAGCCGTTAAAATATACCTAGGGACGAACCCGAGTGAAACAGTAGCGAGTAAGACGCTAGTGTAAATTGCAAAAACATACAAGCATTGCTCTTTATTTTAAATTAAAATAAAGTCTAGTCAAAATAAATAAATAAATATGTTGGGACATTATTACACCCAGCGTCATTTTGTTCCGTGGTAAGCTACGGGGCTTCAATTACGGATACCAGACAGTTCATACACTACACGTATAAAACTTAAATACAGACATATTTTAAATATAAACACCCATGACTGGAGTACAAGCATTCGTGCTTAATAAATGAATGCCACCAGCGGGACTCGAACCCGCGACCGTTGGCGAAAAAAGTAGGATCACTACAAACCGAACCAAATGTAGGCCAAAAGTTAATATAATTTACGCAAAATCCATGAGAGAAAATAATCAACAGAACGTTCCTTTGATTGATATTGCAGATAAAAAAGCCGTTAGTTAGTATTTGACCTCGTTGAGATTCAAACCTGCGACCTGTTGATCAAAACAAATTATTTCCTAAAGATTACTTACATCATTACTACCTTGGAAATACAATCTATTTTTATCTGTACAAACAAATAAATTCCAATTGAACGATTAAGGTACCTTTCAGTCGGATCCAGACGAATGGGAGGATTAGAGGTGGACGATGGTTTCATTTGCCACAGGATTGGTTTCCGAAGCGAGTAGCATACGAAGATGAATGCCACAGTGTAAAAAGTATGGTTGTGAAGTTTTTTTTTATATTTTCGATAAAAATGTTTAAACTTTAGTTTTAGTTTGAATTAATTTTAATTAGAACTGAATTGAATCCTGTACCAAGATTTAAAAACAATTCGATCTAAATATCTACTTTTTATTTATTTTTAATGTATACGTCGTATGATGTACAATACATACATAATTAAATTACGATTAAAACGCCATAGCATAATAAGTTATTTGCGGGATGTTTGCTATACATCGTGATGTATTTTTGGAATTGTAAATAATTCTATAATATACTTTACAAGAGATAGCACTTACTGTAAATACTAATATAATGATTCAAAATATAAGCTGAATATTTAAGGTACAAGGTGGAGCAAAAAATAAAATGAAATTAAACGTTCTATTGATATTGATTAAATTTCAATTTTATAGTAAATTCTTATTTTGGTGTACTGTTTTTTCTATAACAACATTTATTTTTGTACAGCGATAAGAAATCTTTTATCGCGATTTGATGTATTTTAGAAGTAATACTCGCGGGCAAGCAAGTGGTGCTGATATGTGTTTCACGTAAACCCCAAATTGATTAGTTTTGGGAAAACATGCCTTTGGTATCTGCTGAAGGGGTTTAAATATACAGTATACAAAATTGGAATAACTTTAAAATTACTTTAACTTCAACGATTTCTTCTTTAGTTTTCGAGTATACTCTAAATTAAATTAAATTGAATAATGTACGTGTATACGTTTGTTTGTACTGTAATACAAAAAAATGTTTGCAGATATAAACTTATTTTCATAACAGTCCTCTTCTATTCTCATATATACTGAAAAACATTAGCATAGGAGTTTAAAAAATATTATTTAAAAAAAATAATATCATTAAAGGTAACTCAACTGATGATTTTGTTAATCTTATTAAGAGAATATTTAGAAAAATAAATAAATAAGTTATTTTACTTAATTCTCATTTTAAGTTTATTAAAGCGTAGCTTTTTTAACTTTATGAATTTTAAAACGTACCTTATATTACCTACATTCAATATATATTTTTAAATTGCTTAAGCACAGTCTAGTGGATACATAATTGATAAGGCTTAAAACCGTCAAAACCAGTAGACACGTTTTTGCACTATTTCCATTTTACTGACCGACTTCAAAAAAAGTTAGATTTCCAATTCAAATTTATATTTGGTATTGTATTGCGATACTTTTGAAAACTTAAATACAATATGTTTCCTTTTAATTAAACAAATTAAAATAGAAGAAAAGTAGAATGTAATATTATGTTTTTTCTAAGATATCTAATGTCGGTGATATAGGACTCGATATGTATTAATTGTAAGATAACAATGTTTGTTCGAGACATTTTACCCTTACCATATATCTCGATCAATTTAATAAAATAGTGACGCATATTTGGCATTTACATTTGGTTCGATTCCTGGTGTGGGTAAGCTTTTTTTTTTTAAAATAACTTAAATGTAGTTATCATTATATTTCAAAATAAAGCTATGTTTCTTTTGAGTACATCTGGTTAACTTCAAAAAGGTACTTTTCTTTCACATCCTATATCCTATATATAATCCTATAAAAGTGGAGCTTAGAAAAAGCTTGTTTAACTTCATCAACAATCAATATAGAACTTGATTGTTGAGTATTATATTGAATGTTAATCCGAATAGTTGATATCTTTGCCAAAGTGTATCAAGTTTCGTTCAGCCGTTCCAGCGTGTAAATGGATTTAAAGCCTAGTAATTGAGAAGTTATTCTTCACATTAACTTCTTTTAATCCATGTAACATCACTATTCTCAGAGTTAAATCGACATAATGACAACATGTAGATCTACAAAAGCCATACCTAATAGTATACCGAAGTATGTTAAACATAAATATTCCTTAAAGATATTCTCGTATACTTGAGTTTTATTTATATTTTTATATAGAGTTGTGGTTCAGTAAATATGTCTGGGTCGTACACGGTGGTCACGTCGGGCCCTCGTTAAGGTCGTTAGGTGTCACGTGCGGTACAGATTATGAACATCACAGATATGTTTTTAATATTTTAAAAGTAGGCTACATACTTCGTTTATTAAAGCAAGTGTTTATAAATTGGGTTGATCCACAAAAAATGAGAAGTTAATACTTTAGTTTTAATATTTTTATCACGTTTTATAAGCGAGTCCTAATACTAATTAATATTTTTCAACGATCATATCTAATTGCCATTCCATCGGACTATGGGCGTTAGTTATACGATAAATAAATAACTAAACTATAGATACATTGCTTTTGTAAACGATAGCTGATCTGTTCTTTGCCAATGTGAATCAAACACATGACAACAAAGATGGTTTACGTGAGAGCTTTGCGCCAGGTTTTATTGTGATAACTGAATGTCGTGGAGCTTTTATGTGCTTCATCATATTTTAGATACTTCAAGACCACATTACAGTTAACTGTATACTTTGGTACTATTTTTATTTTAATAGTTTAGATACAAATAAGTATATATTATACTTTCTTAGATTTACGCGAATATTCGACATTATAAATGAAACTACCTTTTCGGATTTTGTCGCGGATTTATTTTGGTTTTTAGTTCCCGACGTTTCGAATGCTTTACAGCAATCATGGTCACGGGAGAGACTCGCACGCTTTGTCTTTAGATCTTCTAACCGGCGAATCTTGTTTGCGATTTCCAGTCCGTACTGGTTCACATAATACTTTCTTAGATTTACGCGAATATTCGACAATATAAATTTCATTTATAAGTATATATTATTAACAATACTAAAGTAAAAAATCGAAGGTGCGAGACCTAGAATTTGGACCCGCATCATTTGTTTTCTGTAGCCATTTGCTTTCTCTATCTCGCAAACGTACGAATAATATTGTATATCAAATATCGTTAGTACAATATTTTGTATTATAATGCATTTCTAATGTTGAAGCACAACACAAACACTTACACCATCCGAGAATCGAATCGATTCTGTTCAATAGCTATAGCGTTATGCGTCCGGAGAAATTACAGATTTAATGTATTTAATAATAATTAATGTCACATACGGTATTACAATTGCATCGTATTATTTAAATGAAGTTATTAAAATGGCGAAATATTATAGCGTTTATAATATTAAATAAACGTGCAAATTGGCTCGTATTTATGTATTATTTGAATAGTAAAATCAAGTCCACGCAATTATAAATAACACTCTACTTAAATACATTTTAAGGTATGTAAAATTAAAATGTATACATTTTTGTTGGAATCATCTTTCTTTTTCATAAGCGTCAGAAGCGAATGTTGCTTAAAATAACTAAAACTAATTAGTAAAATATATTGTCTAAAAATGGAGCAAAAAAATTTTAATTAATTCGTTTAATAAAAAAATTTAATGATTTTTTTATTAAACGAAGGAGGCAAAGTGGCAGGAGGCTCACCTGATGGAAAGTGATCATCGCTGCCCATGGATATCTGCAACACCGCAGGGCTTGCAAATGCATTGCCGGCCTTATGATTGTTGTGTATTAATCGTATTTACAATATTTATATAAACAAGTTATACAAAACAATGAAATTACAGCACTATGAGGAGTCACAGCAAAATGAGGAAGCTATTAGTTTCTACGACACTTTTCGCTGCTGCTAAAAGTAGACAAAACCAAATCACCAATAGTACTTTGAAAAAAAATCATATATAAGATTTATTGTTAAATTAGATTACAGTTTAATTTTATTCATCAACCATATTATGGTCTTCGATCGACCATATTATGATCGATTATACTACGTCACTCCGATAACGTGAAAGGTCACTCTATGGCAGGGAGGTAGTTTGTAGTTAGTAGACGTCCGCTAAAAACGGATATTACGATAGGACCGGATTAAGGAGGTCTAAAGGCTGTATGACAGTGCTTCATTTTTTTTTTCTACAAACTTTAAATTTTACAGGGAGCACCGCACCGAGCGAAGCAAGGGTGAGCCGCTAGTTATATGTCAGTTTTCACTAACATATGCGTGCATATATTATGAAAAATAAAGAAAAGTAACCTTTTAAAATCATTATTACTTAAAATATTTACTTTTACCTGGAAATGAAAATATTAACATGAGAATTTCTGAATAATTTTAACGCTCACTTATAAACTCCAAAATAAGTGTCAAGGAGTGTAGCCGAAAATTTATTCGAATACGAAATAAGTGGTGACTTTTAAGTTAGCTTAATTTTCTTGCAGACGACGGATAGTTATTAAATTAGACCGCCGAAGTGGGTTAAAACTCAACCGAGTGGAGTCAAACAGACACTTGGATAAAGCTAGATGCAAACTGAATTTCCATGCCAAAAATATTTAAATATTTCGAAATACAGTGAGTATACTTGAATTTATATGTTTATACAGTATAGATAACAGAAAATCTTTTATCTTATTGGTATTATCGTAGTATTATGTAGTAGTATTAGTAGTGGTATTATAGTAGTATTATTTCAGCGTGGTAACGCGTCGCTTGTATAACCGAATGATGCGGGTTCAAATCCGGGTCTCGCACCTCTGATATTTTCATGTGCGAATCATTTCTATCATGATTACTACTTGTCCTACGGTGAAGGAAAACATCGTGTGGAAACCTGCATGTCTGAGAAAACCTAGCAATCCCCCTCGTACTGAGGGAGGCCCGTGCCCAGCAGTGGGACGTTAAAAAGGGCTGATGATGATGATGATGATGATTTCAGCGTGATTTAAACTATAGATAGAAAAAATAATATACCTTAAGCCCAAAAATTAAAAATATTACACTGTTTAGTTTGTTCTCATTAACTCAGTAACGGTTGGATAGATTTTGACAATTTCACTAACAGATAGCTGTTTTAATAAGGAGTAATATAGGCTATTTTAATTCAACCCGAGCAAAGCTAGAGTGTCTCGCTAGTTTAATAATTAAAAAAAAACCATTGACAATAAGTTAGGGCGTCAAATAAACATAAATGACGCTAACAATGAGATACGTGAAAGTGCATTATTAACAAAACACGTCTGCATTCAAGAGCCCTTTAAATACGATATTGTATGAAAAGTATTTTTTCGTCGGGTGTAATGTTATCGCGTAGCTGGCTGCGGAGGGCGCTCGAAGCGCAGCGGTGATTACAGTGGAGGACCCTCGCGGCTTGCAATGTTTCCATTGTCATATGCAAATTATCTCTCAAATTTTGTAACTTATTTTTATTTATGGCATTTATTTATGGTAAAAAATTAAATATGTTTTATGTTTGTTATTTTGTATCCATTTTTAATATTAATAGTAAAATAATGAGAGTGAAGTAAGTAAAAGTTTCTTAAGCCACATAGGTTGCAGCTTGCCGCTCTATTTATTTGAAAATGGTCCGAATCAATCAAGTGAGGTATGCAAATTTATAAGAACTATTTCAAAAATATATATTTAAGTTATATGTATAAAAAATTGATTAAGAAATTCTAAAATGAAACTAAAATATCTAACTGACCGAACTAAAAAACTCTTTCAACTGACCGAAACTAAAAAACTTAAAAAAATTCTAGTTCAAAATGTTTTCTTCTTTTTAGTTCGCTTTTAACGCAGTCGGTTTTTCTTTATTTTTGTAAATATTCTTTAAGCGGTGTCGCTGTGTAGTTAATGCAAAAGTTAAGCGCAAAAGTTTATTCAAGTTATGTGTTTACCGAAAAGTTTTGTTTTTATTAACAAGCATGACAAAAAATGATCTCCTTTATTTTTTGAAATAAGGCAAAGCTCAAATTAACTATGTTCTCTTCAGATTTTTAGTATTGGGAAAATAACGATACTTAAAAAATACTCCAATTTTTGGCTGATTTCAAACCCAGGAAGGTACGTTTAGAATTCGATTATATATTGTTGTATGATTGTTACATAATATTAGAATTCAAACTCAAGCACAAAACATTACATTCCCCATTAATTTATAACAATTTTACTATATACTATTTCAAATCTACTTTCAGATTGGAAAAAAAACCTCAGACCTGAAAAAAAATGATGATTATAAGATATCAAAAGTCTTATCCCATAAATTAAAAAAAATACCAACCCATCTCTAGTCCAAACTAATCTTTCACAGATTGTAACACTACCATTACATTTGGCAAAATACTTTTTAAATCTGTAATTTTAAATACATAAAAAGATATATATAATTTATATGTCAATTTTAATACTACTTACCTAACCTAACATAAAAGCGGCTTTTGGTAATACAAAAATAAAATATATGCATAAAAATTAAAATGCGTATTAAGTGAAAAAAGCCGTTGCAGTACAATGAAAACGAACTCTCATTGTGCAGGCTGTTGACACGGCAACCAGTTCTGTAATTATAAAATGTTATAGCATAAACTGCTTTGTTTTAACTTTAGCAACATGTAATTGTCGCAAATAATGCACTTTAAAATGATATTAAATGAGAATAAACTGTGCGAGAAAAGTGAAATATGAGTGCATATTGCATCTAGCTTTACTTTAGTTAAATTAACTATAGTAACAGAAGTATAAAATGTAGAGTTACATTTTACACTTCTATTACTATAGTTAATTCATATAATATTATTATTATTATTATATATGTCATTAATTTTAAACTGTAAGCTACCACTTTCACTCTTAATTATTGTAATCTACGGGTTCTCAGCAGTAGGTAAAGGATTGGAACAACCTGCCTACGTCAGTGTTTCCGTCCGGTTATAATATGGGTGTCTTCAAGGCTAGAGTGAATAGGTGGCTACTGAATTAGTGCGACTTACCATCTACGACTACGTTACCACTTACCATCAGGTGGAGCGTAGTCAAGCACTAATTCAGAATAAAAATAAAAAAATGGCGTATACTGCAACTAAGATATTAGTTTACAAAAGATGATGACAAGCAGAGGAGAAAAATTTCGACTACTCCATTTAAATTCGTACTCATCACTTATATTTCATACTGTCCTCTTAACACATAACAGCACTGTAACACCAAATAAAATATACGTGTTTATTATTTGCACGCTTTTTAATTATTGAATTTGATCTTTATATTATATACTAGCAACTCAACCTCGCTTCGCTCAGGTTTTTCCTTAGATTTAGCGCGAGCGAAGCCGCGAGTTCAGCGTACGCAAAATAAGTAACTTTTCTGGTTGATTTTTTACACCTTGTGTCCGAAAAACCCAAATATCTTACGGAACCCTATTTTTTTCCAAAATAAAATATAGCCTATGTTACTCGTGGATAATGTAGCTTTCGAATGGTGAAAGAATTTTTAAAATCGGTCCAGTAGTTTTTGAGCCTATTCATTACAAACAAACAAACAAACAAACAAACATACAAACATACAAACAAAGTTTTCCTCTTTATAATATTAGTGTAGAAGTGTAGACATAGAGAATTAGTGTCGTATGCCACTGAACTGCTAAACTGCTGGACCAATTAGATCAGATGAATGCAGTCGGGCCTTAGGGATATTTATTTTTAAACACTTAAATAATCACGCTTTATAGACTTATTTATATTGTGCTGGAAAGGTACAACGAATATCAGGTCTGCTAGTTTTACTAAGCGGAGGCTTAGGTTCGACCTAGGATAGGCTTAATGCTTTATATTTACTCCGATAACCAGCTATCATTTAACCAAATTTCGTCAAAATCTATCCAGTGATTTTCTTGCGTTGCATTCCTAGACCGTCAGATAACAGACGAAAATTCAAAATACTGTACTTTTGGCCTTTTTATCGAATAATAATCTGTAATTTCGATTTTGATAAGACTTTCCAAAAAAATATGTATAAATTCGAATCAGTTAAAATTCTCTTATAGCATATATTTAATGAAATCGATATCTTAATTGATATTTCGATCGATTGATATCATAATGTGATTTTAAGTTGTATTTCAAGATACAAAGTAAAAAAAATTACAAATCTAGAGAAAAATAGTTTTTCTTACCTAAATACTACGTAGTTCCGATTAATAAAAAAAAATATTTCTGTTTTAACAAACAATGTAGTAATCACGATCGTACAAAGCCACACGGGTTAAGCCGCGATCAAGCTGATAACATTAGGGAATTGTAAAGTTCGAAATGCAGTGAAGTTCGGTAACAGTTTCGTATTGGGAATAAATTCAAATCGAGCGAGAAATTGCTCGCATGGAGTCGTTTTAGAGAAGTGATGTAATAAAACTGTAAATTTGTTTTGATATCTTTGTCATGTAAGAAAATTTGAAGACATATACTATGCTTGCGATGTTCTCGCTTTGCTTATATCATTCGAATTTTTCCTTGGCGTGTAGTACAAAAAGTCATTTAAGCTATACGCTACCGAACAAATGTTTTTTTTTAAATCGGCCCACAGTCGGCGGAGAAATTGGTGAACATACATAAAAAAATATATACAGTGGAATGTAACCGACTTCGAAAAAGGAGGAGGTATATACTATTAAATATATACTATTAAATAGATATAGGTCAGTGATAGCCAAGTGGTAAAGCGCGCTTGAGAAACCGAGTGAGGTGGATATAAGCCCTGAATATTTTCTAACATATTCATATTACAACCACCACTTGTCTTATCATAAAGAAAACTTCGTGGTATTAATCAATTACTTTAAGTAGATAAGAATTTAGATAACTACAGAGTTAGGTTTCATTTTTTTGTCGCGGACAGGTAAATTCCATAATTTTTGTAATAACGATCTGATCAATATATTATTCATCAGTATATTATGGTTGGTATTCTTAGTGAAATAGTCATACTAGTGAAGTAAAGGTGCTCTTAAGTTTAAATTTTTGTATGATAGAGCAAAAACATAAAGCACCTGAACAAGGTGACTTGTGAAAAGATTCGTCTAATTTTAAAACAGAACATCTTAGCTCTTTTAATTTTTTATTTGATTTTTAAACCTCATTGAGGTAGAATAATTACGTAAACACTTAACGAACGACTCTATAGAACATAAAAAAAATATATAGTTTTAGCAGAAACACAACTGTCAGTTATTTAAGCACATTCTATTTTTTAACATTCTGTAGTTTATCGAATCTTCGTCATTTCTAACATATTCACTTTACCTGAAGTACAGGTATGAGAATTCTATTCGAAATATTGAACATTCGAAGAGGCAATAAACGCGCTCTTCTAAAATAAATACTATCCTTCCAACACGTTCCTTGAACCTAGTAAATTAAAATACGTACTGAAACTATGGATTTATTTAAAACATAATAAAAAATGATTAATATCAAAGATTATTGTGAACAGTTCTACATAATAATTTTTTTAATATTCTCTTTTTGTCCGATTTCAGTCAAAAAAGTTATCGACGTAAACAATTCAACTATGCAAGATACTCGTACCTTGAAGTACACAGGAGCTAATAAGTTTACATTCTATTCTCTTCACTCTTAAACTCCGGTAGGACGACATTGCAAAACGAAATTTGCAGGACGGTGCAGACCCTACAGTTCAAAACCCTAGTAATTGGAACTTTGAATTCGAATTCAGGACTTTAAGCCAATAATTTCATAAAAATTAAATAACTAAAACAACAATAAGTAATATAAAATAATGCCCAAGAGCCTCATTTAGGAGTGGTTTAACGGTCATAAAGTTAGCTTTACTCTGGTAAGAGGAATGGCGGTCTTCTACGTGGCTTATAAACTGACTCTCGTTTGGCCGCATGCAGCACTGCTATGCGTTTTTAATTGTTTTGCAAGTTTTATTAGACTTTATTTTGAGATTTATCTCTTAAAGTTTATATTTAATATTATTTTATACTCGTCTGTACTAAAGTGAGTTTATTTAACGAATAGTGAATGTAGAATATAGCTTAACTAGTAGTGTATTATAATATAAACAAAATTGAAGTGTCTGTCTGTCAATTAGAAATAGCTACGAGAATATTTTCTCAAGTATAAGTAAAATTGACATATGATATACATACGTAAATAAAACCTATCTAATTATCCTCTTAAGAAAAAAGTTTGTCCGTCTGACTTTCAGTTTATTCAGGAAATATTATATATAAAGAACAGCTTAAGCTGATTATAATGGGTTTCTTACTGAAATATAGAGGAGTTTACAAGGTTGTAATATATTAAGGCTAGAGCGCAAACAATAAAAAATACGCGAAATTCGATTTTAAACTATGCATCAGGAATGTAAGCCACGAATATTAATGAAAGTCAGAAGAGTATTTGTTATTTTAGTTTCTCATAACTAAAATCATTACTTGCCTGAGGCCAATTAAAACTTATGCATTGAAATATATAAAATGTGACTGATAAAATAACGCTAATTCCTAAAATATTAATAACCCTGAAAAGCTATAAGCAGTCCCACTGCTTGGCACCGGCCTCCCTTTAGGGGATCAAGATATAGTCCAAGCCAATATACGTTGTTGGCCAATATACATTGTGAGGCTTTGCGGACTTTAGACGTCTTACCAAAAACTTCTAAGCACTATCAGATATGCAAGTTTCCTCTCGCTTTTCTTCATCGTAAGATAAATTGTAATCATGTTTATTAAAAATGATTCGTATATGGAAATATCTGAGTTACTCAGGATTAGAACCCACTTTCCTTTCGCTTGCTTACTTTACCACTAGGCTACCACTGACCATATGTTGATAAAAAAATGTAGTATTTATAACATTACGTACTTAAGTTCCAAATAAATAAAGCCGAATCTCTTATTTACGGTCGATTCATTATAAAATTTCTTCATCGCGACGTGACAATGGCAGGCAAAAGTTAGTAACTTTGACCTATCTCCCAGTGAATTGTTCCTCTAAACTCCAGTTATTCGCGATAAAAGGTGATGCTCATGGGACCCATAACAGAGCAGACTTATTACAAGTTATATACGCACTACAGTATGATAATATATCAACAAATGATTTGCTTTTAACATAAAATAGCCGAAGACAAAAAGCTCAATACCCATTTTCTTCTGATTGCCAAAAGATTTTCATTTGTTTTGTTTTTTTTTTTATATAAGGCTTATTAAAACTATTTAGTGCTATCAAAATCATTAAACCGGTTTTTTTAATATAAATATTTGAATTCTATTCATACAACTTTTTCCGAAACAAGGACTATGGTCGTATTTTGACCAATAAGCCCACTCATTAAAAAAATATAAAAGTTAAATTAAATTTTTAATCAGTAACCGACTTAAGAGAAAAATAATTTCAAATAAAATCGTGAAATTATTTTTAACAAGACAATGTTTGCAGATAAAATAAGAATATGCATTAAAGCAAGGTATATATATTATACATATAACGTAATTTTATTTACATTAGTTATTATAGTATGATGAACAAACAAACAATCATTCACTAATTCTTGTAATTAATTATTACATACTTAAATTATTGCTTTCTTCCCTTCATTTAATATTTTTTTTTTTTTTTTTTTATGGGACAAAGGGGGCAAACGGGCAGGAGGCTCACTTGATGGTAAGTGATCACCTCCGCCCATGGACATCTGTAACAGGGCTTGCAGATGCGTTGCCGGCCTTTCAGGAAAGGGAGGGAGGGAGGAGGGAGAAGGACGGGAGTAGGGATGGGGAGTGGGCCTCCCGGACTCTCACTTACCGGACGAAACGCGACAGCATAGCTGCCACCATAGAGTATATTGCTACATATATAAAGCTGCCACTTCACGCCGGTCTTCTGTGAGAGAGTGGTACTATACGGGGCGTGCCGGCCCATTCGGCTGCTACCCGAAGGTAACAAGCATGGCACTACCACTTGAAAAATTATATATATTTAAAATTATATATACAGTGTATCAAAATTTCTGGTATCCGTTACTCAAGCCTCGTAGCTTACCACGGAACTAGATGGCGCTGTGTGTAAGAATGTCCAACATATTTATTTATTTCTTATTTCTTAGATAATACAAATGTGTGAGATAAGAAGTCATCTTAAAAAACCTGTAGTGCGCAAAAGTTATTTTCACAAGGACTAGAATAATGCTTTACTTTTTCAAATAATCATAAATCTCCGTGCAAAATTGGCCCTTCGGAATATTATAATAGTTAATATCGCAACTTTCTTAGGAGATTAGAATTTTTGTACGACCTATTTTCTTTGCAGCTAATGTATTAAAGCGAAGGTTCAAAGGCTCGTAACGATAGACCCAAGGTTTCAGGTAAATGGGTTTCTGAAAAATTAATAATCCGTACCAGATATATTTCTCGAGAAAGTATAATCAAAATTTTATGCTTAATTAAATAATTAATGTGAACTATAAAGCATTCGTCGTTATGTAAAATTAGGTGGTAATATTACTTATTCGTTTGATTAAATTTTCATACTACAGTTTATATTCCTAGTACATAACTTTTTTAATTATGAAATAATTAATTACAAGAATTAGTGAATAATTGTTTGTTTGTTCATCATACTATAATAACTAATGTACCTAAATAAAATTACGTTATATGTATGTATATACCTTGCTTTAATGCATATTCTTATTTTATCCGCAAAACTTGTATAGTTAAAAATAACTTCACGGTTTTACTTGAAATTATTTTTCTTTTAAGTCGATTACTGATTAAAAATTTAATTTAACTTTAATATTTTTTTAATTTATACAATCATATAGCCGTTAATAGATTGTATATAGAAAAACAAAATTTAAGTCTCTGTTTGTAATTAATAACAATTTTTACTTAATGCATATGATATGCGGTACATAAAAGAAAAATACAATTATTTATAAAAAAAATGCCTGGCTGTCAGTTGGTTCCCTTGACTTTCAATTCACTATCAAAACGGCCGGTCCGATTCTGATCAGACTTTCTATGGCAGATAGCTAATATAGTAATGATTGACTTATATTTTACAAACTAATTAGGGTTCTGCTCAAAAAATGAAGAGATTGTACGTTTCTGTTTCTCCTTTGCGGACGAAATAGCTGGACAGCTTTGAATGAAATTTAATAAACAAAATAGTATAAAAACAGGCTAATAGGCACCCATTTGCACCAAGAATAAGTTAGGCAAGACGAGGATGATTTAGGCAATTTTAGTTTTTTTTAAATAACCAATTAACTATAAATATTTTTAGATATTAAAATTCAATCTCATCAAGCGCCTTTACAAGTCAAGTTTATTTATAGATCAGGAGTTAACAAACTTTGAAATTTGAAGTATCTTAAATAATAATTTAAAGCACTATATCAGATTATCGGCTTGGAAACTTTTAATTACGAGACAGTCATTACTGCGCTTCGAATTTCCACGAAAGTTTTACAACAATGGAGACGAAATAGGTTTTTCTTTTCAAGCATTCTCATAATTTGGTTACGGAACTACGTTTCTAACTTATCTCAAGAGCTTGAATTAGCTTTTTTATGCACTTAAATTTCATTTTGAAGTAGAATTCATCTTTTATATAAAGCGCAACTTTCAACTGCCTTTTAATTATTAAAATACTACTTTTACTTGATTATTAAATTATTAATATAAATATGTAATACTGAGAGTAAAATTTGAAGTGTGAGTTTGTTAAGTGGATGTAACGTTTAATTTGTAATTTAGACATTTTTGATTTATGACTTTTGAATTAAGAAAATCTAAAAATATTGTCCTGTTGTCAAAATTTTAAACAATTATCATTTATAATCTCGAAATTTGAAGTACATTTGATTAGAAATACCGTATTTTATAAGTTATAATCAATATCTTATATAATAATAAATCAAATCCTCCCTTATAACGTCCCACTGTTGGGTACAGGCCTAAGACCTCTCTTCTATGCGAGGCTAAGTACTTCACACTAACATAAGCGTTCACCATAATAGTTATTAAAAATATCAGTGAGTTCAAACCCGCTTTAACAATTTCCAAGTGAGTACGCTACCACTGAGCTACCACTGTATAAACTTTAATAGCAAAAAAGAAACTCAATTTCCAATAATCGTCACCTGGGCGGCTAGCTCGTTAAAGTGTAGCTCAAAATAACTTAATCCAGCATGAACACGCAAATTATACATAAAAACAATTTAGATTAGCCAAAATGACGACGAAAAGTTTACGCGATCACTCAGTATTTGCATAATTGCATTACTCGGCTTGTTTTTTTTATAAAAAAATATTAAGGGGACACCTGCGGACTAACTTTTGCCCCTAAAATTATTTATCTGGAACTTCTTTCATAAATCTGAGTAAACTTGTTTACGAAGTAATTTTGTGAGGGATACCATTTTTCATGCGCATTTTTAGCGTGTACTTTTAAATGAGTTATAAAATATAACTAGTGATTAAGGAATGTAGAAACCTGTGTATATAAATTCATATCACATTAGTATTAAAGTCGTAAATACGTATACGTATAATTCTTTTTCATGATTAAACGGCTGGTTAAGTTTGGGTGAAGTTTTGTGCACAAATAGATATAAAACAGAAAATATAATATAGAAGACTAGGAAAATGTTATTCAGCCTTTTTTACCTCTCGTCCCTGGGAATGGACCTTCCTTCAATACAAGGAGAATCAGGATATAGTCCACCACGCTAGCGGGTTGGAAAACTTCATATGCTTTTCGAAAACTTGCCAGATTCTCTAAGACACAGAGAGCAATCATGTTAGAATCATTTCTAACTTAGAAATGATTCGCACATGAAAATATCTAAAGTGCGTGACCCAGGATTTGAACCCGAGCGAGGCCAATAGGCCATCAATGCCTTCTATTATTTAAAAGAATATTATAAATTTAATTGAACAGAGTAACAGTTTAAATAAATGTCATAGTTAAAATCAAAATAACACGTATATATACGTGAAAGAGAACCAAATAGTGCTATACTAACTAACCTTTACATTATATTTTAATCTAGTTTAAAAGGTACAAGTATCGATAAACTGTTGCAAAGTGCATTATAATGTAATGATTTAATGGCTTATACACTATAGTGCTTGCTCTTAATTAAACTATTATTTTATATTATTCAAAACAGTGAATTGATTATCATAATTTTTGTTTTATTGCGTACCACCTGCATAGAAAAGTCCGTGTCGTTGAAACATTTATAAAGAGTCATTGCTCTGTAAGCATTATGTACTTATAATATAAAGTTATATTATATCGTATGTGTAGTGTATCAACTATCTGGTATCCATAACACAAGCCCCGTAGCTTACCATGGAACAGATGGTGTTGTGTGAAGCCAATAATATAAATATATATTTATTTTTCTTTATTTATTTATTTGACGACTCGTTTGGCTCAGTTGGTAGTGACCCTACTTTCTGCGCCAGCGGTCGCGGGTTCGAGTCCCGCTGGGGGCATTCATTTGCTAATCACAAATGTTTGTACTCCAGTCATGGGTGTTTATATTTATAATATGTATGTATTTAAAATTTATATGTGTAGTATATCAACTATCTTGTATCCGCAACACGAGCACGTTAAGTAACTTACTGCGGAACTAGATGGCGCTGTTATAATAATGTCCCAACATATTTATTTATTTATTTATTTATTACATACAAATAAATGTTAATAAATGAAAATCGTAGACGGAATAAGTACAATAAATAAATAGGATATTAATATGCTATCTCTCTTTCAAGTTGGAGAGAAAGAGAAACAGAGAAACAAACGTATATCATACAAAAACATATAATACTCAGTATTTTTTATATAAAATATCTTATTTTTATATAAAAATCATTTTTGTTACTAATATCGTTCGTACCGTTCTATATTTTTTCCAATCGACATTCAACGTAGTGGTACTAGTGCATCCTTGGTTTACGACTGCTACAGCTGTCGCTAGCTAGCGACGGTGTAATGAAATTCTCAATTATTATCTTATAAGTAAATATTGTTAGAATTATTATTACATATCGTTTATAATGCACGCGATAAAAAAAAATGAATTGGTATATAATTTAGTATATTATATCCTCATACAAAGAAATAATCTAAATTTTTCTCAAAAATTGTTAAATAATAACTTATACCTTAAACATATAAATGAACGGTCACTCATCACGAAATATTGAAAACCGCTGGCTTACAAAGATGAAATTTGGCGGGGAGGTAGCTTATAGTTAGGATCTTGTGACAGGGCCGGATCAAGGAGGTCTAAGAGTTCTCGCAAGTTTGTATGAAAGTCCTTCATTTTTGTGCCATAAACGATGGCAGAACCCGAAGCGAAACGAGGCTTTTTTTTTTGTTATCGCTGGGAAATGCGCTCACGCGCACGGGCCCCCTGCTAACCAGGAGGCACTGTGTGGATCCCACTAAAACCCAGCGCCCTACTTCCAAACCGCCTTAGCGGGACGCCGCGGGATCGTATTTAGCATTCTACCGCGACAAAGCGAAACGAGGCTGGGTAGCTAGTTTTATAATACTAAGAATTGATTTACTTGTATTTAGCCTTTTTTATAAAAAGGACTGACATACTTACACTCAAAAATTTTGCATAATTTATTTCTAACATCTATTGAAGTTTTAAGCGAGATCTTTTACTGTAAATCAAAGTAGGTAATATTTCGTATTTTTTATAAAGAGAAACTTCGTAATATTCGAAGATTTATATGATAAGCTTCAAGTTGGCCAAGTTTTTAAATGAGTTTTGTTTAATATACCTACGATAATAAAAAATGTCGGTACAATGATACTATCTCTGAAATACATATGTTTGTACAGATAATACTTATTATAATGTAATAATGTTTGATTTGTGCGTGTTGTTTTATAGTAATGACAAGTAAATATGATTTATTTAAATAAAAAAAAACATTTAAGTCAAATAATTAATCTATAAGGAAATTTGCTTGTGTAGGACACTGTTAATAATATATAAAAATCTCGTGTCACAGTGTTTGTTATCGAACTTCTCCGAAACGGCTTGACCGATTTTTATGATTTTTTTTGTATATATTTGGTACGTCTGAGAATACGTCGTAGGCTATTTTTTATTCCCCTAAGTGATGGCCCTCTCCAGATTTTTTATTTTTTTTATTTTTAGAACAAACTTTTTTTTTTGTAATTTGGCATAAATAAATACTTTTTAAGTATTTATTTAAATTGTATTCTTCTTCCAACGCGGGTGGAGCCGCGATACACGGAAAAATGTATAAATGTTTCGTTTTGTTTTTCACTAGGGTCAAACCCGAGCAAAGCTAGGGTGAGGTGCTAGTATATTATATTCTTATAGCAATATCAATTGTCAAATTAAGATGTGTTACATGATACATCACAATCACTAATCACAATCTGGATAAACTTTAATATCATGGAATTTCTCAAATCTGAAAATTGAGATTACTACAAAGCTTGGTGGATTCTTCGGAAGTGGTTTCAAGGCTTTCTAAAATAGAGATAGGTTAAAAGATTCGACGAATAACCATTGAATTAATTTTATTACAGCACCAATTATTATTGTTTCGTTTTACTGGCTCTCTATTGATTTATTGCCTTGGTTATGCTACGTGCTAATTGTGAGCTTCACCAGAATAATTATAATTTCAATGCTTGTACTATATACACTATAATATATTCAATATTTTGTACAGTATCCTCTCAAAATACCTTCAATAACGGCAGATATTTAGAACAACAGATATGTATTTCATATAATTATACTCATAAGCACGATAAGCATAATATTATAAGTGTAGGCAGAGGTAGCTCAGAGGTAACGCGCTCGCTTGTATAACCGAGTGATGTAGGTTCAAATCCGGATCTCGCACCTCTGATATTTTCATGAACGAATCATTTCCAACATGATTATCACTTGTCTTACGGTGAAGGAAAACATCGTAAAGAAACATGTCTGAGAAAACATACCAAGTTTTCGTAAGACATGTGAAGTCCGCCAACACGCACTAGGCCAGCGCGGTGGACTATGGCCTGATCCCCTCGTACTGGAGGGAGGCCCGTGCCCAGCAGTGGGACGTTAAAAAGGGCTAATGACAAGCATATTATATTTGTCATCTATATAAGATATTTCGGGTTTTACACTATATTAGATTTTCGCAGCTTTATAGTGGTCTATTGGTTACCGTATAGTATTTTGTAGCTACAAATCTGGAGATCTTGGGTTTGAGTCCCGAAATTTTAGACCTAGTGGGTTCAACTTCTATAATCCACTCCGCGACAAAATCCGAAAACATAGTTTCATTTATATTAAAAAATATTCGCGTTAATCTAAGAAAGTATTAAATATAATACTTGTAATTAATATTGGCTTAACAATTCTGATAAATATTTGTAAATTTAAACAAACATTTTGAAATTCAGGGATTTTAATTTATAAAGCTCACGTAAACCGAAGTGGAGCCAATAACCAAAGTATTTTACATCAAAGGCGGAGTAACCGATCGAATGAAAAAGGAAATTTTGTTTGTAGATGCTATTTTACCAATAAATAACTTGAGATAAGCAATGCTGGGCAAAGAGTTTGTAATTTGAATTTAATTGAGCTTGAAGTGGATAGACTTTGTCTTGGTAATCTGTCTTAGAATTATAATGTGCAATATATCGATTATTCAAATAGAACACAGAATTTTAAAAACACGTTTGGCTTAGTTGGTAGTGACCTTACTTCCTGCGCCAGCGGTCGCGGGTTCGAGTCTCGCTGGGGGCATTCATTTGTTGAGAACGAATGTTTGTACTCCAGTCATGGGTGTTAATTTTGAATACAGTTGAAAAAATAGATCCTATGTGTAATTAACTTAAGTTTTATCGTAAGTAAGTACCAAGTAGTAGTTAGTACTATTTAGATTCCTAATTAGAAAAACTGCAAGTTATGGGATACTAGGTCTATAATAATAAAGTTAAATAAAAAAAAACATACAGACGAATTGAGAACCTCCTCTTTGTTAGAAGTCGGATGAAAAGTGGGCTAAAAAAAATTAAATTCTCGTTTTTTCTGTTTGTCAAATGTTTTTCCATTTTTTGTTATTATTTATGACCGTGAAGAGAATATTTGAGAAGTTAGTTTTTATAAATAGACTAGCATTTCCCGCGGCTCCGCCCGCGTTTTTAAGACCGGAAATCAAATTATTAGATTTTACATACCGTGTGATATTTTATGGCCGGTTTTTAACGGTTACTTGAGATTTCTCAGAAATTAGTGATTTTTCAGCAGTAGAAAGTATTCTTTATACTGACCCGGAGCTATCATCGTACCAAATTTCATCAATATCTGCCTAGTGGTTTTCTCGTGATGCGGTCACAGACAGACAGACAGACAAAAATTCTAAAAACTATAGATTTAGCCTCTGTATCGATAATAATGACTATTTCAATAACAATTTCCAAAAAATATTCAATTTACAGATTTGACTAAAGTAGAATTTTATTATAATATGTAGGTATAGATAGATAATTTTAACAAATTTCTCTAACTAGTCAAACATATTTTTAAATAAGATCATTGTAAATAAGTACAGCATTTAACAAAAATCAATGTACTTCTACTTCCAACAATTATTTATGAAATTTATTATTATGCAAAAATAATCCACAACAAAGTGTCAATAAATTCAGATTCTTAATATGCCTTTACACAGTAATTTCGGTGAAACATGTGATTGAGATAAACCTGCTTTTAACTGTTCGATAATTTAAAATACGATGGATGCGGAATAATTGGAGATAACGACCAGCAATTTGTACCTTGATGTAGTATAAGTAGGTTTATAATTGAACAAGATATTTTATGGCTGTTAATTACATTCCTTTTACACGCTCTTGTAAGGAATTCTTCACTTATATAATAAAGAATGTCCTTAAGTTTCACGTCAATGTTGGCGGAGATATATTAAAATATATGTGACTCCTTAACTGAGAGGAGACCTAAAAAAAAGTCAATAGTTTAATATAGCCCCACATGGGACCCGAACTCGGGACTACAAATCTGCATCTAGTAAGACCACTGAGGTATTTAAAATGTTATTGTAGTATGATAGTGACACTATTTTTTTTCAAAGCACTATACTTAGTTTAAATATTTTCATGGCTTATACATTTTTTCTACTTACCTAATGTAGAAAAACAAGCAGATTTGAAAAATATATACTTCAAAGAATATGTCAGATGAGGTTGAAATGTATGTGCGGTCCTGCGAAAAATCTGTTTTTCCCTTTGCGGCAGAGCTCTATATCTATATAGATAACTAAAATTGAAGTGTCTTTTTGTAATGTCCCAAAAACTTGTTTTAGCTTTAGCTTTTTTACTTTTTTTATATCATATACGTTGCTTATAAGATTTTTGTCTGTATTTATGTTGTGATTAATCTCCGAAACCACTTGATTGATTTTCATGGGACTTTATGTAAAAAAATTGGATTTTTATTTTAAAAAAGATTACGAGTTTCGTTTAAAAACATTGAAAGGCACCTGGAGAAACCCAATTATGAAGTATGAGTTGCTAAGATTTAATTGTATACATAATTTCCTTTCACAACAACAACTTGGTAATTGCCAAAATAGCAACACAAAAACCTAAATAAATAAGGGAAGATAAAAAAACATTCTCAAAGAAACATCTACCCTCATATAACCATATTACGCATCATCCCTTACATTATCTCTAACCTGTTGAATATCGATCTAGTTAGAAAGGCAATTTGCGAAGATGTTAGCCATATTGAAGTGTCATCATGCCGCAACCCTCAATCTGCGTGTAATTTGTCGGCTTAAGGCAATTTTTAGTTGTTATTTTACTTACATAGTTATATCTCTTTGGTGATAAATTATTTGAATTAATACAAAATCGCGATGTGTTTTATAAATACGCATTTTTTTATGAAGGATAAAAACTAATTAAAAATTTAAATGAATAAAATTTTAATTTGATTGAATCTCTTTCAAACAACTTAATGAAATAGTTATTGTTATAGTTATACAGAGGTCGAGTCCGTAGTTTTTAGATATTTTGTCTGTCTGTATGTCACACACACAGGATACGTTTACTTTTTCTACCCAACGTACTAAATAGCTTCAAAACCGTATAGGTGTTTAAGCATGAAGTACTAACAAACATACTAGTCGCTGCTATTAATAATTTTACATCAACAAAATTTTAATATAAGCTCTAGGTTATTATGACTGCAATGCCATAATTAAGTACTTGCATTCCTCACCACAAAAATACCCTCATTAAAACACCAAAGCAATTAAATTTGACCTGATTTTCTTACAAAACCAAGAACAATATCTCTTGAAGCAGATAATTACAACGTTTCAAATTGACGCGAATGATCGTTTAGTCAATGGTTATCTCAACGCTAATTCAGCCTCTGTAATAAATAAGACAAAAATTATACGCCTACTATCTCGATCGGTTTGCCTCTCAAATGGAAATTGTGACACCGAAGCGAGGTAAATAAAGAACCTTTCTTATTTTCTTGCACAGATTATTTTTCAGTATATATTTGTATACAATTGATGCACGTATCTAAGTCCTGTGATAATAATAAGATTTGAAAACTAAATTGTTTGTACTAAAGTCAAGGTGTTTACGATTACAATTACGTAATTCTTAATTTTCTTTCAATAAGTTAAGTACTTTGGTTATATAATATGATCAATAATATTATAATCAAAAATAAATACAAAATGTTTAACATTATTTTTAAAGATTTTATAGATTACTAGCGGTGCCCGCGGCTTCGCTCGCGCTAAGAGTGAATAAAATAATAATTTTTGCTTATATACTGTTACTTATAAGGTAGTGACAGGTACCAAGGACTGATTCCCCATTTAAAGTTCTGGCCCTCTTTTCTGAAAACTACTGTGTAGCATCCTGCCGTGCCGCCAGTGCTGCGCTTTCTAAAACTTATTTCCTATTTTTAACCAATTTTGCTACTATGTGTATCATAATTTCTTTGTGTGTTTTTCGTTAATGATAAACTGATGTACGTGGTTCATTGTTATGGACTTATGGTAAAAATTACTGTTAAATATTTCTCCTACGCAAATTGTGCCACCCCCGTTAACCCCCATAGGGGTTGATTTTCAAAAAACGCTTAGATATGTATCTCATAATTTGTATTGCAGAGCATTATTTCAGTTTCACGAAAAATATTTCAATAGAATTAAATTTCCCATACAAACTTAGCCACCCCCTTTAACCCCCAATGGGTGTGAATTTCGAAAAACCCTGAAATACGTGTTTCATCATTTGTACTAAAAAGCATTAATTCAAAGTTTCATGCAAAAATGTGCAATAAAAATATTTTTCTCATACAAACTTTGCCACCCCTTTTAACCCTTTTAGGGGTTGAATTTCCAAAAAATAATATGCCTATTTCCTTCTCATGAATGCAAACTATCTACATACCAAATTTCAGCAAAATCGGTTGGGTGGTTTAGGCGTGAAAAGGTAACAGACAGACAGACAGACAGACAGAGTTACTTTCGCATTTATAATATTAGTATGGATTGTAAATAAATACTTGTTTGTTGAATCATTATTTTACTAAATATTAGTCAAATGGAAGGAAACTCATTACTTTTATTGTAGAAGACATTGGTTTGTACCACGTTTGGGAAACTGAATGGAGCAGGTTTGAATCCCGGGTCTTGCACCACTGATATTACATCTTGATTACAACTTGTCTCATTTACGGTGACGGAAAACATCGTTATCAGATCTGAAGTCTGAAAGAACCTAGCAAGTGTTTAAAAGACATGTGAATTCTGCCAACCCGCACTTGGCCAAAAAGGACCCCAGTCTCCCTACTAAAGGGAAGGCTGTGCCTCATAGTGGTACTATAAAAACACTAAATAAATTACTTTTATTAACTGAATCACGTACAATTTCTAAAACGGTGTAATAATTTATGCCACCAAGGAATCGTCCCGATTAATAATGATCGATATATTTTAATATTCATAGGCTAGATCCGTCCTGAGATACGTATAACCACATTAAATGTTAATTCACATTTAAATGAAACGAGAATTAATGGTGCGGCAAATCCTTCTTTCAGACCTTTTATTTTTTCTACTTTTTTTTTCTTTATATCGCAGTCGTTGGACGTAATGCCGTGAATGAATACTGTATACTGTGCCTTTTTGCGGGTTTATTTTGATTTGTTGGAACAATTTTACTTTTAAGATGGTTACACGCTGGTGAGATTTTTTAAATCATTATTATAATAAAAAGTATCCTGTATTGTGTTGACTCGTATACCAATTACTAATACCAAATTTCATCAAAATCTGTCTAGTGGTTTTTTTGTGATGCGGCACATAATATGTAAAATGTAAATACGGACAAAAATTCTAAAAATTATAGATTGGTTCAAGAACAATGACTATTAAATAAGAAAATAATTACTGTCTTCTCTCTTCAGCCCTTATTAACGTCCCACTGCTGGGCACGGGCCTGTTGGCGGACTCCACATGTCTTTCAAAAACTTGCTAGGTCTTTCTCAGACATGCAGGTTTCCTCACGATGTTTTCCTTCACCGTAAGACAAGCGGTAATCATGATAGAAATGATTCGCACATGAAAATATCAGAGGTGCGGGATCCGAATTTGAACTCGCATCACTCAGTTATCCAAGCGGGCGCGTTACTGCTGGGCTACCAATAATAGGCTAGGGCTACTATATCTTAAAAAAATTTAATGTATAGATTCAATCCAGAAATTGATTATATTGTATATTGTATAGACTATAAGGCTATTTCGTTTGGACCAGTATTTATTACTTGCATAATCCCTTGATATTGTTAAACGCGTTTACATATAATGTACTACTCTTTTTGTAAAAATCTCGCAATCCTATTAATAATATAAAACTTGCCTCTGCAATGTCAAAGTTTTTCTTTTGAAATTCCTTCTTTCGTTATAATTAAGTAAGCACGGCAAAAATTAACCGAAATTACTTTTTCACCCTCCCCTAATTGTAAAAGTAAGAATAATTAAGTTGGCGAAAACTTAAATTACAATTCACACTACATTAAACTCAACATCTACGCATCAGATAGCGTCCGATGTTGGCTAATATACGTTCTTATAAGCCCATTATTTTGAAGTTACAGCCAACTAGTAGAAAAAGTTACTTCAGTTAAGCTCCGTTCGACTGTATGACTGATAAGTTGGAGTTCAGGACATTCGAGCTTTGGAGTTTGAAAGTTCCATTAAGCGGGGCGTTTCCGGTGCTTTCTGTATTTCTGTTTTAACTTAGCGTTGAATGTTGCAGGTGTGCATATAGATCTTCTTCATAACCTATAAGAGCTATAGAGAAGAAGAATATGTTGGTATATTTTCTATACATTTAAGGTTTTTTAACATTTTTTACTATATAAAAATTAGGACGCCTTTCTTTTTCTTTAAGTCAATTTTCGGAACAAATATTTGCTTATGATTATTTGAGTATTAAATAAAAAAAGGATTTTCTCCACAACAGAAGCGATAAGTCGTAACATAAGATTTTAGTTATTAAACAATTTAATACAGCAATTACTTAAAATTTAAAGAAATAATAAAAAATTAAAGTTAGGTGAATTGCGCTCGCTTGCAAAACTGAGTAAAGGGGGTTCAAATCCCAGGTCTTGCACCCTTATATTTTCATGTCACGAATCATTTCGAACAGGATAACTGCTTGTTTTACGGTTAACAAAACATTGTGAGGAAACATGTAAGTATGTTGAGATAATAAATATGTTGGGACATTATTACACACAGCGTCATCTAGTTCCGTGGTAAGCTACGAGGCTTGTGTTACGGATACCAGATAGTTGATATACTACACATATAAATTTTAAATACATACATATTATAAATATAAACACCCATGACTGGAGTACAAACATTCGTGCTCAACAAATGAATGCCCCCAGCGGGATTCGAACCCGCGACCGCTGGCGCAGAAAGTAGGGCTCTACCGACTGAGCCAAACGTATCGTTAAATTTCTTCAATTTTAGAAAATATGTGCAGTTCGCTAACCGGCATTTGGCCAGTGTGTTATAAAAAAGTAGTAGTTAGTACGTAACTAATAGTGCAAGAAATGGCAGGAAATTTGCCTATTTCATTTGTTTTATTAAAAAGTTTTTTGGTAAATGTGAAAAAGCTACTTTATATTGTCATAACTTAAAAGTTTCAACAATGAGCTAGAGCTTGTAGAAAAACTTAGTTAAATCCGTCCAAATGTAACTGATAACGGTCGGAGTTAGCGACACTCTTGAGCAATGGCGTAAGTTGGAGTAAGTTTTGAGAAATCACTGATGTTGGAAATTGTTTGAATTAAAAGGAATCATTATTTATGTATAGGTATGTAGAAAGTTGATGGTTACTTTGTAAAATGGTTCTTTTTTTGTATGGGACCTCATCAGTAGATATAAATAATATTGAAGGGTCAGTTTTTAATTTCAAATTAACAGCTTTTCACTAAATGCATAATATGGAAGTATATACTTACATCAAAGAATCAATTTTTTTTGGTCTGTTTGTCTGTCTGCATGTTCCAGCTTATCTCTGAAATGGCTGCAACGATTACGATGGGAATTTTAATCACAGATAGCTAATGTTATGAGGAGTAACTTTGGATTCTCTTATTTCATTATAAAATTACAAAAAAAAATATTTTATTTCTACTTATGCCCAGCGAAGCGGGTCTCATTTGCTAGTTTGAAATAATGATATTAAAAATGGGGAAAATTTGTTTCTTAGAAACCAGATTGCTAATATTATCTGAAAATTCCTGCCGAATCGACTAAACGGATTTGCATTAAGCTTAGTTGGCAGATAGACGGTGACTGAGAGAAAAATATTAGACTCTTGTTAGGTTAGTACCATACCTTATGTTTCATATGTTTTGAACAAAAAAGGTTTTTGAACAGCCCTTTTTAACGTCCCACTGTTGGGCATGAGCCTCCCTTCAATACGAGCCCTATATCCACCACTAGTTAGGTCTAGTGCGGGTTGGCGGAATTCACATGTCTTTTGAAAACTGGCAAAGTTCTCTCATACATGCAAGTTTTCTCACGATGTTTTCCTTTACCTTAAGACAAGTGGTCATGTTAAAAAATGGTTCGCACATGAAAATATCATAGGTGCGACACATGGATTTGAACCCGCGTCACTCGGTTATGCAAGCGGACGCGTTACTGGGCTACCACTGCCTAAAAAGGTTATTTAATGGAAAGTCTGCTATTAACTCCACATACACTATATTTTATTAAAAGTAGCAACATCTGCATAATATGTAGTCAAATTGCTTTAGGCAAATATTGAACCTGTTACTTCCTCAAAATATTGTTGATATGACACAGTAGTTAATTCAAAAATTTAAAAAACCATACCATCACAAATCCTTAAAACAACTTTCGCACTTCAGGTTACTCAAGCATTTTAAAATATATAATTCATTTTCCTTCCACAGATATCAAGCCATCGTTCTAAAAACTTTGGATATAAATACTCTTTACTCCCTCGTCTACTGAATATTTCATTAAGACGGGCATTTTTTTTACTTAAAGCACTAGAATTTGCATGTTATGAGTGGCGCGTTATGGGTTGCGACGTGATCTTTGGTTGAGTTTGTTAAGTCAGATGGGTTTTCTTCATACAATAAAGAATTTTGAAGTCTGTTTGCCAGAACACCTGTCAACATAGACCCCAGGTTCAAGACTAGGTCAGAATTGTTACTATTGGTAATGTACAATATACTTTGGATGGATATACTACAATATACTTTGGATGCATATATACTACTACCAGTACCCGCTATTTCGGCCGCATTCATTTTTTCGATCGCAACTAAACTTTACACCATTACTTGCTGTGCTAATCAGTAAATTATTACCTTAAAGTTTTATCAAAATCGCTCCAGCTGTTTCAGAGTCCATAAGACGTATACTCGTACAACATACATCGATTGATACATACATACCACATACTTATTATAGATTTTTATTGCACTTAGAAAAAAAATTTGTAAATTTTAATCTGCTGGTTGACTTGTCTCTGGAATATATTTTATGGGGTGAAAAATACCGCCGCACTTATAGTCACCTAATGAACCATTAAGTCGTTCTTTAGTATGGGATTTCTCGACAATGGTTCATTAAGTGACTCTGAGTGCTGCGGTTAGTGTTATAAAGTATTATTAATTGTTAACTTGAGTGTATTTAAGTTTAGAAGTAAAGTTCAACTAAAATAATATACAATTTACACTTTGCTTTAAAAGAGTTTACGGTTTTTATTCCAATTGGTACCATCAGCTTATAATGTAGGAATGAGTAAACCCACAATTATTTCCTACGAATATTTTTACGATATTATGCAGAAACAACTCAATATGACGAACGTTTATACGAACTTAATTTTTTCTAAGATTAATACAGTAGAATTGAAGAACTCTTTTTCAACTCTATCTTAACATTGTAAGGTACTTATAATACAAATTCACTTATAGAGTATATTCCATGAAAATAGTAAAAAGTTCTTGTTAAAGATCTGTTCTAAAAGAATGTATAAAACTAAAAAAATGATATAAAAAACACCTACACTAAATTATTAAGCATTCCTTCAGTTTAAGACATTTGATTGCGTAATTGAGATGCCATTACGGATGATGAAAATGAAGGAGGGCTCAGAAGCAAAAGAATCAGATGGCAAATAAAATGTGAATCGACCTCTTTGTCTTGCCTCTAGCGTGGAAAGATTCAATTTGTCAGTATCCCAGTGGTGTAAGTTAAAGAATAATGCGTATAAAGGAATTTAAGACGACCTGAATTCGATTCCTGCTTAAAGTAAACATTAAATATTATTATTTGATATTTATTTAAGTCTATGCCATAACTAAGTAGATGAAACATATCGGGCTAATTATCACTCTTAAGGTTATATACAAAGTATTCATTGCATTTAATAAATAAGAGTACGATTGGTTAAAATTTCATATAAATGAGTTTTATGTCATAATATGTGTATGAAAATCGCCTTTTTCTCTAACTTAAATATATAATTTCGCTGACACGCGGCGGACAGCCCCGGGGATCCAAAGATTTCTGCCGTCCGACACCTGCCCAAAATACTCTTGTTTGTGAATTCTTATTGAATGGGTCACGTTTAGGCTTATCGTCTAGGGTACTGTTATGTATTTCGTTAAAAAAGTGTAAGTTATCCTTAACAGTGTAAGAAAATCAGATAATAGATATCTTTAGCACTTTTTTAACGTCCCACTGCGGGGCACGGGCCTCCCACAGTACGAGGGGGATCAGGCCATAGTCCACCGCGCTGGCCTAGTGCGTGTTGGCGGACTTCACATGTATTGCTAGGTTTTTCTAAAACATGCAGATTGCCTCACGATGTTTTCCTTCACCGTAAGACAAGAGGTTATCATGATAGAAAATGATTCACACATGAAAATGTCAGACCCGGATTTGAACCCGCATCACTCGGTTATCCAAGCGGGCACGTTACCGCTGGGCTACCGCCCATTTAAAACTACTGGGCAAATTTTGATGAAAGTAAACAGTTATAAGTATATAGTTTATACATCAGAATTACATATGAACATATTATAATGTATGTAAATTATAAATATATAACTGAAAAACGTGGGTAGAGTCGCAGGAAAACACCAGTGCAAATATAAAAAAGGTAGTGAATTCTTCAAGATACGTGAACTTTACATATGAATATTGTCTCATATTTTTCCAGCACTACTTCTTAACATAAAGTTCTTAAGAAGACGCTAACGTGCAGTACTTGTGTGGCACCTCTTGACCGCTTTGTTTAAATGAACAAAACTTAACCAAGAAGTAAAATTGTTTCTTACTAGGCTCTTGTATTTTATCTTGCTATTAAAGTAAAAGGTTTCTACATGTTATTTCGTTACGTTGAAATAATTTTCGTTGTCCTATTTTTTTAAATAAAAATAAATTAAGTGTGGAATTAATATTGACAGAATATTGTATGGTTGATTTAAAGTTAGCTTAATTTTTATTTTAAAATTTTACTGATATTATCTTTTAAATGAGTATGAGATATTCTTGTAGGTATATTTTTTTCATGTATATAAAAACGGTTCTAACGATTAAAGATAAAGTTTTGCTTTTGGATGTGCATGTATGGAGGTTCTTTTATGGCAACACCTAATTGTTCCCAAAAATACTTTATTAAAACTAAATAGAGCCTTTTTCTATCAGATCTGGTACTGAAAATGGACGACCGAGCCACTACGGTCGAAGCTCAATCTTCCAGGTATTGATTCACTTATATCAGAAGCTTCACATGAATTAAATAAAAACACAATATATCGTTCACTAAAAGCGAAATAAACAAAACAGCTACTTAGTTAAAATGTCAACATCAATCTCGACTTCTCCATATTAAATTTCCGCTAGCACAAATAGGCTGATATAAGGTACTTGTTAAAACTCGATTCTCATTAAAATGTTTATATATGGTTGTATGAAATGTAACTAATTAGGCGTTAAACAATCCAACGTAAACATTTGATATTCGCTAATACATGTAATAGATAGCATGGTATATTTGTTTTAGAAAATACTAATTATTTTAAGTTTATTCAATGTGATTTTTTGCTAACATTTCCTTTTCGCCTTCATTTTAGAAGACAAGGTTTTTGATAATAAAGACCTTAATGCAATATTCTTTTTAAACTAGCCTTAGCCTGCGGATTTTCCTGGTCGTTTATTTATTTAATTTGTTTCACGCCTATGACCATTAGGACCATTTAGAGTAGTCAAATTTCATACCTTGTAGCCTAAAAATGCGAAATATTCTTACCAGACAGCTATAATATTACAAGAATAAAAATGATTTAGATCACTTGAATCACTTTTAAATACCTAAATGAAAAATAATCCAACCTACATTGAAATATTATAAGTCCTGAGTTAGATTCACATTATAATAAATTCACGCGAGGTATTTTATCCAAATGGCTGGGTTATACCAAAGATACATAGAACAACATAAGGAAAATGATTATAAGAGTTCCGTTTTTGGTTTTTGGCCATGGAACCCTAACTTGACATTTGTTACTTATAAATAGCATCGTAAAATAAACTCCATATGAGACATAAATAGGTCAAAAGGGAAATCTGTTTGCAGAATACATGTTTTGGGATATATGTTATTCAATCGACAGAGGGTTTATTTGTATACACTGGACTTAATAGGGATATCACTATCACTCATATTATATAGTCCACCGTCGCGTCTGTCTGTCTGTCTGTTCGCAAGAAACTTAAAAACTACAGCACCGATTTTCATGCTGTTTTCACCAATGGATAGAATAGTTTTCTACGAAAGTTTTAGTATATAACGAGTGGGACCCGCGGCTTCGCTCGTGCTAAGCCTAGGGACGAGTGAAGCTCGCTAGATAACATTCCTTCATAAACACTTAAATGTACAAATCTTATTATTACCCAGGCCCACTTTACACAGCCTCTTTTGTTTTTGAGATACATTAGTAAAGCTAATTAATAATTCTAGTGAGACACATATTGCTTTTTGCTAATCAAATTAAAAAAACAGAATAGATCAGATCAGAACTCGATCCTAATAATATATAAAGAATGATCAATGCAAATGTTCACTATATGAAGATAAATGGACGTTCGAGTCCCGGGTCAGGTTACGTTTAATTACTTATTTTTTTCGTTAAGTTATTCTAAGTTATTCTAAGTAACTTGGTGTTGGGTTTGTGGTTTAACATTCCCGTGCCTCGAATAGTACCTTAACTCTCTCTCACTTAAACCTCTAAACTCTCAAGGGCCTTATTGAAGCATAGTCCCAAGAAACTTTAAAAGTAATAGGAAAAAAATAAACTTATTTCACTAATACTTTTTGAATAGAGAATTCACTTGTTATTGCACGTACACTCGTTCCCAAACGTAATATGACTACGATCGATTTTTTTAATGTGTTAACTATTTCCATAATCATTACCATTTGACTTACGGTGAAGGGAAACATTGTAAGGAAACGTGGAAGATCATGGGCTGATCTTCTTCATATTGAAAGTCCGAGCCCAATAGTTGTACTTTAATAAAAATGGCTGTTATATGAAACAAGCGATTCTTAATAATAATAAAATGATTTAATACTTTGGTTCTGTTTGATTATCTTTCAAAACACTTAAATTTAATAACGGCAGCAATAAACAATTTTAAAATACGTTTTGATATTCTACAAATTTAATTTAGAATTCGTAAAATCCGAAAACAAGCGTCAGAAGGAATGCATTTTATTCGCATCAAATAGCATACACTAGGTAGTATATTACACAATATTAAAAATGCAATAAAGCGCGAAGTTAAAACTATATTAGACGGTTTTACGACTGAGACTTAAAGTTTTATACAGTGGTAAAGATTTTTATTGGGTAAAATTGTTTTTAATGAGGCGATTGTTGGAAGCTTTTGTTATGTAAATCATGTACTATATTATTAATCAAAATTGTATTATAAACTAGAGACGCTCAAAATAAAATATTTTCCTGCGGTAAAAAGTATCCTATGTATTGACCCGGATAACCAGTTATTATCATTAAAAAATTCATCAAATTCTGTCCAGTGGTTTCATCTCATGATGCTGTCACAGAAAGACAGTTAGAAATTCTAAAAATTATACATTTAGCCTGTATCCATAATAATTTATATATATATATATATATATATATATATATATATATATATATATATATATATAAAAGGGTATTTTAGATATTTTATGTACAGGTATATTATGTACAGAATACCAAGCACTAAGATGACATGAGACAGACATGCCTATTACTTCGTAATTATTCTCTTCATACATGCTTGTCAGAGGGTCAGGTTTTCAAGCTGACCTTCATTATGCATAATAGATACTTGATCTTCAAGACTTACCCCCGCTTCACTCTGAAGTCTCCTAATGTAAGAAAAGCCGTTATTTCGTTGCTCATTCTTAAAATTTCTTTGTCTTGTTTTGACTGCATTCAAAGTTATTGTCATCATTCACAATTGTTATCATTCACGATTGTCATAGCTGCTTGTGTTGTTTTCGTGTTAGTGTTGATAGTGATTTGATTTTGCTTGATTCACACTTTCATTTCTTTCAAAAGATAAAAGCATCAATCCCGATAAGTTAAGAAGACGTGTGACATCTCCGTTTAATAACTGCTTGAATTAAAAGTATAATGACTCAACAGTTTGACGATTGAATTGAAAATGGTTTGAGCGTGTAACTCACCGATTACGTTAGTTAAAAATTAAAAAACAAACCCGACATAAAATAATAAAAATAGTATTCTACTAGTAAAGCCCTTTCATTTCATACCCATATTCAGAATTCCCACGGTTCATCTGTTCGAGCGCTACGATGCCACCACACACACACACACACACACACACATACACATACAGACACTTCAAACTTATAACGCCCTGTTGTTTCTGCATCGGGGGTTAAAACTGGATGGAACTTTATTTAAAGGTCTTTTTGTATTTTATCAAAAGTTTTTGTAAGTCAGATGCTAGATGCCTCTCATAAATACCTCCCAGATCTCAGTCTTCTTATGCAATTCAAGAGAATTACAATAAGAGAGTTAGCTATTGTTAGAGAATAAATGTCCAAGACGCATAGGAGATTATCATTTCGGCAGAAATTTTAATTTTCGAGCTAAGCTAATTCTTATAGCTTTAATTTTTTTTAATTGGCATTAATGAGCGCTTTCGTAAGCTCTCTCAATTTCACCTGCATTTCAGCATAATACCAACTTTTTAAGTCTATATACAAAGTAAATACTGTACGTATTTAATTTACACGGAGTTTAAAATAAATTGTTTTTAATTCGCTTTTCCGCCGGCCACATTTCAGTAAGATAATCTGGTACGATCAATGCAGCGGCGGAAGAGCATGCATTATTCAAGATGGTATCGGTGTTAAATTACTCTCACTCTACGTGTAGATATTTTAATGCCTGGTTCAAAGTTTATTGAATAGAAAAGACTAGGTTTTACACAGTAGTCTTGTAGCGTTTCTTTAAATTTAAATAGGTTACGTAAGAATATAACAATCAAGTTGGTCTATATAGTACCTCAAATTAAAGTATTTAAAGAGCGATGCGGGTTCAAATCTGGGTCTCGCACCTCTGATATTTTCATGTACGAGTCATTTGTAACATGATTACCACTTGTCTTACTGTGAAGGAAAACATCGCAAGAAAACTTGCATGTCAAAAAAAATATAGAAAGCAATAGTCCACAAATTCGCACTAGGACAGCATGGTGAAGTATAGCGTGATCCCCATCGTATCATTCATATTTGCATGCTGAGTGGGTTATTAACCACGTTTGACCCTGTCCTTTAGCATTTACACTTTTATTATTATGATTTATGTTTTACTGTAATCTCAGGATAGATTCAATCATATTTTAATAATTCCTTTAAGTATCAATAAGCAATCGAAACATCTAAGACACATGTATTTTTTCAATTTAACTTAGAAAGAAACTCAATGATGTAAGTGCAATTTTTAAATAATTTGCTTATAAAGCAAAAGGAAATATTACAATTTCTGAGTAGTTACCACGCCATAAATATTCTGTAAGTATATTTTAGTTGTTTTCGGACGTCAAGGCTGTCTCGCACAGAAAAATGGGATGTACGTGACGTCTTCGTTTTATGTTAGTGGGTAATTTTTTTCCACTCTAAATGTGTTTTTGGCCTAATTATGTCTTTATTATAGAAGATAAATGGTGAAGAGCAAAGCATTTCCATTAATTTCTTTTAGGATCTCTCATACATTTAGGATGAAAAATAAAACAGATTATAATATGAAAGATTGAGAAGAATAAAACAAAAAAGCTCTCGCTTTCTCTTTCAAGGCGACATAGATTTAAAAATCCCTGCCTTTTATTGTTTTTTAATAAATTTATCAATAGAATTACAATATAAAGGTTGGATAAGCAATTTTTTTATATTTAATAGTGCTAAGACTACATACATACTTTACATTCTACCAAATTGTAATCCTAATAACAGACCTCAATACACGAACCTTATAAAGTCAAATATTACCATAAAGCAGTACACAGCAAAATCAAAACCACGTTCCATTCATTACGGGTATCAAGACTATCTTTGATCTCGCCGGATATTCGTTCTCAAAGACCAGTGAAAACACTCAAGCGGCGAAGAGTATTCGGGACCATATGCGTCGAGCGTAAGTAAGGAAAATCTCTTTTTTCTCCAGTCTTTTCAAGTTTCTGAAAGGGGTTGTCAATATTTTTAGCGGTATGAATGGGCCGTAGTAGATGTCAATGACGGCTTAAGTGTGCCGGCGGTTCTCCATTTGGTAGGCAAGTTTATATAGAGCTTGTGACTAGATATGTTGATTTTATTGGAATATTTCATCGTATTATATTATAATATTATTAGTCGTATATGCTTTTATTTTTTTTTATTTTTTTGAGAGAGTGACTATGATTGATGTTAAGTATTCGAAATGTCGGGAACTAAAAATTGAAATATATTCCCGATACAATCTAGAAAGATTAAAATGTCAAATATTTGAGTATGTATATGAGAATATAAGATACTTTATGATAACAGTCTTTTTAGTACGTTTGAGGTTAAATGTTAATTAATGCGTTAATATTTACGATGATTATAAATATTAACAACTATAATATTATTAATCCTATTAAGAATACATGCTCATTACTTGTTACCATTTTTGACATCTTTAAATATTAGACAAATATAATTTTTGGTAAAAATTTCGCAGCTGACAATTAAGGAACCTTCAAATGTGTCGACAAATATGTCCAATGACGTATTGCATCCACGTTTCTTTCGAGATAGCTCAAAGCCAATTAGATGCGGTGACATCCCGAGTGCAGGTTGAATAGAAGTAGGAGCATCTTACGAGTATATACGAATTTTCTCTTTTTGAAACAAATAAAAGCAAAAACTTTGAGGAACTCTTATAGAGGTGTGTTCTGTTATGATATACCTGTGGTACACTTTTTAGGAAGAGCATTTTATCATTTTCTTATTGGAAATGTAATAAATCCCATATCGAGAGGTTCACATTAATCAGTTTCTGACTACATACTACGAATCTTTGAAACACTTTTACTGACTTATTTATATCGCATGGAAACCACTTAAAGTGAAGATCAAAAGTTATTTCAGTCATCCAAAATACTCTCTCCCAACCATTAACTACTTTTATACAAATAATTTATTGGCTAAGTGTTAATATGTATATATTGCAATTAAAGCAAAATAGAACTATATGATAAATGGAACAGTGTCTAAAATCGTTTGCACGAATTTAACTCCTGGGCTAGCTTTATTTAAGGTTTTACTTAATCTTGGCACTTTAATCACTTCAAGTGTGAAACTCATGTATTTAGTATCTTTACAGTAGAGTACTATATTCAAGAAAATTTCTTATATAAGAAAATATAATTGTACAAGGACAATCCTTTAATCACTTAATTTTTTTTTATATTTGTTATGAAAGACGATATTACTCGTATATTCTGTGAACATTTTAACTACAGCAGTTTGAAGACCCTATAAATGAGTACAGCGGGACGAACGGACGGTCGGATGGATGGGCTCAGTAATAGAGCCATCCTGACCCTTTCAGTAAAGACATGGACACAACACGGCGTATAGTTATTAGATATTTGCTAAAATAATTGAGCTAATATTATAAAAGTAAGAGTTTTGTATATATTACCCCTTCAGGATAATAAAAAATCGCTAATAAAATGAGAATGACACGTCTGGCTCGGGCTAAAACGTGTGGCTCGGAAATTGTAAAACTCTAGTACCCAGGGAATTACCCGAATCCAGAAACGAGGGTAAGTACATGGTTCTTCAATAAACAGCTTATAAATAAATTTAAAATGAGTCTTTTTAATTTCAAATTAACAGCTTTTAACTAAAATGCATATGAAAGAATACACGGTAATTACATCAAAAAAACAATTTTTAATTTTTTTGTCGGTCTGTCTGTTTGTTTCGACTATGCTCTGAAAGAGCTGGACCGATTTTGACGGAATTTTCACTTGCAGATAGCTCATTTTATAAGGAGTAACTTAGGCTGATTTTCTTTTATTAGAAAGTTATAAAAACTTTTTATTTTATTTCAACACCCAGTGAAGTGCTACTAGCACTATGTGTTATAATATTTACCTAATTATTATAATATGATCGAAGCAGGAATAGAATGTGTAACCTTCTAGGCCAGACTCACCGCCCTGTACACTGTACGGCGTTAATTTTGATTTATAATTACGTTACGGTCCATTTATTTGGAATTTTCTCAGCGAATGAAATTCTTTCTTAGAATTCATTGTTTTCAGCGAACTTTTAATTAAGATCTGTCACAGAAACCAAAGACTTTGTGCTTATTTTTTTTTTGTTTTTACATCATAAGAATATCTGAACAGTTATCTGTTAATTACAAAATATAATAGCACGCACTGTCGTTTGCTATTCAGAAATTACTGACGATTGTTATTCTTGCAATACATTTTTAAAAGACATTCATCTTAATGATTTATATTAAAACTGGCTTTGAATTTATGACCTCCAAATTATTGTAGTTAAAAGCAAAATTGTAGAAGTCAAAAAACAAAATTATTAAAAATTATTAAACAATATTCAGTCTAATATTAAAAGCATGTATACTTTGTGAAATATTGTGCTTTAATTGTAGACAACTAATAGTTATATTATGTATAATATAATCCCCCTCGTACTGAGGGAGGCCCGAGCCCAGCTGTGGGACGTTAAAAAAAAGGGGGCTGATGAAGATGATGATAATATAATACGCGAACAGACAGACAGACGTGGCGAAGGAATTTGTTTTATAATATGTAGTGATATGTACATAACCATTAACCATATATTATGACACTTCTTCACAAAGAGTCACCTGATTTGTTTCGAGGATATTACGTAACAAAGGCCTTGCAGTAACTAAAACTTAAGTAAACTATAGAATGGCTTCATAGTTGACACAAAATTTCAAGCTTACAAGCTTGTGTAGTTACGAAAATATCACGTTTCTTTGCTAATGAGACGCGAACTTCTACAGATCATTAGAGCGAAGCACTCGGGACATCAAAGTATGGTGTTTACATCTGCTTGTATGCATGTAAGGAGATATTTTTTAGAAAATACTTGTCGAGAATCTTAGAATAAAAAAGCCTCTTTGTAATTTAAATTATCATAATTTATATGTATCCGCTGTTATTTATGAACGCTCTGTAAAGTTTTCATCCGTATGCAATTCTGAAATCTCATCTAGTTTATATAAGCATATCTACTGTATTTGCAGGGCTTTTTTGTTTTGGAAAGGGAATATCGAAAATATCAAAAATAGCTATAACAACTGAAAAATTGAAACAATTTGAAAAAAAAGAGTAAAGTTCAAAACACAGTGGCAAGGGGTGGGAGAGGGTGTACAAAAGTTATGGATCTACTATTTTCGAGAATTAGCGTGTCACCAAAAGAAAAGTAGCCTTTTTTGTGGCAGGCCTGGGTATATGTATATATAAACCTAGGCTCTAGAGTGAGACTAGACTCCTAGAATTTGCGACTAGTCTAGCTAGAAATATAATTAAGGGCAGAAAAATGAAGACTATTTTGGCTCGAGTTGGGACATACTAAAAAAATAATTATTACGTGCAATGAATTGCAATCACCATGTTTAGTCAACATACATTACGAAAAAACCGCAAATTTTCAAATATCATGTCAATGTCAAATATTTTCGTTAACGTTAAAATATATGAGAGCCATCTAGAGTCTCCGAGAGAAGTAAGGGTAGGTCACTCGTGATTTTTATGAAGTAATAAATTTTACATAACAAAGGTTCGCTACAAGCATACTGGCGGACCAAATTGTACTCCTTAATTAAATATTGTTACGGATATTGAAAGTGCCTTATTCACTATACACCAAGTATGCAAAGAAGAAATTATAATAAATAAGTATGAGAAATATTCTTGTAAAAGCTTGATATTTTTACTAAATTAGATTTTTCATATATTATGTAACAGGCAACAGCGTTCTTTTGTTTTATTCATTCAATAACTTCGACAATTTTAATTTAATTTTAACTAGCACACCCGGCCAACTTCTGGACGTAAGTTAAAAAACGGTTTTTGTAATTTTGTAATAACATAAAAGTATTCTAAGTTACGTCTTATAAAATTAGCTATATGCAAGTGAAAGTCCCGTCAAAATCAGACCAGCCGTTTCAGAGATTAGTCGGAACAAACAGACAGACAGACAGAAAATAAATTATGAATAGTGATTTTTCAATAAAGTACCGTGCATTTTGAAAAAAAACTGTTGATTTGAGATTAAGAACAGACACTTTTTATATGAACTGATCATTCTTTTTATAATGAGTATGGTTATTTTAAATAAAGGTTATATTCTCATTTAGAAGCGAAGTAAAGGTCAGTATCTAATAAAGCGTGTCGTTTTTAAAAATGTAGGGACTATATTAAGCCATCGTAGACTAAATAAAAAACGTGTTAAGGACTGTGTGCTTTCTAAGTTCTAACTATAACATAAATTCGGTCTAAAATAATTTTAATGCAATATTACATATTTAAATTATTATTATATTGATCTATTACTTTATATTTATAATATTTATGTATTTAAAATGTATATAATATGTGTAGTATAACAACTATCTGGTATCGGTAACACAAGCCTCGTAGCTTACCACGGAACTAGATGGCGCTGTTGTAATAATGTCCCAACATATTAATTATTATTACTTCTTTTTTTATGCAACGTAGGTAGTGAAAAAGCATGTTTAATTTAAGTAAGGATTAGTCGTTATATATTGAGTCAGACAGACAAACATTATAACTGCATCTATATACCTATGTATAAGTACATAGATGAATACGGTGGTAGCCCAGTGGTAACGCGCTCGCTTGGATAACCGAGTGATGCGGATTCAAATCCGGGTCTCGCACCTCTGATATTTTCATGTGCGAATAATTTCTAACATGATTACCGCTTGCCTTACAGTGCAGGAAAACATTGTGATGAAAGCTGTATGTCCGAGAGAACTTAACAAGCTTTCGACATCGAAGACATCGAAGACCGCTTACCCGCACTCCCCTTCGTACTGAAGCGAGGCCCGCGCCGTAATGTTATCTTATTTTGTTAATTTGAAGAAGGTTTATTTCTACTTTTTTTTAAAACCGTTCCTTTAATTAGGGCGAGCGAAGCGAGCCGTAGCACTATTCCACAACCTGAGCTTTTTGTGGAACACCTTACTGAAAAACTAACACGCCTATAGATTTGTGCTTTAACTTAGTAATTTAACTTTATATCTGAGTTTGTTATCTGTCAAAAAAAATTATAACCATTAAAAAAATAACATTAACAATTTTGTGTTCATTGGATAGAATGTTATTGCTCTACTAACGCCATCTGTGAGAAAACCAAGGAATTAACATAGCTGTAACATAATTACCCGTTAGACGCTTAAGCTTTAAGCTCAGCCTTTTGCTAGTGTATTAAGATATATAATTTATATTTATATACGTGTTTACATTCACTGGTCTAACTAATAATTAGTACAGTTAAGGAAGTGTCTAAGATTATGAATAAACTCCTTAAGTAAATTTTGATCGAGTTTCTCAGGTGTGTGTAATAAAACAAGAGTTATGTACGGTCTTGACCAACTTCGTGGTTCATCTCCGAAACTAAATACAAACTAACTAAATACATCGGATTATAGTACATAATGTCATAGAAATATAGATTAAGTTTGCTTAAATCGATATAGTTTTAAGGATCTTTGTGTAAACTGATAGGTTGCCGAAGTGATGTCGATATTAGGTAGTGTTGTTACAGTTTCAATATGTTCATAGTTTTGAGTGTATATTAAATTATATTATGTAAGGTTTATTTGGGATTAACTTTGGGATAAGTTAGTAGTGAATCCAACTTCTATGCAAATTAGTTATTGCAACATGTGCTTCACTAATTAGTATCTACTTAATTGGGTTAGAAGACATTATATATAAGTCACGTGATGGCATATTAATAGCCAAATTAAGTTTTTTTTAAATACTTTGATGCAACTGTCAAATAAATGAAATCGATAAGTGCAAGTCTAACTCGCGTACTGAGGGTTCTGTAGGATATAAATAAATTCATTATCGCAATGATTTTGTAATGTAATACGAGTAATACGGTTTTAATATTTTTTCCTTGCTTGTGCTATAAGACTGACAAATTTCATGATTCTAGGTCAACGGAAACTACGGATTTTATAGATTTAAGTGTGTGATGAGTGTCAAAATACGCGGCATAGATAGAATATTGATTTTTATTAGTATTCCCATACGTTCCCGACAAAAGAGATTGACATATAGACAGACAAACGAACAATAAATGATCTTACTAATGATAGTAAGATTTGTAGGTGTGCACTATGCACAAAGTAAACTGAAAAGCGTATTCTGGGTATTCTGTATTGTTTATTAGGTTCTTATATTAGGTAAATGTATCTCGAATATATAAAAATCTCGTGTCACAGTGTTTGTTATTGAACTCCTTCGACCTCTGAGATAGATAAAACCTTATTCTCTTCCGTGACTATGATTGCTGTAAAGCATTCGAAGCGTCAGAAAAAAAAACAAAAAAAATCCGCGACATATTCCAAAAAGATAGTTTCATTTATAATGTCAAATATTAGCATAATTCTACGAAAGTTTTAATATATACACGAGACAGAAGTTTATTTCTTACATAAATCATACAAAAGTACGATATTACAGTCATGTAAATTAATGTCGCTTCAATTGTAGGGTCTTACTTGAAATATAAACGCCTCATACATATTAATTGTCTCTAACGCCGAGATATATTACATGGGACTCTAAGTTTTGATTCGATTTAAGTCTATGTGACGTCTTAAGTCCATATTTGTCCTTTGGGCTAATATGTTTGTAAATTGTAAGCCTTTATATTAGAAATTTGTCATGACTCAGTCATTGATTAGAACTTTATAGAGGTGTTAGTTCGATTCCTGCGTTAAGTTTATATTAATTTTGTTAGTAAATATTTTTTATGTGTATGTAACGTATAAAAAATTGTAGGTAAAAATAGGAATACCTTAAGTCTTAATAGCTTTAATACACAATCAATTAAAAAGAACTCCATTATATACCTAGGAGACATTTTTCTTAAAAAGTAAGTTATTAAAGTAAATATTATTATGTCCCGAAGGCTTGGTTTTTTCTTGAAATGTATACAAGACCTCCTTATTGCTTCCAATATTAAAATATATCGTAAAAACCGGTTCATTTTCTATTATTATATAATTTCTAAATCAAATTTTATATTTGTTTAAATATTTTTTCTTATAAGTACATGTACATTGTACTTGAATTAATTTTGTAAATTATCTAATACTAACGTTCCTACTATAGAGTATTAGACCAGAAGTCACTGAAACGATTTCTACATTCATAGAAGTTCAGTTAAAACTGCAGTTAAAATAATTTACAGATTTGCTCTCTTGATTTTGACAAGTAATATTTTAAAAATGGTAGTAGAAAAACACTTTATTTTTTCATCAATCTCGATACGAACAAAAAATCATATTTCACTTCTAAAAATAAACAAGTCAGTATATATGACCAAATGTTTGTATGATTTAGAATGATACCCTCTCAACGCGGCCACTCGATTGTGAAAGATTTATATGCCCTTCTATTTTGTTTCGATATATTCGATATCTAAAAATATTTATCATCTCTCGATCCATTAGGTGGGCGACTTCCGTTTCCGGTGAAGATATGGACAGGATGAGAACACTGTATGGATCATTTAATTGAATTGTTGATTGCACCGTTAATATTTGCCTGCGGATCGATAAAAGTAACTGCGAATAATATTTTTATTAGTTTAGATTAGAATTTTAAGATTTTATTCAAGGGGTTCAGAAATAAGGCACTTTTCTCTTTCATTTTAGTAATTTATATTTTCCTTTCTGTTTTTGCTTATTTATATATGGATACTAGAAATAAACTTGACAAACTCGTTTTTTACTATAAAAATTACTATTTTTCATACAAATAGTTATAATTTATTAGTTTCAAACTTATTTTGAATTCAATGTACGATTTAAGTTACAAAATTAATAATTAATAAGAAACCTTTAAAATTAATCTTTAATTGCATCGTAAGTAAACTATACGCCAGTTTATTTTCATTACACCATGATTCAATTTTACAATAATTATAGTACAGGAATGAAATTGAAAGCAAGAGCGAGTTTAGCAATTATGTTAGGTTTACAAACTACCAGTAAGCCCGGCCCTCTTGTAGATAAGATTATACAGTGTTATTATTAAAGGAAAATAAGTACTCTTACACAAGTTTGTTGTTTTAAGCTTAAGCCCTTTTAGAGTTTCACTAAAATATTCTTTATTATTTTACATTATAGCATAGTTTTCTTATTTTTATATACATATTATATCTAAGTAAATGTAATGCGATTTTTATGCAATAGGCAATGGTAGCCCAGCGGTAACGCGCTTGTATAACCGAGTGATGCGATTTCAAATCCGGGTCTCGCACCTCTGATATTTTCATGTGCGACTCATTTCCATCCTGATTACCACTTGTCTTAAAATATTTGGAAAATTGAGAAAGTCTAAAAGGCTTCATTCGTGTAGTCCATCGATTCGATCCTATCCGATACGTCATTTCAAATTAAAAAAATAAATGAGTATAAAAAGTAAAATTAGCCCTTAGAATGTAAAAAAATCTATTAATATGAAAAGTAAGCGTTCCAAACGTAAGAGAGTAACAGCACTACTCTATTTTCAAATCAGTCAACATATAATATGAAGTCAGTTGCAATAAATAAACATGGCAATAACTCATGCGGCGTTTCACTTAGGGGCGTGAAACGCGTGATGTCTGTAATAGCCATTCGCGAACTAAGGGGAGATAAATTTATCGACACCGTGCATCTCGTTCTAGTTGGGTGGCCTTTGTGTATATTTACTTACAAGCGGCTCACTTTATCTTCGGCTTTATTGTTTTTGAGGCTCCTTATCCTTTTTTAAAAAATAAAAGCAGTTTAAAACACCTGTTGTCTATCACCAAAGTCCTATCAAATCTGTCCAGCGTTTTCGGAGCCTAGCGGGAACAAACCGACTGACAAAAACGTTAAAATTATGACTTTCCAGTGAGATCGTATGTAACACATGCATTTCGTAAAAGCTGTTATGTTGATGTTACAAATCGACACTGCAGTCAAGTGAGCTCTATAAAGCTTGCAGTTACAACTCTAATCGCAACTCTAAAGCAGCATCAATCTAAACATAAATACCATTTTAAGTAATTAGTTGTCAAAATCCCAATTTTGCTCAGCAATAAAACAAAAACAAAAATCGGCAGACCAGCAACTGGATACCGATAACTCACTACCAATGTGATACCTAATGGCTGATACTATTAGGGACAAGCAACATCACCCATAACATAAACAACCATTTCAATAAGAATAATCAAATTGGTAATAGACCCGGAAATCCTTCAAACAAACAGACAAATTTTTCAACTATACCTATACAAAAACAGGAAAAATATAAAATAAACATAAAATCAATATTATGGTGGAATTACTGCAGTAAGAATATTTGTACAAAATATGAATGTTTCAATGGGACTCGAACCTGCAATCGCTGACTCAGCATGTATGGTTAATATAAACTGAGCCACACGTGTCTTCTAACGATTTTATATGTAGGTAATGAGTAACTTTTATATATGTAAAGGTATTTCAACATGATGTAGAATATAAGGTTGTAATGTACACCAATTATGTATTTAAAACCCAGTGATCGGTCTTAAATAATCCTGCAAACTCCGAACTTGTAAACAATCACTGAGTAGACGGATGGCACCAAAGGGATCATTAGGGAGCGACGGTTAGAATTACCTAAATTGCTTTAATAGATGCCTTTTCGGCTAGTTTGAACAGCCGGGCCGTATGTTAGGACCGAGATATGGGTACAGGAATACGGTTTTGCCTTTGAATAAAGTGGTTCTAAATGTTCGCAATATTTCAATTGTCTAAATTATTATTTCATTTTCAATATTACTGAAACAATGTATAGTTATAAAATTATCTACGTGAAAGCAGATGTTGATATAAGTGTTATATGTCTAGTTTTCGTATTTTACGAAAGAAGATACAATCTTTATTATAGCTTGTATCGAAAATCGAAATGTTAAGAAACTGTTTACCTCTAAGCTTAAAATAATTTCGTAAAAACTGATTAATTCCTTAGTACACGCTTTTATTAAAAATTAAAAACTAATTATTAGCAAAATTTTCGACAACGCAAAAGCTTTATCTTAATTGCAAATACCGAGAACGAATTCTATAAAATCATCTTACTTATTTTTCAACAACGTAACAAACGAAATCTTTCTCAATTAACATTCAATTTGCTTTGATTTCATAATTACAAAATAATAAGGCCTTCTTAAAATTTATTAAATGATCCCTATTATTCTACCATTTTCAATGTTCTAAGAGCTTATAAAATATGAAAACGATTAATAAAGTGGCATCTGTAGGAAATTATCGTAATACCTTCGTTAAACCTTCATCAATATGCAATATTAACTTGACTTTAGCATTATATAATTATTATAACTGATTGTCAATTTAAAAGCGAGGTAAGAATATCTTGAATTAAATTAAATTATTGTTAATTCATAATATTCGTTTTATACTTATAACAATTATTTTTTTTTTTATTTTAGATTTTTAGTTTTATCATCTCTTTACCTTTTTTTAAGAAGTCATTGCTTTTACTACTTTGTTTTAATTTAACTTTAAAGTAATATGCTATAATACAGTGGTGTAAATATATCGTAATAATAATGTCCTTCCGACCGATTACGGCTACGGCGGCCAATCGCGGAGGCTCATTGAGACTAGCCCACGGCGCGGAAGATTTTATAGTAGACGAGTGTACGCGCAGACACAAGTGCACTCTCTGTTCCTTATCACTCTCATATTCCGGTGAGACGACTGCTCGACACGACCAGTGAGAGTTAAGGCGCAGGACTGACGGCTTTACGTGCTCTCCGAGGCACGGGGGTGAAGCACCGCTAACTTCCCAACTCCGGGCTGTTACCGAGTCTTATGAAACAGAAAGACTCAATAACTAAACTTGGCCCGACCCGGGACTTATACCCAGGACCTTCCGGTCTGCGACCGTAGTTTCGTACTTGGAAGCCTATTTATAAAATATATAACCTAAAATCAGTAATAAGATTTTCTTATTCCTGATGAAAACTTTATCTTAAAATTTTTCAGTATAAATCATAAGATTAGATAGCCCTAGTTCAAAAGTGCATTATAAATCATAAAAAATAATCCTTGCTTCTCACATATATTTCTAGAAAAATCTATTGAGGCTACGCTCAGTCCTGCTCTGATACAACATATTCCCTTGTGCACTGACATATGTGTCATTTAAAGCAGTTCAGTGATTTTCATGATATGGCTCGTGAAAAAAATGATTTTTTTTTCAACATTTTAGTTGCTCAAGTCTCGTTTAAATTAAAAATTATGAATTAAATAGCTTGTTTACTGACACGTTTATAATATTTTGTTTGAAATAAATTATAATAATGATATCATTTAGGTCTAGTGAAGAGTTCGATTCCCATAAGAGATATATTGGTATTGTTCATACAAAATTAGCCTAGTACTGATTCAAAATATATAAAAAAATCATGACTGTCTAGTTCCCTTTGCTTAACTAAGACCTTTACCGTACTCGTATAGGTATATTGACTTCAAAATATCAGCATTTTTCATTTAAATGTAGCCGCCTCTATGATTTAGTGACTAGAAAGTACGAATGTAGATCTGGAGTTCATGGGTTACAGTCCCGAGTCAGGACAAGTCAACAGACTCATGAACACAATTTTTCTTTAAGAAAGTTGCAATAACGGCGCGAAGTGGGAAGTTGGCGATCTTTCCCTGCCGTCTCGAAGAACATGTATATCCGTCGGTTCCGCACTTAAGCTGTCAATGTCAAAAGTTCAAAACTCTCATTCTCATGGTTGTGCCTATCTGTCGTTTTACTAGATCATGATAGTAACAGGAATAGAAAGAGTGCTACCATAACTCCTGCACAACTGCTTGCTAATACCAGTGAGCTTGACCACCTTAACCAAAAGCGATCAGGACATCATAAAAGTTCTAGATGATAAACAAATTTATGTAGTTGCTTATCAGTGATAATAAAAGAAGCTTTTGAGTATGTAATATAAAACATCTGTTTGTTAAAAAGTCAGTTTTACAAATTTTAATAAAAAAAATGAAAAGAAGATTTTCTTCTACCTTGCACCAAGCCACATTTTCTTTTTGAGTGTTAAAATTACCATTAGCTAATTAGAGTCCGAATGTTCAATTAGTGAATTGGTGTTATTATAAAATACAGTTTACCGCACGACTGACGCCATCTGGCGCAATTTGATTGTCGTACAAGGGACCGCCTGGTTTAAGGCCTTTTCCTAATTGCTTGGATTGCTTTCTTCTAATGTGACTATAATTTAAAAATGTACAGTGGTTAGAAAGGGACAGGAATTCAAATCCGTACTTTTGTTTGGATAGGTAATGTTTTTTCTAAGTTGTATTTGTAGGGATTTTTTCAGTATTTCATGCTGTAAAGTGCTACAAAATTCTGTACATGTATGACTTAAAAAATTAAATTCTGTATCTATAATCGGTATTTGGTGAAATCATTGACTTAATTTCAAGTAAAATTGTCATGGTGGCGTATTTAAGATCGCATATTTATTTTGCGTTTCCCATATCAGGCTTACATTTATATTAAGCAAGCTTATATTATGTAACTACTAATGACGTTTATAATCAATATCGAATCCGCATTTATAATCAATATCACCATACTCTTTGCGAAAACAAAAACGAACTAAACGTCTAACTAATTTCAAGAAAATAGTGACAGAATTACTATGAATATACAAAAATCAACCACAGATTATTATCTAACTTCGACAATACATTACATTGTTATAATAATTCCATAGATTGCTAATTTGTCCCAATCATTTTAAACCGCAAAGGCAAGGCGCGATGTTATCCCGACGCATAAATTGCGGACTTAGGCCCCATCCTAATGAGGTAATCCGAGTAATTCCATGCTTACGATTTTCCTCACTGGATAATGTCCGCTATCTAATAGATTTATAAGATACCTAAATTGTAATAGAAATTGCTGAGCTTCGAAAGCACGAGTGAAATTTAGTATAATGACTATGCAAATCGTTAAGTTCTTAGGTTTAATGATGTTTAATGAAAATGTGTATATTGTACAGTTGAAAAATGTTTGTGATCGTTGTTTGTACGTATTTTTGTCATATTATCAGATTTTTTTCAAATATTTTTGAACGGTTAACTTTAAAATGTTATTTGTTTATATTTAAGTAAAAGTTTTATTTTTTAATTTTATATAATTTCTTTACACAAACAAAAGGCAGTGACAAGGAAAATTAATTTCGTGAAACCGTAATTATTGTCTAAAACTATAATTAAATGCCTTAAGATAAAGGTATAATGATACAATAATCCCTATAAGTGTAGTTTTCATCGTATACAGTTTGTTAAATAGGGAAACCACACAGAAAGCATAAATTTGAGACTTAGGCACCCTCCTAATGAGGTAATCTGCGTAATTCCACGCTCATGATTTCACCTACTAGATAAAGTATGGAGATTATAATGTACCTGCTGTATTGTTTTATGAAAATTCATTGTTTAACTGATTTTTTATATAAAAGTCGTTTTGGGAAGAAAATAGGTCCGATATTTACTTATAAAATTTATTGATTTTACTTAAATTATTATACCTGAAATTATATATTACAATGACAAACATCTATCCATCCATCTATCATTATCATCCATCCTCATGATCCTTCGCGTTTATATTTACAAAATATTTTTAGAAAAAGATAGTCTTAAGAATGAATATTTAACTCCTGGTTTGTGAACATTTTCATTAAAAAATAATACCATTTTTTCTAACTATTATATGTATAAATAAGCGTAATAGACCTCATTTCCTTATAGAATACAAAACCCATAAACATCCCGGAATCGATATTAAAACATCAAAATTCACTCAAGATCTGTAAATAAAAGGGAAAAAAGACAAGTAGATTACGAAACGTCCCCAGGTGATCGTAGACCGAACGACCGAACGAATGAGTGAGCGGACGGTACAAACGGGCGGGCGGTTAATGGCCCACGTCAAGACTACTTTGTAAAATAAAACAAAACACATACAGAAGATATTAATCATGGACCCTTTCCGGTCCTTTCTTTGTGCTGCTTGCTTGCTGTACTTTTGTTCTAATACAGCCTTATTTTAGTAGTTTTAAGGTAAATTTATATTTTTGTTACACTATAGAATATATGTGATATGCACATCCTTTCGTTCCTTTTCAATATCCTTAATGACCCAAAATCACCTCCCTATCTCCGTTCCCGAATCCAAATTCTCCCACCCCCCTCACGTTCCAGGCGATCTTGCGTCACGCCTATGCTAGGCATACCAAAGAGTAAAACAAAATTTTTTTCACAATCTTTCTCAGTGTATGCCGCATCACTCTGGAATACACTACCTAAGCATATCCAACGTAGCCCCTCAATAACTTCCTTTAAAAAGCATGTTAAACAGTACCTTCTGACGCAAATCGCACCTTAATTATCAGTTTACCTAGTATTATATAGTATAAATATTATATATTATGTATATATTGTATATATATATATATGTGTGTGTGTATGTATATATGTATATATATATGTATGTGTATTTATCCTTTTAGTATACAATGGTTTATTTTATAACAATTGCACGTGTTCGGCCCGTTTTTTAAACACCATTTCTCACTTCCATAGGTTGGCTGGAAGAGATCTCTTCTAGAGATAAGTCCACCTTTGCTCACATTGATTTCTGTATAATTTATGTAACATTATTTAATGTGCAATAAAGAATATTTATAATATTTATTTATAGAAAATATACTCGGAGTTCAAGTAAAATTTATAATTTTACTAGCAGACTCGACAGATGTTGTCTTGTACACACGTCTTAAATCCGAAAACAAACTCATTCAAACTTTTCTAATAAGTTCTGTCTAAGTCTGGGCCGTTTTGATGATTTTTTTATTAAAAAAAAATAACATCTTGTAGTAAACCGAATTTTGAATATAAACCATTACTAAACAAAAAAACATCAAAATCGGTCCAGCGTTATAGGAGAAGTTCAGCCACATCACACACGTACGCCCAGAAGAATTATAAATTTTGGCCGTATGCCGTATCCTGATGAACAGTAGAACAAAGTTTCTCATACAAAATGTCACGTATCCGATGCAAATATTGCATCGAACACGAGAAGTTAACGTGGCTTAAAACATTTGCTTACCAAAAAAATTAAAGACAGGCACGTGATTGGCAAAATGCCAAAGTGCCAAGCTTTAGGATATGATTCTTAAAAAAGCTATTTAAGGGAAGAATGCGATTTGCGAGATCCTAAGCGACGCGTGAGTTGGGTCTAGAGAGCATGGATGAATATTAAGCACTAGTTATACCTAGAAGGTTGTGATACCATTAAGTTCAACAGTTGGTATTTTTTGACGTAGTAAAAACACAGTAAATGTATACGGATTAATAGTAGATCCATTCTTGAAATTATATTTCGTTTTTGTTAATTCATATTATTTAATTAGCTTTTTGATTTGACCACATACGTAATATAATCACAGTCACACTCGTTGGTGTAGTGGCTAGCATGTACGTCGCACACCGGGAGGTCCTGGGTTCGAGTCCCGGGTCGGGCCAAGTTTGGTTATTGAGTCTTTATTATGTCTTATCTGTTTCATAAGCCTCAGTAACAGCCTGGAGTTGGGAAGTTGGCGGTGTTTCCTCCCCGTGCCTCGGAGAGCACGTAAAGCCGTCGGTCCTGCGCCTTAACTCTCACTGGTCGTGTCGAGCATTCGTCCCACCGGAATATGAGAGTGATAAGGAATAGAGAGTGCACTTGTGTTTGCGCGTACACTCGTGTACTATAATATGTCCCGCGCCGTTGGCTAGTCTCAATGAGATTGGCCGCCGTGGCCGTAATCGGCCGGGAGGACATTATAATCATAGTAGCACTATAAATATGCAAGTTTCTCAGTATGTGTGTTACTGCAGCATACTAAAATGATTGGGTGAATTTGACTATGATCTAGAATTATTATATATTTTGAAAAAAAAATACTATAACTTTGTGTATTACAATAATATTACAAGTTCAAAAAGCTTTCCAAAATTCTTCTCCCGAGCTGTTAGTTTAATATAAACAATACGATAACCAAAACGATAAAAAGTTATTGATAAACTTAAATGGTATCGCAGAGACTTAAACACAAAAGTCTACGTATAAGTTAGATAGTATAAAATTAAAAAGTTTAATACTGTAAGTTCACTGGTAAATCCCTTGGCGTACAAGGTAAAGTCCCGTTTCACCGTTTTAAAACATTTTTTTACAATATATTGCTATATCGTACTATTGGTTTCTTTAAACGATCGGAAAGTAATTTTGAAAAGTTCTTTGTTGGGCTTATAGTTTTACGTAACTTAACCTCAAAGCGGTTCAGAAAATTCCGAAAAGCTTCTTAAGCGAAACTATTGCTTTGCACTAACTTTGAAATTACATTTATTAGGCATTATTGAAATAGTTGAGAAATTTCTATTAGCATTTTAAAATAAGTCATGTATTTAACTTTCTTACACTTACGCGAATATTTCGACAATATAAATGAAATTACCTTTTCTTGATGATCCTGATCCTTCATTTATTTTCAAAGAAAAAAAAAGAAGATTTTGTTAAGTTTTGAAAACCTTATTATTTTATATTAAGCAAAAAATAAAAATCTAATTGAATAGCTAAGGTTTATCCTATCCACCTTAATATTATATGGCGAAGGCTCGTCAGGATGTATCGATCTTTGTTGTTCTTTCACGCAACTACTGAACAGGTTTTGATAAAATTTTAAAGTGATATGCCTTATACATCAAACATTTGGCAGGATAGATGAAGTTAACATATTCTTGAAGATTTTGCAATAAATAGTTGAACTACGCCATTCTGAAGGTTGTGAGTTCGATTCTTGAAAGAAGCCAATTCAACTAAATTGGATTAAAGTTTACTATATCATAATGAAGAATCCGATTAAGCTAAGCTCATTTGTACTGATGTGTACAGTGTTATATCTCGAGCCTTGCTTGAAAAAAAAATAATGATAATTAAAGAAAAAAATCTAGCCTTAAAGATATTCATGTAATTTTGACATTAGTATACAGTTTTTAGTTAAGATGTCATTATTTACCTTAAAATAATCACTTCCTCGAGTATCACTCCATGATGACTGATGAGCCAATCAGCGGTGTCTCTAATAATTTGACGTTTGGCTGACATTGACAAATGGCTTGTCCACAAAAGTTTTGTTCACAATTTTGAAAGTTGTCTTTATTGTAAAAATGAAAGTATTGAGTACATTCATTATAGTTAAGTGTTTTTACAACTTCAATTTATGTATTGATAAAGTAAATGCAATACTTATATTGTATATTGGATAATTGAGCAAGTCCCTATTATTCTTAATGTATAGCTTGGAAATAGAAAACAAGCTATCTCTACGACTGAGACGGTTTCGGCTTTAAAACATGAACATATACAGTTAACAATCTGGTTGGTGTAATAACCAGCATATTGTACGATAACAGATTAGAGGTTCGATCTCCGGATTGGGTCACGTATTATTAAGTTTATTTGAAAGAAAATTCTCAATGTCAATTATTGATCTCTCTCACCAGCTGTTTCAAATTGTTATCCCACTGAAGTTTGTTTGTTGAATGACAGGAAAACTAATCAATTGAAAATTGATCTCCACCGTCTCCCATTCTTCTTGATATAGGCGAAGTAAACTGTGCCTAAAATATGGCAAACCAGAGTGCACTTATGTTTACGAACATACTTACTAGACTAGTTCTCCTGCTGACTGTACAATGTACATTTTAGGTTTTTTTATTGGGCTCTTAAGTTAATACGAAACAAATTTTTCTTTTTTGAATAGCACGTTTATGTATATTCGTATAATATCAATAGCTTATGCTAGAAATCCTTGAAGAAATCTTCCAAAATTATTTTTTATAATAAATGATCACTCAATAAATGTGTGTTTTCGCTAATTTGACATTTGGACATTGATAAATGGCGGAAGAAGTTATACTCTCAATTCTAAGAGATATTTTTCGAGCTTACCTATAAAAGTGTTACTGTGAATAACAATCTACTGACTTCAAAATAAGCTTTGTAGTTCCTACTATGAATAGATATATGTATATCGTTACTTGCTGCGCCAGGGGTCGCGGGTTCGAGTCCCGCTAGGCGCATTCATTTGTTGAGCACGAATGTTTGTACTCCAGACATGGGTGTTTATATTTTTAGTTATACATGTATAGTGTATCAACTATCTGGTATCTGTAACACAAGCCTTGTAGCTTACCACGGAACTAAATGTACATGAAAATGCCCCAACATTTTTTTTATTCCATTGTAAGCCCGAAGCGGGACTCGAACCCGCGACCAATGGCTACTTGCCAGTTACTGCAAACTGAGCCAAATAAGTTATCAAGCTGAGCAAAGTCGGGTAAGTTGTTAAACAAGTTAGAAAAACTTGAATGTTACCTCAATTACGAGGAGTAGTCACGGATTGAGTGCTAATGCGTTAAGTTTATTGCTTCTTTACGTGCTATACTTTCTAATTCTCTGGTTATACCAGTGGTATTTACTATCCTAGTTGCTACTTCGATAATGACTCATATTCTTCATTGAATTTATGTATTCTGCATAGTGTATAATGTTGATTTCCTGTTAGGAAAAAAAATATGTTGGCGCTAATAACGTTAACTTTCTATAATCGTTAGTTTAGTTAAAAATTAAAAAATGAGTTTTTATAAATCAGCAGTTGTACCTACATTATACTGTTATCGTCTAAAATAAATAAATTTACTTAAAAGTACAACTTCAAGAATAGAAGCCGTTACTATATTATTACAGAAATTAAGGAGATATCCAATTATTAAATAATTATGGTAAAAATTCTCATATTAAAATAATATGTGAGCTTTATTCGATGTATGCTGAATGTGATATACTGTGTGACACTATTTTATACATAAATCAATATTTTAGGAATATACCCGTATTATATAACGTCGGCTAAAGGCTTCCTAATAAATAAATTAAAATAAAAGAATTATAATAGATTAATAGAATTTCCCAACATATTATATTTATACTACTAAAATACGTAATAGTTTTTATAAAGCCATAAACTCTTACTTCATTTCTTGCCTTACTCTAGCAAGGAAATATTAAATCTTGTACCATCTAAGATCAAAGTGTCCTAATAATCCAACTTACTAAATCGGTTCACTTTTGTCAAGAGCTTTCTTTGTACTTTCCGAATGAGCAAGTTCCACGTCCGGTTTCCGTTCCGGACGTTTGTCCGCTGTTTCCGCTTACTATGTCCTTTGCACTCTTCGATTTTTACTTGGTTCATTGTTGGCTAATAAAATAGTTAATGACCGTAGTTGATGTTTTTGATAGTTTTTATCATACCTTATCGTTCCTTAATTAAATGGATCAAAGATTTTTTATAAAGAATTCTATTTTCATGTACGAATCATTTTCAACATTTTTTTTCTACTTTCTCTTTCTTTTTTTTTTCCTTATTTCCACTTCTCTTCGGCTAAGTAAAACATACTCTTACATAATTTAAAATTACTTGCACTTTTACAATTGTAAATACGTAGTAAATAAAATTGTACTATAATCACTGTTTACTTTTTTAATTGCAATAAAGAATAGTAGTGATAAAAAAATTATCAAGTCGTATATACCCCCGATTTTGAAATTGCTCAATGATAAAAAATAAGAATTTAATTAAAAGAACGTCTAAAAAACTTCAATGGGTAAACCAACGTAGCTTTTTAAATCTTCCTGCCATTAGTCCAAAATGCACTGGAACTGCTCCAAAATTAAAGAACCGGATTAGCATGGTGGGTAATGTAATTTTCTACTAGAGGGATTACAACATGGCTATCCGTCTTTAATTAATCCGAATGTGTCTCTCGGCGCCTGGAGTTATTCCACTTCGAATTGTAGGGTTGGCTAATTTACTTTTAAGATCGCATTCTCTCTTGACTGCCTAAAAATAATGGCGGTATTATTCTTTTAATATTCAAAATTCTCGTATATTTTATAATGAAATCTAGTAAACCAGTGACGACCTTGATTTGGAAACATTATACAAAAACTCCAATTCAAAACTCGATCGGCGCGCCGCATTCATAGTCACTTAACGAACCATTAAGTGAAGAATCTCCATACTAAAGAGCGACTTAATAGTTCATTCAGTGACTATGAGTGCGGGCGTAAGACATCTATGTTTGCCTAAAATGCCTAAATCTCGTATTAAACATTATAATTATCTTACTATAGAACAACAAATTCTAAGCGAATTAGTAATTTTTTAATCTATACCTAAATATAATAAAATTCTGAGACGAATCTGTACATTAAATATTTTGTGGAAAATCTTATTGAAATAGTCATTATTATCAATACAGTGTCACAAACTATAGTTTTAAATATTTCAGTCTGTATGTCTGTGACCGCATCACGAGAAACCCACTTGACAGATTTTGATACCATTTGGCATGATGATAACTGGTTATCAGGGTCAACATATTCCTATATGTCCTGCGGAGAAACGCCAACGTGGTCTAATATTAATACGGCCTGGTCCAGAACCTCTAGGTCCCTGATTAATTTTAAGCAGTTCTGATGAAGAAATTACTCCACATATATAAAACAATAAATACCGCTTTTATAAATTCAATAATTCAATATAAAAAAAAGTTGCAAAGTCTAAACTTAAGCTACTCCTGCGATCGGATGTATCATATCGTATCATGCGAAGGAAGCTGTTGATAAGAACTAGTTTTTTTTTTATTTTCAAAATTTTCATATCAATATCTAACAACATTTATAAGCTTTATATGTGTACATAAACATTATAATATATTCAATCTCATCATTATTCATTCTCCATGCCAAGAGGCATGTAATAATGCCATGTTAAAATCTTAAGTAAAATACCTCACCACACTTGTTAATTAAAAGATTGTATCGAAATAACAATATTGCTGTAATAACATACACCGCCCTAAGACATTAAATATACTTTACAATTTACTCAGAATATTCCACTTTTTGATGTTAATATTTCGCAGAATTAGATTGTTTTTTGATTAAATGTGAGTTTTTTCTATGATCTTGTTAATTTTAATTAAAGACATTATATAATTAATAAAATAAGTAAACGTAAACTTAAAATGTTATAGAAAGTATCTGAGAGGCCAAATTTTTTTTGTGTAATATTGTGCTTTTTTCGGAAAAAAACAATAAGTGTTTTATCATTATTAATATTAAGTTATTGTTATAAAAGAATGTATTCCATCGTTTAATTATTATAACATCGTTTGTTACTTAGTTAAAAGCAGGGCTTTTTTACCATACAAACCAAAATTTAACTTCACAACATTATTTATAACTGAAACATTAATGAAAAACCCTGATGTGCGTATTACAGAGAAGTACTCAACATAAATACCTCGTTTATCGTTTTTGCACTTCCAGTCGATAATATGATAATTTCACTATCATTAGCTTTAAGCCCCAAAGGTATAATTATTAATTATAGCCCTTTCGCGATCTGACGGATATGAAGCTTGTAATTTCGCCTGTTTGCGCTTTTGCCAACTTACGAGTATATAGTACGGGAGGCAAATGGGTTTGTCATTGAGTTATCGTTACACTCGGTTTCGTCTGGGGTGACTCAGACGTAATGAATATTCAGCTATTTTATTATGAATGGTTTTAAGGTACTATTTTAAGATGTATTTATTTTGCTATGTGTGATCGCTTGTTCGTGTAAAGTTAATGTTGTAAGTCAAGTGAAAAGAGTGTGCACGTTTTTTTGCAGTTGCATATGAACTGTGTTAGAAAATACGCAGTTTATTATTAAATAAAGTGTTATCTTAAACTCAGACTCGCCACTTTATTACCTTTTAGCAGTTCGTACAGATTTCTCAGAGATGATAAAGTTTAACGCAGTAAAAGTATCCTATATGTTTTTCGTGATGCAGAAAGACAGGCAAAAATTCTAAAAACTATAGATTCGGCCTCTGCATAATTACTATTTCAATAAGATATTTTCCAAAGAATATTCAATACGCAGATTCTAATCCGAATTTTAATATATTATGTATAGAATACGATTTACGGTATATTAAAATTGTTTACTCTCAGACTATGTTTACAAGCTTAGTACAAGTATTTATGTCACATTACCGATCAAAGTAAATTAGGTGGAATTATGTATTGGATCGAACCTTCAAAGGTAATAACGCGTGTAAATTACAACGTATCGGAAAAATAACGGCGGTTGCATAGTAAACATGTGTATTTTAGAATATAAAGTAATAGTATACGTACAAAATAACTGTTCAGTGTAAATGCTTGTTGGGTTTCAGTACTTAGTTTATATTTTACATTTAATATATAGGTTACAGTTAAAACCCTTTCTCAGTTACAATGCATTTTAACTAGTCAAAACTAGTTTAGACGAAACGCCTTAGTCATAACTAGAATTTACTAAAGCGTTTCGTCTAAACTAGTTATGACTAGTAAAAACGTGTTATATCACAGTTTTAACTGTAACATAATATATATACAAAGAAAAAATGATTAAGTGCCTTTTTTCCCTGTTTGTCAAAATGTGATTGTCATTTTTTTTCTTTGATGTAATTGACGACAAGAGAAAACATTATGGTCGAATTTTAAACATAGGCGGAAATTATTATTAGATTTATAAAATTACTGTATTATATATTTGAAACATAAATAGAGTTTATCCTACTAACTGTATATATTTCGACGTACATATTTCTGTAGTAGTCTATTTGCCACAAAATCAAAACTCTCATATTGGTATCTCACTGTATTATATTAATCTAGTCCTTACATAAATTATTAAAAGATACGGACTAATATAATAATATATATCGTTATATATAGTCACAGATTTAAAAAAAAATAAAATGGACGAAATTATGCCAAAGTAACACACGAAAAGCCTACACGCGAATTGTGTATATATATTTTATGTAATAGTTATTATTAGTCAAAACGTAGGTACATCACTCATGAGCCACTTTTTGTTCTAAAATACATCCTACCATACATGTTTTGAATTGATAGTTACACTAACTTTCACCGGTATTTTTATTCACGTTAATATGCGAAGAAAGCCGCTGGCATCCAATAGTAACCCGTACAAAAATCTAATTTTATCAAAATCGTTTCAGCAGTTCAAGCAATAAAGACTGAGTTACTTTCAAATAATTATATTTTGTTTTAGTAAGCTTTTAACTTCTAGTATTAGCAGTATATAAAAATATCACAATAACTTTATCAGAGTTTTGAATATAAATTGATATTCGATCCAACAAAACCTTGCCGGTAGGTCGCGGCTAAGTAAATTTCCGCACCGGAAGTGGTTCCCACTAGGCGGGAGAGTACCTCCATTATTCCATATATATTTTTGTTTTGCGGTGCGTCGTATCGTTGCTACATTTTCGAGGTATTTCCTTTGTTTCCGCTTTCAGTCTTTTGGCATTGTATGATATTACAAATGCTAGCTTACGATTAGTAAAAAAAATAAGTTATACGTTCGTTTAACTCAAGTAACTATATTTTTTTTTTTAAATTTAATGTTTAGTATCAAAGCGTTTGTGACTAAAAATAATTTAAAAATCTAATAATTTGAACGATTATGCTTACCGAACTTATACATTCGCACATTTTTTTTATTTTTGTCAGCCTTAACTTAGATTGTTTTTATTATAAAAACGAAATTAGAGCTCCACTAGGCAGTTAATAAACAAAAATAAAAATTAGTCAGTTGACCGACACAGAAGAAGAAGGTTATGTATCTAAAATTAAATAACTTTTGTCATAGTCTAATCATTATTGTAAATAATTAATTGAAGTGACTTCAAACGGATTTTTTCTACGAAAAGTACATGGGTAAAATTTTTCGTTATTTTTAAATATTTAAATGCTATAATACTTTCTTAGATTTACGCGAATATTCGACATTATACATGAAACTACCTTTTCGGATCTTGTCGCGGATTTATTTTGATTTTTAGTTCCCGACGTTTCGAATGCTTTACAGCAATCATGGTGACTCAATCAGACTCATGGGTGACTCAATCAAAATAAATCCGCGACAAAATCCGAAAAGGTAGTTTCATTTATAATATTTAAATGCTTTAATACTATTTATTTCTTTTCTTTTTACTATAGGAGAGAAAATAACATGATCTAGCAATTCATCCATTATTTTGAACTTTTTGTTAATATTAGCGTAGACGTATTCATAATTCACCGGTAACCGTAGTTCTAACTGCTTTATCTTTCTAATCATTCAACCCAAAAAATTATTGACTACAAGTTAAAATTAAAAATCTCAAATTCAGTGTAATAGAAACTATACATCAATGCCTCGGATACCGCTTCTGTCCGGCTTATTTCATCCCAGCAATAACTGTCGCAAAGCTTCCAAACGATTTGCCAAATACCGAATTGGGCGATTAAAATTGGGAAACGGAAACATGAGATCGAAATGAAATATGAATATTATGCTTGACTAGAAATATATTTGAAAACAATATGGTAATGCGAATGTTAAATTTAGTATGTCTGTGTTGGTACCTCAATAAAAAAAAATTGTGGTGATATACCGTCGCACTCAGAGTCACTTAAAGAACCATTAAGTCGAGAATCTCCATACCAAAGAACGACTTAATGGTTCATTAAGTGAGTATGAGTGCGGCGGATAGAGTGATATTGGTTATGTACTTGACTTGAATGTTCACTTTATTCAGGGTAGGTACTAATCTACATTTAGTGTAAAATATTTGAAACTATGTTAACTAAAAGCAAAATGAACCCACAAAAATATCTATAAGCTAGTTTTATTTAAAATGTTAAATATTCGTGTAAATCTAAGAAAGTATTATTAAACTATTCAACGAAATTGCTATTTTGACACTTCTTACTGTCTGCAAAACTAATATTTATAATATAAAAAGCAAGCAAAGATATCTTATTTTATGTTTGTGGGACGGTTGTATGATTTTAGTAGTTATTGACGAGCTTTAATGTTATTAATACAAATAAATAAAAGGTAAATATAATAATTATTAATAAAAGGTAACATTATATATGTATTTAGATACCTGAGCGAATACTGCTACGAATACTCACCGATCATCTTTAAAATACCTAGTTATGTGTGTTTTTATGCCCCAGCTGTAAATTAAAAAAAAAACAAGGGGAAATTAATTCTTGGTACGCGGCCTTTATATTATTTGATAACTGTTTGGGAGCAGAAAATAAATACGTTACTACATCCATCCCTTTTTTTCTATTACTCTCTATAATCGTGTCTGAAAAAGATTCTAGTCTAAAAATACGAGTTAATTCTACGCGACATTGACCAAGTATTCTGTACTTTACTGGAACGCTTTGACGTTTTAAATAAAATACATAAATTAATTAAAATGTAAAAATAGTGTTGCATTCCATTACGTTTCAAATATAAATTATAAAGAGAATCATTGCCATATAAATAAAATAATATATACAAACAATTTAATAATAAGCTGGCAATACATCACGCTACCAAATAACACATTTGAGAGCTATAAAATCTAAATTTTGATTTACAAATACATTTGCGGTGTAAAATTCAAAGCAAGTAAACCCCAATCGAAATATATGGTCAAACAATAAGCCTCGGATACCGAGGCGTAGTTTCATTCACCCGCTGTGCCAATAGCTGTCGCCGGATTCCACACGATTTGCCAAATGCTGAATTTAGATCTAAAAGCTAGAAAGATTACTATCGAAGTTATTTTACTATTTTCGTTTTAGTTTGCCATGTAATAGAACTAAATCATATTGACCAAAACCCTGAATTAGTAATAATACTTAAGAATAAAAATTGATATGAACTATATTTTAAATTTTCATACGAAATGAACTAAGCTAAGCTTAGGTAGCTTATAAAAATGATATTTATGATTATTTCAATTATATAATACTAGTGACCCGCCCTCGCTCTGCTTGGACTCGTCGCTAGATATAGCGCGTGCGAAGTCGCGGGTTCCGCTAGTAAATGTATACAAAAACGCGGCGGAGGACTTTGTTTTATAAAATATCTATGTGTATAAAACTTTACTAAATATTTCCTATTTAAATAGACTTAGTATTTTTGTAATGGTTTATTTAGAAAGGTAATTAAAAATTATTTTGTTCGTGTAAGATTTATCATTTAACTACATTTCTACATAAATCTATCTATATACATTATAATACATAAAATAAAATTCAAACTGAACTTACAAGTATATAGAGACATCTTTGTCGATACAGAGGACGAATCTACAGTTTTTAGATTTTTTGTCTGTTTGTCTGTCTAACTGACGGCATCAAGACAAAACTACTGGATAGATTCTGATGAAATTTTACATGAAGATATCTGGTTATCTCGGTCAATATTATATAGAATATTTAGGGAGATATATATATTACACTAAAATAGCCTGTTACTGAAAAATCCATACTCACCTTTATCAAGGGACAAAGCTAAGCGTAGTTTTGAGCTACTTTTACGATGACTATTACGGAAAAATATATTAAAATATGGCCATACATTATGTATGTGTAAGACACAATAAAGAAACAAATAAACGAAGCAATAAAAAGGAAGAAAACGTACTATCATAAAACAAAACAAAGATTTAGCTACAAAACAAAACGATATACGAAATAATGGCGGAAGTGCTCTCTCCCGCCAAATGGGAGATTTCACATCCGGCGCCGGAAGTTTACTTAGCCGCCGGCGACCCACCTCGCTAAGGTTGTGTGTAGACGCATCGAATTTCAATTTATAATACAATCTCGTTAGAAATAACACGCTGTATTTGAAGGTTTTTTATTTTAAAAGTATTCTCTTATTAAGAAAATTCTTTCTTTTATAAAAAACTTAGCGTGGCCTGAAGTTTTGATGATATATTTGTTTAATTTTAACTCTTAACCCCATGAAAATTCAGGTTAAATTCGAATTTGCTATTTGTAATTATGTTAAAACTGACAAAGATAAAAAAGAAAAAATAATATCAGTTTAACCTGAAGTCATTTCTCTGCTTAATGGTTTCAAAGCGTGTACCTGAATTATACATAATATATGAATCATATAAGAATGCAATGAAGATATTATTCAGAATAATTGTATTTTTTAATATTAAACCTATTCATTCTAAACTTCAGTTAGTTTTTATGAGACAAAAATCTAAAAAAAACTAATTTATGTTTTTCTCACTGAAAATACTGTATAAATGACGACTCTATTCTTCCAAAAACTTGACATCTTGTAACTGCCTTACATAGTGTGATCGCGTGCGTCAAACTGTTACAGCTAAGTGGACCACTCACAAATCACAACTAAGTTGACCTTTGATACGATTTTATGAATCATGCTCGAATGGGACGATGTGGGTTAGATCCTACTTTGAAAAACAAAATAGCCTACGCATAGTATAGATTAAAGTACAAGAGATAAATCAAACGACACAAATTTATATTTCATACGAAGTGAATATATACGATATATTATGTATAATGTTAGTCAGTCTGGTTGAAACATAGCGTCTCTCTTAATACGTTTAGTGCGAAGTCATTTACGGCTGAAAAGCGGATGAGTTATATGTTTTAAAAAAAACCTCTGTTCTATAACAAGCAAACATTATAATATTTATTTACATGCATACTATTTGCTTGGCCTTGCGTCCCTGCGTCGCGAGTTCGAGTCTCGTTGGAGGCATATCTGCGATGTAGCATAAATAGGGAAAAATAAAACAGTTCTGAACCTTTCTCTCATTTCTTTGTCAACTAATCTTGATTCAGTATAAATATAATATTATCGACCAAATATTTTCCATTATAAAATTTGGCCGATAGAAAAGTTAATTTCATATTCTATACTATAAATAATTCAACAAGTTATTACACATCAATTCAAAAACCCTCTTTTAAAACTGATAGTAACTTTAATTGCTCAGTCACAAAGACTAACCTAAATACAGAACCCTTAAATAATGACGCGTGTGAAATATATCGCCGGAATTGAATCCTTCAACAAATCGTGTGTGAAAGCGACAGTTTTTGAGATAAGCTTTGAGTCGCAATTTTCTTTACTGAAGCTGTGTGGTCTTATGTATAGAAGATACTATTTTTACATTATTTAGGTAATATTACCTGTATTGAAATATGATACTTTGGAGTAGTGTCGATCAAAGTAAATAGATTTAATGACATAATTTAAACTTCATTAGAAAAGAAGACGTTTCACTTTTAGTTCAGTCAATATAAATAAATAATAATAATAAATAAATATGTTGGGACATTATTACAACAGCGCCATCTAGTTCCGTGGTAAGCTACGAAGCTTGTGTTACGGATACCAGATAGTTGATATATTACACATATAAGTATAATTTTTAAATACATACATATTATAAATATAAACACTCATGACTGGAGTACAAACATTCGTGCTCAACAAATTAATGCCCCGAGCGGGACTCGAATCCGCGACCGCTGGCGCAGAAAGTAGGGTCACTACCATCTGAGCCAAACGTGTCGTCAATAGTCAATAATACCTATTACAAAATGACTTACTATTAACTAGTAAGTCGTCTTCGTTTCTCTCTGGTACGCGTCTGTAAGGCTTTTGTACTTAAAATAATTATACAAAAAAATAATTATATCACTGTATAGTTATATTTCACCAAAATTTTACTACAACAAACAACAATTTTTTACAACAACAATAACAAACGTGCAGATAAACAAGCTATCTCATTTATATTAGTAGAGAGGTTTTGACTTTAAAGGTAAGTTACTTCGAAAATTAACACATTTAATTCAGCTATACTTAGTTCTATTCATGTTCATAGAACCGTGGAATTACGTACCGACACCTCCGGACCTGCAAGTTTAACAGTTTATACGGAAGCCAAAAGTACTTTTTCCTTGAGTATAAAATGCAGGGCTTTTTACTTCTGGGCGGTAATTATCTTTCAAAGTTGTGAAAATCAGGAGTGAGCTTGGGCTGCGTACACCAAAATACGATTCGGAATAAATTCGGATTTTGTCGCGGATTTATTTTGATTTTTAGTTCCCGACGTTTCGAATGCTTTACAGCAATCATGGTCACGGGAGAGACTCGCGTAAATCTAAGAAAGTATTAAATTAAACGATCTATTTAAATAAAATTGCAGTGTCTGTTTGAAATGTCACAATATTAACTGTTTATTATATGCATATTATGAAAGTAAATACAATACATATGTATAATAAATACAATTTATATTTTTTTGTCTGTCTGTCGGTTAGTTACGGCTAATCTCCGAAACTGTTTGTCCGATTTTGATGGCAAATAGCTGATATTAAAAGAAGTAACTTAGGCGACTTCTTTTTGAGAAAAAAAATGTTAAAGTAGAAACCTTTTATCTTTCTAAGTATTTCAAAATCCCATGTACTTCGATACTTAAATCTGCAAAAATAAATACGTTCGCAAGAAGACGTTGCCTTTAAGCCTCCGCCAGTTTGCAAGGAAGCAAATGATCATTTGAACAACTTTTTTCATTATCTCGGCCAACTCAAATACTTTTATAGCATACTCCTATTTCGCTTTAGTTGCTTGTTGTTGTAACATTTTTCTAAAATATATAAAGCTGTAAATAGAACATTTTATATTTTGTATGTACACTGTACAGGTAAAATATAAGAGTATATGATTTTCAATGTGCCTTATATTATTAGTGTTATCTCTTACGTATTCTCATTTGTGTCATTAAAAAAAAACAAAAATAATAGTTCCATTTACAAATAAATGGATGAATATGTATTAGTATTCCTCACTTGAGAATTGTTGATTTCCTATACAAACTTTTATCTCCTTTTCACCCTTTGATTGTATCATTTGTTGCCTTTTAAACAATTCAAATCTAAAATTAAAAATACATTAATGTCTTGTTGTGTCTCACGTAGAATAAATAGATAAATATTGTAATGCAATAAATATTGTAATCAAATATTTTTTGAAAAGAGCAACTGCTGAGTTTCTCGCCAGCTCTTCTCAGCAGAACAGCATTCCGAGTCGGTGGTAGCTTACTTCTAGACTTACAGATTGACATTTAATTTAAATTCTATATTATATCTAGCGGACCCGACAGACGTTGTTCTGTCCACATATACATTTTTTATAAACTTTTCCTCCCGGTGAAATGTTTTATTACGCATTCGCAAAACAACATTTACTTCGCACCTCCCAGTATGTATTCGCTGATTTAATTACCATTGCACGCACCATGGCAACGGTAATAACATGATACGTCAAACGCCATTAATGTTATAAAGATTTTTTTATTTCCTTTTTTTCCGCACAACTTTCATATTTAATCACCTTTAAAACCTTCCCTGGACTTCCACAAATAATTCAAGACCAAAATTAGCTAAATCGGTCAAGCCGTTTTCATGCTATGTCGTGACAACGGAAAACGGGTTTCATTTTTATATATATAGATGTGAAAGTGACTATTCAAAAGTGCTTGTAAAAGTCAATTTCAATAAAGAATAATTTGATTTGATAAAACCTATACCTTTCTAGCATCTTCATCTATCTTTACACAAAATTTTATCCAAATCGGCTCAGAGGATTTTAGTTTGATACAAACAAACACATCTTTTTCTCTTTATAGTAGTAAAGTATACCCAGGTCGTAAATAATTCCTTTTAACCTAGTAATATACTCGTAACACTCAACCTTTTTAATAAAGTCCCTTACTGTAAAGCTACAAGTGACTTAATTATAACTGGCATCTAGCGATAAAATTATTTAAATATAATTTGCTTTACTCAAGCTAAGGAAGTCATTTATTTACATTATGATAAAATATTATTTTAATCACTTAAAATAAATGTTATGGTGGTTTTTGATAAGGATAGTGATAACACAATTATTTTTGGGGCTTAACGTACATTAACATTTAACACACAACACTAGTTCTATGGTAAGCTACGAGACTTATGTTATGGATACCAGATAGTTGATATACAGCACATAAACGAGTATAACATTAAAAATATAATTATAAATATACCAACTTATGACTGGAGTACAGGTTAGTGCTCATCACACAAATTAATGCCCCCAGCGGGACTTCAACCCGCGACCGCTGGCACAGCTGCCAAGTAGGGTCACTATAAGCTGAGGTAAAAGTGTCATGATAAATTATCATCGGATATACTTCATAAAATTTTACGTTTTGTTCCAAAGTAATGAGTCACTGACTAATGAAACAACATTATGTTATTTTGTACTAATACTTGTTGAAATTATAACGAAACTGAAAACTCACCATTAGTCCGTTAATTCTTTCCTTCTTTAGAGTTTATAATTCCTAATAGCAAATATGTTTTTACCTAATTTTTACTATAAAATTTAAAATTCAGCCCCAAACTACTGTCTACTTAACGACGAGACGGCAAATTCACTTTTTCTTCTCTTTGTACTATTTCTCACTCTACTCTCTATCTCGTCTTAGCTAATACTAATAAAACCGGCGAAGAGTGAATCTGACTCGAGCACGAAGGGTTCCGTACTATTATCTATAAAAACGGCAAAAAAAATAATGTCCGTGGTATGGGAGCCCCCTTAAATATTTATTTTATTCTTTTTTAGTATTTGTAGTTATAGCGGCAACAGAAATACATCATCTGTAAAAATTTCAACTGTCTAACTATCACGGTTCATGAGATACAGCCTGGTAAGAGACGGATAGCGGAGTTTTATTAATAGAGTCGTTTTACCCTTTGAGTACGGAACCCTAAAAAGCCTAACCTTCCTTCAACCAATTTTACATCTTGTTAACTATACATCGTTACCTTTTACCAGGCTATTTGGCCGTTCCTTATAAACGAGCTAAGTTACTTAGTCCGAGTTGTTTTCGAGTATAAATGTTTCAGTATAAAGCCAGTAAAAGTATACTGGGTTAATTGTAGCCTTTCGAGTAAATGACGGCGTAGAGCGGGCAAAATTCTGCCATTCTTATGGATTTTTCATGTGAAAATTGTATCTTTATAATATTGTATTATAATATTATATTATAATAATTATTCTGTGCTTATTAATTTGATTTGATTGCGGTATTAATTGCCATTCAATACCAGGAATATAGAATGGTTATAGTAATATTAATGATTCTATTGTTAGTTAAATTATAATACAATATATAAATATTACATTTATATTTTCAAACGCAAAATACATAATATAACAATATTATGTAAATCAAATTGAAGTGTCTGTTTGTAATATTAAAATAACAGCGTCGAAATTCATATGAAATTATTAACAGTACTTATACAAAAAACTGTCTGTTAATTCCGGCTAATCTCTGAAACGGCTGGACCAATTTTGACGGGAATTTTAACTAAGGTTAATTTAACGACATAGCCCATCATTTTTACGCAATCATATCATCCCGACATGATTTATTGATAGGAATAAAATTTATTTCTATACGAGCGTTTCACCCTCGCTCCGCTGGGGCTCGTCCCTAGATAATGCGCTAGATAACCGCGGCCTCCACTAGTAAATATAATATGCAAAAACTTGACAAATTATATATTAAAATCTTTCTTGAGAACCACTCTATCCATTGGTGAAATCAACATGAAAATCGGTGCAGTTGTTTTTGAGTTGAACGCGAACATACAGACAGAAGACGCGGCGGAGGACTTTTTTAAATAATATTAGTAATAGCAGTAGTTTTTTTTAACCCGCAATTTCTCAATAAAAATAGGGAAACATGGGAAAATTCTACTCTCAGTAATGAAATTGCGAAAAATCGGCGCTTTTTAAGCAATGGTACATCACTAGTTTTAATTAATATATTACACGTCCAGAGTATTAAACCATATAATAAATCGATAAAATTTACATTTTTTTATATGAAAATCTCATTATAAGCTTATCTTGTGAATCGCCGCTGTAACAAAACCGCACCGTTAATTGGACAAGTCGATTCAATTCGCCGGTCACGCCATATTTTATTGCATCAAAATAATTGAGGCGGATATGGCGACCGTATATCAAAGAGCCAAAAACAAAAGTAAAGGTAGCATTATAATATACATATACATGTTATTTTTTCTTGGAATTGAACCATGACAGATTTTGACTTTACTTTCTAAAATATATAAATCTCGTGTCACAGTGTTTGTTATCGTACTCCTCCGAAACGGCTGGACCGATATTTATGATTTCTTTTGTTTATATTTGGTAGGCATGAGAATAGGTCGTAGGCTATTTTTTATTCCCCTAGGACCTAGGTGGTAAGGGTTGCCATCTGCAGATATTTTATTTTGTATTTTTAGATCAAATTTTTATTTTTTACTTTAGCTGAGTTTCATACATTATATATTTTTATAGTTTTACATCTTTTATGTTTTAAATCATTTCAGAATATTATACAGTATATGTTTATTAAGCTAACAAATCTTTTGTAACAACCACGATTTTTAAAGAACTATTAATCCACAAAAAGTTGTTCTTAAAATAACTCAAAAACAGTGTTTAGACATACAAAAATCCTGAAATGAAGTCCTTGGTCCGACCCGGGCTTCGAACTCGGAACCTTCGGTCTAGTCTTAATATACTGAATATAACACACACAACTACGATACATTCTTTTATAATCTGGATATGAAGTGGAAATTTCACATAACATCTCTCACGTTTCGTACACCACGAAGTAGTGGTTTCGTACTTTATAATAGTTTGAAATTATCAAAAACTATGTCGCAAACTATCGTGCTTACGTGATCCGCGCTTTACAGCTACGTTTAACTTTACAGTCTGCGACTCAAGTTTTGCTTTGGCTGTTAGAACCTCACCTTTAAAGCTATCGTCTTAAATAACACGGTGGTTAATCTTATAGATATACTGTACATGAGTTACTATGGCTTAAGCATGGAGAGAAGTTTTAATGAGCAACAGCACAGGCTGAAACATATTGACATTTGAAAGTTTCTTACTGTACTCGATAGATTGGCTTGCAAGTAAACAAGACTGCAGAATTAAGTTATTATAAGTGTAATGTGTAGATCGTAGAAGATTTAAATCGAATATATTCTTCTAGTACTAAAGTATTTTACTGGCTGCTTTTTAAATTTTACATTTTAAGTTTGAGCTTAAAAAACAAATGAAATCACACAACATTCATATTTTGAGTGAATTACGGCCGATAGAAATAGTTAATTTTAATATTTTAAAGTAATAAGTACATTATTCTATGAAGGAATTGTCATAACAAATATTATCACTATTGGTTTATACATTCAGATGTAAAAATTAACCAGAAGCAGTTTTTTTTTCATTTATAATATCAGAATCGGCGTAGCAATTAAAGTCATTTTATAGAAAAAAAATACTATTGTCTATGCTGTATTATCCCATTGATGTTATTATGTAATAATTTGATACAAACACCGAATCAATAATATTTTCGAATCAGACTTTTCGTCTGGCTGTCTGTGACCTCGTCACGAGATCACTGAACAGATTTTGATGAAATTTTGTATGATGATAGCTCGTTATTTGGGTTATGGTTAACGTTTAATTTTTACTGACCGTTAAAAGGTAAACGAGCAGAGTGAGTCTTTAGATGTAAATAAAAAAAATAAACCGCTGAAAATACACAGTAGGTACGTCAATTTTGCAGTACTTTTATTAACTTTATTTTCGCTATGAATACTATGTTTTTCTGATAGTAGAGTAAAAAGTTATTTTAGAATAGCAAAGTGTTAATCCCGATACGCTTTATTTTATCACTGAGCCGGTTTTGGTTGATTTATTTGTACTGCAGTCCTTGCTATCACAGACTTTGTAAACGAAAATTCCTAGTCCTATATTATATGAATAAGATATTTACATTCCAGTTTATACCCGTGCGAGTGAGCATCGAAAATGTAAAGTGAAACCAACCAAAGAAATAGTAAAACCTTATCCAAATACAAAGTTTAGATCCAAATCATTTGAAACGTTTTTGAGTAATAATACTGTAAATATTCCACTATTAAATCAATTAAGAGACATTTAATCTATTAATAAAAAAAACGAAAATCCATTCACGAAAAGTGATATTGTATAACAAATTCACACAAATACAAACAAAATTTGATGATTCCTCACTTTCAATGTCGGTTAAAAATAAATGAGTAGACTCCACCTATATTCATTTATTTGACCAAATTCTTCCATTTATAATCTATTTTTTTTATAAAAGGTATTATTAAAAGGCAGCAAGAGGCAAAAAACACCAATCATCGAACCCACAGTTATTTGGACCGATAATCCTCATGGAATTGGTTTAGAGGTTGGCAATATTTCGGCAAATAAATACGCTCTCATGCGTATGGAGCTTGGGATGCGACAAATAGGCTTATAGATCGGACTACATACAGGGTTGCCATTATTTTCAACATGCAGTCAGTCAGTAAGTGATTACAAAATATATGGTAAATATTTTGTATGAATTGACAGCATACGCTTTTTCGCTTTGTAATCGCTTCTGTGGTTCAGCCACTTGGAAAAATTCAAGGAAGATGAATATCTTATCATAAAAATATGATGAAATTCTATAAAGATGTGTTCTATTTTGGTAAAGTATTTATTTATTGTTTGCTTCTAAGTTAAGAACGCTATTGATATTACACGAACGAATTTTGCCTTTAAGTATGAAATAAGTGTGTTTCGTACTTCAATAACTAATATTATTACATAATTTAGTCTAAGTATAACTGAATTGAAGTTTATTACAAAAACATATACTGCCTCGATGGTGTAGTGGCTAGCATGTACGGTCACACACCGAGAGGTCCTGGGTTCGAGTCCCGGGTCGGACCAAGTTTAGTTATTGAATCTTTCTGTTTCGTTAGCCTCAGTAACAGCCCGGAGTTGGGAAGTTGGTGGTGGTTCACCCCCGTGCCTCGGAGAGCACGTAAAGCCGTCGGTCCTGCGCCTTAGCTCTCACTGGTCGTGTCGAGTAGTCGTCCCACCGGAGTATGAGAGTGATAGGAATACAGAGTGCACTTGTGTCTGCGCGTACACTAGTGCACTATAATATCTCCTGCGTACTTGGCCAGTCTCAATGAGATTGGCCGCCATGGCCGCAATCGGTCGGAGAACATTATTGTACTGAGACTATTATATTAAAAATATATTGTTAAGCTTCATTGTTTTTAGCATAATATGATTAGGCATTAAGGATATAAAAACTGTATTAAAGAAAAATATCTAGATAGGCTTAGAAGTAAAAGAGATCAGAGTTATAGAATAATCGAATCTACAACCCTCGACCTTTAATATCATCCATCGTTATAAATAAATTAAAAATATACTAATTGTTTACTTTATTTAATTTGTAGTAGTCATTCACCAAGTGGTTTTACATAACGCGTGTAATGACCCAAATCAACCGGCACGCAACTATGATGAATAGGCTCTACCCAAATCGTAACTAGATTTTAGACTGATGGCTTGGTTTCCACCTACTTTATAACGAATGACCTAGACTTGCTGATTGATGTTCAGTTTATCTTTCATTCCCTAATAACAAAATTAAGAAGTATGCTACGTAGTACGCCCTTTGCAACGTCTCCCAGCTTGGTTTCAATACGAAGGGATCAAACCGTAGTCCATTGCGCTGGCCAAATAAAATAAAATAAAAAAAAAAAACTTTATTGCAAACGTTTTTAAATTTACAATATAAAAATTAGGTACGATAAGGACTACAGTAGTTAAAACTAGCCATTAACGCCCACTTCCAGATCATTTATACAATTTTGTTCAAAGATTTTAAAACCTAAATTAGGATTATATACGGATTTCACGTGTCATTTCAAAACTTGTTAGATTTCTAGACATGCAGGTTGTTGTTGGAAATGTTTTGCATACGAAAATACTATCAGCTGTGCAAGACACGGGACTTGAACTCGCTTCCCTTTGGTTTCCCAAGTAAGTCCGTCACCACAAGGCCAACGACTTTCGAATAGTTTTCTTAGTAAGTCATTACTTTAATGCTAACTAACAGTATTTATTTCGTCTTGGTTTTTATTGAAAATGTGATAAATACATTAATTAATTCAAGAAATTCGTTTTTTAATGTGTCTTTAAAAAAGGCACAGTTTATCAAGTTATACCCAATAAAAAACTTGCAAATGCCATGCAACTAAGTTGACATAATGCGTATTATTATGTATGGTACACGGACAGACGAATAAATAGGATTTTTATCAAAGTATACTAAAAGAAAAATATCTAGATAGGCTTAGAAGTAAAAGAGATCAGAGTTATAGAATAATCGAAATAAAATAAAAAAAAATATAGTAATAAAATTATAGTATTATATTATTTTAAATAGTCAACGTAACAACATAGGGAATATTTGTTCCCTAAATAATAATTCCCTAAAATAAAAAATATATAAAAAGACATTAAGATAAATTCTGGGAATCGTTGCATCGAACTTTTTATATTATATCTTAACGCTAGGTGAAAAAAAAGGTACAATTGAAAAATTATATTAAACTGAATATTTCAACAAGAATAAAAAATAAAAATGTATTTTATTCGCTTATTCTCGTAACCGACGCAAAAAATGTTGGTTCTTAATGAAATGTCACTTCAGTTTAATTTATTAACTAAACGTTTTCAACGGCGTGAATGAGGGATTTTCTTAATTACGTTTGGTCGAATTTGAAACTTTATTTCGTTACAGTGTGGCTCGATGGCATTGCTACCAAATCGACCTTTGTAAACCCATTAACCTTCAATTTTGTTAATGTGAACTTTATTCTCTTACCCATTTTCGTTTTAGAATAACCTACCTGTATACATTTTGATTTTTCTGTAAATTTTTTTAATATTATTATGAGATTTAAGTAAAAAACTGAGATGTCTTCTGTAAATAGTTGTATATTCTTTCTTTCTAACTAAATAGATATAATATAAGTATCAAATATGAAATATTTAACAAATATATACGAAAATCGTGTTTACTTATGGAATTATAAAATTATGGTTATGCATCTAATAGTAAAAACGTAAGGGATCCCATAGAACACCATCAACGCTTCAGCCCATACATTAGAGAGCCCATAACGACACGCACGGTGGCAATTTGTTGTTTCTGTGCGTGCAACTCTAGTAATTGTTAGTATTAATTCAACGCTATGTTATATAAAGTATAACACGCGATCCCAAAGCCGTTATTATACTAAATTTATTGTATAATCTACAATATTTCAGTTTTCGGTGATTGCACATTTTCAGTGGAAACTCGAAAGGATCAATTTAGGCATGCTTAGCTGTTATATAAATTCTATTTCGATAAATATGAGAAGAAATAGTTTTGCTACTATTGATTATTTTGAACTTAAATTATCAAATATAACAGGTTTAAAAAAATTAAGGTATAAGAACAAATAAAAAGTTACCTCAATTAGTAGTAAAAATATAAAAATTAATTTTAATTTTAAAGACAGAAAATTATCTATTTATTTACTATCTAATACATGTATAATAGAAACAACTTAACGATAATAACTGCATTAGTATAAAACTGCGTCACAGTTATTAAGAAAATTATAATGGAACAGATAATTTAATTACTTTAATTCTTTGCTATTAGATAAAAGTATTGCACACTGTTACAAGTGTAATTCTAAAGCGCAGTCTATATCTATACTACAGTTTACAGTCTACAGTTTTGACACGATAGAGTACCAAACATAAGCACATAAACTTACTGTTTTCGACGGCATAACCATATTTTAAGTTCGCATTTTGCGTAGTAGTTTTTCTTATTAAATATTATTCATTTTTAAGTTAAATTTTATATAATTCATCGAGCTTTAAGAGCAAAATCAATCAGACATGTAAATAAAGTAGAAATATATATTTAAGAATACATAGAGCTTTTTTATACTTTGGAGACCTTTTTGATGTCAACCATGTGAAAGCTGAACACAGCGATACAATTTTATATTCAAGTTGTATTGTAAACGCTCTAACAATTACTTTCGCCAGCGCTTGGTCCGTTTTCAATTAGCCTGGATCTTTTCTACCCTTGTCAGGGAAAAATCCACATCTGGATTTTCAGTACAGTTACTTAATAAATGCGCTCTTTTATAAACGTTGCTGAATGCTAAAGAAAATAGGTAAATAATGCATTAAATATCACATTTTTAAGAAGGAAGATATATAATACTAGCGTCTCACCCTCGCTTCGCTCGGGTTCGCCCCTAGGTACGTGTAGTATATATTCACTTCGCACCGCCCGGTATATATTTGAGTTGATTATATGAATTGCACGCACCATGGCAACGGTCATAACATGATACGTCAAACGCCGTTAATTGTATAATGTTGTTTTAAATTTCCTTTTTAACAAAAATAAATTATAAAAAAACTTGACAAATTATATATTAAAACCTTCCTGGTGAACCATTCTATCCACTGGTGAAACTTGCATGAAAATCGGTGCAGTAGATTTCGAGTTCATCGCGAACAGACAGACAGACAGACAGACAGACGCGGCGGAGGACTTTGTTTTATAAAATGTATAGATTATTCATTCGAGAAATATTTTAAACAAATATTATGTAAGTTTTTACGCATTATATAACTTCAAAAATATATATATTACATGAAACGACCATGACTAGAGTACAAATATTTGTGCTAATCGCACAAATGAATGCACCTGGGATTCGGACCCGCGACCGCTAGCACAGGAAGTAGGGTCACTAATAAACTTATTAATAAATAAGTAAAATACAAGCTCTCAATAAGATAGAAATCTATTAATAAATTAAATATAGAAACGAACTCATTTGTTCAATGTAATTTATACTTTCTATAACACCATCGTTAGCTGCGATTGTTACTTCCTTTTGCGATACACGTTATTATCTTCAAAGGAGAATGAATCTGCTTGGCGTGTAAATAATTTCATTCTCACATTTATGACATATGACACGCAAGTAGTATATTAAGTATTTTTTGAAAATAATACAATATGTTACTATCAAAATATATTTAGAAAGTTGCTGCCATCAAAGCTGTCGTTTTTAGTTAGAAAATTGCATACATTTTGTATTAGGCCTGCGTTATTTTAGTGAAATAATATCAAAAATCTTTTTAATAAAGACGTGGATACACAAGAGATAATTTAAAATGGACTATGGCATGGACCAAAATACAAAGGACCTTGTATAATTAAAATTTTAATCCTGACTTTGTGCGAGTTTTAATTTGTGAACCCTTTTGTGTCTTCCATTGTTATAAAGCCGAAAATCACAGATTTCATAGCGAAAAATTGAAAGACAATAATAATAAAAGTTGAAATAATTTCAACAGAAGCGCCTTTATATTGTAAGAATAGTCTTAACTGAAATAATGATGCAATTGTATTCAGTCCTTTAATATCCTACTACTGCTATCCTGCTACTGAGCACGGACCAATATAAGGGGGTTCCATAGTCCACTTCACTGATCAAGTGTAGGTTGGCAGACTTTTTTTTATGGGACAAAGGGGGCAAACGGGCAGGAGGCTCACCTGATGGTAAGTGATTACCGCCGCCCATGGACAGCAACACCACAGGGCTTGCGAGCGGTATGCTATCGCGCGGCACCACGCGATAGCATAGCTGCCACTTCACGCCGGTCTTCTGTAAGAGAGTGATACTAAACCGGGCGTGCCGGCCCATTCGGCTGTTACCCGAAGGTAACAAGCCCATGCTTGTTTTCACGTCTTTTGAAAATTTGTTCTCTCAGACATCCAGGTTACTTTAGGATGTTTTCCTTTACAGTAAGACAAGTGGCACATGTAAATATCGATGGGCGAGACCCGGTTTGAATCCCATTCACTCGGTTACCCATCCACAAGGCTATTGCATTATGATGATGTTATTACAAAGTATTTTTTTTAGTATTAAGTTCTTATTTCAATACCATGAGTTCCTTTACTTGAAGACAAATAAAAAGTTCATTCCGATCAATCATCCAAGTCAATAAGTTTGTCTCTTCTGGGGATACGACGGTGACAAATTATACAATCGTTTATTAACTGACATGTTTACTTAGTAGGGCCTGCCAATTTATTCTTATGAGTTATTTTTCACTTTCTTTAAACGAAAGTTTTTGAAAGATTTACTTAATTTTAACGATAAAAAATACTCAATCATGGTTTGTTAGTTTCTTTGATACCTTCTATCAGAGTATTCTACTTACAGACAAATTCAGGTCAAATTATTGAATCAAAAGGTTAAACATTAATAAATGAGCATTTTTTACTTAAAATATGTGTCTTATACTACACCATACTAATCTACGGGTCGGTGGACTTTGCATGTCTTTCGAAAACGTGCACATATTTTCACAATAACTATTTTCTTTCAACGTAATTCAAGTAGCAGTAAATTCAAGTTAATCATATAAAACTAGCGACTTACCCTCGCTTCGCTTGGGTACCCTCTTTAGCACATAATTTTAACAATCTTTGAATGTCTTACTAATTTATATATAATCAAAAGCCTAAAAAATAAGTTTCAAGCTTCTTGAAGCTTGAAACTTTAAAAATGACGTAATTTCCATTCAAACTTTCTTCCCCTATTTATAGCCTTATTAAACTATACAGCTCTTTTTCCGCCTTAAAAAGCAGTCTATGTCCTTTCTCAGGCTCTAGACTACATGTGTACCAAATTTCATTAAAATCGGTCCAGTAGTTTTTGAGTTTATTCGTTACATACAAAAATACAAATCTGTCCTTTTTATAATATTAGTTTAGATATCCACAGAAGAAAAGAACATAGGTTCTAAACCCGAAATTTCAACGCGCTTCACACAATTTTCGAAGCAAACGCATCCACTAAGCTACCAATGAGGATCAGTACAGTTATAGCAAATTACATAGAACTAGTATGCACGTTACTTATTTTGACATAAGAATGATATATCTTTTTGAATTATCCAAATCGGACCATAACTTACGAAGATATTAAGTTATAAACATTGCACAGTTTTTCCCGCAACGCGAGTGCGTGTGACGTCACTATGACGGAACGAATGCAGCCGGTATTTATTTGCGATTACTCCTGTATTTTTTTGCGATTACTCCTAAGATATTCATTTAAATTAAATGGTGTAAAAGAGTAAAATAATGTGCATGAAATGCTTATAGCCTCTAACTTATTTAAAATGATAAGAATTAATACCGTATTTGTGTAAATAGCTTTCCAATTACCGCTTTATAATTGCCCATTTTTTACTATTAAAATGGATATAGTGCGTTATCCTTAAGAGATAGACATATGTCATCGCGGACTTTTTTGTAGACCTATATAAGTTACACAATTCCACCATACATCATTTTGTTATATCTCAAAGGGTTTAGGCAGCGTTTTCGTTGAAAGCTTCCAGACGACTTATTTTTTTCCGACACCTCCAACAGATATTATTATATTTTAGCCAATGCATACAAAAACTTGACAAATTATATACGAAAACCATCCTGGAGAGTTATTCTATCCATTGGTGAAAACTGCATGATAATCGGTGCAGTAGTTTTTGAGTTTATCGCGAACAGACAGACAGACAGGCAGACAGACGCGGTGGAGGACTTTGTATTATAATATGTATAGATTAGTAAACCATTTTCTTTACGATTTTTACAAAAATTAACATATTTACTTATTAAAGAAACGACTGCAGATACGATAAAAACTTTAATTTAAAACCTGTAGAATATTAAATGTCCCACAAAAATTGTCTTTAAACTATTTAGTAAAATGCGTTACATCTATATTCATCAGATATAAAATTTAAAATTAAGGCAAGTAATTTTGAAGATCTTGAAGAGTGCCTTAAATACTTTAATTTCGGACTAAAATGAAAACAAAAACATAAAAAAATAAAATATGGAAGGACTAAATTTTAACATTTCTTATCGTTCGTTCTTATCATTTAACATAGTGCAACGAAATTGTTTAGGGGCCGCTTGCCTTTTTTTAATGTTTTAAAACGCATACCGCCTGTAAGTGACAGCTGATTATTTAGGGCCCACCAGTTAAAAAGGCCAGGTTAGGTTAGGTCGGACCGTTTCCGGAGTCATCTGAACACGTCCCCCCAGTGCAGCGGCTCCTCCCACTTCCACTGTGGTAATGCTGGATGTTCCCTCGATATCCAGACCAGGACTCTGGCCTCTGGGACTGAATGGTATTCCAGGGCGAGTTCTGTGCATCACCCTGAAATACCTGTTCAACGCATGTCTTCGTGTAGGGTAGTTCCTGAAGATTTAAAAGAAAGAGAAATTATGCATGTTGCTCCAGGAGGGTCGTCCTCTGTTCTCTCCTTTTTCTTACATGCCAATCGTGATGCTGAGTAAGATGGGCAAGCTCTTTTAGCGCATTCTTGGGGCCGGCCTTTTCAGAGGCTCAGTTTGGGTTAATAGCAGGTCGGTCGACCGTTGAATGCCTTGAACGCTCTGAAGGTTGCGTCCTTGGCAGCAGTGGAGGAGGGAAGCGTGCTTTTAACTGTCGTATTGGATATAGCCAAAACCTTCAATACCCTGCCTTCGAGACGTAACGAGAGCCATTTTATTATCATGAGGTGCCTCTCTATCTTCGGTGGGTGTTGGACACGTACCTCCGCAACAGGCTGATCGTGTGAAAGGGGATCAACAGTGTGGTTGGTGGACGACGCGTCTACTGCGGTGTTCCACATGGAACAATTCTAGGTCGGATCCTGAGGAATCTCGGCTATGACTGGCTCCTGTGGTGTCTATTTCTTCCCGGGCTTGGCCCAGTCGGCACCAATAAGTTGTCGATCGGATCGGAATGCTGGGCCTGAGGGTCTCCATTTCCAACGAAAGGAAGAAAACGCACCTCGCAACGTCTACCTGTGCGTCCAGGGAAGGATTATTGTGAAGACTTGAGTTCATACGTCACTGAACGTTCCGTGTCCACTTCTCCCAGTTCTGCGCAAAACTCCATGCTCGACGGGGTGTTTCAAATTCAGGCGAGTGAGCGTGCGCGTAGGAATCGTTCAGTGAGGGAGGGTATCGCTCATATCAGGCGCCTCGCTCACGAGGCTCTGCTCTGGCCATGGGAGGAAGACTTTGGGGACTTCGGCGGCTGGCCTGGTGACGGTGGGTGCGGTTCGTCCGTACCCATCTCACTGGGTCAGGAGACCACACGGCATCCTGACACTGCGGCGAAGAGTTGACGAACTGACAGGACCATATGAGGGTTTCCTCAGCGATACAAAAAAAAAGGCCAAAACGTGCGCTCAGTAGCGTCCGGCAATCCGACTAGGCATGACGCGAAGAAACACGCAGAGCAATCTCTTGACTGTGTTGCGTCTTGGTTTGCTTCGGCAGAACTGCCGGGCCATCGGGGCGTCGTAGTTAAATACTTAGGCGGTACTGCGTTGCCTCATTAAGACTTTATTGGGTAGTACTGGATTCTTTTAAGCTGGTGAGTCCCACATAACCACCTGATGGTATACGTTAATGCATTTCCAACGATAAAAAAACCAGTCTAGGTTAGGTCAAGCCCCTTCCAAAAGATAATTAATCTTGCATCCGCCACTGAGTAGGTATGTAGGTTTATCCACAAAACTAATTAAAAAGTTAAGAGTAGATAAATATGTATATAAATATATAATCAATACAGTTGCCTTAAAATAAGAGAATACATAGGTACACTTACACTACACGTAATAATAGGCACCAACTTATATCAACTATTTACTTGAGTTAAGTACCTACAAATCTATACCTATCATTTAATGTGTTTAGTTATGTAGGTAAGTACAACAAAATGATCTTCACATCAATGTCTTGTAGCCTGACCTGGTGGAGTTTAATCATCTCTTTTTATAACGGAAAACCATTTACTACGAAGTTTTGAGCCCTTCGGTACGTAAAAAAATAGTTTTTCTAGCGTTTTTAAAGAAGTGTGTGTATATTTCGGTACTGTCAAATATTTATACACAGTTAAGAAAGTTAAATTATACACAAATCGGACACTTAATTAGTTTCAAAGTCACTAAAACACTTCGCGCCTTATCGTTCCCAACGGCTAACTAGCGGCGCCAGTCACTATGACGTCACAGCTACAGCGGCAGTCGCGCAGTAACTTCGCTAGTAATTTCCTTATAACTTCGTCAATTTTTGTCGTAGAACAAAAATCTTTGCACTGTACGTTAAGGATTCCACAGCTCTATATATCTGCATTCTCAGCTAAAAACGTTACGGATCCTCATTACCAAAAATACTCCTACGAATTCTTAAAATACAAATATCACATAAGTGATACAAAACTGTTATAAAACCCAAGTTAGACATAAATATTGAATGGTCGGTATTGTTATGACAGAAATTATACCGTCAGATGTGACATGTAGAATTTTTTTTATTCAATTTTGTGTATGGTGTCGCTACGGTATTATTTTCAATCGCTTGTACGGTTAGAAATAAAATATGCTTCGCTTTTTTCGAAATAATATTATTATTGGTATTTTAAAATTTTATTAATTACAAAATAATATAGAAAGTTTTTTTTGTAAACTGTAATGTTAAATAAGAGCAAATTCGGCGGTTTAGTGGCAGCAATGTAGAGCTGCAGATTCGGAGGACCTAAGTACGATTCTTAGGTCGAGGAAGGTCTCAAGAACTCCCAAAGCAATCATTAACCAAATCTCGAAATAAGGGCAAGAGCTAGTTTAATCAGAATTTATAACATTGTACCAGCTTCAATAAATATGAAATTACTCGTGTCAATATCCAACAACTAACGAAAATATTAAAGATAAGTAATGAATTGAATTTCCATTGTTCTTATTAGAGGCACTTGTACTTTATAGTACAGAAAATTTGTATGGAAGTGCAACTCAATATACACATTACTCGTTTTAAAGCGTATACCTTATTTTTTTTGTTACCCGTACCATATTGTGTTGTATTTTGAAATGTAAATGTTTTTTCCCATGTACGTATTGTAGAATAATAGCCAATGCGACTGTCATTGAATGATTCCAAGTTAGAATATATTATTAAATATTATTAATTTAATTACGCATAATTTAAAATACAAGTAGTTTGTTAAGGAACCCTCTTCATTATCCATGAAATTATATGTCATTGTTTTCTTGCTAGATTTGTTTATTTTCATCTACTTTCCTTTTTGTTACACTTTTTGGTTTTAGCTCGCTCAGTACTTTTCTCTTTGTCAATAAATTTTCTTTTTATTTTGTTAAGTATATCTATAGTTCGGTACTTACAATCTTTAGTGTTATTAACTAAAAAGATTGGGAAAATGTTCAATAATTTTTGTTATAGTAGAATTACCATACACTAGATTTATTACAATAATATAAGTAATTATTATAGTTTTACAAAAAAAAAACTCCTAATATTCCTAAAAATTAAGCTTACTTTCACAGATATTTTGTCAATTAATTATATAGGATTAATACAATTTAAACTAGCCAGATCGATAATTATATCTTAGAGAGAGGGAAAATTATAGAAAATTACAATAAAACCTCGACTATTCAAGTAGATTAAGATTAATTTTATTAAGAGTATACTATAAAATCTGTAATAATACGTTCAATAATCATATGTTCTTAAAAATTATAAAAAATTAGCATTCAAAAACCCGTTAAAGAACGTAACAACTTTAAATTTTATTTATTTCTTTTCATTTTTAAACCATATCTATTCTTTCATTTACACTTTACATAAAAAAACTACATAGATATAGTTGATATAGTATTTAAGACGCGTAGGTACAAATGATCCATTGATTCAATTTGCCAATCGCCTCTGTCAGACTGATGTCGGCCGATTTCGGTCTGACGTGATCAGAATTCCTTTACCTCGTTAACTAATCGGCTGAAAACTCTTTATGGAAAACTCCTTTGGTTGTTTGCAACTTTGATTGGAATAAAAATAATGAATGTGATCTTTTTTTATAATATGTGTCTATATAGGTATATTCTACATAATTAATTAATTAACTAATCTTTGTTTAGTAATAGATTATTACTAGATACAATATTTATACTACCTCAAAGGTATACAGGAACACAAAATGAAGAAGAAGTAAAGGAACCGGAAAATATTTCATTCTCACAAGAAAACACAAAGTGGTTGTATAAAGTAGTTCTCATAAAATAGGGTTGGACCTTTAAATGGGGGAATTAATCGTTGGTACATTATAAGTAATAGCATACAGCCAAAGATATATTTTTTTTAATTTATAGCGCAAGCAAAGCCGCGGGTATCTCTAGTGCATAGATATTTTGAGATGTTGGGAGTTGTATTATAATGTAATTTCCCGTAGGAATGAGATAATTGAACGGTAAAATGTAGCCTATGTCACTTCAGCCCTCCAACTACTTTCAAACAAAATAACGCCAATCCAACACTTTGTTTCGATTAAAAAGGTACAAGCAAACACAATTTCGAGTTATTTAAAAGCGGTCATTATTCAGATAAAGGGCTCTTGCAAGTTTGTATGACAATCCTTAATTTTTTGTGCAACAAATTTTAATTTTGGAAAGGAGCACCTACAGAGGAACCCGAGAAAAGCGAGAATGAGACGCTAGTACTCAATATTTTATAAGATGTATGCATATAAATATGTAATATTATGTAAATAATATTATGATTAAAAATATAAATGGTTTTAAATATTATCCCAATGCGATGTTTCTTAACCCATGTACTCTTAACAATCCAGTGTGTTGAAGCTTAAACAAACTTTCGTAAAGTTGTACCGCAATTTTTTATTACAATTTATTACGAAAGGAAGTTTCCGTGCCCTAGAAAGTATAACATAATTTTTGTACGAAACAATTCTTATTTTTCTTTTGTATGTCAGAACTTCATGTTATCTATTATTGAGTACAATAAATATGAAAATATAAATTCTTATACCTATACGTATAAAAAAAGTGTGTGTGTGTAAATTCTTATAAACTTATATACACGCGTTAGAAGTTATACTTCTTTGGCGTAACAAGATAAAAATCTTTTCAAAAATTTTATCTTTCGCCTTATTCTACGTTTGTAGAAAAAACTAAAATGTTGACTACAGCTAACTTCAGGGTGTTGGTTTTTCGTGACGGTGTGCGCGCGCATCGTAAAAATTTACTCTCATCATTTTTCCCTAACGTTCCAAAAGAAGTAACTTCAAAAATAAAAAATCTTTTGTCATAATGTTGGTCCGCGATAAACTCCAAAACTACTTATGCGGTCGTAACTTTTTTTAAATAATTATAATAATAACAGCCAAAATTAATTAAATTATATTGCCATATTTTATTAGACTTACACTCATTATTTTTTAATTATTTAGAAATTAAAACAACAATTACTATACGTTACTTTGGTGCCATTTTTGAAATCATTTTTATTATATTGTGGGTGAGCACTTCTTGTAACGGGTACTATATTGAGACTACATTTAAGACGTTTAAACATTATTCTCTCCCGGTATAAAAGTTTTTGAAATTGAAAGCTTATTAGATTCAGGAATAAACGGTTTCAGCCTGTATGATTAATATGATAATAGAAACACAAAAATCATCTAAGATGGCTCCCCAGTTGGGAAATGCAACCTGGAGTCCTTTATTATTGTGCTCATTAGTATGTACATTAGTACATTATTATAAATCAATTTGAAGTGTCTCTTTTTAATTTCAATTTAATTAACAGCTTTTCACTAAATGCATATTGAGATATGGTACTTACTTAAAAAATCAAGTTTTAAAATATTTGTCTGTCTGTCTAATCTTTCGGATTTTGACGGAATTTTCCCTCGCAAATAGCTAATGTTATAAGGAGTAACTTAGGCTACTTTTATTTTATTAAAAAACTATAAAAACCGTTTAATTTATTGTAAATTAATAAAATTTAATTTAAGTTATCATCATCAGCCCTTTTTAACGTCCCACTGCTGGGCACGGGCCTCCCTCAGTACGAGGAGGATCAGGCCATAGTCCACCGCACTGGCCCAGTGCGTGTTGGCCGACTTCATATGTCTTACGAAAACTTGCTAGGTTTTCTCAGACATGCAGGTTTCCTCACGATGTTTTCCTTCACCGTAAGACAAGTGGTAATCATGATAGAAATAATTCGCACATAAAAATATCAGATATGCGAGACCCGGATTTGAACCCGCATCACTCGGTTATACAAGCAATGCGTTACCGCTGGGCTACTACTGATTTTAAAGTTCATTTAAGTAATAAGTTTAGTTAATTTATACTAAGTATATTATAATTGTAATGTCGTCTGTTACGTTTCCAAGATTAAACAATTGAACGAATTATGATGAAGCAAAACATATCTTTATGGCCGCTAAAATTACCACGTGTGTAAAGTCGCGGGCAAAACCACTCTAATATAAAAGTATTACAATACCCTAGTTTTAAACGAAGTGATCTTTAATTTACAAGCAATTCCGTATAAAAATACCCATCTAAGTTCGTTAGATCTAACCCGCATCTAAGTATTTGATCAGAATTAGTGTGACACATTTATTGAAGTGAAATTTAGATGGAAACGTCTTAACTGTATTGTTATTAAACGAAATGAACTTTAAAATTACCTAAATATTTATTTTTAATCAAGTTTTTTTAATTAGGGCAGTTTGCTCTGCCAGCGGTCGCGGGTTCGAGTCCCGCTGGGGGCATTCATTTGTTGAGCACGAATGTTTGTTCTCCAGTCATGGTCGTATATATTTGTAGTATGTATGTATTTAAAGTTATAAATGTGTAGTGTACCAACTATCTTGTATCCGTAACACAAGCCTCGTAGCTTACTGACCACGGATCTCGTAGAAGGCGTTGTGTGTAGTAATATCTTAACATATTTTATTTTTAAGCATAATGTTCATTTAAATGCAAATTAATGCTTACGATTAATATTGAAGTTCACGATTAATATTGAATTATGGTCACGAGATATGAGTGAAGATGAAGTAAACATCGGGAACTAAAAATCAAGTTAAATCTGTAAAAAACCGAAATAAATCTAAGAAAGTATTAAAATAATAATATAGAAGTTAAAATCAAAAATCTTGTTTCTAAACTTTAAAAGGGTATTTTTATAGAATCGTAATAAACTTTTTACTTTCAAAATTTTACTCGTTACGCCCGCAATCAGTAGTTTAAAGTATAAAAAACTTACGTTATGTGAATTTTCTAGTTATTTCACATAAAATATTTGATGATTACATACATATATACATACTACAACTAATAGCTTATGTTCTTTTTACACATGAATAATTGTTAAAGGCTTTTTTTATATAGGTACCTATTCTCAGACAATTTTAAACACGGTAGAATGATTTATTTTCGATAGGCTTATCTAGAAGTTTGGCCAACTTCACTTACTATGAGTAGAAATTTGCATTTAATTTTTAAAGGTTACTTTGGAAGACAAGAGGCTTTGTTACAAAACCTATTTTGGTTTATCACATGATTTATATGAAACATATTAGTATAATATAATTAAACATTGCAGAATTATATAATATTATAGTCCTAACATAATTTAGTAAAACGTTATTCGTTTATTAATTTTCTATTAGTTGACAGTGGTTGGTAAGGAACCAAGTAAAGCGGTTTCAAATCCTGGGTGTTGATCATTTTATAACAGTTTTACGGTAAACATCGCAAAGAAACCTGCATACCTGAGATAACTTAGAAAGTTCTCTAAAGACAAGTGAACTTTTTCCGAATTTTTCCAGCGTGATGGACTATGACCTGAACTCCTCTGTATAGAAGTGAGGCCCGTTTGTAGTAGTAGGACGTTACATATGAGCGCAATTTACTAGCTACACACTCCAGTTTTGATCCAATTCGTCCAAAGACAAAACCGTTATACCTTTATTAAGTTTCCTGCCAGATTTTCAACTTGTATATGTCAGTAATACATGAGATGTCCACCACAGACTAAAAATATTTTATTTACTATAAATCACTTTACACGCAGATTATAACAGATGAACTAATTATTAAACTTGACACACACGTTATAATGGATGGAACAACTTACTTTGTTACCAACCAACAGTATGGAATGGATATTATAAGAAGCGATACGTATCGCTTTATACGGAGGAAGACAAAGGAATGTAGATAAAGAATTGTTAAAACGCCTTTATTTATACAATTTTAAATGATAGTCCGATCGTCCATTATGCTCACAAAGCCCGCATCACTTGTGTTTGATCATTAACTGCTACTTTCTTTTATTCTTTATTAGTCGCCTTTGTTCGTGCAATCCTACTTTAGACCTCTCATCAGTTTCTTTTCTCAATATCGTGCAGTTAGTGCTTTGTGTGCATTAGGATTGAAATGTATTTCTCCCACATTTAAGGTTTTAAAATAGTTTAAATTTAAAATATAGGTACATTCTGTGTTATGTGATTCTATTACATAAGTTTTACATCAATTAATTATATCATAGATTATAGCTTTTCAAGTGGTAGTGCTGTGCCATGCTTGTTACCTTCGGGTAGCAGCCGAATGGGCCGGCACGCCCCGTATCGTACCACTCTCTCACAGAAGACCGGCGTGAAGTGGCAGCTATGCTGTCGCGTTTCGTCCGGTCCGGGAGGCCCACTCCCCATCCCTCCTCCCGTCCTTCTCCCTCCTCCTTTCCTGAATGGCCGGCAACGCATCTGCAAGCCCTGTGGTGTTGCAGATGTCCATGGGCGGAGGTGATCACTTACCATCAGGTGAGCCTCCTGCCCGTTTGCCCCCTTTGTCCCATAAAAAAAAATAATAATAATAATGGCTGATTCAGGAAGAAAACGCAATCTCTAAAATATTAATTTTGTATGGAAAAACAGGCCGAAGCCATGACAGTATGCTTGCATATGATAAATCTCCAAAATCAATAAATAAATATTGACATTCACACCACAAAACTTCTAAGCTGACATCAAATGACACCCACTTTTATACTTTATTATAATGTATTGTGTTTCTTGGGATATGTATTTATCATACCTGACCTATACAGAGATTAATATGCTCTCGACCCACGTTGTCACCTTATTCTGGAAATTAAGACGATTTCATACTAATTATTACTAAGTATGGTTAGAAGTTCATACTTAAACCCTCACTAATATAATACTTTCTTAGAGTTAGGTAGATATTTATATATTTTCGGATTTTGTAGTGGTTTTATTAGATTTTTTATTCTCGACGACCGGACCTTTCGAATGCTTTACATTAATCATGTTCACAAGACTGAGGATTAGTTAACTAAATTAAAATTTAATTTAATTAACTTACCGACGCACTCAGAGTCACCTAATGAACCATTAAATCAAGAATCTCCATACTAAAGAACGACTTAAATGTTCATTAAGTGTCTCTGAGTGCGGCCGTCATACGCTATCAAAAATTATGTTTAAAGCAATATTGTTTTTACTTGGATTCCTCAATGAAGACTTTCTTTTATTTTGTTGGACTATTTCAACACAATGAATATAAATCATATCTAACACTCATAATAATAATAATGTTCTCCGACCGATTCCGGCCATGGCGGCCAATCTCATTGAGACTGGCCAAGTACGCAGGAGATATTATAGTGCACAAGTGTACGCGCAGACACAAGTGCACTCTCTGTTCCTATCACTCTCATACTCCAGTGGGACGACTGCTCGACACGACCAGTGAGAGCTAAGGCGCAGGACCGACGGCTTTACGTGCTCTCCGAGGCACGGGGGTGAAACACCGCCAACTTCCCAACTCCGGGCTGTTACTGAGGGAAACAGAAAGATTCAATAACTAAACTTGGCCCGACCCGGGACTCGAACCCAGGACCTCTCGGTGTGTGACCGTACATGCTAGCCACTACACCATCGAGGCAGTCTAACACTCATAATAAGCCAAAAAAATGGGCAATAAAACTATATTATATCACCAGAAACGGCGAATGTGCCAGAAGGTAAGAGAGAAAAGTATCTTTTTAGTAGTATTAGGGAGCATGTAAATTAGATAATATTATAGTTACTTATTTTAACAACTTTTAATACATTATGTAGTAACTATTCACACTCACTTCAGTCAAATTCGTCCGTGAAAAAGTTAAACAAATATATCTCACGGGAACCATACATTTTTGCGAAATAAAAAGTAGCCTATGTGCTATCCAGACTACAATCTCTCTTCATCCGTGTGAGTAAAAAACATCCATCTTAATTTTCACCTTTATAATTTTAGTAAGATTTTTTTTATAGTAAAAATATATTATAGTATCCAGAATAACGGCATGTATTAGAAGTTAAAACTCGTTTTATAAAATTATGACCAGTCTTGAGCATTGTTTGCTGGTGAATAATGTCCATTGAAACCTTACATTTAGTAATAATATACGGGATACTTAGATAATCGTCTCCGTTACTTCATTTTATTGCTCAAAAGATAATTAGATGAATTTTATTGATCTTTGTTGAAATTTATATTACGATTGATATTGTATTATTTTGAACAAGTCTGAAGGTTTAATAGGTGTTTGGATTTAAAAATTTTGTTTTTACGACAAATAGTAAAAACTTACCTTTTTATTACCAAGTTTTTATGTCGTGTTGCTGTCGTCAGTTAAGTTTTAATATATTTTTTTAATGTTTTCTAGATACTAAGTGCATTCGTTTTCAAATGCATTTTGTACCTTAACTACTAAAATAGAATAGATCTCTTTATCTCTGATTGTATCTCAAACAAAACAAAATATATTGGGCGAGAAATAATTATTATAAATATGATGGGACATTATTACAACAGCGCCATCTAGTTCCGTAGTAAGCTACGGTACGTGCTTGTGTTACGGATACCAGATAGTTGATATACTACACATAAAAAATTTAAAATACATATTATAAATATAAACACCCATTACTGGAATACATAAATATTCGTGCTCAACAAATGAATGCCCTCAGCGGAACTCGAACCCGCGACCGCTGGCGCAGAAAGTAGGGTCACTACCTACTGAGCCAAACGTGTCGTCAATTATTATTTTATTATTATTGAATACCAAAATTGAAAACTACTACAAATACTACTATTTTAATAACTTGAAATATTTCCACTAAAACTTTAAACTTCGTAAAAACTCAAAGTAAACATAGCAATTATTCTGACCTTATTAGAAATGCGCCAATTTCGGTTTTTTTAGAGTTTAAAGAAACAAACATAAATAATGTTTGAAGTAATGTACATGTACGTACATATTCTTCTTAGTTTTTATTAAAAAATATTTTAATTATAAAATATAATAATATAATTTAGACTTTTAGTGTCGTACTGAAACCTGATATTTACTGACTTTTCCCTGTCTTTTCCATTCTACGTGACATTGCCGAATACATGGAGATTAGAAACCAGGAGAACCAAGGCCCTAGAATGTAGTGTCTCAGAAATATTGTCAAACCAAGGAGGCGCTGCGATCGCTATGTTGTCTCAGTGCCTAACTTCAAGTTGTCACAATAGTGACAGTACTCATAAATAGCTAACTTGACAGATACTACTTATTGACGGCAGCGCGCTATAAACTCTACAAATTTTCAGAGACAGACGGGTAATGATTTAGTATGAAGCGTTGGTTCTCCTGTATCTAACCTCCATGGCCGAATATGTGCTCAACTGGCACGCTCTAAAGCCATTGAAAAGAGTATTGAAAATGTTATCTATACAGATAATAAAATTCTAACTTAGTTGAATTTGAAAATTAAATATTTTTTTGGAAAATTTAACTTAAAAAAATCTAAATAACTAAAATTTCGTGGCACAGTGTTTGTTATCGAACTCCTTCGAAACGACTTGACCGATTTTCATGATATTTTTGTATATTTGGTTGGTCTGAGAATAGGCCGTAGGCTATTTTTTAATCCCGTAGGTGATAAGGGTGGCCCTCACCAGATTTTTTTTGTTTTTATGATTTGCCATCAAAAAATGTTTATAGCCCTAAATTTTCATCCCTCGGGCGCGCGAGAATTGTCAATTACGATATAATAATATAAAGGTGGAATCTAAAAATTTAAGAATTTTTGTTTGTCTGTCTGTGGGCGTATCACGAGGAAACCACTGAACTTATTTTGATGAAACTCGGTGTGATGATAGCTGGTTATCCGGGTCAACATAGAGGATACTTTTAACTGCTGGAAAATATCTTTATTCTTGAAATCTCTACTAACTATTAAAAAATAAATAGGGAAAAACTCGAGCGGAGGGGTTTAGGTTGAGTCACTAGTAGGTTATAAGATGTGTTGAGACCCAAAATACCAGTTTATTATTCCTTTCGACTTTCTTTGAAGCGTCAATTAAATAAATTCTTAAAGAATATGTTTATATTTCCTATGAAACAATTTAACATTTTAATATAACTATATTTAAGAACATTTATATTGAAAACAGTTTTGATTTTAATTACAGATCAAATATCGAGGCTGAGAAATGCTCAAATGAACGCTGGCTGATAGAATTGTCGTATGATCTAAATGATAAATGGAAGCGTATTAAATATATAACATAAAATAAAATGTTCTGTGCAGTCTAAAAAATGAAGTAACATGCTTTGGCACCATTTTGGATATTCGTCTTAAGCCTTCCAGCCAAACACCGAGAGCCAAAAATAAACGCAAAAAAGCCAAAAACGGTAGTGATAGTTAATATCTCCTTATTTAGATTTTTTGGTAGCTTTCACAAAACTATAATTGATATATTTTACAGTATTTAGTTTTTATTAAAAACTACTGAATAGAATAACACATCTTATTTATAAATAATTGTTACCATTTTTTATCTAGAGACAAAGAAAGAGAGAGAGAGAGAGAGAGAGAGAGAGAGAGAGAGAGAGAAATAACATTTTGAATTACTACTTTTATTAACGAAAAAAGTTTTTATTTTACTGTTTTTATCGATGTACATTTCAATATCTTACCTATTTAATAATGGGGCATTTCACGTCAAGTGGACAACGAAAATAAAGTGAGTTGCAGAAGTATAAAAATATAGGAAGTTAAATTATTTTCAAATAATAAATCATTAACAATACAAATACATGTTCATACTATGGAGTCTAATATTATACACAACAACAATACATTTTAATATCTTTACTTCCCGCTTACTATACGTGAAAAGACACAAATTTGTAATCCAATAAAAAAAATAAAACTACATCCTTTTAACTTTAAGAAACAATATTTCTTAGAATCTTTTACAAATTGAATGACACAAATAATAAGCATTCAAAAAGTACGGACTTCATACTTTGTGAATTTTTGAAAGCTCATAAATCGGCAATAAAGCGTCATACGAAAAAAATAATGTATATGCATATCCATGTCCACTAGAACTATAACTGACCAGAGTATGAGCAATTATCACAACCTCACTTTATTTTCGTTGTCCGCTTCACGTGAAATGCCCCAATAACAATTTGCTGAATTTCTTTCGCTAGTTCTTCTCAGGTCTGAGGCATGTTCTTGCATCTTCTTCACCGAACTGGTAGTGGACTTAAGACGTTCGGTAAAAAAATGTAATAATTTAATGCTGAATAAAATATTTAAAATTTAAACTTAAAAAACTGTATATTAAAAGTCTATAACTTGAAGTTTAAGAAAATAACAGAAGTAAAGCATCTGCTCGGCTCTCGGTGTTCAAGATGTTTTTTAAACATTTTCCGTAGATATTGAGAGTGCCGACAGCTCAATCGATTGTTGCAAAGAATATTGTTGTAGAATTTCTTGCCTCTAACGATCCGTGCCTTAACGTCGGTTTAGAGCTGGCAAAGATCATTTTAGATTTTAATTGCAACATTGAGTGTTGTACTACCTAGGTACTTGTAGTAATTATTTCTGTTGCAAACATTTTTGTGAAAGGATAATATTCTAATTATTACTTGTATTACTATTTTATTAAACTTATATTACACAAGTGTGTACTGAAACTATACCTTGTTTTTCATAGAGCTTCGTAAATATAGTAATGAAAATAATTAAAATATTAGCATTGTGTATTTGTAAGGTTTTATAATATTCTTCAAGGAGGCAAAAGTTTAAAGACTAAAAATTAAATGTATTAGACCACTCAACTATAGTGTTCGAAAGATGTATGCAATACTGATGTGTCCTAATAATATTTTTCTTTTTTCAGATATTATAATAAAAAAATGAGATTTAACCTAACAGACAAACCAAAAATTACCTCTCTATAATTATAAGTTTATATGTATATTATATAAAATACTATTTACGTGTTACATACCGTATCTGTATTTTATTCTTTGAACAAGTGATGAAGTCTAGTAGAGCTTTCGTAGAAAGCCAGTGTCCATAATATAAAGTTTTGGTTTTGGATTTTTACTTTTGAGCTGTAGTCGAGAAGTGGACTATGTACTTATATTCCTTATTTTCTTCGCAAATGAATTGGAATGCTTCTCAATTTTGATCTTAACTTATACAAAACTAGCAATGCCGGCCCGCTTCGCTGGGCGTAAGTTAAAATAAATTAAACAGCTTTTATAATTTTCTAATAACTTACTCCTTATAACATTAGCTATCTGCTTGTGAAAGTCCCGTCAAAATCGGTCTGGTCGTTTCAGAGATTAGCCGGAACAAGCAGACAGACAGACGACAAAATTTTTAGAAATCGACTTTTTCATGCATTTAGTGAAAAGCTGTTAATTTGATTTAAAAACAACCTCGATTTTTATTTATATGTAATGCATAATTAAAATTTGGTCTCCAGTTAAATTAAAAGTAGGATTAAAGAAACTTATTAAGAATCAGACAATTTTTAAGCTGAAACCTTTTAATATAAAGATTTAAAATCAGCATCAGACGTTGAGGAAAAAGTATTATACAGCTTCTATTCCTTTTATAAACTTTCTTTACTTATGGAGGCTCTTACGTAATCACATTATCTGTTTTTGTTTACAAAGTCTTTCCTAACTTGCGAAATGACAAAAGACTTAAGACATCTAAGTCGTTTTTATTTTACTCTTGTATTTTTATTTCGAGCTTAGCATGTATCTACTGTGAATGGTGTTGATGTATTTCAGATTATTGACATAGTACAAAGAGTAGAAGTAGGGCATCTCTGGCCCAATCCGCGATATAATTACCTACCGTACTTGCCTGTCTCAGGGTTGTCACTGTAGCTAAATTTTAATTCAGTGCTCAGAAATTGGCAAGGGCCGGGAAGTTGTGTTTCTTACTTGTGTTGTCTGGGTTTCATTGAGATCTACAGATCTCTTATTTTAAAACATAGAGAACAATATAATATTTTGATTTTTATTTTTGACTAAACAAACATAAAATAATACAAACACATAAATTGAATCAAACATTTATTACAAAATTACAAATTAACTACAGAAAAATACTTTTTCATATATTTAGCGGTGCCGAAAAGCTGTAACGCGCGAGCCTTGTGCGGTGTGCCTTGACTGGCGCACTGATAAACGGTTCGAGATATTGTTTGAGTGTGCGTGCGGCGGCGTAAAGATACTATGGCGCACACATACAAGCCGCGCGCAATGCGTTTGTATAAAGATGCCCCTACTTCCCATTCTTTATACTATGCTATTGATATTGCATTCATTCATGCATCTAACCAGAATTAGATGAAATTTGCGCTTCTTATAAGTTTATCTATTCGTAAATCTGTATTTAAATATATCCAAATGTTTTCTAACTTTTTCTCCTTATTATATGAATTATAATTATTCTGTATTTACTTCAACTCACTTTAACAGTGGTCTAGTTGCTCGTATATACCCTCGTAGATCTGGAAGTCCTGGGTTTGATTTTCGGGTCGTGCCTAGTTCAGTTATTGGGATTTTCGGTCAAGAAATTCTCAGTAACCGCCCGGAGTTTGAAAATTGCCGCAACTCTCTCTGATCGTGTGTAGTAGTCGTTCCACGGGAGTATAGAAGTTACAGGTATAGAGAGTGCACTGGTGTCAGATACTTAATCTTAAAGACATTGTTTATTATGTCACTTTTAATAACCTGTTCCCTGTTATTAATTATTGCAAGTTGGACTTTGGAGCTGCACAACTATTGGATTTCACTAAGACTTTTAGTGGTTAATAACAATAATCTTTATGGATATATCATTGTTAAGGTTCTAAAAGGAGCTTTCCAAAAGAACTTTAATTAAACTTAACTTCTTCTTTCGCCTATATAATTCGCATTGACATTTAGCGGTGACTCCAGCATTGCATTTAATGTGAGCTCTGAGTATCAATAACTAATTAAGTTATTTTTAAGAGTTAATAAAGTCATTAATCAGGCAACAATATTGTGGAAGTGTATCTGCTCCAATAAACTAATATTAAAAAAAATCATAAAAGAGTAACCTAGTACTTCGAAACAACACAACACAATCTAAAATTAGTCACTGCAATATTTACTTTTCATAACATTGTAAATGTAAACGCGATTAATCGATCTCGGGTCCTTTGATAATGCTTCAGGTAAATAGGGGTGTGACTATGCGCCTTTTAAATTTGCTAAAATATATAGGTTTTTGGTTTTATTATCTGAAGATCCTGTTTATTGAGTATTAAATGGTGAGGTAATGAGTATGACATGATTATACAAGATAAAGTTTTTAAAGCTTGATAGAATATAAAGCAGGTAAAGTCCAGTTGAATCGAAAAATATTTTCTGCTCGTTACTTATCAAAAATTGTAACGTTAGCTAATGGTATAGGAAAACATCGTGAGAAAATCTAAATGTCTGAGATAACTTAGCAAGTTTTCGAAAGAAATGTGAAGTCCGCCAACCCGCAGGCCACCGCGGTGGACTATGGCATGATCCCCCTCGTTTTAAAGGGAAACCCATGCCCAGCAGTGGGACGTTCATTTATTTATTTATTTATTAGAATTACCAACAAAAGTTACAATATATTACATAGAAATGTGAAATATTACTATATTTAAACATGATTTTTGCACTTTTAATAACAGGTAATCACAGCACGCAAATATATATTTTTCACAACTTTAACATAAGAAACAGCAAAATTATATAGGTATACAAGTTATTCAATTATAAATTCAAATCATTCAAATTATAAATTGTTAGCTTTTTTTAACTTTTTTAGGGTGGTTTAAAAAATAAAGGGATAACTTCGAACGAATTGTATGAGAATCACTAATCGTTAAATCCGAGTGAAGCGATAAATCTCCAGTATTAAATAACATTACAACAAAACCTTCATACATTAAATTAAATAATTAAACATTATGTTATCGCCAACCCTATTCCCTCGATTGGAATTTAATGTGTTATGTTTTAAATGGGAATGTTTATTTTACGGAGCGTCACCTGTAAACAAGGTCCGTTTATACTGACCATATTAACGATTAACGATTTTGTGCTTTAGCCCGAGGGAATACGGTTCAATTCATATGTTTTGAGTGCTTTTATAATTTATGAAGGAATTTAGAGAATAATGGAGTGACATAATTAGGAATTGTGTACTGGAAAGCGGATTGATTTAAAAAGACTGTAATATGTGGTCTTTTGACCTTCTTGTGACAATTTCTACTTATTCTACAAGAACAAATTTTCGATAATTAGTAAGGTTTACCTTTTTTACCGTTTTACTTTAAACAACTTAAACGTTGTCTAAACACATTGATATTTAAAAGAACATTTGACAGTTCAGTAACATTTTTTTTTAATATTGGGAAAATGCATTTTTCGCATACATAGAGTCGATTATGTGGGATTCACCGGTTAAAAAATCCAGAATTAATTTAGTTACATCCTAATCTATCAAGCACGTAGGAACTATTCTCTCTTTTAGAGTAAAAATATAGTAATCATAGTATATTTTATTTTAAGTTGGTTGGCCTTTACGCATACTACCTGCAGGTAACACATGGTTATGTTGGGATCACTGGCTTGAAATCTAGTAGTACTTACTATTGTAAGAAGTTTTTGTGAATGTGTAGGTAAGTAAATATTATAATAATGATTACAAGTTATAAAGCTTAACTGCAACTAAAAATATAACTAACGTAGATAGATGTTTGCGTAAATGCAAACTATTTTTTATTTACTCTAAATATGTGTTTAAAAAAATTCCTTAACTTCATATTATATTTCTTATCTAGTTTAGAATCTGACATATTCTTTAATTTTCGTCTACATTTATAAAAACTACTAAAAATATCCGAAACACTTACTAAAACCAATCAATTGTTCGGTCTTACATTTTTTATGAGAATACATACAGTATTTGATTTCGTTAATTTAAACCATCACGCGATACCTTCTCCAAGTCTTAGTGCCTTACTTATTATTTATAAATGTCAGGAAATTGGTAATTAATAGTTTACTATAGTAATGGCCTTCTTATATGCTAAAGGTCGCAGGTTCATTTGTGCTTCAAGCATAGTTTTTGGCGTATTTTTGTAACTGTATATATACGAAATACGCATAAAAGACGAAATATTATTATTAAAGCTAAACTGAAAAAAATTATAGGCTTATAAAATAAGTTATATTATTGAACTGACTTCAGAAACCTCCTCATTTATGTCGAAAACAACCAATATATTTTTTTATAGATAGGTAGCCCCAAAGCTATAATATAAATATAAAAAATCGAAAAAAGCGGTTGTCAAACAAAATAGAAAAAGGTATCGTTTATATTATAATAATAATTTACCTATAATTGCACTGGTAGGTACCAAACGAAAATGAAACAATGTCTGTCGGTTGATAAATTCACTTCACTCCCTAATTAAGTCCGCAGGATATATCCATCCGCAATATACAACTTCCGCTTTGATAAAATGCTACCGCTTTGGATACAAATTAAATTCATATTTGTTTATTTTCCCTGGTTTTTCTTTAAAAAAATGGATGAGAAACTTCAAAGGACTTGCGTACCAAATTTTACTGCCTACGTTTTTGTTTTAATTTTATATAATAAAAATATAACTACATATATGCAAAGCATACTGTTTATATATCGTATATACGAGTAATATAGAATATGGAATTAATATACGAGTATCTTGGAATTTTGAAGGTTCGAGACCGAAGTTGGACCTAATTAAGTTGTTGAATGTCTGATAGGAAGTCCTTTGGTTCATTCGTTCGTTCGTGCCTCCGAAAACACGTAACGCTATTGGTCCTGCGTCGCATCTCATCGTCGAGTCAAATTATTGTACCATCGGAATTTAAAAGTACCTAACAGAAACTGATGAACTGTTATTACTCTTGCGCAGTTGTTATTCGTACTGAATATTTGTTGGGTATATCAAGCTTATATCTTTAACGCTTATTAGAGCTAGAAGAACAAAGATGAAATTTAGTATACAGACTATGATCTGGAGTAACACGGGATGCTATGAGGCACCTAGGGATGTACCCGAGAAAAATATGGAGTATGCATTTGTATCGCTGTTATCTTGATATATCTATTTCTGAGTTTCAGAAAACGTAATTTAATTTACAAATAATAAGGTAAATAAATATAAATAGTCTGTTGGGACACTAATCTACAGCATCATCCAGTTCCGTAAGCAGGGTGTTTATATTATGGAACCAGATAGTTTAAACTCTACATATTTTATAACTTTAAATACATACATATAGAGATACAACTATGACTGGATAACAAACGTGTTGGCACATAATATAAATGAATAGAAAAATATATATTTAAATAATGAACGTCAACTGTGACAACGCTACATCTTATTAGTTCATATATATTATTCTACCGATTCATCAGGTTATGGGCCCAGATCGTTATTTAATATTAAAATAATTTTTTTTTTCGCACATTTCGGCACTATAACAGTATTTGCATTTACATTTTATATGTAAAAGAAATAATTATACATATTATAAAAGGATTTGCAAGGATTAAAATATGGCGTCGGCATTGTCATATAATATTCCCGTAGAAAAATTAAAAGGCTTAGAAGATTATAGTCAATGGAAGTTCACGCTAAAAATGATTTTAATGCATGAAGATCTTTATGATTGCGTAACGAACGAAGATGTAAAAGACGAGAAGAAAAAACAAAAGGCGTTAGCGAAGATTTGTTTGTCCGTCAGTCCATCCGCGTTGGCTCATGTACGCAATGCGAAGAGTCCTTATGAAGCCTGGCATAATCTCGAGCGTGCTTACGAGGATAAGGGACTATGCAGACGACTGGGTTTGCTGAGGTCGCTGTTTGGAACAAAACTGTGCGAGACGGAAGGTATGCAAAGCTACTTATTAAAAATTACGGAGCTTGCGCAACAGTTACCATATATGGGATCCGCACTTGACGATGAATTTCTAGCTGTAATTACGCTCAGTGGTTTGACAGAGGACTTTGACCCCTTGATAATGGCTTTAGAAAATTCTAATATAAAACTCACGAGTGAAGTGGTCAAGTCAAAGTTACTGCAGGAGCAACAGAGGCGAGATGATAAGAATCAAGATGGGATTAACGCATTAGCTACCAGAAAAGAAAAAAATTCAAAGGTCACGTGCTTCAAGTGCATAAAGCCTGGACATATGAAGAAGGACTGTACCAGTAAAATGAAAGCGTACAAAAATTATTCTGTACAAGAATCTACTGGGAAGAAGAATCCCAAGACGTCGTTTTTGTCTGCATTACGTGTGAATCTTCACAGTGATATGTGGTGTATCGACTCTGGGGCTACTCATCATATGTGTAATAATAAAGATCTTATGTATGATTATCAGAATGTAAAGTCACTTGAGGTAAATGTAGCTAATGGGGACAAATTGATAACAAAGGGTCACGGTAGAGTAAAGGTACAATTAGTAAATGGTACTAAAACTATAAATAATGTATATTTTATACCTGAACTTAGTGTAAATTTACTATCAGTAAGTGAGTTAGGTAGGAAAGGTTACAACGTTATTTTTAGTAATTCAGGTTGTAAGATCATGGACAATAAACAGGTTGTAGCTACTGGTACTTGTAGAAATGGTGTCTATGAACTCGACATTATTAAAACTGTACACATGTATAATAGGAAATACAGTAGGAAACAGGATTCAGGGATTGCTATGAACTCAGTCCGTGAAGAGAGCGAGGTTAGGGTATTTTCAGATGAGAGCAAGGATTCTACACTGGCGATTGTGCAGAATTCAGCATCACAAGAACTGTGGCATAAGCGGCTCGGTCATCTGAATGCACGGAGTATGAATTTAATGAAAAATGGTATAGTATCAGGTATGAGTTATAAAAATACTACATTCATTCCTTGTACTGCTTGTCTTGAAGGTAAACAGACAAGGCTACCTTTTCCAAAAAAAGTAAAAGTAAAAGTAAAAGTAGGGCTACCGAAATTTTAGGATTAGTACACGCAGATGTGTGTGGTCCTATGCAGTCACCTTCTTGGAGTGGAGCACGGTACTTTGTAACATTTATCGATGACTTCACTAGGAAAACGTTTATTTACTTTCTTCATAGAAAAAGTGAAGTATTTGAACAATTTAAATTATTCAAATCTTTAGTAGAAAATGAAGCAAGTAAGAAAGTAAAGGTTTTGAGAAGTGACAATGGCGGAGAATTTAATTCTGTAAAATTTCAGGCCTATTTAAAAGAAAATGGAATTAAACATCAAACTACAATTCCACACTGTAGTCAACAAAATGGTGTTGCAGAGAGGGCAAACAGGACAATTATGGGTAAGACCCGAAGCATGCTCCAGGACGCCGGTTTAGACAAACGGTTCTGGGCTGAGGCTGCTAACACGGCTGTCTACCTGAAGAACCGTTCCCCTACTAAGGCAGTCAAGGGAGTAACACCAGAAGAAAAATGGACGAATAAAAAGGTGAACATTGGACATTTAAGAGTTTTTGGTTGTGTAGCATATGCCATCGATGAGAATGCTAGAAAATTAGATGCTAGGAGCAAAAAGTATATTTTTGTAGGATACTGTGAAGATAGCAAAGGCTATAGGCTCATAGATCCTTCTTGTCCTAAGAAGTGCATTAAAGCGAGACATGTAAAGTTCATTGAGAACCAATTTGTAAATAAAAATGTTACATACGAGTTTAGTGATAGCTATAAAATTAATAAAAATGAAGACACTTTAGTAGTTTTAGACACAACCAGTTCACAAAATTTTGTAGATAGTAATCTAAGTCCAAACTCAGTACAATTACCTACAAAAACTAGTCAGTTATCTCCACAGTCAAATGTATCAGTAAATGATGAGTCAATAGGTGATAATGTAGGCCAGGTAAATACTCGCAGGCAAACAGTGTTTGATCTATATGAAGAAGAAGATTTAGTTGCCTCAGATGATTCGGCCGACCCCACTTATGTTCCAGGTTTATCAAGCATCGACTCTGAGGACTCTAGGGAGCTATCATTTGAAGAAGCTCAATCATGTGAGTTTGTTGGATTAACTGAGATGCATGAGGAGGACTTACCTGTTACTAAAAGTATAAAGCTCGTTTGGTGGCTAAAGGTTTTACCCAAAAATATGGGATAGATTATCACGAAACATTTTCTCCTGTCGTCCGATACTCAACTATCAGAATTTTGCTAGCATTAGCTGCTCAGTATGATATGTTGATTGAACACTTGGACGTTAAAACTGCATTTTTGAACGGGATTTTAAATGAAAATGTTTACATGGCACAACCGGAAGGTTTTATTATTGATAATAATAAGAATAAGGTTTATAAGCTTAACAAGGCAATATATGGATTAAAACAATCGGCTAAGGCTTGGTATGAGAGAATTAATGATGTTTTAATTAATAAATTACACTTTAAGAGGTTTTATTCAGAACCATGCGTGTATACATATAACGACGGTAAAGAAGTTTTGTATATAGCTATTTATGTTGATGATATATTGTTATTTTCATCTAAGACATCTCAGAAAGGAAAGCTCATCAAAGAAAAGTTAATGAAACAATTTGAGATGAAGGATTTAGGACTTGCGCATCAATTCTTAGGTATGAAAATTATTACATTACATAACGGTAGCTATACTCTCAATCAATCCAGCTATATAAAAAAGATATTGACAAAGTTTAAAATGGCGGATTGTAAGGAAGTAAAAACTCCTATGGAAGTGGGATTAAAGTTACAAAGAGAGGGAAATGCCAGTAATTGTAACTTTGATTATAGGAGTTTGATCGGTTGCTTAATGTATCTAGCGGTATGTACCAGACCTGATATCGCTCATAGTGTCAGCTACTTAAGCCAATTCAATGATTGCCATGGTGAGAGTCATGTCAAAGCTGCGAAAAGGGTTTTGAGGTATTTAAAAGGCACCTCAGAGTACTCGCTAATTTTTGAGAAAAGTAATAATCTTGAAATTCTAGGTTTTGCCGATGCTGATTGGGGCGGAAACCAATTGGATCGGAGATCCTACACAGGGTACGTATTCTGCATTGGTAAATCAATAGTATCCTGGGAAAGTCGTAAGCAGCGCACTGTCGCGCTCTCGAGCACTGAGGCTGAGTACATGGCGGTGTCTGATTCCTGTAAAGAAGCTATGTTTTTACGAGCGTTTATTAATGAGTGTACTGGTAAACTCTGTGAAATAACTTTGTATAATGACAACCAGTCTGCTCAGAAGTTATGTTCTAATGTTATATCGCATTCTAGAACAAAAAATATTGATATTAGATACCATTTTATTAGAGAATTGGTGGATAAAAAGATAGTAAAGTTAAATTATCTATGTACTGAAAATATGTTAGCTGATGTTTTTACAAAGGCTTTATGTATTGTGAAGCATAAGAAACTTGTATCTAAATTACTTAAAACGTAAAGATATAAGTGGTATGTATGTGTAAGTTGCGAATATGATATTTTTATATTCGTTTAAGGGGTAGTGTTGGCACATAATATAAATGAATAGAAAAATATATATTTAAATAATGAACGTCAACTGTGACAACGCTACATCTTATTAGTTCATATATATTATTCTACCGATTCATCAAAACGTTTGTGTTAATCACAGAAATGAATGCCCCGAGCGGAACTCGAACCTGCAACCTCTAGCACAGCAAGTACTACAAACTGAGCCGGACTTGCCATCATACTCGTATATCGTATAGTAAAATTAGATTTATTCAGGCTACTACAAATTCATTGCAATGATCAAAATTATTAAGTAATGTTTCTGCTTAGAATACTTCCTTTATAATAATACAAATTATAATTATTTTCTTTTCAAAAAAATTTGCTACAAGATAAAAATTAAATCTGAGCTTAACATTTTTTCAAGATTAAGTTTAATCTTCTAATATATACGAGAAAAAATCTCGTGTCACAGTGTTTGTTATCGAGCTCCTCCAAAACGGCTTGACCGATTTTTATGTCTTTTTGATGTTTATTTGGAAGGTCTGCTCTATTTTTTATTCCCCTAGGTGATAAGGGTGGCCCTCCCCAGATTTTTATTTTTGAATTTTTAGACCAAATTTTATTTTTTTATTTCTTTATGATTTGGCATCACAAATACTTATAGGGTTACAATTTTTATCCTTCTACCAACGCGGGCGGAGCCGCGAGAATTGCTAGTAGAAATATAAAGCCCTACTTAATTAGTCAGTTACGATGAACATTTTAAATCTTTTGAAATACTTATTTTTTTTTTGGTGAAGCTCTTTTTATAAGAGAGCTGAGTTTTAATACTATTATTAAAAATGCTTGTTTGTTGCCTATAAATATATGGATAGACTTGCAAAATTCACATTAATTACAAAATGGACTCGTATTACTAATAATAAGTTTTTAACTAAAACATAAATACTTCAAAATTAACTTGAATCTGTTCTCAACTTTTGTGTATATTTTATTAAAAAAATATATCATCAACAAACTTTTTAACCAACTACTAAATAGGAGGAATAAAATTAATTTATTTTTTCTTGGGTAAATTATGGTTCATCACCGTGTCTGTTCTATTAGTACTAGTTCTATATACTTGCTACAACTCGGACATTCTGGCAGATGACCTAATTGTCATATTTGGTCTGTGGTCGAGTACATGATTGATACGCTCCACGCTTTCCACATTTACCGGTTTCCCGCAACACGGTAGCTTAAAAAGTAACACTTTATTATTGTATTGCTATATTATATTTATTATCTATATGTATCTATGTATTACTGATATATAAAGCAAATTCTTTTTTGTACGCATTTTGAAAAATTATAAAATGATAAAGGTTTTTGGAAGGAAATTATCATCAACTGGAAGAAAACGCTTGCTTAAAAACCCTGGTCTGCTTACACGATAGCAGAAAGAAAAAGAATAAATAATAAAATAAATAGAAAATTTAAATTTATACTATTTAGATGTATCTCTAATATATAAAAATCTCGTGTCACAGTGTTTGTTATCGAACTCTTCCGAAACGGCTTGACCGATTATTATGAAATTTTTAGTGTGTATTTATTTTATTATTCTCAGACCTACCAAAGGTCTGAGAATAGGTCGTAGGCTATTTTTTTCCCTAGGTCATAAGGGTGGCCCTCTCCAGATATTTTTATTTTTATTTTTAGACCAAATTTTTACTTTTTTATGACTTAGCATCAATCATTTTTTATAACCCTCAATTTTTGTCTTTCGGGCGCGGGCGAAGCCGCGGGAAATGCTAGTATATTAAAAATATGTGACGTTAAAAGAAAAACGTAATTATAGATAAAAAATATATTATTAGTATACATAAATTTGTTATTAAATCTCAATCTAACACTTTGTCTCACGGTTTAAAAAAATCTTCATAATTTTGGTCACAATAAAAATCTTAATTATACATATTTAACCTACAATATAAAGACCCATTAAAAGCACTTTACAAGTTTACTTGCTTTTCCTTAAATCTCTTGTGAAACGTGGTTTACCCGCTTCATGGTAATCCTTGCCATTAGGCAGAATAAATAAACAGTATTTTATATCTAAAACCATTAAGTAAAAACTCTTTTTAAAAATATACAATAAAAATGTATAATTCCTTTTTTCGCAAATGTAAAGTCAGCAGTAATTTACTATGAAACCGATGATTATGACGAGATTAATATCTGGTATGACTTTTCGGAATAATGATTGTATTAACTTTTTGAGATTAAGGTAAAGCCCTAGTGGAATACATAAAGTGTATTAAGCATTAAATATGTATAAATAAGTATGTTGCTACATTAACACATAGCACCATAATTCAATGGTAAGCTACGAAGCTTGTGCTGTGGATACCGCATAGTTGATACACTATACATAATATAGAAGTTTAGATACACTGTACACACATAATATTATAAATATGAACACCCATAACTAGAGTAGAATCATGTAAATCTCATCATACAAATAAATGCCCCCAGAGGGACTCGAACCCGCGAACGCTGGCACGACAATCAATAAAAGTATTAACATAGTGTCATTTTATATATGTATATCTGATTTATATTTATGGGCATTGTTAAAGTTGCTATTTCACTGCGTGTAGGCGTTTCGTGTTTTATAGTGATTGTTTTATTTATAGTGTACAAGGTTTCATTAAATCTGCTTTGGTATCGCAAGTGTCAAATAAATACGTTTTACGGGCGTCAATCTGTGTGGCATCACTCGTCATAATATTTCTCGGTAGACGTAGAATATTTTGAAATATTGAATTTCTGGACAAATATCTCTTTTTATAGTCGTCATGAGTGCCTCTTTATATTGAACGTTATAGAATCTATACTCCTATACATACCACTTTTATTTATGTATAGTCATGTATTTATAGAAATGTCAAGTGTCGGTCTAGAAATAGCTATTTAAATATTTAAAAATCATAGGTCTGGCACTTCTATTATTTTCATGTATGAATCATTTCCAATATAACTTCTTAATCTAATATACCTAGCTACTTGTGTTACGGTGAAGGAAAAACATCGTGAGGAAACGTGTCTGAGAGAACCTAGCAAGGTTTCCAAAATCATATACAATCCGTCAACCCATATTTAACTAGAGTGGTGGACTATGGCCTGATACTCCTCGAATTGAAGAGAGCCCCGTGGCCAGTAGTGAAACGTTAGAAAGGGCTGAATCCATACTTATACAACCTTCTTTATCCCTTTCTCCCAAAGCCTGAAGACACTTCGACACGCCTATTAAGAGATCTGCCCTAACACAAAAATAATTATGAACTCGTTAAGAAGCAGGTGTTATATCTGACCTGGTATCGAACCCAAGACCTCCATTGGCCAGTATAAACCAATTACAATGAAGCGCTATAGAAATATCATAGTAAATAAACATTATAATATTGCTCTCTTTGATAAAATACGCCTGTATTTTAATTTCATCACTATTTTCCATGTTCATATTCATTGGTATAATATAAATAAATAAAAAATTTACATACTTAATTGGTGCTATCGACAACAAATAGTTTTGTGAATTTAAAACGAGATCGTTAAAACACGAAACATAAATTTCAGTTTCTCGTACGTCATAAAGTCACGCCGCGTACAGTCTATGGGGGGTACATAAAATTTTACGTCAATTTTGTGAGCTAAAGCCATCTCTACACCAATATAAATAAAAAACATATTCGAAAATCTATAAAACGCAAATCATTAACTCTACTTTAGCCCAATTTAAATCCTATGCTCTACAAAATATGGATTCGAAACATCTCGACGCGTCGTGAGAAGGGATCTAGGAACAAACTATGTGAATATTACTATAATTCATATTCGAAATTGAAATGTTATCGTAAATGTGTTTCCGTTTTGTGTTTACTTTGGTTTATTGTATTCTGTACATTAATATGTAGATCAGTCTGTGGTTATTGATATAGTGTAGCTTTAAAGCTTATGTTACACAATTTACACAATACATTGTGGTTTTAAGTAAAATTTTACTTGCTGTATTGCTACAGTGTATGTCGTCATTTTTATTCAACTTCACAACGATATATTTGTCTCAGTTTATGCTTTATAGTCGCTGTGCCAGTGGTTGTGGAGTCGGCTCCCGTTGGAGGTATTTATTTGTATGATGAGTAAGAATGTTTGTACTCCAGTCATGGGTATGGGTGGTTATATTTCTAAGATGCATGTATTTAAAGTTGTATATGTGTAGTACGAACTATTTGGTATCCGTAACACAAGCCTCGTAGCTTAACGTGCTGACTAATTAGTGCCGAGTGTTAATGTCCCGACACTTTAATTTTTTAAATTAAATAGGCGTGATTTTTTTTACTGATAGTTTATAAACTGCAATAATATAAACTACTGTTTGTAAGCAGTGTAAATAAAAAAATGTAAAAATATTGGTTGGCTGTACATTATAAGACACAAGACACTTATAGACCAATCCGAGCAAAGTGCAATTAGCCAGTTAAACATTATGTCTATGAAATGTGATAATAACCAAGGATAAGAATATAATATTATTTATATCCATAAACAATTCGCAAAAAACAAAACACTGTCTTTCAAAGAAAAAATGTCATTTGAAATGATTGTCAACCTTTAAATTTCTCAAGGGACGCTAAGTAAACGAAATGACACAGACCAGCAAAATTAAAACGGAAGATCTTGATGTTATTTTGGAAATGTGACTCATAATGTACTTATAATATTATGTTTAATCTATGCATATAATAAAATTCAAACAAAGTCAAATATGTACATTAAATATTTTTTGAAAACCTTTTCGAAATAGTCATTATCACCAATACAGAATATCTGCGTGTACAGCACATCAGAAGGTCCTGGGTTCGAGTCACAAGTCGGGCCGTTTAGATACTGAGTATTTCTGTTTAGTAAGCCTTAGTTACAACCCAGAGTTGAGAATTTGGGGGAGTTTCACCCCCGAATTTATTTTTATTAACTGCTTCTATGCTGCACATTCGGAGTTCCAGGTTCTAGTCCCAGGTCGAACCTGTTCAAGTTTATTTAATGAGTTCTTGTACACTAAAACAGCCGAAGATGGAAATTTGACAGTGTTACACCTCGGATATAGCGTAGAATTCTTGGTCTGGTACCTTACAGACCCATAGGAATTGAGTAATTTATTTTAAACACTATAGAACTCTTGCGCAGTTTTGCGATTGACCGCTGATGCCGGAATAGGTAAGGAGGACATTGTTATATCAACTATATTAACTAATAGTATTCAATTCATATTGAAAGTTAGATATGTTTTTAAGTTGTTACTAGACAAATAATAAAAAAAATCGTAGTGTAACTAATAAAAAAGAGGTATTCCTTGAATTATTAAAAAAATATACCTACGTGAAAAAAAGCTTGAATGCATGTTAACCTTCACATGAATTTTAATAATAATAATTAATTTTATATCATTTTTTTTATAAAGAGTTAGGCAAAAATATAAAAATAATATGTTAATATGCTATCATTATATAGGATAGAGGATAGTAAATAAAACGCTAAAAACCATAAATTCTCGACATTGTATTTGGAAACATTTACAAGAAACAATAGTTTATCGGATTATAACAATCCCACACCTCGTGTGACATTGTTGGGCTGACATTATCCTATCAACCTGTCATCCACTGTGCCATTATTTGTGCCATATTGGCCTGCCAATTATTACGATTACACAAACATTGCCTTTAATTGGCTTGCCAATCTATAGTAAAATAATTTTAAATTAATGTTAATATAAAAGATAATATTTTTTATTTACTTTTTAAATAATAATACTGTCCATATTTTTAATTTTTTTTTATAATTAATTAAGCTTTGTAATATAAGAAACGCTCAGTGGACAACAGATGTAGTTATTTCACAATTCTTAGCACCGTTAGAACTAAATTAGACTAGATTTTATAATTTCAATATAGAATTCTGCTATTTACAAATTTACAATTATATACACTTACATTTAAAATAAATACATATTCAACACTTAGTTAAAGAAATCAAGCTTATTATCTTTATAAACAAAGTATTAGAAATCTTTTATGAACTAAAACTATTTCTTAAATAAATTCTCGTATAAATCTTATTTTTCCATCCAATGGTTTTTAGAATACCAGGGAATATTAAAAAAAATGAAAACTTTTTTTTAAATCAACTATTTTTACAACCTTTCACACTTTGAGCCAAATTTTACAAAGATAATATCTATTTTAGGCCTATCCTTGGTCACTTGAAATAATACGAAATAAAAGAAATTGAAATTTTAAGGCGTGGTAGCCCAGTGGTAATGCGATCCCTTAGGAAACGGAGTGATGCGAGTTCAATTCCCGGGTCCAGCGCGTCTGGTATTTTTATGTGCGAATTATTATTCAATTTGATTAACACTTGTGTATGATGAAAGAAATAGTACCAAAAAAAAAGTGTGTGTGCGATTCACACACGATAGAAGTGAAACTTCAGTAAATCGACAAAAGAATGAGATGAATATATTATATAAAAAAAGAAATGTCAAAAAATAAAGAACGGTTACCATGGCAACATGGGAATTTATTCTATCTCATTCTCTCCGACTTAATCCTATACTTTTATGTATTTCTTTCTTTATCGTGACGCATTTTCGTTTCATCGAGTTTCAAATCACAACGATTCTAAAGAAGTTTCACTTCAAAAAGAAATACAACCCGTACTTGCCAGCTCCTCGTATTGATGGGAGGTCTGTGCTCTGAAATGATTAAGTGGCGTTACAATCCTAGCGTTTTGTGTTATGGTTTTGGCAGACGTTGCTATTAGAGAGTCTTAAGGGAGAAACAAATAATAATTTACAGATGTATAGTATCTATTTACTTTTGTTGTTTTTTTTCCATTTTTAACTCGGAGATGTCGTAGTTATATACAACTTTTTTATGTATAATCGGTTAAACGTATATAAATTATAATTTGAATCTAACTTCATTCAGTATGTTTAAATTCGAAAATTTTCGTATTATAACAAAATTTTATAGAAAAATTCATTGAAGTGAAACAAGTGCCTTATGTAAGAGGCACGCTCAAATCGCTTTCTTTTTGGATTGCTTTTAAATTGGTTCAATTTTGAGCGAACCACGCGGAAGAACTATCGCAGCGCTAACTGTGGATAAATGTTGTCGCTCTGTTTAACGGCCTTGTCTGGGGCCATGAAAGCAGTCATTGAATTTTAAATGTTATTATTATGATTATTAACACTTGTTTTGCTTTATCTTTCAATTATTTTGTCAAAATTTATATAACTGAAATATATTCGGTAAAATATAGCAAGAGAGTAAATTAATTATTTTGCATTTAAGTTTTAAAGCCATTGTTAAATAAATAATCTCATACGAAAAGAATTTGTCTTCTATCCAAGCAAATGCAGATACGTTTGGTTCGGTTTGTAGTGAACCTACTTGCTGTGCCAGCTTTCGTGGGTTCGACTCCTGCTGTGGATTATATCATTAGAAAAAGTGCGAAATTTTCGTATTTTATAAATAAATAAATATTAATATGCAATTCGACAAATATTGTAATAACAATTTGCATTGTAATAGCAATAGTTTATTTTTATTTACGGGACGTTTTTTTCTTGAAAGGAGCTAATTTTTTTTTATACTGTTTAATATTATAATTACTTACTCGTTAAAATCACAATGTCTTTTAAAATTTTCAGTCCATTACTAAAGGAGCTGACCATCAACATTGAATATAGTAGAAACTATTATTGTAAAACTACAAAAAACCTTTACTAGTAAATTACTGTAACATAAATTAAAAAAAAATCGTTTGGAATAATAATATAATAACATTTGCTTATTTCATGACCTCACCAGATTTCTAAGATCGTTCCTCGAATTTTCTGGAATCCCCAGTATCAATCATGCGACCTAATATTTGTTCGACGACATTCTACCTAGAAGTGGTAATTTTTTACCGAGCGCTAAACATTTCGGTTCTTATGTCACCAAGTGATATTGTTAGCACATCGGTGTTGTGAGCTTTCCCATGATTTAATATAAGCGTGGGATACTTTAGAAAGTAATTTACACTAGCGACTCAGCCTTGCATCGCTCGGGTTCATTTCTTAGTACGTTTTAATTTTATGAGTAAATATAGCTTAAGTTACTTCTGATAATATCAGCTATCTGCCAGTCAAAGTTCCATCATAATTAACCATTAACCATGTTTATGCTCAACCTATAAAAATGACAACAAATTCTGTTCAGGTATTCTCCATTCTGAAAATTCTAACCATACAAATGTTTAAAAATATATTTAAAATATGCAGCGATTTATATTATTTTATTATGAGAAAAGAAAAATTTTTGACCTTCGACCTTCTAAGTACCTTTCGAGTGACCCAGGTTTTACCAACATTGATTCATATACGTGTTTTATGAGTCTATAGATATTTTATTGCGAATTTTATGTGCCATATTGTTCTGAAATGTGAGAGCTAAATACAAATACATAAATAAAGAGTTCATGTACTTTAGCAATTTATATTATCTTTTGATAAGTCTGACTAATGCGCTTTAAATTCTCACCCGCAAGACAATATATCGTAAGTGATACGCTTTTATATGCAAAATAATTCAAGTACGTATAGCATGAAATATAACAACTTATTTTGCAACGTAATTTCATTTCATATCTATAGACTCATACGCTGTGCTCTTAAACTTTAAGCAAATTGCCCTCTAACAAGTGTACCTTAGTCTATTCTTACACAAACGAGTAAAAAGTCAAATTTACAAAAGGTTAAACTAGAAAGGAACACAGTCAGTACTTATCTTAATAGAATATTTACATCGGAGGGTTCTAAAGCATTGTAATGGTTTCTTAGCGATTAGTAGACCTCATTGTACATACGAAATTAAAATGCCAAATATTGCTACTGTCTTTTATTAACAAATTGTACCAAAAATAACAAAAATATATATTTGTTAGAGTTTTAAAACGATCAAATTATGTTTTTTGAATATACTATATGGATTTTTTTTCAATTCTAATAAAAAATACTGATCACAGAACTCTACATTTAAAACCAATTTTAAAACCCAATTAATATTTGAAAAATAGTTCATACTATACAATAATATAGCGAATTAAACCATTACAACGCATCTAAGTATGTTTATATACAACTCTCTTGCACTTTATGGGAAGTTGTGACCACTTCGGGCCGGAGGCGGTGTGCTGTGAGTGATGACGTCACGCCCGAGCCCGGGCTGCACGCGTTCACGCCTTTGTTCACGCGGTTTAAACTATGATACGACTGGAAGATAAATGTTTATATTAGATAGGAATTATGCTTCATCAACTGAAAAATAAAGATAAAATTGTATGGACTGTGTGATACGATATTGTGTGATTTGGAAATATGATATGGAAGATTTTTTGCTGTACATAAATATTCCTTTCAAAATATGTGCTAGTGAATTATTTATTTATATACTAGTAGTACCCGCGGCCGCGCGGAAAAAAAAGTAAAAAAGTATCCTATGTTACTTTTAATACCTCCAAGAATATATTGTGTACAAAGTTTCATGATAATCGGTTAAGTAGTTTTTGCGTGAAAGCGTAACAAACAAACTTACATTCACATTTATAATAGTATAGATTATCCTAGCTCCACTCGGGTTCGTTCCCAAGTTGTTGGTTAGTACTGATTCCTCGGAGATACCTAAAAGGTATCCTATACGTTGAGGCGGACACTCATCTATGACCATAGTCCATACTTTTTAGCAAAATTTGTAGAAATGGTTTTCTCGTGATGTGGTCATTGATAGAGAAACAGACAGACAGATTGGTTTCAGTATTTAGAAATCTTAATGATGTTATGTTATATTGTAGATTTTTTTGTGGTAATCTGAGCAATATAGGAAAAAATAGTTTGTTGAACAATAACTTTTAAATATTAGAATAGCTTTCCAATAAATAATATTTTAAGCACAACTTTTAGTTTATAAAAGTGTTACAAACGATGAAATTGTATAATTAAACAAAAATTTTTTTTTGTTTGGATGACGTGAAAAAAGCTCTAGTAGCTGCTACTTAATGGAACAGAAACACCTTGGAACTGAACATTTCGAGCTACAAAAACTTTGGAGAGCGAATCTCAAAGTTTTAATAAACCAACATTATTAGAGGGTAGTGTCGCATCATTAAGCAAAGTTCTTTCAAAAAGTGTTCCAGAAAAAATATGAATGTCATTTAAATGCTTGGCCCACATAACACTAATTGTGGCTGGTTCGGTAAAATGGAGTGTTGACCTAGTCTCGTTCTGCATAAGTGAGCATACAGTATATATTGTATTTACGTTGCCGTTGTGTTCTACATAAAAGTCACTTCATTCCAGATGAAAACATGCTCCATAGTTCACATAATTGCGTTTTTTATTAAAAAAGCTATGAAATTCAGTCTTGCAAGTTTGAGTTCATTTGGTTGTTTAGAACCGAATTATTGTTGGATTTTGTTGGCTTCATAATTATATAAGAGCCAATTAATGTTTCTAATAAAAGTTGAATTAGTTTTTGATCAACTTAAAAACTATGAGTCTAATTTAAGTGTGTTATTGTGCGCATAGTAAGGATATCTTTAGGAGTTCGATACATTTTACAGTATACACCTCCTTCCATACGGAAATTAGAATATTTGTTTAATTATTTCTTAAATTTGCAAATCTAATTTTCAACCGACTTCCAAAAGGAGGAGGTTATCAATTCGTCTGTATTTTTTTTTTTTTTTTTTTTATGTTTGTTAGCTCATAACTTTGAACTGGGTGAACCGATTTTGATAATTTTTTTTTTATTTGAAAGGTAGTGCTTCCCATGTGGTCCCATTTTAATATTTTCTAGTTCTAACAATGGCATCCATGAGAAAACCATAAAAGTCTTAAATTTGCATTAAGTATTTGCGCGACAAATGGACGAATAACTCAATATCAAGCCAACCGATTTCGATGATTCTTTTTTTAATGGAAAGGATATACTTCAAGGGTAGTTTGATGGGAGTTTGGTAAGGTTCTGATGATGGGATCCATGACAAAGTATCGGAACTCTTCAATTCTTAGGAGCAAATTAATGATGCTCGGCGGAATCTTATATAGGCTATATGGATATTTGAGTCACGTACCGTAACTAATGATGGAAGGTACAACTCCTCAACGGTTAGCAGTTTAAAGAAAATTCTTTCAATATAATACGCAATTATGGACCAATAGTTGTATACTTTCAGGCTATTAGGTTTACCTCATAATAGAAGGCAAATTTTTATAGTCATTAACACAATACGTATCTACTTTCCGCTAAAAATTTAAAAATAAATTATTTTTAACAAAAAAAACAAAAACCGACTTCCAAACGTAATAAATCTAAACTAAAAAGTAGAAAATAATACTTTTAAGGACTTTGTTAATTTTGAAGTCGGTGCCAGCCAAAGCAAAATAACCCTAAATAGATACATATTCGATTAATCAATTTGTAATAAATACATATCAATTTGTAAACATAATCAAAATACCTGGCTGGCACCGACTCCAAAATTAACAAAGTCCTTAAAAGTATTATTTTCTACTTTTTAGTTTAGATTTATTACGTTTGGAAGTCGGTTTTTGTTTTTTTTGTTAAAAATAATTTATGTTCGTTGTTGTTTGTTAACTCTTATACTATCCTGCAAAAATAAACAGTTATTCTTAATATTTTTGGTGGACGCTACAATTTTTTCCTATTAATGCAATTAAAAGTGGCACCTAATCAAAGATTCACTGCACTTACACTAGTCAATGGTATTCTATAGTCCTTTTTCCTGAAGTCAGCGTAGTACCCGCCACCATCAGGTTCTGAGCGGGCGTCGTCGCCAGCTTCCCGCATTTTACTGTTGGACGGTGGTCGTTGCAGACTCATGTATCCATTTGATACTGGTCTTCGCTCTGCTTGATGAAATATTTAATTATTTTCTTTACCAATACTTTTTTTAAAATAAAGAATATTATAATTATAAACTAATGCTACCAATTGCTCTTTCCTCAACTTTAAAATGCCACAAAAAAAATCACCTTCATCTGTAGACAATCATATAGATTACATATTTTCGTGTATAAATTACTTGATATTATACGATAGACATGATAGTGATAGTTAAGAGTATAATATAGAATATTCTATTCTATAATTATTGATCAAACAAACATATTTTGCTGTTATATAAGCGAGGCGAAAAATGATTTCCCACATGCAACAAGGAAATTTTCGTGTTTGAACTTACCATATAAATTCGGTATGATGTCCGGATCGGCGTCATCTGTGGGGTCAGGATCGGGAGCAGTACGGACCTCGGCTTTAACGGGTGTACTGCATTGACCACTTCGTTCCGCATACATAGATTCACTAATGAACAGAAATAATATTACTACCTATTGGTTGGAAATCGACTAATATGTTTACATAATCGTACAAATGTTTCCTTTTATTGCCATAAAATCTATTATATCCAATTTTTTTTAAATCAGATTCATAGTATGTGTAGACAAATTGAGCTTTTTAGCTTCTTATTACTAGTATACAAAATCCAGGGACAAATATAGTCAGTAACAGCTTTCAACAGGTATGTTCAAAATGTTTTACAAAATTTTCCCTTCATCGAACAATTAACAGATTTTTTTTAAGCTCATAAAGAGTTCTAGGACTCTGTTATTGAAGGCAATTGAAAAGTTATTAAAACCAAATGAATAAGTAAACTAAAAATATTTTGTGCATTCCATCTAATGTAGAAATAGTTATGTCGGTCGTAATGCAACGAATGCCAAGTCAGTTACCAATCTCTGTACTAGAGGTCTCAATACAGTATAGAATTCTTTGATGACATTTCGGTATTTAAATCGGTCACGAGATGACCTTTACTTAAAGGTGATCGAGATTACAATCTTATAATAAGTCCAAAAAACTTCAAAGATAGTTCCAGTTAAATGTTAAGATTAAAATTAAAACAAATAAATATGAATCCTTTTATAGTTGAATAAACACAAAAAATGTACCTAACATAAGTTTTAGATTATAAAGTAGCGGTTCGTATCTTAATATTACTTAAACTTTATCTTATTATTACTTAAATTTAACTGTATCGGTGGTGTAGTGGCCAGCATGTACGGTCGCACACCGGGAGGTCCTGGGTTCAAGTCCCGGGTTCGGGCTAAGTTTTGTTATTGAGTATTTCTGTTTCGTAAGCCTCAGTAACAGCCCGGAGTTGAGAAGTTGGCGGTGTTTCACCCCCGTGCCTCGGAGATCACGTAAAGTCGTCGGTCCTGCGCCTTAACTCTCACTGGTCGTGTCGAGCATTCGTCCCACCGGAATATGAGAGTGATAAGTTCATCGGGTTACCCTTCAATGGGGCATCAGGCCTTACGCCCGCACTCATAGTCACTTTATGAACCATTAAGTCGAGTATCTCCGCAGGTTAGCGCAATACAAACGGAAACTTGGTTGGTTTTCTCAGTAATTCAAGTTTCTTTATGATGTTTTTTCATCTTAAGATAAGCGGTAATTATGTTTTAAATTATTTGCATATGAATATCAGCCCCGGGATTTGAACCCACTTTCACTCGGTTTTCTAAGCGAACGCATTACCACTAGGCTACCACTGAACTATTGTAATCTTTCTTTTTGATTAAATAAGTTAATTTTGGTCCCATAACATGTAGCATGAGAAGAATCTTTTATAGAATATAAAAGATAAAATAGCAACATTCAAATAGATTTCGATGCTATACCTTTTTCGGTAAAAATTGATAATTGAATACTGCGAGACATGTTCCTTTTTACAGCAAGTTAAATTGGATGCTGTATTAGAATCTAGATTTAGCTAACAGATGTAGAACAATTCGGTACGCCTGCGAGGCGAAGCACAAATCTTTTAATCGGCTCAAACCTGTATCGAGCTAGTTCGGTCTGGCTATCACATGCCTACCTGCTTTCCGTTTAGTACCAATTTCAATTGCATCTATAGTACTTGGAGATGTATGAATTTTGTTTCGTCTGTGCTATTACGAAAGTGGCATATTTACTATTAACGAGTATATTATGCAATATAAGAGCCTTACTTCTTACATTAAACTAAAATTGATTTAACGATGCATATACTGTACATTACCTGAAAATCATATCGTAATACAATCTTATTAAGATTTTTACGGGTTATTACATGAGAAAATGAAAAATTAAATTACTATCCTATCTATAACTCCTGATGATTTGAACCTGCACTCACTTCTGGATTAGAATGACTCACCTTAGAGGCGCATGTTTTGCAGGCAAATGTCGATGTCTATTCACATGTCGCTTGTAAAGTATAGCAAGAATTCCGCATACCGCTGTGGCCAGCAACGCTGACATCGCTGCTATGGACGCTACCACTGGTGACATACCCAACGAGTTACTTTCACCTGTTGAACAAATCAAATCTTTAGACAACACGTTTTGCTCCGTTGGTAATGATCCTACTTGCTGTGCCAGGTCACGGGTTCAAGTTCCGCTGGTGGAATTTATGGTACTAGATGGTAATGTGTGTCAATGTCCTGCCATATTTATTTTATTTATTTATATCCCGGCTATCTTTTTTTCGTCTGCTTGTCATCTTACTACATATTTTCAGAAGCTACTGACAAGCTTAACCGTTTTCGACCAAAAAAAAAATTATTTTTAGGTCAATTCTTTTCATATATTATGATTTCTTCAAACTAGTTACAAAAAATTGAATACTGTGTTATATAGTATTATGTGATCTGCGGACATAGTAAATAAAACAATAAATTAAATTGCCTTAACTGTCTCATTCGACACTGAAAATATAACGTCAAAAGTCAATTCTACGTAATTATTGAAAATCATTAATATGGATATCTAATATAATATTTAGTCACAAACATGTTTCACACCTGTATGAATATACGTCGGAAAAAAAAATGTCATCTTTTTTCTTCATACTTAATTGCGAATGTAGAAAGACATTACTTGAAAATAGCCTGTTTGAAGCATTGGTAATGATAATTGTCTTACTGATAAGAATAGTTAATGAGAGCTTTCCATGAGCAAGATAGAGATAAAATATACTTTAAGAAAATCAACTTTACAAGAACAATTTGTATGTTGTAGGTTTACTCGATTTTTGTTTTACGCGATGGTTTGTTGTGAACAGCTCAAGGCGAACTAATTGAAGAAATAGGATAGAGTGGAAAGTGAAGTGACATAATGTGACCTAATTCTTTTTCTAATCTCAAAATCCGCTCTTTGACTGTGAAAATTCCGTTTGCGTATTGATTACAAAAAAATGTAAAAATTGAGTTTTCTTATAAGCACCGCATATGACACATGAATACATTTAGTAAAAAGCTGGCATGTAGTTGTTTATTATAAATATATACTTTCATTTAATTCATCGATAAAGATACTATTATAATAGTTTTCCATTAATTGTGAGTTTTTGTTGATTCTCCATACTGCTGAACTACAAATTTAACTAAAATGAAGGTGCAAAATGTGTCTAAGATAACATTGGCTTAACATCGACATAGCCTGCTACGAATACATTGCATTTCATATCAGTGTTTCGTGCTAAGCATTCGTACTACTAGATTAATTATCTGTTCATATAGCTGTTTGTTAGAATGCACAAATATCATTATCTTTAGGTCTAATTTAATTTAAGTGATGTTCATTTCTGTCTTCATACCTTAATCGCTTCAGCATTTTTAGGATTTTGTAACCCTACTGACTAATACATCAAACGAATTACAAATATTATAAATGCGAAAGTAACTCTGTCCGTCTGTTTGTCTGTCGCGCTTTGAGGAATATAGTTATAATATAATAGAAAATAGGGGGTTAAACTGTGTATGAAAATTACGTCATAGATTTAAGAAGTAACACATTCAAAAATTTTTGCTAACTTAGTACCTAGGGACGAACTCGAGTGAAGCTAGGGTGAGTCGCTAGTACATATTATATAATAAACCGGAGTTATTATAAATGAAACTACCTTTTCGGATTTTGTCGCGGATTTATTTTGATTTTTAGTTCCCGACGTTTCGAATGCTTTACAGCAATCATGGTCACGGGAGAGACTAAGATATTTGACGTCTCATAGGTTTATATACTTGTTACAGACAGTGCCTACCCACAATTTACAAAAATTTTGAAAATGGCATCAGAGTACCTTATAAAATTTTAATTCTAAACATTTATATTTAAATTTAAATAATTTAAAAATAATTTATAATTATGGCAATATTATTAACTTATTTTTAGCTAGTATTATTATAATTATTATAATTTTTATTTTAATATTAGTTATTCAAAAGTATTATGTAGTGTTGCTATTCTAATAATATGTATATTTTCTTACCTATAAATTGTTTATGCTAAGTTGCATTTTATTATTTAAATTAAGTATTAATTTGATATAAGAAAATTAAGTTAAAATATAAATAGAATTTTGATTATTTTAAAGTATTAAGCAACACTACTGCAAATTAAAAATAATTAAATCAAATCAAATTATGCTTAGATTTGACAGATTCTTTTGAATTATAATTTTTTAAAAAATTGTTTGAATTTAGATTGAAAGAAAGCTACTGCATGGTTCGGAAGGCTGTTTGTGCAGAGAAGAACCGGCAAGAAACTCTACACTTGCTCTTTTTAAAAATATTTTAACAATATTGCAATACATACAATAATTATATATAATATTAAATTTGACTACTTGTATCAAGATCTACACAGTATGAGCTAACTACATCCGACTGTCTATTATAATTACTTTTATTAATATTAGATTTTATTATATTAATTACAGGATCCCAAGAAGGTGGTAATACCCAGCCGTCCTCTCTATTAAAGTTAGGATGTTTTTTAATTTCAATTGCCTCGCGAATCATTCTAGGTCGATAACGAGTCTCTTTCGCGAGTATTTGAGGGTTATCAAAGCGAATATAGTGGCTGGGGCGATCCAGACAATGTTTACAGACAGCGGATGTAGTATTGCGACGGTGCTTCACATCAGCTATGTGTTCTTTGATCCTAGTTCTAATAGATCTCTTTGTTTGTCCGATATAAGAGAGCCCACAGTCACAATCAAGTTTGTATACTCCTGCATCTTGGAGAGGGATATGGCACTTGACTGATGGTAGAAACTGACTGATTTTCTTAGGCGGCTTGAAATATGTTACACCGGCGCGCATCCCTTATGAGAACATCATTTGCGCTGTTGAAGATGTCTTGGCCAAAAATACTATGAAAACTGAGGATATGGAGGCCATACGTCAAGATGTTTCATCTTTGTTACGTCGTAGTACAAGGCCCAAACCTAATCTCAATAAACAGGAGTATTTAGCGTTGAAGAACTTACGCAACAGGTCAGATATCTCTGTACTTCACGCAGACAAAGGAAATGCAACCGTAGTGATGGATACATCAGATTATAATGATAAAATTAAACAACTGTTGTCGGATGAAAGTACTTACAAAAAGGTTAAAACGGACCCAACAACCACCGTTTTAAATGATACTAAGAAGTTGATTAAGAAATACTCTGACAAGTTAAATCTAGATGTCAAAGACCTTATTCCATCATGTGCAAAACCACCTAAACTATATGGTCTTCCGAAAATACATAAGGCGAACGCCCCCCTACGTCCAATTGTGAGCCAAATCGACTCGCCGACTTACAAATTGGCCAAACTAGTAGGAAAAGTACTCTCACCACTCAGAGGTCAAACAAGTGCGTTCACAAGAGACTCTTACCAGTTTGTCAATGAAGTTAAACATCTAAAACTCATGGACAATGAAACAATGGTTAGTTTTGATGTACAGTCTTTGTTTACCAGCCTACCAGTAGAAGACTGTATTGAAATAATATCTAAGAAACTTATGGCTTACAACATGCCGATTGAATACACAGAACTTTTAAAACACTGCCTAACATCTGGCTATCTACTGTGGAATGATGAATTCTACAAGCAAGTGGATGGAGTGGCCATGGGTTCGCCAGTCTCCCCTGTTGTCGCCGACATCTTCATGGAGGACTTCGAGGAGACTGCCCTAAACACATCACCTGTGACCCCTCGGTTCTACAAGCGGTACGTAGATGACACTTTCACAATATTACCAACTGACAAAATAACTGTATTCCTAGAACATCTTAATTCCATAAATCCTAAAATACAATTCACAATGGAATTAGAATCGGACAATACATTAGCTTTCTTAGATGTATTAATTAAACGTAATCCAGATAACACCTTGAGTCATACTGTGTATAGAAAGAAGACCCATACTGATAGGTACCTGAATGGTGAATCTCACCACCACCCTTCACAGTTAGCTACCGTGGGAAAATCTTTGTTTCAGAGAGCTCGAGGGATCTGTGACGAGCAACACCTGGCGGGAGAGCTGCAACATGTCAAGCAGGTTCTGCAAGACAACAAGCTACAAGTGCCGCGCCCTCGTCACAGTGAACGAGTGAAACCAGCCACAGTCGAGCGCGTACCTGCAATTCTGCCCTATGTGAGAGGAGTCACTGACAAGATTGGCTACATCCTAAAGCGTGCTTCTATCAAAACATATTTCAAGCCGCCTAAGAAAATCAGTCAGTTTCTACCATCAGTCAAGTGCCATATCCCTCTCCAAGATGCAGGAGTATACAAACTTGATTGTGACTGTGGGCTCTCTTATATCGGACAAACAAAGAGATCTATTAGAACTAGGATCAAAGAACACATAGCTGATGTGAAGCACCGTCGCAATACTACATCCGCTGTCTGTAAACATTGTCTGGATCGCCCCAGCCACTATATTCGCTTTGATAACCCTCAAATACTCGCGAAAGAGACTCGTTATCGACCTAGAATGATTCGCGAGGCAATTGAAATTAAAAAACATCCTAACTTTAATAGAGAGGACGGCTGGGTATTACCACCTTCTTGGGATCCTGTAATTAATATAATAAAATCTAATATTAATAAAAGTAATTATAATAGACAGTCGGATGTAGTTAGCTCATACTGTGTAGATCTTGATACAAGTAGTCAAATTTAATATTATATATAATTATTGTATGTATTGCAATATTGTTAAAATATTTTTAAAAAGAGCAAGTGTAGAGTTTCTTGCCGGTTCTTCTCTGCACAAACAGCCTTCCGAACCATGCAGTAGCTTTCTTTCAATCTAAATTCAAACAATTTTTTAAAAAATTATAATTCAAAAGAATCTGTCAAATCTAAGCATAATTTGATTTGATTTAATTATTTTTAATTTGCAGTAGTGTTGCTTAATACTTTAAAATAATCAAAATTCTATTTATATTTTAACTTAATTTTCTTATATCAAATTAATACTTAATTTAAATAATAAAATGCAACTTAGCATAAACAATTTATAGGTAAGAAAATATACATATTATTAGAATAGCAACACTACATAATACTTTTGAATAACTAATATTAAAATAAAAATTATAATAATTATAATAATACTAGCTAAAAATAAGTTAATAATATTGCCATAATTATAAATTATTTTTAAATTATTTAAATTTAAATATAAATGTTTAGAATTAAAATTTTATAAGGTACTCTGATGCCATTTTCAAAATTTTTGTAAATTGTGGGTAGGCACTGTCTGTAACAAGTATATAAACCTATGAGACGTCAAATACCTTAGTCTCTCCCGTGACCATGATTGCTGTAAAGCATTCGAAACGTCGGGAACTAAAAATCAAAATAAATCCGCGACAAAATCCGAAAAGGTAGTTTCATTTATAATGTCGAATATTCGCGTAAATCTAAGAAAGTATTATGTAAACCGGAGTTATATATACGTTTAAATGTTTTAAACTTAACTTTGAGATATATAAAATACTAACGCCTGAACCTTGCTTTGCTCGGTTTCATTTCTCGTAAATTATTGGGAAATTATTGTGTGCAAAAATAAGCATGTCCAATTCCAAATTACCTATTTCTGTGTCAAACTTCAAACTGATTGTCTTAACAGTTACAGTGTGGTTAGGTAATGAATCCAGCCAAATTTTCGCATTAGTATACAAGTAAGATATCTTAAAAAGTAGTTTTTGGCCAATGGAATATATTCCGTTTCATTTTTATCATAATACAATACATTGAAGCGTCTGTTTTTAATTTCACATTAACAGTTTTTAACTAAATTCATATGAAATTCTATACGCTACTAGCATCAAAAATCAATTTTTGAAATTTGGAAAAGTTTGTTCCGGCTAATCTCTCAAACGGCTGGACCGACTTTGACGGGACTTTCAGTCGCAGAAAGACAATGTTATAAGGAGTAACTTAGGCTACTTTTATATATATTTTAACAAGGGGTACGCACGGCTTCGCCCGTGCTAAATCGCTAGTGTTAAATTAAAAAATTAACACTTCATGCCACGGAACCCTTAATTTACGAGTGAAATACGTACTTTCCCGATTTTTTATTTTAAAATATTTTAAGCGATATCAATGCGAAATCAAAGGAGTTCAATGAGCCTTTCAAATGAACCTTTTTCTGTACTTATTTACTCTCTCATATAAGAGTTTGTTTGCATACTACGAGCCGTCAAACGCTCAATCAACATACTTTATCGTAACAGCCACAAACTAAGTAGTTACTTAATTACGAATGAAAATCAAAGTTTAACTTGATAATTTGCATTAAAAATGGTAATAAAGTTCAAAAAATCGCGAGCATAACTAGCGGTGGTGAAATCAAAACTCCTTTTAGTGCCTAAGTGAGTAAAGAGTTACCAAACACGCGAGCTAAATTAACCCTATTTGAGAGTTTTTTAATGAAATTGTTGGCAAGTAAAGCTATATACGTGACTGGTTGTTAATTAAATATGAAGTGAATGGCAACTCATCTTCGCTTCGATTGGGTTATTTCCTGGTTATAAACTAAAATTATGTCAAACTATATAAATATATGTTAAGTTATATTTTATTAGTTTCATATAGGTCTTCATATTTATTATGAGTAATTGTGATTCACTCTCGTTAGTAAGAAATGCATTATAAGACCGTACCCTGAGATACAGGTTTTTAACCTAGTTCAGGTACAAGGAAAATGTAGACGCTAATTTATCTTTAAATCAAATAATTATGTATTTTTTGTGATAACTATATAATAGATAAATAAATAAATAAAAAATAAATAAATAAATATGATAATAAGTTTCAATCTATTACTTAATACTGTGCCAAACATCCGATTTCGTTCAGCCGTACTAGCGTGATTCAGTAATAAACATTCATCCAACTTTTGCGTTTATAATATTAATATGCTCTTATCACTAAACCCAAATCTTACTTCGTCAAAGAGGTGGTCTATTGTCTGATCCCCCTCTTCTCTTCTGTATCTCTCTATTCTCTGCTAAATTTTCTTATAAAATATATTTTTAAACTATTACTAAATACATTGACTAAGAACTTGCTTTTAATTTGGACTTTTTACTTGATATCACATAATTAGCCTTTTTCTCTATTTCATTTGTTTTAAGTACTTTATGGTACCTCTAAAGCCTTTTTCCGTTGGTGACAGTGCAATCCAATTCTGGAACGGCAAGAGCAACCGCAATCAGAGCAGGTATACGTTACGACTCATGGACGGTTGTCGCTCTCGTACCGTTTAGCTCTATAGAAAGCTATCGCAATTTTGTTACCATTTTAATAAAAGGAAATTCTCTAGCCTATCTAGATTATTACAGATGTAAGTAAGAAATTTAATATGTGATGATAAAATACTTGGACAAATATTATAATAAAATGTTAATAAGAATATTTCTGAAAACTGTAATTATGCATTCCAAGAAAAAAAACCACATTGAAAATATCGTTTATTCGTACATAGTATCTTGTGATGATTTATAACCTTCTAGACGTGACTAAGACTCGTTCTGTTCGGATTCATTTCAGCAACTCATACTGATAAACAAACATTTTGAAAATTGTGTTTATCTTATAAGTACCGTAATTCTATATTATAATTTTTAAAGAGCTAATATTTTGTCATTACAAACAAACACTTTTGTTTTATTGATCTATAGTACTCAATTTTTAAATTAAACTTATACTTCAGAAATAAGCGCATCAAAAAGAAAATAGACAAAAAATCTTTTTTGCTTAGGTATAGGTAACAATTATTTTTCTACACTGGAGCTTATTACTTTATTAAATAGAATACTAATATTATAAAGAAGTAAAGTTTGTGTTTGTATATTTGTTAAATTGTAAGGGGTAATCTCGGGATTTACTGAACCGATTTTAAAAATTCTTTCACCAATAGAAAGCCACATTATTGCTGAGTGTCATATGTTATATAAAAAACCGAAAAATAAAAAGGCTTTTACGTGGTAGTCCGTTTTGCAAAGTGAATCGGAGAAAAAACAGTCGAATGAAAGCGTTTCTTACGCGATTATATAATATGGAAATTACGTCATTTTTAAACTATACTAAAGAGGTTACACCTGGGGACGAACCCGAGCGAAGCAAGGATGAGTCGCTAGTTAAATAGAAATCAGAAATAAGACTTCTAAGTATTATTTTCCATAGATTCAAACATATCGGAAGTAACAGTAACTGATTAACAGAGCAAGTAATCTCTTGCTTTCACTAGTTTTACTGCAAGAAGATAACGCCTTTTAATATTCAAGTTTATACCTTTAATACGACGTGCCATAATACATTCAATATGAAGGAAAACGACAAAACTGCCTTTTCAGAATACCTATTTCTGTGAACGGCGTGTTTGAATTAAGCCGTTCATTCCGTATTATAGCGTGACTAGGTTACTCAGATTATTACTAAAATTTGCGGCTATTTGACTACTACATAAATAACAAGGAACAAGCAAATCTTGATATTATACTGAAATTGTATTATTATTGTACTTATTGGTTAGTAAAAACATAAAAAATATTTACAAAAATTACGTATTTTTTATGGATTTCTGGAAGAGAGTCCATGGAAAGTTAACTGTTACAATTTTCAGTACGCTAAAAACTTCGCAAGCTCCGTAGTTAATATTATGGAAAAATGTCGTAAATGAAGTTACACTTCATCACCTTATACTAACTATTCCTATCACTAAATCGTAAGAAACACATATCATGTATAATAAAATTTTGATAGTTACAAATGTTTACGAAACGATAGATAGAAGACAAACCAAAAATAGACTATCTGAACAATTTTACACACTGTCTCATACCAAAGAAAGAGCATGATTAAAGAATAAGGTACTTCGCTCTATATTCTTCGTAAAAAAAGTACCTAAAAAGATTTACCTATATAGATTTAGATATCGAGGTTTAAATATCGTTTTTCGATGTTTTTTTTATTTTCATAAATTTGCGAAGTAATCCAATGTCACAGTCTTTTTAACTTTCTATTCATGGGTTTCTTCCTCAATATCACGCCATGGTTTACCATGTTGGTAAACAATTATTCCCTATAGTTGATTTCATGTATTTCAAATACTAGTGAACGTTTTTAAGACGTGCAGGTGTCCTCTAAGGACAGGTTCGAACCCGCTTCACTTGGATATACAAGTTACCGTGTTACAATTGGGTTGCCACTGCTAAATATTGAGCGTATTATTAAACAACATTATTACATTAATAAATTGAAGAAGAAAGAGCTATGCCTTATATCAACGAAAAATAAAATCTGACTTTTATATTTTCATACATTTTCTACTCCATATTTTTAGCGCCTTCTACATTTTCGTATGCCATTATATATAATAATATGAGTCTTCAACATAATCGTATTTTTTTATGAGTGAATATATCCAAAATAAATATTCTTATGTAGAATCTCTTGCTGCTTACAGTTAAATATGATAGTATATACTTAATCATTTTCCTACTTTTAATACCACTTTTTCTCTTTCAAAAAATATTATTCGATTAGAACATTTTTTTTGTGAGAAAAGTTTTTTTATTACAATATAAATGCGAAAGTTTGGATGCATCGGATCACGCCAGAAAGGCTGAACAGATCTGGATGAATTTTAGCACAGATATAGATTATAGTCTGGAATAGCAAATAAGCTTCTTCCCGAAAATTTACGGTTCACATGGAATATATGTTTCTTTTTTCCACTAGGGACGACAAAAAGTGAGGGTAAGCCACTAGTAGTATTAAATTAAGTTTCTAATTTTATTACTAAAATATTAAAACTCTTCTGTGTCTTGTTTTTAAAAATGTATATTGTTATAATATTATAATATAGCCGTGTCCGTATTAATATTATTATAAGCTTACTTGTTTCAATGTCCTATATAGTGCCAATGCAAGTAATTTTTAAACTAAGTCTCATGACATTTTTGCATTATATATTTTTATTATTTAAATTACATATATTATATACCATAATATATCATACTTTTAAAATAACTCGAACACATTAACATTACCAGATACCTATAGAATGAATAGTGCATATCATGTATTTTAAATACTAACTGTAATTCAAATGAAAACAGGTTTTTTCATGGATTCATTTTTAATTTACGCTCTCAGCATATCTAATGCTTTACAGAAATCACGGTCAAAGGCTTAACAATTCCGCGAAAAAATCTGAAAATCTTTTATGTCAAATATTAACCTATATTAACTTGATTTCAAACATACGCTTCTAACTTAATAAAAAAGAAAGAATGACTGGAGTAAAAGTCGCACAAAGTACTTACCAGTATACTTCGCTTGTCCTTTTAACGTGACAGTCTCTATAGTGGAGACGTCACTTCTCCCTTTCGCATTAACAGCGTATAGGTCTATCCTGTAGCTGACACCGGGTGGGAGGCCGCGGATTTCGAAGAATGGGGGTGTTCGATTCGTTGAAACGTTGTATCGGACCTGACAATACAAATATATGGAGTAAATATGATATAGAATGTGAAAGAAGATATAAAGAAGATTGTTTGTTATTGGTTAATTTTAATATTAATATGTCGGGACATTAATACTAGTTTCATGGGAAGCTACAAGACTGTAAAATTCTATCACAATATAATGTCATACCGTAAGTGAAGGCAGTTCAAGCAGTTCCATGAGGAAAGTCTGTGGGAGACCACCATCGAAGTTCTCAACACATTCTACGTACAGCGAATCTAAGCTTTGATTCGCTACTGTGCAGTTTTGGAGGTGAAATGGGCGACCTGAAACCAAGAAGACATTATGATTTCTGTTGTAAACAATGTAATATTATGGATAGGTTTAGTCCATAATAATATTTAGCAATTTTATTTTAATACACTTAAGTATGTCTTATTACGAGTATATATAAATAATTCAGCCACATGAAACGTGTTCTACACAAAGACCTTGTCTAAGTACCAGGTTAAATGCAGACTCGCATACATAATCATGTTGCAAACGAAGTTCTAAAATCAAATAACCTGGGATTTGGGATTCAAACCCACATCTACAGTCTTCAAAGGAAGCAATGCTCTACCACTTTTCCTAATGAACTACCACTAACTAAATAAATATGTTGGAACATTAACACACAGTACCATCTTGTTCTGTAGTAAGCTACGAGAGTAATGGATACCGTATAGTTTATACAGCACACACGTTATATGCATTTAAACAATATAAGCGGATAAAATAGACATTTTTGACGCGCCTTTGGATGAACTCGCAAAGGTCACATTAGCTGTTATTAGTTCTACTTAACTATTACGTCAATGGCATTAGGTTGTTACTGTAAAGATTGCTGTAATTTTTTGGTTGAAATAAATAAATAAATTATATATAATATATGAACACCCATGTCTGAAAAACATTCGTGCTCATCACACAAATGAATGCCTCCTGAAATGAAGTGGGACTCGAACCCGCGACCGAAACAGAAAATCACTACAGACTGAGCCAAACGTATCGTCTGTTACAAAATAGATGAATAAAGGAACATCCAATTTAAAGTCTTATTTACAAAATAAATGCAATAAACGAGTCTATTTCGTTTTAAAAAACCAAACCAATCTTCTAAAAGCTCAATTTCATTTTCAAAAAGCTTCAAAAAGTTCAATTACCTGCCGCAACCAATTGAAAGAGGCAAGGCACCTTCTGCTGACCGACGGCATTCTCCCCATAGCACGCTAGCGTACCATATTCCATGTCAGTGGTCGGTGTGTAATTCAACGTCGACGTGTGCCCGTGACTGCTGTACAGTCTGCGTAGAAAAAAATATGGTTTGCTTATATTTCTACATTTTTAACCGTCTTCCAAAAAGGAGGATAAGATATTTTACGATTTTATAAAGTATCTAATTGATGTATATGTAAATAAATGAGAGTTATGAGTTCTTCGGTTATTTTTTTTTTGTATTGTTTAGAGGATTTTATTTTGTTTTCTAAGTATTTTGATCATCTTAATGTAAAGAATATATAACGTAGAAGTTAGTTTAGTTAAGTTCAACTTAGAGCGATATTTAGAATGAATACAGTGTTCGTATTAAAGGTTAAAGACTCTTTTAATTTATCAGAAAATATTTTTAGTCTTACAAAAATTAAAATATAAAAAAAAACGAATAAAACTAGTTAATATACTGCGAGTAGATCAAAAATCAACGTATAAATTTAATACATTTAAAAATATTTAATCTTAGTATAGCTTTATAACTAAAATATATAAAAAAATAAGACATTTTGTTTTAAAAAGAAAATTCAAATTACATACATACCTAGGGGGTATTTCAGTTTGTTCTCCAGAATTGTTGAAAGTCCAATGGAAGGAGACCAGCGCGGGGTTCGCATCAACTGAACAGTGAAGAGATACAGTTTCATGTTTGAGAGCTCCGAAAAGCTCATTATCCCTTCTTTCCGCGCATACGGGAGCATCTAAAAAAGGAATAAATATTTCATTACCACGGCGGTTAATCTTATTTGGACTAACTCATTAAGATTAATCTGCGCAGGAGATATTATATTCTCAACTACGGGTGCAGATATTACTAAGGCATTTAATCTGAACCACTCAATAACTAACGTTGGAACGACCCGGGACTCGAACCCCATCACTAATAAAATTATCGCCAATATATGATTATTTTCACTTTATGCTGTTCGTGAGTACATTAAAATTAATCGTTCAGATTACTTTTGTTTCATTGTTATTATTAAACTTATATTAAAATATGCTATGTATGTATAAAAAATGTAAAATTGTATGTATGTAAATTTTACATAATTCCCAAACTAAATTATACCAATACATTATCCCGCTGAGTTTCTTTCGCCAGTTCTTCTCAGGTCAGTGGTTTCTTCCTTCCGAACTGGTAGTAGACTCATGACGTTCAGTAAAAAAATGTAATAATTTCATGCTGAATAAAATATTTTGAATTTGAAATTGAATTTGAAGTAAAATATATATTATCTAATGTAAAATAATGTAACTTCTAAAAGAGCTATTCGAGAAAACCATCTCAATTTACATTTCATTAAAACTTACCACGGCCAGCAAATATAATAATTTTATAAAGATTCACGATTCCTAACAAAAGCTAGCTAGGTTTAATAGAACGGTGAAAGTTATGCTCCATAAAACAAGGTAAACTATTGAAGTACTCGTACCAGGATTGATAACTGTAGAGCTCTCAAAGTGTAGAAGTTCTTAGTAATTACTTTATCAGGTGTTTTTAATGATGCATTTAATGGATTAGTTTGGTACATATTTTGTTTGTATTGTATTGTGTGCACGTGGGAGTATGTGCGTCTGTATGTGAGTGTATGCGTGTGAGTAAGTGTATGTATATAAATGTGTGTGTGTTTGATTGTGTGGGTGTGTGTGTGTAACAAAATAGTTTTAAAAAAATGGGCAGATGTTAACTAACAAAAATAGTATCATGATTCATAAATGAGTATGATAGAAGTAGCAAAGTAACCTTAGTGGTTAGTCCTTACATTATAATAGATAATACTAAACTTAAATTCAAGGCTTTTCTATATATTACTATTTATAAAGCTGAAGAGTTTATTTGTCCGAATTGAAATTTTTTTTTGTTGGTTAGTCCGCTATTTTACATCACGCGCTTCCGTTTCGTATGCTGCGTAAACGGTTAAAGTTATGCAAAAGTCATGTATGACGAAAATGTTACCCTTTAAAAGTTCTAAAAAAGTCCGGGATAGCACTTGACTAGCTTTTGAGGTTGTTTGGTTTTATGAACATGATATTAATCCTTACCTAAATAAATAAGTTACTCATTACAAGTATTTAATTTTGAACAAAATTGCTCTTGACATCTTTTGATTTCAATGAATATCTTAGGATATATCGTAGTTTTAACTTAACTCCATAACAAAATGATGATCACCGCGTGCAAGACGGCGGTGGCGAGGGGGGAGGTACGCCGAAAATAATTTGGTTTCCAGCCTTTAGGTTGCGAGCGAAGCCGCGGGAAAGGCTAGTGTATTAAAAATAGTGGACAAAAATAAATAGATTTTACTACAGTGAAATTTCGCAGCAAACAGGGTATTTTGTACTGCGGTCGCTGTGTCGTGTCTCGTTCTAATTTATATGATGACTTCTGTTAGCTGATTAATATTAAAATTAATTTACACTACCATCCGAAAATTCCTCAATTCATTTCTTGTTAACTTGTTATGGTATGTATGTATAAAAAGTCATTTTTATAGATGTAGAGGTCGAATATAAAAATTCAAGAGATTTTTGACATTATGACATTATGTGACATTATGAAAAAAACTGCTGAATAGATTTCGATGAAATTTGGTATTATAATAGCCGGTTATCCGGGTCGAAACATATAGTTTTAACAGCCGGATAATATCTCATCAGTGAAAAATTTATGGATTTTTCAGGAGAGACCATGATTGCTGCAAAGTAATTGAAACGTCGGAAACCAAAAATGAAAGCATCTTTTAGTTCAAGCGAACAATACAAACTTTCAATTGTTAAAAATTGTATTTTCAGCCACAAATACACAAAGTGTATAAAGTGTAGCGTAAGTAAGTACTATTTACAAAAAACTTTAAATAAAATTATCTTTTCGTATTTTATCCTAATAAATTATGAATTTTATATCTTTACCACGACAGAATCTGATAAGTTTAAATTAAATTGTTACATCTATTCATAAAAAAAGTATCAAATGATATTTATACGTATAAAAATAACAAAAAGTTAGTACAATACGAACCATCTTTATAATTTAAATCTGTTAAAACATCCTTCAAAGTAATGACTCTAAGATAAAAACCAAGATAGTCAACAAAAGACATTCAAAAACTCAAAGCAACTTAATGGAATGGCCAAATCAGAAAAATAAACTGACGTAATCCAATTAGTCTCGACTCCCAACAACAGCTGGGAGGAATAACAAAAATTCTATTACAATTCATATAACCCGATCACAATCGGAATCACTAATATTATTTTGTTTACTTTGAATACAGAGAAGTAACATCATGAATAGATTTTTGTATTAAAATATAAATTCCTTGTTAGAATAATATTTTGATGCAGAAGCTAGATAATAATTAATTAACTTGTATAGTAGATTTTAAGTTTCTTAAAAATACTTCAGTTGTAATGAGAATTTTATGAAAGAAGTAGTCTGGTTAGTGCACGATGGAATTGGCATTAAATTTTTCGTCTTGTAAAGGTAAATAGGAAAAAAAGATTTATCAGTTTCAAAAAATATTTGAGGTAGCACTAATATGTCCACTAGTCATGTAAAATGCAATATTTATGTGTCTTGATCTCAATTTTTATTATAAATTAAAAATAAATGCGATAGTTTTATTATATAAAGAGAGAAAGATGGAAGGCGAGAGATGAAGAGAGATAGAGAGAGATAGAGAAATAGAGATATAGAGATAGTGAAGGAATTAACGCACATCTGTTAGTACTGTTCTTCCAAAATATTACATACTTATTAAAAGCAAATTTAAAATAACAATTGCTTGGGTAAATCTCAATGTACTCATGTTGAAATCGAACCAGTGATCTGCAGCTGGGTCAGTCATAATATATCTGCTTATCATAATGGTCTCCAATAAAACTTAAGAACTACTTATTTTAAATTTGAATAACCCCTATCTCTTGAAAAGACGGTCTCGGTCAAAATATTTCGCTATAATCGTTTTAGGTTCTAATAGTGCCTTATAAAATTTTACTACCAATTCGTATGGGATAAAAGCTGATAATATAATATAGAATGAAAGTGCATTGGACCAGCTCTATATATAAAAGTGGTTTTATACAAATGACCTCAAACGATTTATCTATCGAGACGCAATCGTTTTGAATTTATCTGTAAAGAGTACAAGAGTTTATAAAATTATTTTAGCCACAAGTACTAGGTTATTGAGGTCTTTTCTCGTTTATTCTTATTTGTTTGAAAACTCAGTTATAATATATTTAGTATTATTATAGAGTTCTCGAAGAAAGAAAATAAGAGTATTTCTAAATAAATATGAAATGGAGTTTATTGAATGAAATATTATGAATCGATAATTTTTTTTAACTTTTTTTGAAGATTCATGTATTTTTTAAGGTTTGAAGATTGAAAATTGGAATAGTTTCAAGGAAAATCGAAATTGGCTAAAATATATATATTTTTTTATACTAACTCAATAAATACAATATTTATTTTATAAATAATAAAAATGCACAAAACACTCAAGTACTTAAAATGAACAGTATTTGGCAAAATAATAGATCTCATTAAGTTAATCAGTGAAGTCGACGCTTCAATAAACCGATTAGCCATTTCCACCATCCGGGTCACGCAAATATTTAGAGCAACGTCTGTACAGAGTACTTTGCTAGTGCAAAGCGTTAAAATTATTCGCACACGGCACAGTTCTTTGAGAATTTCCTCAGTTTGAAAGATGTCCAACTTTAAAAATGCTTCTCGCTTCTTTGTCGGATAAAAGTGCTGTTTTAAAGTTTACTAGTTTTCCATATAATTGGTGCAGGCTTGAAAATGTTTTAAATTGCCTCAATAATACAGTTATAAATTAAATATTTTTTTATATGAGTATGAGATCAAATATAACCATACTTAAATCATTAATTACCATATACTTATTAATTATGGTCGAATTTCGACTACGGGCGACCACTAGTATACTCGTAGTATAAGTAGGCGATTTCGCTACGAGATATCAGAATTGGTACATTGAACTAAGTAAAAATTTGCCGAAAAACCAAAAATATAAGCTCTTAAGTTGGAGTTAATATTAGCATTTAGGTTGTAGCTTATCTAATCAATGAATTTTAGAAATTATAATTATCTTGCTACTTATATTTGTCTCTAAATAATTTACCTTACAAAATTCAATCAATATTTAAAACATTTAAAAAATAAGCTAAGTTACTTCTTCTAATAGACTAAGGTTCTAAATTTGAACCGTTTAGTGATTAAGCAAATATAAATCCTCAATAACATTAATTGCTTAACCACGTCATTCGCTTGCATATAAATTAGAAGCACGACATAGCGACCGCAGTACAAACGCCTATCCCGTGCTGTTTGCTGCGATATTTCATTTCGGTAATTTGCCCTCATTGTTGTCAACTATTTACTTACGGATCTATATATAAATGAGGCCTAGCCGCAGGCTTACGACCTTTATATATCATATTATATTACCTTTATATATCATAATATATACATACTACTTTTAGCGTGCAGCTTTGCTTATAATTCATTAATGTAAAATTATTCCACTCCCAAAAAACTTCCTATGTTAAGCAGTCAAATGCAAAACGATTTATTCAAATATATCAGATTTTAAAAAAAATATAAGTTTGTAACAAAAAAGTTGAATCCTACAAATTTTTGACTAATGTACTGATAAAATAATGTCATACTTGAAAAATATTGTTATTCATATTATTAATATATAAAAAATATTAAAAAAATGTCTGTGGTATCAAAAATAACAAACAGTCTAAAGCTGTGTAATATACTTTTAAGTATTTTGCGTGACGCATAAGAAAAGTCGAGGCGCATCATTAGTACATAATAATATACAATGGATAGATATATAGTAATTTTCTAAGTTTTTATATAATAAGTTTTTTTCTTTAAGAGGTAATTATGCAAAACGCTTAAAGCTCTTAGGCTTAAAATGATTAGGCACTTTTCCCTTTTTGTTTAAACGTGCTCAGAACTCTTAAGTGCCTAGTCGAATTTTATACGAATTCAACTTATTATGAAACGATTTACATTGCTTGGATAGGTTTTGGGGCGTTGGATATTTCCTTATATAAAGTAGGGGTTAACATGATAATATGCTTATCAAAGCTTCTAATAAGGTAGAGCTTGTTATAAGCTTTGAAAAATTTGATCAATAAAAAAATATATAAATTTTAGACTTTTAACTTAAAATAATAAACGATTTTTTTTATTCTGTAGATTAGAAATGCATAACAAGAACTATATTTCATTGATTAATATAGAATATTATGTATTAAGCAAACAGAGTCAACGGCAAATAAGTGCGAAATTGCACGTCCTTTCGGAACGTAATTAAAACTTTCTTCATCTTCAGCCCTTTTTAACGTCCCACGCTGGGCACGGGCCTCCCTCAGTACGAGGGAAATTACGCCTTAGTCCACCGCGCTGACCTAGTGCGTGTTGGCAGAATTCACATGTCTTTCGAAAACTTGCTAGGTTTATCTCAGACATGCAGGTTTCGTCAAGATGTTTTCCTTCACCGTAAGACAAGTGGCAATCGTGGTAGAAAAGATTCGCATATGAAAATATCAATGGTGCGAGTTCCGGATTTGAACCCGTATCACTCAATTATCCAAGCGAGCGCGTTACCGTTACTGTCTATAATTAAAACTATACGTGAATTAAAATATATATATAATATAGTATACTTCATAAGTCTCCCGAAGATAATAACATTTATATAGCAGGATCATCTTTTGTTTCGTGTTTATTAAAAAAAACACTTTTCAGGGGAGTAAAACTAATACGCTACAAGTAAGTGATAGTTATCAATCAAAATCAAACATAGTGCAAGTGAAGTTGTAGGCAAAAGCGTAGTTTAATTTATGATATGTATATATTATGTAAAAGATTTTTTTTATTTTTATGTAAATTCATACAATATATAAAATATATAATATATTATATAATATCTTCTCTAATATATAAAAATCTCGTGTCACAGTGTTTGTTATCGAACTCCTCCGAAACGGCTTTACCGATGTTTATGATTTTTTCGTGTATGTTCGTGTGTACGTAGGCTAATTTTTATTTCCCTAGGTGGGTGGCCCGCTCCAGATACTTTATTTTTTATTTTCAGACCAAATTTTTATTCTTCGCTTTTTTATGAGTTGGTTAAAACCCTAAATTTTCATCATTCGGGCGGAGCCGCGGAAATCGCTAGTATTATATAATATATAAAAAACGATATATTATAAAACGAAGACTGCACTTTGACCTGATATTTCTTTGAAATACATAGCCTATATAAACTAAGCTGAGAATCTCATTACGTATAATGGAGCAAGCCTTTCTCGGAGGTGCCTCAAAAGGAAACTTGAAAGGTTAGATTTTCTCATTTGTTTCGTTCACTATCGAATTTCTCTGAAACTTTATCGGTTTTAAACTAGAATATTCTAGTAATTTATGTGAATATTTATTATGAAATTGTTTACTTTTTTTATTATTCTTGCTTATGCTATGAACATGATAGTTTCAATTTAACTTTTTAAGAGGTTTGGATGTCGATTACTTAATAACACCAAACGGCTGAGCTGATCTGGATAAAATTTAGCACTGTGATAGATTATTTTCTTGTAGAACACATTACCTACTATTTATCCCGGAAAATGTACGGTAGTAGGCTTGTTTCTGTACACACTAGAGGCGAACCCGCGCGAAGCAATAGTGAACTCTAGCTACTAGCGCTAAGTGTACAATTTTTATGAAGAGAGGTTAAAAATATGAATCTACTTAAACGTGTAAGGATCTTTTGACAATATAATTCAGATAAAATTATGCGTTTTTTGAGAAATCAGTGTACGGTTCGAATTTTATATCTATAGGTAGACAATTTTTCTTAATAGCTGTCGTGTTCGTATCTGCTGTATCGTAAGTATGTGTAATAAATAGATATTTATGTATGTGTATACTTTGTTTGTAAAATTATGTTTGTATGGTCTATCACAATTGATAATTTTAATCTTTATGGGGTACAATACTGTAGTTAATATTATTTTATAATATAAATATTATTAATTAATAATATTAGAATTTCAAAATACTCACATCTCACTAATAACGATACAGGGTTGCTGGTTCCTTTGCCTTCACTATTCGCTGCCATACATGTGTAGTCCCCCGCCGCTGCTCGTGTGACGCTTTGTAATACCAGACTTTGAGCACTCAGGATGACGCCGGCCGCTTCATTGTGGAAAATCTCCGTGTTCTAAACAAAGGCATTTATTTAGGCTGGTATTTCATTGATATATAAAAACTCGAGATATGACTGACTTTAAAGACGCTTTTAAGACCTTCGTTTTTCTGGATATATTATACGTTTTAAATTAAACATCCACTAAAAGGCATAAAAAAACGTAACGTTACATTTAATTAAAAAAAACCATAATTACTTCTAGATTATATTGTCTTAATTCAAGCTGTCAATTTAGATCTACTAAATATCTAAGCTATGTTACACGAAATTTTGTTATTTTCAACCTTTAGTGCAATAAAATTAATATAATAACAAAATATTCAACCGATAAATTCATATTTCATACTAAATACTAAAAAAATCGAACTTACATCATGAAACCACACCAGCCTGTGCGTTTTCGGATTAGCTTTGACTGTACATTCAAAGTAAACATCATCTCCTTCCTTTATTTCATCCGGGTTCAAATTTGATCCCATTTTCAAATCAACTATTGGAACATCTGTAATTAACTTTTATAGTTAATAATCAAAATAAACAATAATTTATTTTTAACCCTTAATATGTGCTACTCGATGTTATTTACACAACTAGGTATTATTTGTTCTTTTTTTTCTTTTTAAAAAACTAGGTAAAATCTGATTTCAAGCTGTACTGTTTTAATAAATGCTAAACTTGGCGTTATTCTTAAACAAACTTGCATATAAATAGATACAGTAATTAGTTTATGCGCTCACTAGTTATTTTAATAGCACAAGGTGCTCTTTTTAAAAAGGCTTTTGTGGTAAAAGTAAACACGAAGTAATTTTAATTGAAAGCAAAGATTAAGCGGACTTATTTTTAATTCAAGTTTGTCTTAAGGGTGTTGTAACTTCGCCCTTCTAACCTACGTGTCATTCGTTAAGATTTATGAAAATTCCCTTTTCCAACCTCTTCAAGGCTCTTGGAAATTTCGCGATAAATTGAGATATTTTTAAGATGTCACGAGATTTCAACGTCGCGTTGCTACCAACTTTTATTTTCATTTTAATAGAGATGCAAATTAGTACTCTTATTCATTTCGTCAAATAAAAATATTATGAAATCTTTTGTTTAAAATTTGAGTTTCGTTTTTTGCCATTTGTATTTAAGTTAAAAGAAAAATGAAAACTGTTCCCAGAGGCAAAACTTTGGTATCTAGGTACTGTTTGTTTCGTTTAAATTCAACTGTACAGTATTTCTTGATGTTGATTATTATACATTTACGTACAATTTCAACATCAACGTATTTTGTTTTATAAGTATATTAGGGACTAAAATACGTTTTAACGGTTAGAATAGATGTTTTAGAAATGGTATAACTAATGTTTTAATAATAACTTATTTTATCAAGAATGTTTGGCTCAGATTGTGGTGACTACTTTCTGCGCCAGCGGTCGCGGGTTCTAGTCCCGCTGGGGGCATTCATTTCTTGATCACGAATGTTTGTACTCCAGTCATGGTTGTTTATATTTATAATATGTATGTATTTAAAGTTATATATGTGTGGTATATCAAGTATGTGGTATCCGTAACACAAGCCTCGTAGCTTACCACAGAACTAGATCATCACGTAGATGATGTCACAGACAAACAGACAAATTATATTTACATATTGATTATTAAAATATATAGCTACTAAATTGGGAGATACTTAGGAAGCTTTATTTCGCTTTCCAATATTGATGAATGATGTGAATTTAGCGGAGATTAGTTCTCAACATCTTTATGGCTACTTAAACTCTTAAGGTATTTCCCATAGCTGCTACCGTTTTTATTTATGATACGCCAACACAGTATTTCTATAAAAAATACTATCAATAATAATATTATTGATTTATACTCTATTAGAATAAAATTATAATCGCATCACTAAGCAATTAGTACCTACTTAGACAGATTTTGATTAAATTTTGTGTTAAACATAATATAGATTTCATGAAACATTATGAAAAAGTCCAAAAAAACAATAATCTATTTTATTTAAATACGATTTATTATAACGAAATACGAGAGTCTCAATGGTCGTTATAATTAAAAGAAAGAATACAAAGTACAGCATAACCACTACAAATAGAATGCCGCGGAATCAGTAGGAACGCTAGAAGTAAATTAATGTTTTACTACTAGCATTTATTGGCTCCGCTGTATAATTAATTTCTATTGTATAAGATCATTTTTGGACATCGTTGCGAGATTATAAATGAAACTACCTTTTCGGATTTTGTCGCGGATTTATTTTGATTTTTAGCTTCCCATGTTTCGAATGCTTTACAGCAATCTTTAAATTATTAAATGAATCCGCGACAAAATCAGAAAAGATAGTTCCATTTATAATGTCGAATATTCGTGTAAACCTAAGAAAGTATCGTTGCGTGATGTTAAATTATCAATGAACTTAGACTAGGATATATACTCGTACTGTAGCATAGAACTAAGCATGAAGCCAAAAATAATGTTTTAAAAAATACAAATATGAACTAAATATGCATTGCAGTGATAGGTAAGTTTAATACGTAGTACGACACGTTTGGTTCAGTTTGTAGTGACTGATCGTTGTACCAGCGGTCGCGGGTTCGAGTCCCGCCGGGGGCATTCTTTTGAGTGATGAGGACGAATATACTATGTTTCAAAGGTCTGGTAGGTATATCAAATAAGTTTATCTATTTAAATGTTACACTGTTGAGTAGCATATTTAATTAAATCTATCGAGCGAAGCAATGGGTTTCAACTAGTTAACCATAATCATTTAACAATTGATTTTTAATACTGGAAAACTAAGTAGATAACAAAAATCGGAACCAAGAATAGTATCTCAAATATTTTAACTATTACAACGTAGCTTAGTGTTTTAAACATATTTTTCTTAAAGACCAAACAGTACTTACAATGTACATTAAGGCGCCACTTATCTTCAATGGCCGAGTCTGGTATGTGCTTGTTTTCAGCTCGACAGGTCAAATATTTACCGTCGTCTTCCACCGCAGGCACTAGACTTAGTACGCTGAGTGTCTCGTTGTTCTCGGAAAACTAAATGAAAAACATATTAAAATAGCAAAATTAATTAAATAATAATATTAGAATTTATACTATAGCACGACTATAATCATCATCATCATCAGCCCTTTTTAACGTCCCACTGCTGGGCACGGGCCTCCCTCAGTACGAGGGGGATCAGGCCATAGTCCACCGCGCTGGCCCAGTGCGTGTTGGCGGACTTCACATGTCTTACGAAAACTTGCTAGGTTTTCTCAGACATGCAGGTTTCCTCACGATGTTTTCCTTCACCGTAAGACAAGTGGTAATCAGGATAGAAATGATTCGCACATGAAAATATCAGAGGTGCGAGACCCGGATTTGAACCCGCATCACTCGGTTATACAAGCGACGCGTCACCGCTGGGCTATAATCATAATTGCAAATTTATATAGATATCTTCTTAATGATAATATAATTCAAAATACTTCTGAACAAAATTCCTGACAAACTAGAAGAAAATACGTACTTCATCTTAATTGAATCTCATGTTATTAATTAATGTACAGTATACACGATATTCTTAATAAGGTACTATTAATTATTTTATAATTGTCTTTTTTTTCATTATTTTAATAAAGTATGTTTAACCTTAAGAACGCATTAATATTTAATATTTTTGAATAAATTTGAGAACAAAGAATTTCTTTCGCAGTATGCCTAAAAATTGAATCTGTACCCAAATGAAAATAGTAATTAAAAAGTATTTCAAAGAATAAGTACGATTTTTTGTGATACATCTTTTTAATTAATTAACGTAATAGGCTTTTATGATTCGACGCCTTAATAATATGAAAATTTAATCTTCACTGTTGAAATTAATTGGACGTGTTTCGATATCCGTTTTTAATATTGTCTCGTATTTGGGAACAAAATCTTTTTTTATCAGTATATTTCATTTGAACTTGGATTACTTGTTACTAACTTGCTTTAAATCTCACTTTGTATGTTCTAATAGAATTTTATGATTTTTTTTTAAATATTGAGGTCATTTTAATACCTTAAATTGCCATTACCTTCAATTTTAATAAGTAAATAAAGCAAAACTTTTTATCTTAAAAAAATACGAATATTTACTAAAATATATTATAATTATAAATATATAACTAACAACTTGCTTATCTTAATATAAATAATTTAAATTAAAATCTTTCAGTAATCTCTTCCATCTCCAGTAGAAATTTCATTTCTTGTAATATAAACTCGAACATTGATGTTAGTTATAATCGGTAATGGCATTATGGGCAATTTTTAGCCTCGTACATAAAAATATATAAGGTATGTTACAATACTAAAAAGTACCGCAAAATCCTAAACAAATTACTAATTAGTAATGTAATAAAAATAATATACAAACACTCTTCTTCTCTTCTCTATGTAATAAAGAAAAATGAGTAACATTGTTAAATATAAATGTTAATAAAACTTTTCATTTAGATTTCTAAGAATAAAGCAAACTGAAACGTTAGATGTCATGTTATTACGTTACTAAGTTTATATTAAAATAATTATTTTATTCATACATTCAATCAAACGCAGAATTTCTTTATTGAATTGCTGGAAAATATGTATAATAAAGATACACAAGGCAATTAACATGAAGATGTTAGTTATTCGGAAAAACTAAATTAAGAATTCACTCTATTTTTCTCTTTGTTATGATAATTCGGTTTGTCATAAGTAAGAAACGTGATGACTGGTTTTTTTCTTTTGCCTGATTTTAATTGTTTCTTATAAAACTATAGAAACAGTTATATCTGAAGATTTATATTCACTCATTTCCGAATTTAACTCAACTTGTTACATTAAATAAGCAATAATTTAGAATCTCATACATCAAAATGAACAAAAAATACCAAACAAAAGTTCAATTACACCAATTGTATCAAAATCTAAGGGTGTTTCACCAAACGACGTATTGTCATTAAGCATTACAAGCAAAAAAGGATACAATTACACAGGGCTAGAAAATTGAAAAGAATCTATTAATTACAGGACAATGAGTAACGGACAAAGGACTCACGTTTTTGGCCATCCGCTTGAGCTGCCTATTGTTCTTCCACCAAGACACCGAAGCTTCGGGCCGACTGCCAGTAGTTTTGCACTCCACTTCGTACCTTTTGTCTGCTGACACTTGCTTTTCTTTGGTCAATATGTTTACTGTTATTGGTTTTACTGGAACAATGAATTAATGTAGTTTAGCGCTAAGAGAGTTTCTATATTATATACTATTTTATTAGAACGATAAGTTTAATCGTAGAATCATAATAATATTTTTAATTTCCTATTTTTTATGTGACGTATTTGAATTTTAAAATGTAATAGAAGATGGAATGCTTACATAATATTATTTTGTATGATGAATACAAAGTTGCAAAAGATAATATTCATGGTTAAATGCTTTTACTTGCTATTCATAGTTAGTAACGTGTTTTCAAAGTAAGGAAATAGTGGCAAATAATACTTAGACTTAACTTTTTTTCATAAAATGAAAGAATATTATTATGGAAAAAGTACTTAACTGTAAAATTTTTAAATAATACGTAACTATTCGTAACAAGTAGTTCGTTAATATTTATAATATTATGTATTACAATGCAATCTATTAAAGGCTTCTTCAGGCAAAGCTCGATGTACAATATAACATATTAAATCTATATGAAAAAGTAAGCAAACATTTGAACTTTTTCTAAAAAAACTTTTGTAAACCAAAGCACAAGAAAATCATGAAACCTATATTTACTTATTGTTCAGTTTGCGTTGAATAGTATGAAATATTCACTAGAATATATTGAATGTATAGAGAAATACGTTCCATTTTAATACCTTTGAGAAAAGTGCTTGAGAATTTCTCGACTCGAGCTTTTATATATTATACAGATTTAAAAAGAAGGTTATAGGTTATTCTATGCATCTCATATACGTATAGAGGTATGGATAAGTAAGTAGATACTCGATTTATTAAATTGATGTTTTCTTTTCCCTTTCATGCTAAAACCGCTGAACTAGTTTAGATGAAATTGACACTAGATAAATAATTTATAACTCGGAGTAACATTTAGGCTGTTGTTAGTTCCCAATCACATAACCTTACCTACTAATTAATATTATTAACTTAAATTCTTAGACGGTATTATTAACTTAAATACTTAGACAGTATCATAGCGTTTATAGTATTTAGTTTAAAATATACTTACGATTTATATCTAATATTAAAACTTTTGTTTCTGGCGGAGCTAAGTTAGTATTAGATGCTTGGCAGACTAGTCTAGCGTTCAGATGTTGTCTTCCAACATTGGGGAATGTCAGTGTGTTAACTGTAAGACCATCTTTTCTTTCTTCAAATGAATCATCAATAACGACGTTTTCTAAGTACCATGTAACTTTCGGCCTTGGAATACCTGTGAAGAAAATGTAAAATTATTATGATAATAACAAATTTTAGGCAGATATTAGATTGTTTGGACCTAGATTTGAACCTACTACTTTCAGCAAAGATATTTGTGATAGATAACATTACGTATAGTAAATTATATTGTAGAGATTATATTCAAGAGTATAGTCGATAATTGGCATAGTGAATTTTTTGTCTTTTTACGTAGATAGATATTGGATTGGTAATTCAACAAAGTTATACATTTCTAGATGAAAAACATATTTGTTTTTACACATACTTATTATTTATATAAATAACATCAAACTAAAGGCTTGGTTTGTAGGGTTCCGTGATTAAATAGTCCAAAAGAGCAATTTTTCCATATTCGTCAGTTTGTATGTTACAGTTATTTTTAATAATAATAAATAATAAATAAATATCAAAACTGGCCAAATATTTTATTCTTCTTTTAACGTAAGAAATTATAATTATATTAAATGAAAACAATTGCTTCGGAACCCTCGATGTGGGTGACAGATCAGCACTTGTCCGAATTTTGTGAATTTGCTATGACCGCGTGAGAAGTAAAAGCCGTTCACGCTAGCTACATTTTTGTGTTTATATCAAATATTTGAGTTAAAAGTTGTTTTAGAGCCTCTTAACCGCTCGAAAGCTCTTGAAAGTCTTACTTTCATAGATATCGCAATAAAAATATTTCATATTTACCAAAACTGTTCCGATCGTTATCAAAAGAGTGTCAATAAAAGTATCTACATAGAGAGCTTTGAATAGTGTCATATTGTCATTCAAGTCTACACGTATAATAAAAAAGCAACGGCACTGTTACTAACGTACTCTAAATTGAATTATATTTTTTACAAAATATATTTAACAGAAAAGTTGTAGATGATAACTCATTATTTAGAACAAATATTCATGAAATATTTTTAATATTCTCTAATTCGGTACTGAATAAAGCAAGTAACTTTAAAAATAGCTAAAAAAATATTTTCAGAATCAAACCTATATCATAAAAACTACAAATATACTATAACACATAACTTATTTCAAAACAAAAGGTTGTGTCAATAAAAAATATCCAATTAACACTAAACAATGCCTTATGTCACTGACGGAAATGTTCTAATGGTGGCAAACACGGGTGGTCACTCGAGCGATAACAATCATAATTCTCCACATTATCTGCCTATCGATACGACGGTAATGTTTAGATTTCAGATAAGTGGGTGTTAAATATTGGATATCGCGTGGATGGTGAATGAATTTGAACTAACGCTTTCAAAGCTAGAAAAGACGTGATTAATGTTACGTTTTTAAAGAAACTTGTTTTGAATCGAGCTTTCAAAAATCGATTCTATTACCACAGACCACATAATGCCTCATCCCATGCAAAGAAATTAGATAGGGCACATTCGGACTATTCTACCGGGTATTTTTTTTTACTTGAATGGATAGTAGATGTTGTTTCGCGTATAATTAAGCTATTTTATTAAATAAAGGTGTTCCAACTAAGGTATGGTAAATATTGTAAAATTACTACTTTTGGTTAAAAAATCTGTTATTTTAACAATTTTTAACCGTGATAAGCAATTCGTATAAATTAAAATGTTTGTCAGTATACACTTAAACAGTGAAATATTCTAATTTGATTTGAAGGCGTATTAATTAATTTTACTTCACATTAAATATTTTTTAAAACAATTATATGCCTCTTTGGTATTTTATGGTATGTTAGTTTAACAAAATCTTAATAACTAATCGAAACATGTAACATCACTTACTAACGTTTATTTGAACTAATTGTTCTTTGTTCCTGATAAGACCCCATGATAGTACTAAGAGATAAAGCCAGATTTCTACCAGAAAGAGAGAGATAGAGAGCGAGAGAGAGACAGAGAATCTTTAAAGCCGTTTTATTATTTTCAGAGATTTTTGTATACAAAGAAATAATACAATAAGCAAACACTTCTTAGGAAAATAACAAGGTTATACCCGTATGTACATCGAAGAGTGGATAGGGAATAAAAGGGTCTTGAATAGGCGACATTTTTTTGAATCACACGTACATAATAGACAAATTGTTATAAGATATGAAATGTATGACATAAAATAATCTATCTATACAAATAAAAATTTGTTGTTGGGACATTATTAGAAGAGCGCCATCTAGTTCCGTGGTAAGCTACTTGGTAAGGCCTGTGTTACGGATACCAGATAGTCGATATACTACACATATAAATTTTAAATACATACATATTATGAATATAAGCATCCTTATCTGGAGTACAATCATTCGTGCTCTACAAATGAATGCCCCCAGCGGGACTCGAACCCGCGACCGCCGCGCGGGCGCTAAAGGTAGGGTCACTACCAACAGAGCAAAACGTGTCATTAATAACTGTTTGTAATTTATGCATAAACCACCATTCTGTCTGATTGTGATGAAACTCTGGTTATTCAGGAAAGAAATTCTTTTTTTTTAAGTTTCCCTTTTAAGCGTTCCTTAATCATTTAACATTAATTAAACTCAGGGATCCACATGAGTGATGGAAGGGTATTGCCCTATCTACTAGTGCTATCATGTGAAGTTTATAATAATCTACTTAACATTTTTAAGACATCTAGTTTTTCATGAGACTTTATATAATGAAATATAATTTTTACTTTATTTCTTCAAAAAAAGTAAGTCTCGCAGACATTTTAATTTTAATATCTATACGCAAATATGTTACAATATGTAGGTATAATACTAGTGCATTTGAAAACAATTTGTCCAGTTCAATGTTAAAATCTGCTAAAAGCAGATAATAATGTCCTCCCGGCCGATTACGGCCACGGCGGCCAATCTCATTAAGACTAGCCAACGGCGCGGGACATATTATAGTGCACGAGTGTATGCGCAGACACAAGTGCACTCTCTGTTCCTTATCACTCTCATATTCCGGTGGGACGAATGCTCGACACGACCAGTGAGAGTTAAGGCGCAGGACCGACGGCTTTACGTGCTCTCCGAGGCACGGGGATGAAACACCGCCAACTTCCCAACTCCGGGCTGTTACTGAGGCTTACGAAACAGAAAGGCTCAATAACCAAACTTGGCCCGACCCGGGACTCGAACCCAGGACCTCCTGGTGTGTGACCGTACATGCTAGCCACTACACCAACGAGGCAGTTAATAAATTAAAAAGCAGATAATATACACTATAATACTCGTATACCTTAGTACATAAATACAAAAGGCTTTATGGGTCGTTTAAATTCAAGCCTGAAATTGTTAAATTAAATTTATTTTTACTCTTCAACTCAGTAAATTGTCAGTTAAGATATAAGATACGTACAATAAACGCTAATTGGTCCTGACGCCTACAATCTTGTTAACGAAGTTAAAATTTAAACGAAAGCTTAAAGCTCAAATGGTTAAAGGTAATTTTTCACTGAATACCGAGAAGAGATTCTCACTTTTTAGTTTTAAGTGCGTTCAGACATAATTATGAAATGTTGTATACTTAGATATTTTTTTGTTTTTGAATATGACATTTTCATTTTTAAGTGTAACTTTGAAAAGTTAAACATCGTTAGGTGTCTTGCTTGTTTTAGAGAACTTTTTTAGAATACTTGTGAGCCAGCATGGTGGACAACTTTCATACATGTTTAAGACTTGAATCATCAAAATAATTATTACTATAAAAATATATATTGTGTATTTGTGTTTTATATTTGTCTACATTTTACATTTTATATTTGTCTTTTTAATATGACAGCTGATGTTAAAAGGAGTAACGTTGGCTACCGTAATTTAAAAAATCATATAGGGTTCCGCGCAAAAACATAAAACGTACTTAAGGATGAACCCGAGCGAAGCGAGGAGAGTCGTTTAATTTAATTTTAATTATAATATTATAATCTGAGTTAAAGAGTGGTAAAGGGTTAAGTATAAAAAAAATAACATTGTGTAAAAACAAGTTACAACAAAATGACAAGCTGTCAGCGAGATTGATGATAGTGCAAACGTAAATGACATTAATTATGTTTGAGTAAAACCCTCCATCATTATTGATTTGGGTAGAAGCCGAGTTGACAATTTAGTTTGAAATATTGTCCGCATAATGAGAATTGTAATTTTGTAATTTGCAGAGTAAATTCCTTTTATGGAAGTGGCGTTTTCGGTTGATCAAAAGTTTCGTCTAGATTTACGCCGTAATTGCTTTTCGTCTCGACGACAATTTTGTTATAACTTAATTACTTTTAAGGGCCTTTTAAAGAAATGTTTTTTTTTTGTATTTTAACTATTCAACTGTCTGTATGTCTTTTGATTTAATTTGCTAAGTTACTTAGCAATTGTTTAACACATTATATAGTTCTTAATTAATGTATCGGCCACATTTTTTTCTTTCTTTCGAATTATTATCTGCCTCTATTAATTAATTATTATTATTTTTAAGTTAAAATAATCTATAATTAAAAAAAATAACCATCACAATCGTATATACAATATTTTTATTTGTTAAGCGATATCTTAGACGATCATAAGCCATGGATATTTCTATCTTTTTTATTACTTTTTTATTTATCTTTGTAGTAAATATTCTATATTAAATCAAACTAAAATTATACCTTATAATAATTATTAAACACGAAAAAAAAATATACACATTTCTAACAAAGATACTAAAATAATTAGAGAAAAAGTCATTATATTATAAAGTTAAGGTTTAAATAAATAATATTACAATAAAATAAGAAATAAATATATTTTCTAAGTAAAGAATTAATTTTAAATATTATAACTCTATAAAGGACTCACCTCCTTCTACCTCACAAATGAGTAGGACATTAGAACCCTCATTATAAGGCTCTACTAATTTCGTACGGTCTCTTCTTTTCGCATCGTATATTGTTGGGCGACTTGGTGGAACTAAAATTGAATAGAAAAAATTTACGAATGAAATAAACCTTCATTTCGAATTAACATTTCAGCTTAAAAAATATTACATACAAATTATTATATTTTTCATTCATACTAATTTATTTTCATTTAACTCTTCTACTTTATAATTTAGTTGTATGATTTTACGTTATGTAAGTATTTTTAAATAAAGATATACTTGTAAATTACTTGAATTGAATTTTGATTTAGAATTGTTCGTAAAAAAATATTTATATAAAATATATTTTGGTTTTAAGTAAATTAAAAACAATATATAACTTAAATATTTAAAAGTTAAATACCTAAAAATACTTAAAACTTACTTATAACAGTAAAATTGACTTTTAAATTCCTTGTAGGAGAGTTTTTGAAGTCCACTCTGCATCTATACACGCCAGCGTCAGCTGCTATCACGTTATCTACCATGAGAACAGCTGGTGTAGCCCCCCCGCGGAAATATGCTCGGTTGCCAAAAACTAAAGGCGAAGACCAAAGCTTGGGCTGGTTGATGTTACGCCCTCGGATATCATAGCTGGAAAGAAGATGTTATTAGATTCTCATCCTTAATCTAATTCAGAAAGTTTAACATAGATACTAGTTAGTCAATATGCCAGTTTAAAATAATTACCTATAATATTAAGTGTTTTTGTATCTATATAATATACATTTTGTAATTCTCAAAAGTATTAGGTATAACAATTTAATATAAAAAAGTATATTTAGATGTCTTTTATGGATAAAACTTTTAGAAAAATACGATATTTCAAAATAACCAAATAAATCTCGGTCGCCCATATTCCAATAATTATATTAAGTTACTATATCCAACATAAAATAAACAAATTATGGGAATAATTTACATAAAAATCGAAAGTTTCTAAACAATATTTTTTCTTTGACATCTACAAACTCTTATACAGCCTTTAAAAATAATGATAATAATATGTACTCATAGCACTTGGAACATTTTATATAGAAAGTACAAAAATATATTATAAACTTCACTTTAAACTGTGTTCTTTAAATGCATGAGCTAACCAAACATGATAATTAGTTTTATTATTATTATTTTGGTAAAGTATTTCTTATATTTTGTCATCAGACTTCGATAAAAAATTATACTTAAATACATTTGCGTTTTATTCGAACTTTTACTCCTCTTAAATGAAAGCACTCGAAAAAAGTAGAGTGGTTATAAGGTGGTGTAGACGTAGAGTCACAACGATCACAAAGAAACCAAAAAAAATATTCCTCTCTTACAAAATATCAGACAGTAATAACATAATATTAAGATCTTACACATACTCTAACATTTGTACAAAGTAATTACCTGTATAAAGGCTCTCCATCCGATTCCTTAAACCAGAGTACCATAACCACAGCATCATCTGAATGTAACGGCTGTATGTCACATGGTAACGATGCTTTCTTTCCCAAGACACCTTGCACGTCCGATGTGGGCACTGAAACAACATTTTTAAGTAAATGCTCTGTTTTGTTAACAACTTTATGTACATTTAAAGTATCAATTTCCAAAGTTTTAGCATTAAACAAAATGTTTCAAATAATATGATGTGTATAATGAGGAAAGTATACAAACAAATCTCATATTATAATAATTACTATCTTTGTACGAGTATGTAAATCAAAGGCAGGATTTTTATTTTTGATTTATTGTGTTTATCTCAGGCACTAAACTAACATTCCTTTTGCATTAAATAGCCCATTTATTGAGAAAGGCTATTCGTTATATTTCATCGTATTTGATATCTAACCTACATAATATGTATTCCATACTAATGTAATAAGATAATGTTCTCCGACAGATTACGGCCATGGCGGCCAATCTCATTGAGTCTAGCTAACTACGCAGGAGATATTATAGTGCACGAATGTACGCGCCAACACAAGTGCACTCCCTGTTCCTATTACTCTCATACTCCAGTGGGACGACTACTCGACACGACCAGTGAGAGTTAAGGCGCAGGACCGACGGCTTTACGTGCTCTCCGAGGCACGGGGGTGACACACCGCCAACTTACCAACTCCGGGCTATTACTGAGACTTATTAAACAGAAAAACTCAATAATTAAACTTGGCCCAACCCGGGACTCGAACCCAGGACCTCTCGAGGTATGATAATGATAATGTACTATGTATATAAATGTATATAATGTCAGTTTAAAGAATAATAGTTTCAAGTTATCGATTTTAATTTATTACAGTGTATCTAAAGGCAATTATGACATAACAACCAATAAATCATAAACAAAATGTTTACTCTAAAGTCCAAATTCAAAATATTAACCTAGAATATATCAAAAAATAATGTTCATTGTTTAACTGCTAAATAACAAAATTCGATGATTCTAAATCAACACAAAAAATTTACTTCAGTAAACTACATCAAAATGAAAATTGTGGTAAAGTCCGCTCCGAATCTCTGCCAGCTTAAAACCTAGATCCGTATTTGGACAAATACAGGAGCTTTAACAAGGATTGTAGACGCCCTAATAAGACAACGAAAAGACGTTTAAAGCTAAAGAATCGTACCTTCTAAATATTTGAGTGTTTGAAATCTGTTTCATGTTTTTGAATCAAAATTACTTTTGTATAACGAATTTAAATATTTTATTACGAGAATTATTTGTAAATATTCATTGACTATGATTAGAAATAATTTTCGTTATAAAATATTTAGATTTCTTTTTAAAGGTTTGTAAAAAATTTTTTTTAGAACTGGATTTTGGAATAAAATTGGAATTTTAATATAGACAAAGATCTTTATATAATATATTATATACGATACTAGAATACATAGCTTACTTAGCTTACAAGGATGCAACTTTTTAACGTTTAGTAAATGCATGAGTAAGAATCACCGGCTAAGCCAGTACTACCCACTGTAACCCAACAAAAACTCTCCCCGGAACTCAACGTGATGGCAGATCTGCCAAACATTGCCTCATTAGTCCACTCTGGTATCAAGGAAATACCTGGAGCACCTGTATGGCACATAGACCACCGAAGTGAGCCACCTTCTTGGAGGCCACCAAGGAGGTAGCCCACTTCGTTTCTTGGGTTCGCGTCCAGCTGAATTGCCGAACACTAATGAGCCTTCTCACAACGAGAATGCGATTAGTTTTAAACAATAAATGATCGACACTTACACGAAACATTTTTCAACATATTTAAAATACGTAAAAAATGTGGCGCAAGTGTCCTTTATTCATCATTTCAAATAGAACTTGTTACCCTATTTACCTTTCTAACTGCCAGGTATATGGAAGCTATCGTGCGAAATCTCAATATCAGAGCTGAAACACGAATTCCAATAAAATGATCCGTGACTAAATTCGTTAAAGGAAAGTAACAAGATATTCCGTGTCTCGCCACTTTTGATTGCCGTAAAACGGTAGTAATTCTTTCACGGGCACGCCTTGATGGCTTTAGTGTGAAGTTGCCTTCGTATTTTGTTGCTCATTTGTTACGAGTTTTTGCGTCTTGAATAAATCTACATTTAAACTAGATGTATGAGGTTCTGTATATTCAATGAAATTCTAACTGAATCGAATTTGTACATTAAATATTTTTTGGAGAATCTTTTTGAAATACTCATTATTATCGAGAAAGTGACCGAATCTATAGTTTTAGAATTTATTTCTGCCCGTCTGTGTGTCTGTGACCGCATCACGAGAGAAGCACTGGATAGATTTTGGTAAAATTCGGTATGATAAATATGTTGGGACATTATTACAACAGCGCCATCTAGTTCCGCAGTAAGCTACTTAACGTGCTTGTGTTGCGGATACCAGATAGTTGATATACTACACATATACATTTTAAATACATACATATTATAAATATCAACACCCATGAATGGAGTACAAACATTCGTAATTAGCAAATGAATGCCCCCAGCGGGACTCGAACCCGCGACCGCTGGCGCAGAAAGTAGGGTCACTACCAACCGAGCCAAACGAGTCGATGATAGCTGGTTGTCCGGGTCAATATATAGGATTAGTGCAGGAAAATATATAATTTCTGAAAAATCTCTAGTTTGAATAATATATTTGAAGTTCTTATAATTGTTACTATAAGCATTTCTTCAAACACTCGTGGTATAAATTTTCAGTTATTTTTTCGTAGCTTACTTCAAAAATTGTATAATTTGAACTACTCTTTGTTTCTATTTGAAGCAAAACTTATTGCCACATCAACGTGCACTTAAGTAGAACATCAAGTTTTTTAAATATTCATTTTATACTACAACCGCAAGAAATTAAAAATAAGAAGGCATTTTTCAATACCATTCCTGCTAAACAAAGTTCTTTATTTTATAAACTTTAAAATGTCCATTATATGAACTATGTACTGCAATAACGAAACCTTTTATAAAATTTTATTGGTTCAATATATCCGGTGTAAAATGGAACTTTTATATTTATACTTGTAAATTTTGGCAAGTGTATGTTTCTAGGTATATTTGACGCAATTTCCTTATCAATTTCTAACTGTGGATTGATTTTCATGATTTTTGCTTGGGAAAATTACCTCACTTAATGTTGTAATCCATTAACCTGCTATTTAATGGAGAAAGAAAAATGATATCAAAAGTTATTTATTACACAATTTATATTATTATTATAGTTATTATAGTAAGTTTATTAACGCACAAAGCTCAGAAGCTCCTATGTTAATAATTATTTATTTATTATTTATTAATAATGTATCCCATATATCAAGCTCCAGTATTTAGTGTTACATATTCCTGATATTTGAGTTTTACTGGGTGATCTTTGGGAGAAGTCTATGTTAATCGAGGGACGTCTGTCAGCTGATATGGTTATGATGATAAGGTTTCGGGGTGATAAGTTGGACAAAATCAAAAATAGATTTTTTTCCAGTAGAAAAGCCAATTGTGCTCGAAACTACTCGTACTTATTGTAAATAAGCAGAAAGATAAGATAAGAAATAAGAGAAGATAAGATAAATCTTCAAAAATAGACCCTTATTCAGATGGGGTTAGCTTAAGGGCTGGATTTGGTGGTTTTAGCTTCCTGCAATACAATTCGTATTAGCAGAGTTTTGTGGTTATAGTAGTAATATACGGTTTGATCTGCTATCTTGCCGAAAGCCAACCATCGAGGCATCGTGGATATCACTTCCATATTCGGAAGTGATATGAAGACAGGAACAATCCATTGCTTTTAGTGAAAAGTATTAGATTTTTATCTGTTAAATAACTTACATAAACAGGAGATTTTTAATTTGCTTGTATCTTAATAACTTATCACTATCTACCAAATATTAATAATACAAAAGGAGTATCAGTTCCCAAACAAAGGAAAAAAAAATATTGACCTTCATTTATTGATAGAAGAGTATAATATAAAATATGATGATGATGATAAAAATATACATGCAGGCTTTTATTTAAACACATAGTAATCTACTTCTGAGTTCTGTATATGATAACCCTTAATTCATAGTTCAAAAAACATGAATTGATAGAATGATGAAAATATTTTGCAATATAAATCTATTTTACATCAGTTCGAACCCATTTAATGAGTCCGGAGAGGTTTAAAAATTTACCTCGAAATTTCCGATCGCTACGAAAAATGATATATAAAATTCAAACTATTGCTTCGGTTTTAATATTTAGTTGAGAATTTTATGTATGCTGTAATGGAAATTTACAAGCGTTGCTGAAACATATATTTTGTTATTAAAGAGTTGTGCTTTTAAAGACAATATTCGAAATATTTAATACAAACTAAATATAAATAAAATAAAAATTTTCGTGCTTATTTCTATAAGATTTCATAGCTTTCTTAATCATTACTTCCTTGCTAATATTATAAATGCGAAAGTAACTCTGTCTGTCTGTCGCGCTTTCACATCAAAACTATTGAACTGATTTAAATGAAAGTTACACAGATAGTCTAGAAGCCTCAGAAACGACAAAGGCTCTTTTCAAGGCAAAAAGGGCCTTTAAAGGGTTGAAATAGGAGATGAAAGTTTGTATGGAAATTACGTCATTTTAAAGCTAGAAGCTTGAAACTTTTTTTTTTGGCTTTTGATATAAGTAAGTAATACAATCAAAGTTTGTAAAAATTTTATACTAAAGGGGGTACGCTAGTGTCTAATATGACACTTTAAATGTACGCTATACTCATATTGGATAGGTATTGAAGATGGATATCGCGGGTTCGACAAATTGATAAGTTATAAAAATGTGCTTTGCTTGGCACTCGTAATTACGAGTAATAAAGAATATTTGAAGAATTCCTGTAAAGGGACATTATTTCATACAGCACGATCTAGTACCTACCTACCTACAAGACTTGTGTTACGGATACCAAATAGTTGATACACTACACATATATAACTTTAAATACATACATATTATAAATATAAACACCCATGACCGGAGTACAATCATTTGTGCTCAACAAATGAATGACTCTAGCGGGACTCGAATCCGCGACCGCTGCCGCAGAAAGTATGGCAACAAGCAAACGTGTGGACGCCACAACAAAATTATCTAGAAAGACATCATAAGGAAAGAAGACTACTAGTATTATATTTAAAATAACGAAATATTGTAAAAATTACAAAAATTAAGCAATGGACACAATAAATGTATGTGAAAAACATTCTTAGATATCGAAATGTCATCATCCAACATTTGTGGGACGTGAGTCGATTTACAATCATTTATGATCGCGGTTTCATTGGGATCGAAACGTCACGTAACGTTATCCAATTTCCGGTGTATATTCGGATTTTATGTTAAAAGTTTTGAAAGTTCAACGATTACTTAGTCTGAGTTAAATATAAATTGCTTTACGCTATAGCGTGATATGTTAAGTAGAAAAAAATAATGTAAAAACGCACTGTTTAGTAATCTTGATCTAGCTGATTCTTCAGACTTTGTTCCATCAACATTTTAACAAGTTGGTTAGTGGTCTTTGACTTTAAACAAAAATTCTATATATTAAAAAACACTAAGTTTACATTAGTTTTCCCTAAAAGCCTTTTTGAGAGGAATATTCTCAAGTTATGCGATTGATGGCAACAGAAAAAGTAACTGTCATTTATTATATTAGTATGGATTTAATTTTATTAATTCTTATTCTTCCATTGGATTATTTTTTTAAGGCTAATACATTTTTAAATAATTTAATAATATTCATTGATATTTTATTGCCCATATATCAATTCTACCCACACTTTATAGTGAAAGGCAAGTCGAATCCACTGTAAAGCGAATAAACCAGTAACTTGTCATATAAATCGCCTTAACTAAAGGTAATGTTCCGTTTTGCACCGAGCTATACAAATCTCAACAAATAAACAGCTGTTCGAGAAAGTAGTATTTAACTATAATATTCCGTTTGATCATTAGGTTTCCGAATTATACTACACTAGTACTAGACACTCAGCCTCGCTCGGGTTCGTCACTCGATATTTTTAAATAATTAATACAGATTTCTCAGGAACGCGATTTTCTTACATTAAAAATAAATATTATATACACATTAAAAACAAATATTATATAAATAATAAAAAGCCAGCTATTATTTTACCAAACATCAAAAATCTATCAAATTCGTCCTGTAGCGAAAATAATGTATTTCCATTAAACTTTCTAAAAAAAATATAATGTAGAGATTCGATTGAGTTAGAATTACGATGTGCTTCAACTAGTTATATTGTTGAAGCTTGTCTGAAATAATCGTACGTTTTAATAGGTCATAAGAATGCCAATTAAAATAACTTTTAAGTATACTGGTATAAATCGAATATATGTTGATTAATGATAGTTAATTGTAAAATTGCTGTGGATTGTGAACTATTGAAAAATGTGGACCTCGTTATATAGAAAACTAGCGGTTTTCACGTCTTTACATGCGATGTTCAAATTTGTAGAATATCTCATATTTATAAACTACAGCATAATATGATATGTAAATGTGATGTAGAAGGTATATTACTGTTAAACTTACATTAATATGTATCCCCAAAAACTTAACCAGTCAATTGTCTATGTCCTAGTTGTAGTATGTTAATAATAAGACATAATATAATATTAAAATTGCTTTTAACTTAGCTGTACGATATTCAACTAGAAAACCACCTAGAACCATGAGAATCTCCATACTAAAGAACGACTTAATGGATCATTAAATGACTCCGAGTGCGGTGGTTACACTTAATAATTATGTAAATCAATATTTTTCACTAACTAAATATAATCAGTATATCTCAGAAATAGTTGACGGTTCAATAGGCAATTTCCTTAGTCAGTGTTCCTACAATTGAAATCGACAAAGTTTTGAACTTAGGCTCTCGCAACTCAAACACTTCTCTGAAATGTTTCTTGAATATTGTATGAGATGTACGGGAGTAGCGAGAATGATATTTACATTATAATTTATAAATGTCAGTTAAAATTATGTTTTCACGAAAGTTCTAGTAATTTTCGTCAAATTATTAAAGCAAATCTTGCGACTTATGGCTTTTGCATAAAATTATTATTCTTGAATCACTACTCTATCAAAGATATTTTTTTTAAATAAAATTGGTGCATATAGTATCATCTAGTTCCATGGTAACGTACCTTACGTTACGTGTATATAACTTTAAATAAATTAAATAAACTACTTACAAATATTCGTGTTCATGATTGAATGTCTCAGCGGGAATGGTACCCGCAACCGCTGCACTGTGTCAACAAGTAGGATCACAACAAACTGAGACAAACGTGTCGTTGTTTCTATTATTATTATAAATTATATTCGTGGTATCGATTATTTAATTCAAACGTAATACCTCTTTGTTTGTTCAAACGTAATACCTCTTTGTTTGTGAAGTCGATCAAAAATAAATTAATATAGTATAAGCAAGTTACTTAGCGCTTTTTTTTCGTCCTACTGCTACAAGGGGATCAGGCCATAGTTCACCATGCTGGCCATGTTGTTATACTTCACGGTGTTTTTGTATGTCATATTATCAATTGTCACCACATTGAAGGTATTATGAACCCATATTCTTTTGTTTTCCAAGCGAGCTCGTCACCAATGAGTTACCAATCTGTTACTTAACTTCTTTTCTATACTACCAGCGGTATTAAGTTACCAAACGAACATTCGAATTTGAATTGAGATGAAAATGAATTAAACAATTAATAATATTGGAACAATTAATTACCAAATCTTATCTATTGCTAATAAATTTTACCTTACGAAACGACTATAAATAATTTAATTTCTAATAATATTATCTAAAAGTAAGATAGGTCTTATAATTTGCAATTTCATCCATTACGATCCTGGTACCATGTAATTGAACCGATATGGCTCCGTCTTTTGCCCTAAAGCAAATATATTATTTAAGACTATATATTCGTAATTATAAACTCTAGTCTATTTTGTTACTAACCAGGTTTATTTTTAACTAGCAATACCCGCGGCTCCGCCCGCGTTCTAAAGACGTAAATGCAAGCGTGGCTTTATTTCTAAGCTTCTTTTTGTATTTTTCTCAGAGATGAGTTATTTTCCCGCAAGAAAAAGTATCTTATATAATTATTGACTCGGGCAACCATCTAACATTATGCCAAATTTCATCCAAATCCGTTCAGTGGTTTTCTTGTGATGCGGTCAAACAGACAGACAGACAAAAATTCTAAAAATAATAGATGACGACACGTTTGGCTCAGTTGGTAGTGACCCTACTTACTGCGCCAGCGGTCGCGGGTTCGAGTCCCGCTGGGGGCATTCATTTGTTGAGCCCGAATGTTTGTACTCCAGTCATGGGTGTTAATATTTATAATATGTATGTATTTAAAATTTATATGTGTAGTATATCAAGTGGTATCTGTAACACAAGCCTCGTAGCTTACCACGGAACTAGATGGCGCTGTTGTAATAATGTCCCAACATATTTATTTATTTACATATTTAATAGATTAGTCTATCATTTGCGCAGTCACATGTTCTTACTATATACCAATTTTACAAAGATCGGTTCAGCCGTTTTCGACATACAGACAGACAGGCAAACAAAAATTTGTGAGTCATGAAACGAATATTTATGACGAAATTCGACTAAAAAATTGAGTGTACAGACAGACTCTACAGATTAGTAGTAAGTATAGATAGCAGTTTTCTAAAGGTATTGAGGTAATGAGGGTTGGTGTGTGTTATCAGGTATAGAGTACGGAAATATTAGTATTCTTGTGATCTTTTCCATATTCATATTATGTTCTAGGTTTACGAGTAAAAACTTCATTTGGATGTACAACAATGGCGTATTTGAAAGGGAAAAGTTTTATACAATTTTCAACACCACCCTTATTCCAACCCTCTTCCCCTCAACATTTTCTACTCTAGGTAAAAATATAATTTAAACATTGTCCTTTAGTTTCTAGATTATACTACATCTATACATCTACGAGAATACATATAAATAAAATTGAAGTGTCTGTTTTTAATCTCAAATTAACAGCTTTTTACTAAATGCGTATGAAAGTATGTACGATACTAACAACAAAAAAGCAATTTTTAAAAATTTTGTCTGTCTGTCTGTTTGTTCCGGGTAATCTCTGAAACGGCTGGACTGATTTTGACGGGACTTTCACTGGTGAGCGAAGCGACGGTGAGTCGATAGTAATAAATATATTCATATTTTATCGTGCTAGTTTTATCTGATTTTGAAGTGTATGAATAATAAGACTCCGTTGTACGAGTATATTATATTATACTTAAAAATTCTCTGAGGTTAGTAAAACCACAATTAAATTAATTAATTTGTGTTAATAAACTTTCTTTTTATGACTCACCTTCGGCATTTTATTTTGTTAGTCTTTCTTTGACATTTAAGGTACGATTCTTGAAAATTTTTAATAAAGCAAAGAATTGATGAATTGAAAATCGGTTACGAGTATTAGAAGAGGAATAAAGAAAAAACCTTTTATATTCTAATAGTTATGAAAATGTACCTAAATATCAGTGAAAATTTCATTTAAATTCTCACCACTCCACAAAGCAACTTTGAACAAGCTTTTGATTTTTATAATTAACTTGATCCCAAAAGCTCACGAAGTTCCTTTATTATATTAGCATGCATAATTTATTAATATCAAAAAGACAGATGGCCTTACATTACGCATAAATCAAAACTACCTCGTATATTAATGCGACCTTCGATACAAAGATAATTTAGTCATAAAAGTTTTTCTATTATAAAAAATCATTACCAAGTTTTTAGTACAAGTAATGAGCGAATTATACTTTTATAATATGGGGTCTTGGAATGGAAACACCATATATTATAAAACCTAATTTACAAATTTGTGGGATTTGGCTGTCCGCTTATTATTTTATAGATTTTACTTATATGGGTTCCTAAGAGGATATATTATGACTTTTTTTATAGCTTACTAGGAGCTTACCCTCGCTTCGAGTTCGTCCCTAGGTACGTGTTGTTTGTTTACTTTGCATCGCCATATATATATTTGACTTGATTATATGAGTTACCATTGCACGCACCATGGCAAAGTTCATATTAACATGATACGTCAAACGCCGTTAATTTTATAAAGTTTTTTTTTAATTATCTAACTATTTTCGATATAGTATGTTATCCTTCAGAGATAGGCATATGCCATCGCGGATTTTTTGTAGACCTATATATTATACACAATTGCACTATACATCATTTTGTTATATCTCAAAGGGTTTTAGGCAGCGTTTTCGTTGAAAGCTCCCAGACGGCTTATTTTTTTCCGACACCTCCAACATCATTATATTTTAGCCAATGTATACAAAAACTTTCTAGACAACCATTCTATCCATTGGTGAAAACTGCATAAAATCGGTGCAGTTGTTTTTGAGTTTATCGCGAACAGACAGACAGACGCGGCGGAGTACTTTGATTTATAATATGTATATATTTATAAAATCACTATGAAATACTAGAGTACGGCTCTACACTACCCCTAGTGGCCAAATTATTTATTTGTCTTATATTATTTAATATACTTACTTAATGTATATTTTTATATACGTATAAAAATATATTATGTATATGTGTACATATCATTTTTACTTAAAAAAAAATTCTTTTTACTTCAAACTTACTTTACTTTTTTTTTAATTTTTTTACTTAACTGAAACTTATTTCTAAGTAAATAAATCGATACGCTAAAACATTTTAGGGACGTAATATGCATATATTATGTACATTGTACATATATTAAAAGAATGTAGTAATATAGCTTACACTTTAAACCGTAATGTCTCAAAAAACCGTAGGTGGTTATTGATGTATGCCAATGAAGTAAATTTTTTGTTAATTTCGGTACTAACTCTTTAGTCTTCCTAACCCTAATAACCTATTGACATTTAGAAATTAATTATAGAGATTAACAGTAATGTTTCAATTACAAGGCGTTTTAACTTTGCCTAATTAAAATGTTGAAATTGGCTAGTGCTAGTTATATTTAAGCCAAAGTGTTTCGTACTGTTTTGTTTTAACATCATTACTTTCAAGGTGTTTTAGTAGTTAAGTAGATTGCCTGTACGACTGCAAAACCGAGGGTTGTGGGTTTGAGTCTCAGGTCGGGCTAAATTAAGGTTTTGAGATTTTCGCTTAATATCAGCATGTAGATGAAAAGTTGACAGTGTTACACCGGAATTTGATACTAAACAGAGAATGCACTTGTATCGTAGATACATCTTGCGCACTATAACCTCAGCGAGATTGGCCGCCTTGGCTGAGATGGTTCTTTAAAAGGCTGGAAGAATACAAGTATACAAGAATCAAACCATAGTTAACTTGCTTAACTGCCTCTGTGGTTATTTCACTAGATTTCATAAAAATATTACAACATTTAATGCGTAAACTAAACAAACAAGTTATTATTTAGTAGTAAAATAATATAATAAACACAATGAATATGTTGGGATATTATTACAACAGTGTCATCTAGTTCCGTGGTAAGGTACGAAATTTGTATTACGAATATTAGATAGTTGATATACTACACATATACATTTTAAATATATACATATTATAAATGTAAACACCAATGATTGGAGTACAAACATTCGTGCAAACAAATGAGTTCCAGCGGGGCTCAAACCCGCGACCGCTGGCACAGAAAGTAGGTTCACTACCAACTGAGCCAAACGTGTCGTGTAAATAATTAATAGATCTCATATAAAATTTGACGTTTAATTTAGAACTCGTTGAATTAAGGTTATTTAAAAACAAGGTATAAAGCCTCTTTCTATTGTACCTCATTTCAAAAAATATTAAAAAGAGAATATTTGTTCGAGCAGGAAATTGAAGAAGACCGAGTAAACAGCCCAAATTGAAATCCTGACTCGCCCTTAACAGAAATGTACCGTTGAATATCTAAGAGCAGTAATGTAATAAGGGTAAGGGAACAAGTAGAAATCTACGATGCAAAGGCTTTTATTATTACTACAACCCCAGCACTGAGCTATTGTTCCAAACCAAATAGAATTTTGTATACGCGAGCTTTTTTCTTCGAACTTTTACATTGTTTCTATTTACTTGGTCTCACTTAATTCTAAATATTTGAAGTTAGTTAAATCAGATTCATTGAAAGTTTCACGAAATTTATTATACCTATATAGAAAAAAATCGTGCTGCACGTTTGTATATTTCAAAACTTAATCACATAAATACTTATAAAGTTATATGAGTGTAGAAGAAAAACATAACTCACGCATTTGATTGAACTGAAGTAAAAACATCGTGCTTTTGATTTTTCTTTGAAGGGTATTAAACGTAGGAAGTATCTGTATCTCTAAAATGAAGTTCCTTTCGTACAATTCTACATAATATAGTGTGTTATAACATGTTCTCGTCTACAAAGGATATATTATATGCAATGTACATGGAGAAAAACTTGTAAGATAGTTGTTCCAATACTTTATGCCTAGATATTACCGAAAATATAGAAAATCTAGTGTCGTGTTTATCGGTTATTATAGATTCCTCGTAGGTCTAGACCGAATAACCTGCTTTCATATTACCACATTTCATCAACGCTTAATCGGTTAACGGTTTAATCGTTATGCGTTCCCAGACAGACAGCCAGACAAAGTTCTAACAATTTGGCATCTGTATCGATATTAGACAAAATTTTTATTACATTTCACTATTTATTACATTTTATTACATTTCAATATTACATTTCATGACACTCACCAAATAACGTAAAAATATTGATGTTTCACATTACCATTTTCAGAACTTATCTGTTATACAATGAAATTGGCATTTTGATGAACTACGTAGTTTTGGTTCAAAGAAGCTGAGCAAGTCTTTACATTCAAGAATTTTCTGTAAGACGTTCAACTTATACGGCGAGATGTTTGATTGACTTCCAATTTCAGTGAAATTCCCTATCTGCTTTTTAGTTTATCTACTGAAGGCTAAGTTTGTTTAAATGGTTTAATAATTCATACTGGGTGTGTTTAAGATGAAGTAATATCTTAATTTGTTACTGTTGTAATGTTTTACCTGTTAAAATTGTTATGATTATATTATGGAGGTTAACGAATGTGTATCCTAAACAAAGGTTTTGACATTGCATATTTGAAGGCAGGACCATGCCGGACTAGCTTGAGCTAGGCCATTCTGACGTCACACGGAATCGAACCTAAAAGGACCTCACTATCGCCAGCAAACAAGGCTGTTATGTATGCATATTGTTATTATCAATATTGCTTTAGAATATTACAATATCTATTCGTATTATAATAATAGCCTGTAGATAAGGCCTTAACAATATTAATCTATTGACTGCATGATTAATACAAGTACTTAGTACGTAAATGAGCAATGCATAAACAGTGATTTAGAAATAATCTTCCTATGCATAATATGATATTTCTATAAATAATAATTCACTATTAGGTTACTAAAGGTCATTCGAGAGTTAGTTTGACTGTTGCTAAACTTAAATTCATCATTAGTTTAAATTAAACATGTTTTTGCTTGTTATTTCCCCGCGTGATAAACGTAATTAATTAACCTAACTAGTTTTCGAAAGACATTTGAGGTCCGCCAACCCGCATTTGCCTATTGTGGTGGACTATGACTAATACCCTTCGTATTGAAGAGAGTCTCGTGCCCAGCTGTAGGACGTCAAAAAGGGCTGAATTCATTATTTAATTTTACCGTTTCCAAATTTCATTGATCTTGTTCAATTTTACTTATAAAATATACTAGCGACTCACCCTGGCTTCGCTTGGGTTCATCCCCTTTAGCATACAATTTTTACAAACTTTGAATATCTTTTTTATTTATATCTAATCAAAAGCCTAAATAATAAGTTGCAAACTTCCTGCTTTTAAAATGACGTAATTTCCATACAAACTTTCAACCCCTTACAGCCCTTTTTTAGCCTTTTAAGGTAGCCTATGTCCTTTCTCAAGCTTTAGACAATCTGTGTACAAAATTTCATTAAAATCGGTTTAGTAGTTTTTAGTTTAGTTGAGTTTATTCGTTACATACAAAAATACAAATCATTCCTCTTTATAATATTAGTATAGATAACATTTTTGTAAAAACCTAAGCAAAAACAGGGCGCAATAATAGTTAATAATAATAACTTATTACAAAATTTCCCTCAAGCACTTAAACATTAATCTATAATAATGCTGAACCACAGTATATTATAATAATGCAAAACGACCGAGACAAATTACGGGAAACATGGTCTAATGAATAAATAAGAGGAACCATTAGACACTTATAGCTTCTACGGTAATGATATAAGTGTCATTACCGAATAAATTTTATTTGCATGATTAAGTAATTATGTAAAGACAAAATAGTTTTTTGCTCTGTTTGTCAATCAAAAAATACCTCAATTTTTATGTAGTACTAGTGAAAGCCCTTGACGCGAATAACCAGCGATGATCATATCAAATTTCATCAAAATCTATCTAATGGTTATCTATCGCTGCAGTTATAGACTGTAAATATAGTGTATATTCGTCAAGTATAATGTAGCCTTCAATAAGTGAAACAATGTTAGGAATCAGTTGCCCCTAAATACATATAAAATGTATGCTTTACTTATTAGGTGTAGAAGGAGGGATAAAACAAATTCAAGAAGTTGTAATTTCTACCACTCGACTCAGACCCTTTTTTAAAAAAATCTATAGTAATTTGTAGCACTACAAATAAAATAAAAGAAGAAATTTCTGGAATATACTATAATAATATACACGCTAGTATTAGATTGGAAATGCTACCTCTATACTTATACTTACTAATGTGAATAAAATCGTTCACTTAAGGCTAATGTCCACTTTATATAATCAGACGTAATATACATAACACATACTATAATTACAAATACCCTATAAAGTTGGAGCATTATAATTACTGCCACAACCATACATTGTTTGTCAAAATATGTCCCTTAAATAACTCGCTTATTGAGAAGACAAATCACATTTTTAAATATATTCATACAGATGCGAGAAAAAGCTCAAGACCTTAATAATCTAATCTTATTGGTTTCAAAAGCCATAAAAGCTTCTAAAACAAATGCGTTACCGAATTCTGAAAGCCCCAAAGGTTAATTAAACCTCGATACCCCTTGATATAACAAAAATTAATTGCATCGGGGAATTTATATAAAACGATTCTTCTTCCGCAGTGACAGGCTTTAGACTTATTGGCGTGATTCATAAGCTTTAAAGCGTAGTTATACAAAATGTCGTCGCAATCGTTAAAGAACAGAAACTTTAAAGGTTACATTAAATTAGAAAAAATACTATATTACAGAATAATGTTATGGCATTCATATAATCTAAGGCCCTTAGACTTCATATTTTCACTTTAACTTTTAAATGCCGCGAAGAGAAGTGACTGAATCTGTTGTCTGAATCCGCCGCACTCAGAGTCACTTAATGAACCATTAAATCGAGAATCTCCATATTAAAGAACGAATTAATGGATCATAAGTGACTCTGAGTGCGGTGGTTATTATTCAATTATCTAATTTATTAAGTTTTTTTTTGAAAGATAAAAATTTTATTATATTAGGTATTTATAGTAAACATTATATTTTTGCTGCTGATATTATTGTAATCCAAAGTTTCATCATGTAGCTTTCAACGGTGCAAGAATTATTAAAATTGGTTAAGTACTTAAGAGTTTTTTGATCACAAACTTTTTAAAGATTTTAAATATTACTGTTTATCACATATCACTACATATTATAAAGTCCTCCACCGCATCTGTCTGTCTGTTCGCGATAAACTCAAAAACTACTACACCGATTTTCATGCTTTCCGCAGTGGTGAGAGTGGTTCTCAAGGAAGGTTTTAGTATATAATTTGTCAAGTTTTGTATACATTCACTAGCGTAACCCGCAGCTTTGCTCGCGCTAAATCTCGTTTTTTCTAAATATATTAACACAGAGAGATAGAACGAGATAAGGGTAAATCGCAAAAAAAAACATACAATGAATTTATTAAGGTTTTGTTATCATGCTATTTTTAGTGAAAGATTTTCACAAACACCTGTCGTTTACAGCTTGTACCATACTACAGATATTGGATGCCAAAACCTTCTGTCAGCGTTACGATAAAGCAACTATAATAGGATGAGCGAGTGGGAAGATGTGGAACTAGATCGATAACTCCACCATCCTTAGTCATTACTAATAAATAATCGTAGGTGTTTAAACGTTTTAACTAATGAGATAATTTCTTACTTTAAATTTACTAATTTGAATGTTTCATTTATCTTCATTTACTGTGAAGCTTTCTTCTTTGGAATTTGATTCATGATAACAGTGAAAAATTTGAACTTAATTAACTATCAATGAGAAAAATGCCTTATTTCATTTACAAATATACATGATACATGAAGTACAATGGTAATTTTGGAATTCAGTTTTAAAAAGAGTATTATCAATTGATTACAACAATTAATAATTATTAATATGAACGAAAACATTACGCCTGCTGAAAAATCTTTCTGGTAGAATCTAAGTACATACATTATAATCTGAATTTTACCGTTATGATAGACGAAAGCTAGACTTTCTTAACGTATTGCAATATACGGGTATCAAATCGCTTTACTTTCAATTCATGTAAGGAATCACAATTACCTACCATGATTGTATATATAAGACTATATTATAAATATTGGGACATTATTACACACAGTATCATCTAGTTCCATGGTAAGCTATGAGGCTTGTGTTACGGATTCCAGATAGTTGATACACGACACATATTTAACTTTAAATACATACATATTATAAATATAAACACCCATGACTGGAGTACAAATATTCGTGCTCAACAAATGAATGCTACCAGCGGGATTCGAACCCGCAACCGCTGACGCAGAAAGTAATTAAAATTAAGTGACCACTCCATACATAAAAATTTAATTGAAAACAAAACAAACTGTACGTAAAAGCGGTTCCACTGCTAAGAGCAATCTCTTATATACAACCTGTAATGTGATTTAACGAGACAGACGGGTCAGTGCAAATGTAATATACGAATAACGTTATCGTTACAATAATATTAATTGTGAATAAACCTTTTAGCCCTATAATCTATACGTTAAATTAAAAACTTTTCACTAAATGAATATGAAAATATACACCGTACTAACATCAAAAAATCAATTTAAAAATTGCTCTTGTCTGTCTGTCTGTTTGTTCCGGTTAATCTCTGAAACGGCTGGACCGATTTTGACTGGACTTTCACTCACAGGTAGCTAATGTTATAAGGAGTAACTTAGCCTTATTAGATATTTTATTTATTTTAATTAGTGGAACCCGCGACTTCGCCCGTGCTAAATTTAGGGACCACTCCGAGCGATGCGAGAATGACTCGTCTATATATGAAAAGCAAAGGCAATACAGAGTACCATACCTATTTCTAGTCAATCGATTTTATTTTTTGTTTTTTTTTTCGTATCTATTGACGAGATTCAGTGCTGATTTTAGTGAACAAAAACTTATTTTGTACATTTACATACACAAGACAAGAAGATGTCGTGTGGTGCCGGCATAGAATAGCACCACCCCATTTCTAGCCAAGGGTGTCGTAAAAGGCGACTAAGGCATAATTACCGGAGGATGGGCAGCAGCATTTTCCGAGCGCAAGCAGAACTAACTGCGATCGCCAACCCGCCTGCCAAGCGTGGCGATTAAGGCAATTCCCCCCCAAAAAATGGACGACGCACAAAACCGGCCCCCAGTACCCGGCAGCTCCACTATTCCTGGTCATGGTAGCGGCCTAGGTTACGGTGGGGCAGGGGGTGCTAAGAATCTCCGGATGAGATCGGGCTACCAAAAAAGACGACTCGACCTGGCAACATTGAACACGCGCACACTGCGGACCGACGAGAGGATTGAAGAGCTCGAGGAAGAATTGAGCAGGTTACGATGGGATATTGTGGGTTTATCTGAGGTTCGAAGAGAGGGGGAGAACTCGATAACTCTCAAATCTGGTAACCTGTTCTACTTTCGGGAAGGCGACCAACAGTCCCAGGGTGGTGTCGGGTTTATTGTTCACAAGTCTCTCGTGAACAACGTGGTAACTATCGGGAGTGTGTCGACCAGGGTGGCGTACCTTGTTCTGCGAATAACAAAACGTTATTCCCTGAAATTAGTTCAGGTGTACGCTCCGACCTCAACACATCCTGATGAGGAGGTAGAGTCTATGTATGAGGACATTAGTAGAGCCATACATAGCTCCAAAACCCACTTTACCATTGTCATGGGAGACTTCAACGCGAAACTAGGCAAACAAGAAGGCGACGAGCTGAGAGTGGGGCAATTTGGATTTGGAAGTCGAAACCGTCGGGGTCATTCACTAGCGCGTTTTATGGAAAAGGAGGGACTCTTCATGATGAACTCCTTTTTCAAGAAACGAAACCACAGAAAGTGGACGTGGATGAGCCCTGATGGTGCAATTAAAAACGAGATAGACTTCATCATGTCAACGAAAAAGCAAATATTCAGTGATGTCTCAGTGATCAATGCGTTCAAAACCGGAAGCGATCACCGACTTGTAAGAGGCACATTGAATATTATTGTAAGGCTTGAGCGATCACGACTGATGAAGTCCACGCTCCGACCTGCGCCACACCAAATCCAAAACCCCGAGAGCTTTCAGCTGGAACTCAAAAACGCCTTCGATTGCCTAGAAAGCGACGTGGACACATATAATGATGGGTTTGTGGATGCTGTCCAAACAATTGGGTCTAAATATCTGAGATATCACTCCAGAAATAGACCCAAAAAGATCTCTGATCCTACTCTCGAGCTCATGAAGGAAAGGAGAGAGATGATCTTGCAGTCGTCGGATGACGCTTTCAAGTACCGGCAACTAAATAGACAGATTTCGAAGTCCCTAAGACGTGACCATCGCAACTATAACACCGAGCGTATTATAGATGCAATAGAGCAAAACAAAGGCTCCAAAGTTTTTGCGAGAAATCTGTCTATTGGAAAAAGCCGGCTCATTAAGCTCAAAACGGATGACGGTAGGATCGTCTCATCTAATCCTGAGCTTATGAGAGAGATCGAGAGATTTTATGGGCAGCTATACTCATCAACACGACAACCCATCAGTCTGGACAACGACCCGAGGGCCAGACTAACCCGACACTATTCCGAAGAGATCCCGGACGTCAGCCTGAGCGAGATTAGAATGGCTCTCAAACAGCTTAAGAACAACAAAGCAGCGGGTGCAGATGGAATTACGGCCGAACTTCTAAAGGCGGGTGGAGAACCGATCCTTAGGGCCCTTCAGAAGCTTTTTAATTCCGTCATATGCAAAGGCAAAACCCCACGAGCATGGAGCAGAAGCGTTGTGGTACTGTTCTTTAAAAAAGGAGATACTGCCCTTTTAAAGAACTACAGACCCATAGCGCTTCTGAGCCATGTTTACAAGCTGTTTTCGAGAGTCATTACGAACCGTCTTGAAAGCAGGTTTGACGACTTCCAGCCTCCCGAACAAGCTGGCTTCCGCCGAGGCTTTAGTACCGTAGACCACATATATACGCTGCGGCAGGTTATACAGAAGACCGAGGAGTATAACTTGCCACTTTGCTTGGCGTTTGTGGACTACGAAAAAGCCTTTGATTCGATCGAGACCTGGGCTGTGCTACAGTCTCTCCAAAGGTGCCAAGTAAACCATCGGTATATCGAAGTGTTGAAGTGTCTGTACGAAAACGCCACTATGTCAGTCCGACTTCAGGACCGGGACTCGAGACCTATTCAACTGCAGCGAGGGGTACGTCAAGGCGATGTCATATCTCCGAAATTGTTTACCGCTGCGTTGGAAGATGTCTTTAAGCTCCTGGACTGGGACGGACTGGGCATCAATATCAACGGCGAGTACATCACTCACCTTCGATTTGCCGATGATGTTGTGGTTATGGCTGAGACCATGGAGGACCTCAGCAAAATGCTCAATGACCTCAATAGAGTCTCCGAACGAGTTGGTCTAAAAATCAACATGGACAAGACGAAAATTATGTCGAACGTCCATGTTGCCACCACTCCAGTTTTTATCGGTGGCTCTATGCTCGAAGTTGTTGACGAGTATATATACCTAGGACAAACTGTCCAATTAGGTAGGTCCAACTTCGAGAAAGAGGTCAATCGGCGGATCAAACTCGGGTGGGCAGCTTTCGGGAAGCTACACAACATCCTCTCGTCTCAAATACCGCAGTGTCTCAAGACAAAAGTCTTTGACCAGTGTGTGTTGCCAGTGATGACATACGGGACAGAGACGTGGCCGCTCACGATGGGCCTCATAAGAAAGCTCAAGGCCACACAGAGGGCAATGGAGAGGGCTATGCTCGGGGTTTCCCTGCGAGATCGAATCAGGAATGAGGAGATCCGCAGAAGGACCAAGGTCACCGACATAGCCTTTCGCATAGCTAAACTCAAGTGGCAGTGGGCGGGGCACATCGCTCGCAGAACAGACGGTCGATGGGGACGCAAAGTTCTGGAGTGGCGGCCACGTACCGGAAGGCGAAGCGTGGGCAGGCCTCCCACAAGGTGGACCGACGACCTGGTCAAAGTCGCGGGAGCCCACTGGATGCGGATGGCGCAAGACCGGTTCTTGTGGAAATCTTTGGGGGAGGCCTATGTCCAGCAGTGGACGTATTTGGGCTGAAACTAACTAACTAACTAACTATACACAAGACATAGTTACGAGTTCTTTCAAACGACGAGGGGTTTCAAACATTGTCTGTAAACGCGAAAAATTAATGAACTCTCAACACTGTGAAGGAGGATGTACATAATATTTCCTATATAAAGCAAGCTATATGCAACGGGCACTGGCTGAAATTATTTAAAAAGTATACATGAAACAAAAAAAAATTAATAATATAATAATGAATTACATCTTATTAGAATACAATTTAAAAATAATCCACATTGAAACTTATTTATTACATGTATAATTTACTTCTAGTAAGAGCTGACTACGACAAATATTTGAAAACAAAATAAATGCTTTGAGCTGTAATCAAATCCCCGACATCTAGGTGTAGTTATCACTACACCAGGTAGTGTCAACGTTGCTACTACGATTGAAAGTTCGTTACCAAATATTAATTACTTCCCGACCTTGTTAGCAGCTGAAGTCTATTCAATTTCTTCTTTTATTATAACAAATATTGTCGTCTACTGAAAATATTTTCAAGGTGATCCAAGATTACCTTTAAATAAGTATAATATTATAAAAAATTTTCATTGAACAATAAAGAATAATGTACTATAAGTTTACATATAGTATGTATGTATGTATGTATGGTTATATGTATGTATGTACCTATGTATGTATGTATGTATGTATGTATGTATGTATGTATGTATGTATCTATCTATGTATGTATATTTCTTTGACCGTAAGACAAGTGGTAATCATGTTGGAAATGAATCAAAGGTTTTGAATTCGCTTCAGTTAATTATTCGAGCTAGCGTATTACCACTGAGCTATCACTGTTTTGTAACATATACTGATAATTAATACATTCCTAACGTATCCAAGAATAGTGAGGTTAATTGGATAGTAGTTGAATGTAACATGGTCTTATAGTCTATGGTAAAAGTAAATGTATTTTATGTAAGTATAATGTTCTCGACTTCACTTTCTTTGGTCATACGTAGTTTGGTATTTTATTTCAATAAAGTTTCATTAAGATACTAACTAGATACATGCATTGTACAATCCTAAATGTAATTGTATTCAAAGCTCCATTGTTACAAAGAGCAATTTACTTTATTCCATCCTTTTCGTATCGCATCTCGTTAACCTTTATCCAAATCGATTAAAAAAATTCGAATTGAGTTACCTGAGCGAAAGTTGCGGAACAAAACACTATACAAAAACTATTGTAGAACCGTCCCACGAATTTTATTCGATAGGTCGCGCCTTTGACGTGACCACCCGTAGCGTGGTTAATTTACGACACGGGATCTCGGACTATATCTTAAAATTGTATGGCTTTATGTCAATTTCCGGTCATTCTCCATTGTTAGTGATGGCTACCGTAAAAAGTAGGTTGATACAAATTTTGGGACGAAAAACGATAGCAGTTTAATGAAAGGATCGCCTTTTTTATTAAAACAGGTAAATACTTACATTATTAAAAATGTTTTATATTCCGAGCTGGTAGTTGCTTCCTGAAAGACTTACATACTGACATTTAATTTAAATTGTAATTTTTTATAATATTAAAATGACGATTCAAAAGAGCTTTATCCTTTATTCAAAGGTCGATTTGAATAAAGAATATAGATTTGATTCCTTAAAGTTTAATTAATACTTCAAATATAACTTATATTATCGTTTATTTTGTCTTTTCAGATGTTTTTGCAGATTTATTTGTATTCAGTTTTCAACGTCCCACTGTTGGGAACGAGCTTGCCTTTTTGAGTGGATCAGACTACAGTCCACCACGCTGGTCAAGTGCTTCATGGCAGATTTTTCTAGGTTCTCGACCTTTCGAATGCTTTACAGGATTTGTTATAGTACCAAGAACAAAATTATTTCTACCTATGTCTGTTATAGAAATTGAAATAATTCAACCGGATGTGCACCATACTGGCACATTTGTTTTCATTAGAAAGGCAAGAATTCAAAGATAGTTTTAGACCACTTGAACAATGCATAAGGTACATTCTTGAATTCGATTTTTGACGTTACTTTTTAACGCGAGAAAATATCTTTGAGAAATTTTTACCTTTTATTTACCGTAATAACTTTCATATCTAGTCTTGATTATGTATAAGTTATAAGGTAGTTTTATATAAAATACGAAATGTTCGCTTCAATATATCGTTATAATCGTAAAAGTAAACGACTTACAATAGTACGTAGTTTACCTTTTACTTTTTTGTTACTTTTAATGTTATTACTTTTTTGTGTATTTAATTTTGAGGTTTAAGATACAAAGAGTTCTATTGCCTAACATGCATTTGTATTCCTTGATTTGCTAATAAGTTACAAAAATATGATAATAGCTTCTATTTTATCATGACAGTAACACATTTAGCTTGATGGAAGAAAGTAAAGTGAAAACAAATAATAAAAACTGTCCATTAAGAGTTTTTTCATTGTAAATAAGAGCGAATATTTTAACGATATACGTAGTTCCGAAGTTTTGACTCACTCTTGACCATATCTATACATATAAGTCTAAATGAGTCGAATCTGTACATTGAACATTTTTTGGAAAATCTAATTGAAATGACTTTATTATCGATATAGAGGCCAAATCTATCATTTTTAGAATTTTTGTCTGTCAGTCTGTCTGTGACCGCGTCACGAGGAAACCACTGGACGGATTTGGATGAAATTTGGTATGATGTTAGCTGGTTACCCGGGTCAATATATAGGATGCTTTTTACTGCGGGAAAATAACTCATCTCTGAGAAAAATACAAAAAGAAGGTTAGAAATAAAACCACTCTTGCATTTACGTCTTTAGAACGCGGGCGGAGCCGCGGGTATTGCTAGTATTATGTACAAAATTTATTACATAACTCAGTTAGAAAATGAATGAGACAAATTGAAGCATTCATTAATACGAATCGTAAAATAAGTATCTCATATTAATGACTCAAAAGAGTAATCAATTTGTAAAGTTAACTTATTAATATTTTTGTGTACAAATGATTAATTTAAAAACCAATAAAATCGTATGAAAAGGAACTATTGAGAGTAACATTATGCGAGAGCAGAAATTTTTAATTTATCAATGCCGTTGCAATATGCAGTGTGAAATACCAGATTTTCGAACGTACAAAGAGTAAAATTCAATGTGGGACGTAATAACATCTCATCCTTGCAACTTGGTGAAATTGAAAACATAACTTCGCTTTACGCGACTCAGGTGGGTCTCATCGATATATCTTTCATAACAAATATGCTTGAGAGTAATGAAAGGTGATCTATTAAAAACAGGGGTAGAAGTAGATTTTGAATTTGAAGGACCGTGAGTTAACTTCAATAAAAAAAACTCACTAATCACCTATTAGTCAGTCCCAATTTATAATAAAAAATAAATCTTTTTTTCCTTCTCAATCTTTTACATGTCTTTGTTTGTAAATGTTGTGTACACTTGTTATTGATATACATATCAGAGAACGTGTTATTGTTTTTTTTTATATATAATTTTGTGTGACAATGTTGTAATATGTATATTGTAAGTGTGCTTATAAGAAATAAAAAAAAAAAAAAATATTAGGATTTCTTGTTTTTTTATGCGACAAAGGGGGCAAACGGGTAGGAGGCTCACCTGATGGGAAGTAATCACCTCCGCCCATGGACATCTGCAACACTTCAGGGCTTGCAGATGCGTTGCCGGCCTTTCAGGAAAAGGAGGGAGGAAGAAGGTAGAAGCACGGGAGGAGGGATGGGGAGTGGGCCTCCCGGACTCTTACTTACGGACAAAACACGACAGCATAGCTGCCACTTCACGCCAGTTTTCTGTGAGAGAGTGGTACTTTAAAAATGAATTAAATGTGTATGGATTATTTTTAAAAATGAATTAAAGTTCCTTACTCGCCTTCTAGTGGCTCCGCAAGCGTAGCTCATATTTACTTAAAGTTTTATTCAAGAGTTGGTTCGCGAAAGAGTGACAAACACCACATCCATCAATCCTTAAAAACATTCACGTTTATAATATAATACTTATTACTTATTTTCTTAAGAAATCAGATCTTACTATTTGTAAAAGGATGTCTTTTTATTCAAATTTATTTAGTTCCCAGAGTGTATGCTACGTAGATAAAACCCTACGATATAATGTAGCATAAAATTATAATAAAGAATCAAAGTTGTAGCATTTTTAAACAAAATATCTAAAAATACAATAAAATCACGATAAAAACGAGTTGGAGTAAACCGACTTACAATCTTATCATATCTTTGGACAAGATATTTATCTCAAAATAATCAATCGGTCCAAAACAATTCAGATTTCGACAAAGGCATACAAAAATATAACGCCATTTTAGATTGCGGCATTCAAGAACTAGTGTATCTTGTTTCGAATATCAAAAGCGGTCGAGACATTTCATCCCGAAAACATCGGATACAACAATTCTAATGAAACGTGGGCGTTCTCAAAATATAATTTATTGTACAATATTTGTTTGATCAAAGTAATTAAACTTTGTCATTTTATTCATGACAATTTACCGTCTTTTGTTATAATTAATTTATTTAAATTGTAATACAAATTTAGTTTTTTTATTATTTCATCGACATTGATAAAGGAGGTTATACTTATATTATAATAGCGACACACCCTCACGCCGATTGGGATCGTCCCGATATTCGTTTTAACGGTAAGTAAAGATTTTTCAGAAATGAGGTATTTTCCCACAGAAAAAGTATCCTGTATAGCAACATATTATACCGGATAAGGTTATCCGTAATTATCATAAAATTTCATCGAAATCTTCAATCTATCTCGTGATACGGTCACAAACGGACAGACGGACAAAAAAATCTAAAAACTATAGAGTTGGCCTCTGTATAGATTATAAGGACTAGTAGTCATTTATAGCATTAATATTCGTACAAAACTTTAATTTTATATATCAGTGTATGAATATATTATCAATGATATATATTTACTACACCAATGAATAAATATTTGTAATGAAGACAGTGTTCAATATAAAGAAATGTAAGGAAAATAACAGTTGATATTTTATTCGTACATTGTACCACAAAACCCTAATGGTTCAGTAAACACGTGTCTACTCTTCTACGACAAGTAACGAGTGATTACACGCTACGTTCCTTCGATTTTCCTCTTTCATGCTTTATTTGAGTCTAGATAGGTTCGTTGGAATCGTTTAAGCCTTCTAATAGATATATATAGTTAGTAATACACTAGCACTTTAGTTCTAAAAACCGATTCCTTAAGATCAATTTTTATTACATTTTAGATCCAACGTTCACTTTCTTTTTAATTACATTTGTAGAGTAATATAATATAACACTTTATGACTAAAGTACTATATTAATAAAGTATAAAATATATTCTTTTAATAAATAAACGCAAAATCCGCTAAACATATTTAGATTAAACTTGTTATAACGATAGTTTCAGTTCCTGAAAAAAAATATTTTATGATTTTTTTATGCTGAAAATTATCCCTGAAGGGTTGTAAAGGGGGGTCGAAAGTTCTTATGGTGTATCAACCGTTTCTCAAATAATAGATATAAAACTCAGCATACCTATTAACTATACTAATATTATGAACGGATGATGATGATCTCCTCCTCCGATTCCGGCCACGGCGGCCAATCTCATAGAGACTAGCCATCTGCGCGGGACATATTAAAGTGAATGAGTGTACGCGCAAACACAAGTGAATTCTCTATTCCTTATCACTCTCATATACCAGTGGGACGAATGCTCGACATGATCAGTGAGAGTTAAGGCACAGGACTCTCTCTCAAGTGCTCTCCGAGGCACGGGGGTGAAACACCGCCAACTTACTACTATGGACTGTTACTGAGGCTTACGAAACAGAAACACTCAATAAGTAAACTTGGCCCGACCCGGGACTCGAACCCAGGAACTCCCGGTGTGAGACCGTACATGCTAGCTACTACACCAACGAGTTACGAAAGATACGGATACGAACCCAAATGAAGCAAGGGTAGGTCAGTAATATAAAGTTTAAAAAGTTATTTATATGTAAATAAATACGGTTTAACGGAGCTTATAAACGATCCCAGACATAACAATATCATTTTCAATACAAACTCATATTTTAAACCGTATAAGAGCCCCAAGTATTAGTAACCGAAGCAATAACAACCTTTACTTTAAGATGCGAGGAAGATTCTTGACTGCATGGCATAAGTGCTTTTAAGTTTTCCATTACCGCGCTGGTGATAAATTTTATCAATTTACGTTGGAAGTTGCAAACTAAAGAATATCATATTATCATTTTAGTTATTTGCGAAGTCTTTTGTTTAATATTTTACTATTCTTTTTTTAAAAAAATAGCACTGCACAATATGTACTGAAAAGTCCCCATTCAGTCCTGTAGGTACTAGACAACGTTACAAACACTATAGATTGCTGCTAATGAGAATCAGTTGGATTGATTGTTGGATGACAGCTGGAGTATCAAGTGCCATCATCCCTATTACGTATACGATTTTTTTTCAGGTTCGTTTTCGTTTATGGTCAAAAAAGGTACTAAATACAATATTATGTATTATAAACAAAACTGTGTGTACTTCTGTTACAACTTTACCTTGTAAATAGGTACATGAATTTGAGTCTATTATACATAGCATTTAATGCCTATTATCTTATATTATCATATATTATCATGAATTAAGTATTATTATATGTGCTTATTTACGCAAATACTTGATGAACGACGCCACGGGCAAAACTTATGTGATACAAATATCACCCAGTGGAATTACCGAATCCATATTTAATTTGATATCCATGGATCGCAGTTTACCAAAACATTACATCTACAAAACAAACGCTCGTGTCAAAAAACTGGGTCGACTCCAAATAAACTAGGTACTTATGTATGAGAGCTGTCCTTTTGTCAAGAGATCAATTAGTGAAGGGATTATTTCCAATCATTTGCTAACAGAAATGCCGATACGGATATTTCATTGTTGAACGACTCTATTGTAAGTGTTTGATTACGTTTTTTGTTTGATCTGATCTTAATTACTGTCAGTAATATGTCGGCTTATTTGAAGGTCGAAGACAATTCCTAGTTCCTTATTGAGTCAACTGGTATATAAGTAAAAGTACTATGTTAAAATAAGCAATGTGTGTTTACTTTGTCGTGGTTTAGCGTCTGGCAACCCAGCTTAGCGGGAGTCCAGAAGCTAGAATAGCCATCGGTTCTGCACCTTAACTCTCATTGGTCGTTTCGAGTAGTCATCGGAGTATGAGAGTGACAGAAGTAGAGAATGTACTTGTGTACACTGCGCGTACACTTGTCCACTATATTAGATCCTGCGCAGATTTGATCCATAGGGAGCACATTATTATTATTATGACGCATGCATATAATATATATATCTTAAAAAAAATATTTGATTTTAAAAAAAGGGGTGCATGGTGTCAATAGTTATAAATATTTTATTGACAGATATGAGTAGAGTGATAATCATTTTGATAATATCTTAAAAAGCACCCCACGCTTTTTTTAAAATCAAATAATTTTTAAAATTTATTTTCTATTTTTTAGTTCGGTTTTCTATAAAAAGCGTGTTTTTTAGTTTTTTTAAACTATTATTTATTTTCTACTTTTTCGTTTGGTTTATTTATTTTATAAAATTAGTGTATTGTCATCGGTCCTCGATAAATCTACAAAGAACAAAATCCGGCCGTATAAAGTGGGTCAAAATCGCGCCCAAAGAAGTCTGTTACAAACATACAAACATACAAACATACAGGTAAAGCTAATAAAAAGCGTAATATCTCCTCACTCCAGTACATTATAGTATAATAAATTATATGAAAAAGATATTAAAGATTTTTTACAAATGATATCCTACATTCTAAGAATACCCACGCTGCATGTGTCGATGATTAATGCAAGTTTGAAAGCGCCTTAATAATATGTGAATGATGCTATGAACAATAGACACGAACGAAATAAAAATCATTAGATCTTTTTTCTGTGGGCGAAAATGGCTGTAAATTACTATTTATTACTTTATTAATTAGAATTGCATTCGCTTTATTACTTATTAGTGTCTCAACCTCGTATTATATTAAATTTTTTCAAATTCTGTAGTTGTTTCCTAGTAATGATGTAACAGACAAACAGTCAGATAGGCAAAAATTCTAAAGTATATTGATTTGGCCCCTGTATCGATACTAATGTCCATTTCAATTGCATAATCTATACATATTATAAAACAAAGTCCTCCGCTGCGTCAGTCTGTCTGTCTGTCTGTTCGCGTTAAACTCAAAATCTACTGCACCAATTTTCATGCAGTTTTCACCAATGGATAGAAAGGTTCTCCAGGAAGGTTTTAATATATAATTTGTCAAGCTTTTTTATAAATTGGCTAAAATATAATGATATCTGTTTGAGGTGTCGGTAAAATATAAGCCGTCTGGAAGCTTTCAACGTTAACGCTGACTAAAACTTTGAGATATAACTACATGATGTATGGCGGAATTTTGTATCTTATATAGGTCTACAAAAAAGTCCGCGATGGCATATGTCTATCTCTTAAGGATAACATACTATATCGAAAAAAGTTAGGAAATTTAAAACAACATTATACAATTAACGGCGTTTGACGTATTATGTTATGACCCAACGGTCAACAACCGAGCGAAGCGAGGGTGAGTCGCTAGTTTCATATAAACAAATTGACTCACAATTTTATTATATTGTACCTACAGATTTTTCATCTCATATTTATTCGTAATATTTATATCTATGTAAAAGCTAAGCTGCGAACAGACTGACAGATAGCAAAACTATAATGATTCCTTGTTGATTACCAAACCCAAAAACCGTACATAAAGTATCTCTATCACACGCATAAAATAAACTATCACAATCTACTTAAAAATTATCGTTAAACAACTGCAGTAAACTTTAACCATCCAAAATGTATACAAAGTTAGCAGAACGACTTCTTCTAAAGCAACCGTTAACAATAAAACTCGGTACTGACAAACTTAGTTAAAATTTGTAATTTCCCATTTTGCACTTTATAATTTCCATATCTTCTTACACAGGTACAAAACTTAAACTCAGTTGTTAACTATAGTGCTAAATACATGGAAAGATAAACCGGTAAATGGTCGCTAAAACTTAGCGTGTATGCGAGGACGCTGTGGATCTTATCCTTTGAACTGTACCGAAAACAACTGTATATTTCGCTAATGTGACATTAAGTTTGATATGCTTAGATTGTTTATTAACCAACTTGAAATAAGTAGGTTGCGTTTTTAAATATGTTTTTGGGTTTCAAATACACTTTTTTTTCAAGTAGGTTACGTTTCGAGGGTATTTTCTAAAGAGGGATTTGACTTAGAGGGTCCTCTCATATTAAAAGACAGTACATAATTATTTTTTTTATAAAAACATTGTTTTTAGACTAAACAAATCTAAATTTACAAAAGTTTTGAAAGATGTTTTTATTTTTGATATTGCGTATATAGTCGTCATCTATTCCTTAGTAAAAGTATTGATAAAAGATTCCGAGGCGTACACTATTTCATTTACAACATGCACTTTGAAAAACAATTACCGCTTGCTATAACAGCTCTTTAATTCAGCAGTTCTACCAGCAGTTGGCCGTTAGAAAGAATTAAATTCCTTCATGTATCGTATACACAAAAGCTAAGACCAGTTGGTAGCAGTAACGATTTAAAATATTGCGATTAAAAATTATACTGTCAATCCTTATTAATAATGTAAAAAAGGGCTTTATTGAAAACAAAATACATTGGTACAATTACATACATCCTTAACTTCTGAACTAGAAACCTGTGTATGTAATTTTGAATATATTTATTTTGTCTTTCTTTTCTTCGTTGCTCACGTAATTTTTTGTGAATAGATCGGACAGACATATCAAATTTTCTTCGCTATATCGAATTTTTCCAGGTTTATTATAGTATTACTAACTACCTATTATTTAGACTTAATTTAGTAAGGCTAAGATCATTTCCATGTAGCTTGTGCCTTTAATTTATAGTATAATACAATGCTTAATAGTTATTGATTTTTAACGCTTTTTCGTAATTGCTCTCGCACTCACTTGCAAAACGGAGGGAAACGGGTTCAAGTCCCGGTCAGGTCAAAGGCTCAGGTCACGCATCTTTGATATTTTCATGTGCGAACCATCATCTGTGCAGTCTGCCAACCCGCACTTGGCTAGCGTTGTGGAAAATGGTCTGTTTTCCATTGTATTTAAGCGAGGTTCGTGCCCAACAGTGGGAGGTTAAAAAGAGTTATACGATCATCATACTATTGTAAATATATTACGTATTTAGTATGCAGTATGTAAGTATTAAACTCACAATAATATTTTCTTGAAAAGGAAAAACACTGCATTTTGAAAAGCATTCTTCTAATTGTACATAACAATATAATAGACTCAACTAGAACTTCAGAGGTATAAAATTTTTCTCCAATGGGAGTGTCATAAAAATTAACACCCTAATAATAATAAATAAATGATAAATATGTTAGGACATTATTACAACAGCTCCAACTAGTTCCGTGGTAAGCTGCGTAACATGCTTGTGTTACGGATACCAGATCGTTGATATACTACACATATACATTTTAAATACATACATATCATACAAAAAAAGCGTGCTTAACAAATGAATGCCCTCAGCGGGACTCGAAACCGCGACCGCTAGCGTAGAAAGTAGAGTCACTACCAACTGAGCCGAACGTGTGAACATGTCTTCCAGTAAAAAGTATATTCTATATAGCTAGAGAGATCAATAACGTTTAAAGTGATTTTTAAATCGGCTTACCATTTTGTCTAAATGACGAGTACTCAAGAATGAAGTCTTTAATCAAAGATGCGCCGAGCCTTGTTATGATATAAAGCTTCGGAGCGAAACTAACGTGATTTATGCACTCTACTGACAAATTATAGGTTAATGCTGATTTTAGCTCAATTTCCCTGGGCATTATCTACAATAACTCGATATGCGCCGCGATGTTTTCATATGATTAAGCCTAATATTGTAATGCAAATCGCGTAGTCTATTATGTTATTATATGCCTGATGTTTTTTGTGTGCTATATTATTATAATATAAATATGCATATTTACAATAAAATTATAACTAAGAGACAAATCTGTATATTATTATTTTTTGGAAAATCTAATAGATATTGTCATTATTAACGATAAAGAGGCCGAATCTATAGTTTTTAGAAGTTTTGACTATCTGCGACCGCATCACGATTTATGAACACAAAAACTTTTATAACAGAGGGGAAATAGCAACTGATGTTCTTTGTAGTTACTTTAAATATGTAGGTTAAAATTGACCTCTAAGCATAGAAAGGTTACGTTTAAGCTTTTTTAAATCAGTATGGCTTTTTGGTTCAAAAATAATTATTTCAATGATATGAGAAAACATAATATATAAATAACGTTAAAATTTAAGTTATTTTAAATATATTTGCGGAAAAACAAGAGATGAACAGATTGAAACTAAATTTTGCCAAATTAACTTAACAACTACGAACTTTATATTAAGACTAGCGACTCACCCTCGCTTCGGTCGGGTTCGTCCCCAGGTGTAACCTCTTTAGTATAGTTTAAAAATGACGTAATTTCCATATATAATCGCGTAAGAAACGCTTTCATTCGACCGTTTTTTCTCCGATTCACTTTGCAAAGCGGACTACCACGTAAAAGCCTTTTTATTTTTCGGTTTTTTATATAACCTATGATACTCAGCAATAATGTGGCTTTCTATTGGTGAAAGAATTTTTAAAATCGGTCCAGTAGATCCCGAGATTACCCCTTACAATTTAACAAATATACAAACACACAAACTGTACTTCTTTATAATATTAGTATAGATAGCTATAATGATACCTTAAGTAAAAACACATAACAAAATAATTACTCCAAAGTTAATAAAAACTAGATTCCTTAAAAAAAAGGGAATCTCAAAAGAAATCAAAGAGATAAACTGTCTAAAATACCAAATATATTTATTTACCTTTATCTATCCACATATTAGATGTTATCGCAAGAACTTGATAGCCGTATTCTAACATTTTGTTGAGACAATTAAATTAGTTTTAAGCGTTTAAATGTCGTTGACAAGTGACAGTAAATACACTGTAACAAGTTAAGTACCTTGTCAACATCCAATGGACAGACGGACAGTGATTGAGAAGAGTGATATTTTTTCATATATTTTAAAGGCTTAAATATAATATTATATACATTAGATGTCTTAAATATAGGTACTAATAATATAACATGAGTAGCTTTTACCGAATAAGTTTTCATTTAAATTAAATACTCATGTGAAGTAATTTTCACGAAAATCGACTGGACGATGTAGAGAGTATTACAAAATGGATAGTAATTTCAAAGGTACAGGTGTTGAACTTCAGAGGCTAGCAGCATTAATAGTTATTTCTGTAGATATACTAAGTATGCTGATGGACGTTAGATCGATTCCTATTAAGTATAAAAATTCAATTCACTTGTTTACATATTTTACTAACAACTTTAAAATCGTTTCTGTAAGAATATTCTACTACCATTATTAGAATTTAAATGCCATCAATTTATTATTGCCGTAGAAAATTAACATTTCATATAAAACATTTTTTTAATTTTTAAATCAATTATGTACACAGTAGAATATTTTACAAATGTAAAAATACTTTTGAATATTGGAATTCAATTATAAAGATTTTACAAGGGACTCGATGACCTACACCCACATAATCAGGTCAGTGCACCTATTCTGTTCCACCCACGCCACTGCCGAGGTACGAGTATCTATAGAGAATCTCTAAAAACTAAATGTTGAGCCAAAATATATATATAATCTCCCGTTCAATAAAATACAATTTAAATGTTTAGAAACATGGACTTATTTACATTTTTATGATTTTCACTTAACTACTCGATACCTCTAATCGTTATCTACTTCATATATAGTTTTCAAAATCATGTTACAGAAGCTGTTTTTAAATGGTGAATTTTATGGTGTTGATAAATTGAATGGGATTCTTTTCTCATTAGTCAATTACCATTGATTTTTGAAGATAGTATCATCAATAATATATAGATGAATGATATGGACTATTATTACAAAATATGTGAAAGTTTTTATGTGCGTGTATGCGTGTATGAACTCGTATGTTTTTAAATGTTTGCATGTGCTTAGATAGTGGTACCCCAGTGGTAATGCGCTCACTTGGATAACCGAGTGATGCGGGTTCAAATCCGGATCGGATCTGGCACCTCTGACATTTTTATATGCGAATCATTTCTAACATAGTTACTACTTTTCTTACGGTGAAGCAAACTATCGTGAGGAAACCTGCATGTCTGAGAAAACTCTGCAAGTTTTCGAAAGACATGTGAAGTCCGCCAACTCGCACTAGGCCAGTGCGATGGACTATAGCGTGATCCCCCTCGAATTGAAGGGAGGCCTGTGCCCAGCAGTGGAATGTTAAAAAGAACTGATTACATAGTGAAAATCGTGAAATTAGATTCACATAATATTACTAAGGCAAACGTTAAAAATTACAAAGAATAAGAAAATACGGTATTAAAATAACGAACTTGTAGCGTAGGTGTAAACCCACAAAAGACGGCGAGGAATTTTAATAATGCCGTTAAGTTTTACAAGATAAAAAAATGTTTTAGACTAAATTGGGACTATAAAATTAGGAAACAATCATTATTTTACTCAATATATTCGTAGATTTCGATTACATTTCTTGTTTATGGTCAGTTATCATTGAGGACAATCTACAGATACGTGAAGCCTTTTACACGCTTTGATAAAATGTGTCGATTATACGGTATATGAAGAAATATATATTTTTTAATATTAAATGAAGGCAGTGGTAGTCCAGCGGTAACGCCGAGTGCGTTGGATAACCGAGTGATGCGGGTTCAAATCCGGGTCTCGCACCCCTGATGTTTTCATGTGCGAATCATTTCTATCATGATTACCATTTGTCTTACGGTGAAGGAAAACATCGTGAAGAAACCTGCATTTTTGAGAAAAGCCTAGCTTTAAGCTTAGCTTTGTAAGTTTTCGAAAGACATGTGAAGTCCGCCAACACGCACTAGGCCATCGCGGAGGACTATGGCCTGATCCCCCTCGTACTGAGGGAGGCCCGTGCCTAGAAGTGGGACGTTAAAAGGACTGAAGACAATATTAAATGAGCAATTCTTGTAAATGTATAAATTTACTAGCATTTCACCCGGCTCCACCCGCGTTCTAAAGACCGGAAACCTAGCTTTTATATTTTACATTTAAAAAAACCTTCATCGAAACACGCTGCATCATATGAAAGAAGTTCCATGTCTATCCATTTAAAAGATTTTGCAGTTAGAACGAACAAAAAACGTCTCGTCATTTATTTAGACCAACAACATAATATCTACGAATTTCTAAATTCATTATGATATTCGTCTGTTGCGTAGTGGTGGGATATAGAAATGGCTTACATTTTTTGTAGTACTTACGAGAACGTATTTAATTGAGTACTTTAAAGGTAATATAGCGCGAAAAGCAAAACAGAAATGTAAGGTATAAAATAAATAAATACATTTAACTTTAAAATGTTGTAGACGAAAGAAAAATATACCAAACACTTTTATCAGTCGAAAACGAACTAAATGAACTACATTTTTCCAAAGTGCGAAAAATAACTTCTCCAATGAAGCATTCAAGCTCATTTTATGAACAAAAAAGTAAAATCCGAATTGAATAAAGTTGAACTTTGGGAGCGATTGGGAAAAGTTCAAAAAAGAAAAACACTGAATGGCCAATCGTCAAAGTTTCGAATACACTCGTACTAAAGTACCTCTGAGACAAGCGCTTGTAAACGTTGTAAAATTAGATACGGCTACTTAGTCAGACGACTTTCTGCAATTTATATCGCCAATTGAAAACTTTTAAATATTATATGGGAGTGATATATCTAGAAAATATTATATATAATACTTACAAAAGTCTGACTCGCGATTTGTTCCCAATTCGCTCGGATACGCTTGGATGGTGCCTAACAGCTGACATGTGTCATTTGACGAAACGTTTGGCTCAGTTAGTAGTGATCATGTTGTACCAGAAGTCGCGGGTTCGAGTTCCTCTGTGGGCATTTTGTAAGATGACCACGAATATTGTACTCTAGTTAAAGGGTGTTTATATTTATATGTTTACCTATTGTATATACTCAAAGTTGTATTTGTGTAGTAAGTACATATTATATTAAATATCTGGTATCCATAATACACGCCTCGTAGCTACTACGGAATTAGATGAAATGTGCGTTTATGTCGCATTATGAAAGGCAATGGCAAAGGAATTTCCTATGAAATGGAAATGGGTCTACAAAATCTTTATAGATACCCATTGAAATAAAAGTTTCAAGTTAAATTAAAATCAAGAAAATAGATCTAGATCTGGAAAAAAATTATATTTTAGGATTTTTAATAACACTTAAAATCACGTGATATAATTTTACGACTGCTTAAAATTCGACTTACGTCAAAATAATCGGCCTTAGAAATGGAAAAAGTCACAACGTAGATACTTCGAAATGGCTGCCAGGTGTCGACTCGAACTTTGCGGCATCAGTTCCAGTTTTATGAAGAATAATGCGATTTTGTCGCAGCAAAATAAAAAAAATTAAAGGAGTTATATCTGTCGTTGTAAAAGTTTTATGGTTTGGATTCATGTAAATCAAAAAATTTTGCAAGTTCCAATGTGAAGTTAAACCGATTTGGCTATAACTTTGCTTGTCGATAGGTAAATTGATTTTATTATCCTTTCGTAAGTCGCAACAGATAGATCGTCTGTTTTGTGTCGTATTCATATTATGAAGTCTAAGTAGCTCAGGTACAAAATGTTGTATCACTTTCAGTACGTATCACGTTATAAATACCTTCTGTTTTAAATACTTATAGTCTTTAATATTTTAACAAGTTTTATTTACGTAGATTAACATATAATTATTATGTAGCAGTAGTTTAATTGCTAATTTAGTCAGAACTCGGAGGCTTATTTCCATATGCATTACACATTTGCATCATATTACTTGATTCCCAGATATTAACTTATTTATTTTAATCAAAATATTAAAATATTTATTATTAAAATAACACGTCTGAAGTATGCTGCTGAACAAATTAAGACAGTTGTTCACATATCTCAATTATCGACATTAAAAGATAGTAAATCGTAAATTGCTGTGAGTGAGAGAGGAACAAAATATTTTCCAGAAGAAACGAAACTTTTAAAAATATAACAATAATACCGAGCAGATATTTATTTAACATTTAACATAAACATAGTTTAATCTACGAGTATATAATATCTGTAACAGTTAATGGTAACATAACGTTAGGCATGTCTAAAACCTTAGTTTCTCCCGTGACCATGTTTCCAAGTATTTGGGAACCAAAACCCAAATTAATCCAAAATACAGACAAAAAGAAAGTTATTGATTTAAAATAAAATGTTATTATATAAGTAATAGTTATGTAGCTCAACTAAGTAAGAAAATTTATAATAACTTAAAGTTTCTGGTATATAATATGCCTACAAAGTTGTAATAGCTGTCATAGTAGTAGTAGGTAAACATAATTTATTATATACCTGCAAAAACAAAAACATACAAACTCCCATGTTGAGAAATTCAATCATTTTCAATGTCGGTTAAAAAGTTAATATTCATAGAAATCAACTCCTAACAAAAACGAGCTAACATAAAGTAATAACGATCGTAATCAACTATTGATTAAGTAATCAGTACGACACAAATGATTTTTAAATGACTCACTTTATTTGGTCCCATAGAAAAAATACACCAAACTAATGTAATGTTCTCAGACTGATTCCGGCCATATCGACCAGTTTCATTGAGACTAGCTAACTGCGTGATATTATAGTGCACTAGTTTCAGACGTAAGTGCACTCTCTATTCCTATCACTCACATACTCCAGTGGGACGGAAGATTACTCGACCTGACCAGTGAGAGCTAACACGCAGGACTGACGGCTTTATGTGCCATCCGAGGCATGATGCAACACTGCCAACTTCCCAATACCGGGCTGAAGCTTACCAAGCAGAAAGACTTAATAATTAAGCTTGGCCCAACCCGAGACCCGAACCCAGGACCTCCGAAAGTGCAGCCGTAAATGCTAGCCTCTACACTGACGAGGCAGTAAAACACCAAACTAAATCACACCTATGACGTACAAATGTTTTTGAGAGTTTAAAAATAAATATTGTTACGATTTCATACGAACATAGCTAAAAGCACGGCAATTTCGGGTCAACTCTATTTGTCCGCTGCCATTTCATACACCAATCAAAACATTTTCTGATAAAAGGGTACAAGTTGTGTTAGTGTCCGCGAAAAATTGAATCGGCTCAAAAAAATGGGACAAAGCTCCAACGTCACAGTTCACTGGTTGGTAACGAGTAGGCCGGATTTGGCGAAATATAATACTTTTTACATATCACGTTGGTAGGGATTTGTTCTGTCGCAGTAATGATTTGCTAGTTGAAGTTTTAGGTTTGATTTTGGTGGAGAGTTTATTATTTTAGGTGGAGATGCCACTTTAGTGGTAGTATTATTTTAATATACTATTATATTTTCCATATAATCGTGTGCAGAAAGAAAAAAAGTAATTGAAAAGTGTTGTAAATGCATTTGTCACATTATTGTATCTTAAATAAAATCAAAAACGCAAAAGACTGAACGCATCCATACAGTATTTTTGACGTGTGTCTGACTTGCTAAAGCAATATTTGTATAACTTTATTTATTCATAATAATAGGAAGTACCTACATAAAGAAAAAAACTAAATCTTATTTTGATTAAAAATCCGGTAAATATCCATAGTTATAACATCTTCCCATGCAATTGAGAGTAAAGCTGTTATGTTAAATAAATACATATATCAAGACATTCACATAATTACCGACAGAAAAAAATAATTTAGAGTATTGAGATTAAAAACAATTTTTTTTTTTTTTATGGGACAAAGGGGGCAAACGGGCAGGAGGCTCACCTGATGGTAAGAGATCACCTCCGCCCATGGACATCTGCAACACCACAGGGCTTGCAGATGCGTTGCCGGCCTTTCAGGAAAGGGAGGGAGGGAGGAGGGAGAAGGACGGGAGTAGGGATGGTAGTGGGCCTCCCGGACTCTCACTTACCGGACGAAACGCGACAGCATAGCTGCCACTTCACGCCGGTCTCCTGTGAGAGAGTGGTACTATACGGGGCGTGCCGGCCCATTCGGCTGCTACCCGAAGGTAACAAGCATGGCACTACCACTTGTAAATAATTTTAAATTTTCATTATAAAAAAAAATATAAACACATTTATAACTATATCTCGAAATAACTGAACTAAAATTAGTTAAAAGTGTAATAATTAAACAGTGCCACATTTACCTTCCTTAGAAAAGTTAAAAACAGTGACTAAAGTGATTAATCATTACACTATGTCTAACATCAAGTAAACAAATTACTCATGTCATCATGTGCAACAGTAACTCGGGGAATGTGAACGGGCAATATTTATTTACACAATGCAACAGTTTACCGGGTTTTTCGACGAAGCTGTATAAACAAGATAAGAAAGAGGGTGTAAGATCGCGATCGGAAGCATTCCCTGCGATCGACAGCCGCTATTACTTTAAAACTCAGAATAGAGGATAGAAATATCATGTGAGTTTTACCTTGAAATAGTGTTTTATAATATCTATTTGAAGATAGTGTAAAAAAAATTGTAAATTTAACTTAATATTCAAAATTCTAATTATAATAAAAACAAATAATTTCACTTTTTTACAAAGGTATTTTTTTAAATTACTATAATGATTACACTTACTCGTTTTACTATGTCTCTAATAAATAACATCACTCGTAACTTACATTATTGGTACCTATTATTTATAATTCCCTCTTCCCTTGATAAATAAAGATAAACTTTTAAAAATTGTTAATTACCATATTTTTCAAGATATCAATCAAACCATCCAAACCCTCTATAACGTAAATTAAAAAAAGTTACTTTACTTAAATTGTCCTTTGCAATAGTTATTTTGGCTATAGACATTTGCTGTAAAGAAATTTGGGACTAAAAAATCTACAAAAAATCCAAAAACGTTTACCTATCTAATAAGTTAATGACACCATTTCTGATGATTTTGTTCTAAGTAGCACTATTTACGCAAACGAAAGCTTCTTTGGATGTGCAATAAACTGGCATACGTGTATAAGTTTGAAGCTGGCTACACCCGTTTATTCCACTTGCGACCAGCTCACTCTAGCCCAATAGTAAATCAAGTTGTAAATCTTACGTGACGTTACTCTATGACGTTTGTACATTTCCAAAATTCTGCTGCATATTGCTAGGAAATCATAAGGTATTTTCAAGCTGCCTTGACTGTATTTTAATTAAACATCCACTGTTCAATTTCACTGTTACTAAAACCCAAAAGGCTTTACATGAAAAAAATCAAACGAAATATATTTCTAACCCCAGTAATATACTACCAAGGAAAAAATATTTTATTTCCTTCTATCTACAAAGGAATCTTATAACCGTGTTTTATTTATTTTCGCTGTGTACGTATCGAAAGCCTACAGACTTACCTATTATTCCCAACGCGGGTTCGCCAAAATTTCATCAACTACGAATGTTTCTAAGCAAACGGACGTCCCTGAAGTAGTTTCACTGTCTATACGGTTGAATATATTTTTGCCTTAATACAGTTTTTTTCTATTTTCACGCGCTTTTCTCTATCAAGTAAGCTGATAACGCAATGACTCCTGATACGATTCTATATATGTCAAGTACCGCCTATCCGTATAAAAAAATGAATGTATGTATGTATATTGTATATATGTATGGGATAGATAATATGGATTATTCTGCATATACATGTGAAAATTCCTGGCCCAAAAAAACCTGTATCAAGTTCGTGATTCAGCGAAGCCACAGGAGAGTCGCTAGTACGGTGATAGGCAAGGACTAAGGATTGCCATTGCTTCACTTGGGTAAATAGTTTAGATGTGTTCTGAATAGGTATATAGTTTTTATATTGAACTAGCGGACCCGACAGACGTTGTTCTGTCCACATATAAATTTTTTATAAACTTTTCCTCCCGGTGAAATGTTTTATTACGCATTCGCAAAACAACATTTACTTCGCACCTCCCAGTATGTATTCGCTGATTTAATTACCATTGCACGCACCATGGCAACGGTAATAACATGATACGTCAAACGCCATTAATGTTATAAAGTTTTTTTTAATTTCCTTTTTTTCCGCACAACTTTCATATTTATTCACCTTTAAAACCTTCCCTGGACTTCCACAAATAATTCAAGACCAAAATTAGCCAAATCGGTCAAGCCGTTTTCATGCTATGTCGTGACAACGGAAAACGGGTTTCATTTTTATATATATAGACTAGCTGACCCGGCAAACGCTGTTTTGCCATACTTAAACAATATTTCTAGTGAATATTTTGGTAATTAAATAAAAATAATTAACTTATGGTAAGTTTGTGGGGATGGTGTCTATGACGCTGTGGACGATTACAGCTTATTAAAATAACAAAACACCAACGATTCATTTTCTTAATTTAATGTAATTCATTAACTTAATCGGCATAATATTTAAAGCTTGATCTCTTAAAAGTTTAAAGTAATTAATAAAAGCGATACATATTTTATATATTAAATTATGATAATTTAAAAAAATGTCAATCTCGAAGAACAGGAGGGTACAATGTTTTTTTTCAGTCCGTCCTGGTGGGTTTGCCCTTGTCCTAACCGCGTCGAATCATCATATAGTACGCATAAAAATCCATCAAGCTAACTTTCTTGTTTGTTTCGGCTCCTGTAATAATATATTCATAAATATTGATTCAAATTAAATAATGATGTTTAAAATGAATTAAGTTGTTTGTTTCTGCTAGTGCAGTCAGATCGCGGTCAAAAATTTCAACCACTTGAGCACTAAAAGTACGTAGTACAATACGTTTTAATAATCAAAAGGCAACAAATATTAATAAAATTGAATAATGACGGGATCGCGTTTTTCAATGTTTATGCAATATCCGCTTTGGCCCTTCCAGAAAATTAGCGAATATTGGAGAGCGTCGTATGAACGGTGTGTATCAGCAATGAACTCAAGATTATGATTTCTTCTTCGAACTACTATTTCTCGCGTAACTGTACGGTCTCCAATCATGATTCCAGCAACGTCGTCAACAACAGGCGCATTGAATCTATGAATGTGCTCTCCAGCTGGTTTTTTATCAGGATTTATGACAATAACGTTATTGCTGCTATGTGTGTGCATGTGTGATTTGAAGAATTTCATTAATTCATTGTGCTCATTCAATAGGGCGTCCAGCTCGCCAACGTTACGCTTGGCATTAGGTGAATCAACGGTTATTATAGCTGCAATGTGCATAGACGCGATTGGCCAGTGCGCGTTCGGAGTCCTCACCGCCCAAGAAGTAGATTTGTACAAATGTATGAGGTTCGTTGAGCATTGGCAGCAATGAGCCCACTTTGTGATACACTTGGCCTTTGATTTTGAAAGTTGAATTGTAATGTTGACCATTTGTCGTATTATTTACGATTTCTGTTGCTCCAAACGATGTCATTTTGAAGCATGAATTGAATGTGCGAATGGACTTTAGGAACAGGTTTGAATCTGGATCCGTACCGATAAGTAAGCCGTTCAATGGCTCAGGTGGTGTTTCAATTACTGATAGTCGCACTTTCTCAGACGCGCCACACATGCCGGCTGGCTCATTTTTGAATTTAAGCACATGACGCTATTGACATTCCTTACCCATAACACCAATTTTCATTTTGGAATGAGTGTAATATACAATATCTGGCTCATACTCGAATGCTAGACGAAGGAAGGAATTGGAAGTAAATACCCGGTGTACATATTGGCGTTCTCGGCCATTTGCTCTGCGTGTGTCTACTACGAACCCGCGCGCTTGTCTTTGTTCCATAATTGTCATTATTGGTTTCGTTCAGCTCGTGTCTCTTGTGTTTGTAATTCACACAATTGCATCATGCTGCACATTTGCATCATCTTGTTTGTAGCTGCATTCGTTCGACGGCCCAAATTGATCCCTTGGCGTCTTGGTGGCATTGTTCACTGTATAATGTATATCACACCTACAAATAGATCAAATTGAAGTACTTTATGATGAAAAACAGTATAGTGATAAAGTCTTTTATTATTTAACTGACCTATCACAATCATAAAACACGTATTTATTACTTATAATTTAACATGGTTCTCAAACATATTGCACGCACTAAGTATAATAGTATTAATAATTACATACTAATTGATAATGTATGAAAATTTTTGCAATGACTTAAACTGGTTGCTTATTACCTGATTTTTCGTTGGCGGGAGCTTAACTGAAACTGAGAACTATCCCCAGCAATTATTAATTGCAAAATAAAATAAAGATTAGTAGTAATAGCATTCCAAATTAATAATAAATTTTGTATGATAATATAATAAGCATGACAGTTGTACTGACAAAGTAAAACGTCAATGCTTCGATCGATGCACAGAGAATAATAATGGACGGCACTCAATTAATTCAAAATACTAATCTTAATATTAAAAAATAGGGATTGGTGGTAGAAGCCTAATAATTTAGGGTTAGATGTATTTTTTGATACTAAATCATAAAAAAATACAAAATAAAATATTGGTCTAAAAATGAAAAATAAAAAATCTGCAGAGTACCACTCTTATCACCTAGGGGAATAAAAAATAGCCTACGACCTATTCTCATACCTACCAAATATACACAAAAAAAATCATAAAAATCGGGTAAGCCGTTTCGGAGGAGTTCGATAACAAACACTGTGACACGAGATTTTTATATATTAGATTATATTACGTAAGTCGAGTCCTTTTGTGGGATAAATTTCATCCAAACTTTAATGCCGTTATAACATAAACGAATAGCAAAAAATATGCCCATACAAATTAATAATAATTGTAGTTTAATGCAATAATTTTTATTGTGCTTGAACGCCATCGCTATAGATTGTTAAATAAACTTATAGGTATTCTTAAAAGTAAAAATTCCAAGTGGATCCAACCACAGCAAACGCGGCATATGCTACATTAAAATAAACAGATCATTGTCTTGTTGCGCGCGCGCAGCTGGTTTTGAGATTCAAATATGTTTTTTTCTCTTCCTTAAGTATCCCGCGGTGAAAGAATTCCTTTTTGATGTTAAATGAGATCGTTAGATGTGTAATTTTGCTTCTATAAGTAATGTCGGTTGTTTTTTTATAGTTTTTGTGACTTATGGTATAGATTTTTTCTTTTGGGTATTTATAACATAACATCCTGCTGGTTTTATGCATATAAATAAGCTATATTGAAATAATATTCAGAAGTTATAATTACTAAATATTTTTTTAATAGAAATAACTTTAAAAAGGATATCGTGTTAATTTGTGTGGAGTAATATTGTGATTTAAGTAATAATGTAGTAATCATATATTATACAATACTAGTAGAACCACATAATGACGGAAATAAATTAAATAGGATTTTAACGACGATTTTAAGACGATGATATAAATGGCGGATTTGGAATGGAGAATACAATGAAGAGTTGTCTCTACCATAAAAAAGCTTGTACATTCATAATCCATATTATAATATTTTAAGCATAAAAGTAGCTCTGTTACCTATAAACACTTAACACTTAACTACCTATGCCAGTACATTCGTGGATCGTCAAACCAGTAAAGTGCAATTTTTTACATACTAGCTTCCCGCAGCTTCGCACGTTTATATCACTATTAGAAATAGGCATTCGTTGTAGAAGGTTAAAAATTTAGGGTTATTAGTATTATTTGATGCCAAATAATTAAAAAAAATGTTGTCTAAAAATAAAAAATAAATAACTAGGAGAGGTCCATACACATTTATCAAATTCAAATTCAAAATATTTTATTCAGCATGAAATTATGTATTACAATTTTTTACTGAACGTCATGAGTCTACTACTGGTTCGGAAGGAAGAAACCACTGACCTGAGAAGAACTGGCGAAAGAATATCATCTAGGGAAATAAAAAATAGCCCATCAAATGTACACAAAAAAACCATAAAAATTGTAATGCCGTTTCGGAGGAGTTCGATAACAAACACTGTGTCACGAGATTTTTATACATTAGATATGTAGAAAGTCATTTTAGTTTATTTTCATATATTATTATCAACTCCCCTTGAATAGTGTTGATACGCGTCCAGTTCTAAAGCCCAAGTATTTTTTCATTTCTTCAAGTTTTCTCAGCGTTGTAAATCTATTCTAATGTAAAACAATAACCAGACGTAGGTACTTTACAAAAATCTAATTTATCTCCCGACATTGTTTGTTTATCTTCATTCGGTGGCCAAATGTTCTTTTTCTTAACAGTTAGTTGAAAGAAATCAGATGTTATAAATATTACACAAGCTTTTATCCACGACTTTGCTCTAAAAGGCTCTAAGCGTTATTAGTTTTTAATCTACGTCGATAACTTGGCTTTATTTTTTTATTTGATTTGGGTTTAAAGGATTAATCTCTTAAATATAGTTGACAAAAAATATATAATAAAGCTCGATATTAATAAATGTCCTTGTAAATATGGAATAGTTAAAATAAACTGCTCTTTTTTGCTTTAATAAAATTTATCAAAGACTCTATGTACAGACGTTCTACTGTGGACTGACAAACTTAATTTCATTTAATATTATACTCGTAAATACGGAATCGAAGGATGTTTGTAACTCAATCTTGCCAAAACGGATGAACGGATCTGGATGAATTTTGGTATATTGATAGATACTTGTGCTATTCCAGATCTACCCTAACAATACAACACATTCTCACAGTAAGTAAATAGTATATATAATAGGCTAAATAGTTAAAAAAAAGAGGTGAAACTCACCGCTCCGTATAGGGCTAGCGTACTGGTTTATGGATCTCACTCACAGTGTGAAAATACTTGTGGTTAGTAGTGAATCATAAATAATGAATTATCGTATATTGAGAACCAAATATTTACATAAATAAACAAATATGTTGGGACATCATTACAACAGCGCCATCTAGTTCCGTGGTAAGCTACGAAGCTTGTGTTACGGATACCAGATATTTGATATAATACACATATATAATTTTTAAATACATATATATATATATATATTAAAAATATAAACACCCATGACTGGAGTACAAACATTTGTGCTCAACATTCATTACTCAAGCGGGACTCGAACCCGCACTGGCGCAGAAAGTACCCTACTTTCACTGCCAACTAAGCCAAACGAGTCGTTAAACATATAAAGGTTATTTTTAATAATTTACAAGAAGCAAGCAAATTGCTACTTAGCCATTACTATAATTAAAAATACACATAAAACCCTAAGCATTTACACACTTCTTTTAAGTCATTCCCCTAGTCTGGTCAATGTCATATCATAAATGGAACGTCTGCTTCTGTTAACTAACTTAGGAATACAGAAAACATCTGCGTAAATAATTCTTGGTACTTAATACGGCTAAGTTTATATGTTTAGATACAATATATAAATATTTTCGTTTATCGTTTACGATTAAATAATTAATTGAAATGCCGTTAAATTAAAATGACCTTAATAAAATAAAATTGACCCAAAATGGAAAAATACTTAGAGATTTTAGTATTTTGAAAAAAAATAATCTAGTTTCTTCTTTTAAATTAAACAACATTCGTACTAATCACGAAAATACCTTCAGTGGGACTCAAACCCTTGACCGCTGGCACAGCAAGTAGAATTACTGCAAACTGAGCCAAACGTGTTATCGCAATACTTTACATTTAAGAGAAAAAGATTAAAAGTATATACATACGGAAATTGTGTACAGGATATGTTATAGAGACAACTAACAAAAGCCTTGCAAAGGCGGTAGTATTATTTTTTGATGTAAAAGATAACAGTAAACAGGATAGTACAAATTCAATCAATAGAATATATTATACAATAAAGTAAAGCTAACTAAGGTTTACGCGAATATTCGACATTATAAATTAAACTACCTTTCCGGATTTTCCGAAATCCAAATCCAAAATCCGAAAAGGTAGTTTCATTTAAAGAGTATACTTCCTTATTTTGTTTGTTTTTAGTGTAAAAATACCCAAATAACTAATCTAACTACTATATATTTTATCTTCTGCATAGTTATATAAAAAGGGAGGACAAATGGACGAAAGGGCAAACGAAATAACCTTAGTGATAGGACCTAGACCCGATCCAAACCTTAAAACTTCGAAGATCAAATACTAGATATTCAAAGTCTAACAAAAAGAACAAAAAACTTACCTAATTTAAAATTAATTTTAAAAGTAATTATACATTCAACCTTTAATAAAAAGTCAAAAAACTCATCTCATTTAAAATTAATTCCTCAGTAATTTTTATGACTTAAAAAATTCAATTCATTTCGTTTTTTATTGAGAAATCCTTGAAGTAAATCATAAAAAAAATATAAATGTTCTTCACATATACTCATATCTCGTAACATATGAACATACATACGACTATGAAGAAGCACATTCAATTTAAGCAACTTCTTTTTTTTTAAAGTCGGTCAATGAAAGAGTAATAAATATATAATACACGAATCTATTTACCTTTTTCGCATCCACTGCGGGGTTACAGCGGCCACCTGCCAATCCTACCAGGCAATAACCATCAATGTAATTTACGATGCAGCTATAAATCCATCTAAGGCTTCAACTCAACGAGATAGATTGGGAGACTGTAGAGTTCATACATTGTATCAATTTATATTGTACCCCAATTTCTGGTTATAAATGGTTTTGTAGAAAAAAATCTAAATGTTTTTACTGGAAGTGGGAGTATTTTTTGTATGCAACTAACGTTTACGTGCGGCTCTGCTTGTGTTTTTTATTTATTTATTATGTATGATTGATGAGAGGCTATTAGACATCGCTCAATAAAGCTCTACACTAAAGGTGGCTTTTGATCTTTTGAGGCTTGAGCTTTGCTATAAAATGTAAAGGATTTTTTTGAAAGCGACCAGATTTTTAAATGAAATTAGATCGTTCAAACGGCTAGGTTAACCAACTAACTCTATGTTTTAGGAGATCATAAAGATTATCTAAGTTTATACTAAATAATATGCTAATTCATAGTTATCGCTATAAAATCGAGGTTGCCTCAGAAAAAATACTCATTAGTTTTCTTATTAACACTATTTTTTTAACATTTTAACTAACTAACTAATCCATTACAGAGTTTAACTTTATTTAAATATGCCATTCTCATAATAATAATTAAGAGACTACTTCCATAACTACGTGTGGGTTTAAATTGAATTCAAACTGAGATAGTGTCAATTGATTAATCTTTATGGTTTTGTAATTGATTTATTGAATCGATTTTTTATCAATTTATTCATAAATAAGAGTTATCAATCATTTAGCTTTAACTTTTTAATTTGTACTACTAAATTAATATATTTTATAGAGTCGATGTATTATATTGTTGTCATTTAACACTGGCTTTTATTAGCTTCGGTCATATTTATAATCAAGCAATATTAATAATGAAGAAACAAACTTTTAGTTAATTGTTTACATCTTTGTCTTGTAGAAAGTTCAAACAGAGATGTGATTCTTACACAAATAAATATGAATAAATAAAGATAGTTCTGTAGTGTTACGTGGCTTGCGGATACCAGATAGATGATATTTAACAAATGATGTTGATGCTTAACAAATGATAGCCCCCAACGGGACTCGAACCCGTGACCGCTGGCACAGCAAGTATAAACTTACTACAAACTGAGCCAAACGTGTTGTCATAAAAATAATTTCGTTTCTTAATAATCTAACATTGCTGCAACTAAACTACTAGGCATGAGCTTCCCCTAAATAGTAGGAAGTCATAGTCCACCACACTGGCCACTTTTGATTTTTCATAAACATTTTACGTAAATGCAGGATTCATCACGATGTTTTCTTTCACCGAAGAACCTTTCTTAGGTATGATTCGCATATTAAAATATCAGAGGATACCTGGATTTGATTGCGCTTCACTGGGTTTCGTAAGTGAGCGCGTTACCACTGGGCTACCACCGCCGTATCCGTATACTGTCCTCAATATAAAGTCACAACCACGACATAAGATATTAAATATTAACATCAAAGGTATAGAAGCAGATAGCAAAATATTTATTTATTTATTTATTGAAGTGAAACTTCTTTAGAATCGTTGTGATTTGAAACTCGATGAAACGAAAATGCGTCACGATAAAGAAAGAAATACATAAAAGTATAGGATTAATTCGGAGAGAATGAGATAGAATACATGCCCATGTTGCCATGGTAACCGTTGTTTATTTTTGGCATTTCTTTTTTTATATATATTCATCTCATTCTTTTGTCGATTTACCGAAGTTTCACTTCTATCGTGTGTGAATCGCACACACACCTTTTTTTATTTAGGAAACAAACGGTGTAACATAACAGATATGGCATAACAAACAATTAATAGCACAAAACCAATAAAAGTATATAAAATATACGTACATATTATAATCAAAATAAGCAAACACAGTATACGAGCATAGTATATTAAATCAGAACACAAAGAGCCCTACAGCATTCAAAACCAAACATATCCCCCACAATGCAGCTGATGTTGAAATATTCACGTCAAAACTACGTGAAAAGTAGGGGAAGTGCCCATTTTTTTCGCTCGAAACCATCTAAAGATATTACACCTAATCAAGATTCATCGTTCACATACAAACGAATGCACCTCAACAATAGAGTGCCGCAATTTTGGCCCCTTCAACTAGTTGCCATTGTATACGTTCTGTGGCGTGAAAAAATGTACGCCATGAAAAACTTTTTATATCTCGTTTTCTTGTCAGCTTGCGGTTCATTGTAGACGCGAGGCTTCGAAAATCATGTACGTTTTGAAGAGACTGTACTGCTTTTGTATTTGGTCTTACGTGAACATAAATTATTTTATATATAAGTAATATAAGTAATTAAATAAAGGTATGTGCGTTGGTAATGTCAAAATAACAGATTTTTTGACGACTCATTTGGCTCAGTTGGTAGTGACGGGTTCGAGTCCCGCTGGGGGCATTCGTTTGCTAATCACGAATGTTTGTACTCCAGTTAGGGATGTTTATATTTATAATATGTATCTATTTAAAATTTATATGTGTAGTATATCAACTATCTGGTATCTGTAACACAAGCACGTTAAGTAACTTACTGCGGAACTAGATGGCGCTGTTGTAATAATGTCCCAACATATTTATATTTGCTTAATTTATACGAAAGTAAAAATATAAATGGCTGATGCTATAAGAATAACTTAGACTATATTATTTTAAAATGGATAAAAATTCCGCGCTTAAAATTAAATGCATTGTGTGTATTTAAACCACCAATTGAAGCGAGGGTGGAGTCGATGAGGATAATTGACGAAAGAGCTCGTTAACAATATTTATATCTAATATTATTAAATTGTATATAAAAAACATTTAAGCAAAAAAACTTAGTATTACTTTGGTATTTCTTAGGACTGGAGCATTTCAATTAAATTTAGCTTTCGACATTTACTATCAAAAAAATATCATACATCCGAAAGTTAGTGAGAAAATACTCGATATCAGACTGTCACTTTGTGGAATAGATTTAGAAGAGATACAGCTTTTATTAGAACTAGCCCATGGGTTTAGGATATTTCTATTCACGTTCAGCTTCAAATAAAAATAAAGTGCTAAATTGAATATACTTTGAAATAAAAATTATTAAATAATAATTCAATTAGCTTAAAAATTCTTTTTGAGGGACATTTCGACGTCAGTCGGTATTTTTAAGTTAGCTAAGCCCCATATTGTATTAAATATTTCTATGATTTAAAAGCACTTTCATGTTCAAAATTGAAAAGCATACATTTTCTATTTGTAACAGCTATTAATAATGTAAATCTAATATGCGAACATACCTCGTCATTATCTATTGTTTTATTTATTTGATAATACGTATACAATAAAGTTGACGCTTACTACAATTACTGTAGTAAAATATGCATCAAGTAACAAAATAAATATTTTATAAGTATCTGTGCTTATATCGTAAGTGGTCGAGAATCCGATAAAACCCAGATTTTTTTTTGGTAATTTAAGCTAATACACTAATTTCTTAAATACAGCTTACAATTGGCTTTTCTGACTGTGTGTTGTGACTATGTGTTGAATTGGTTGTTTTATTTTAGTCGAAATTGTGCTCTTTTTACGTCTTTAACGTATTTTAGCTATTAAGCTATTTTGCTCTTTTTAACGTAAAGGGAGTTTATAACGTAACGTAAGAGGATCAGAACCAGGATATAACCCACCACGCTAGAAAGTACGTATTGGCGGACTTCATATATCTCTCGAAAACTTTCCTAAGGGGTTTTTTCTAAGCTCACGATGTTTTCCTTCATTGTAAGACGAGTGATAATCTTGAAGGAAATGATTCGCACATAAACATATCGCCTCGGTGTGAGACCCGGGATTGCAAGCCGACTTAAGAACGAGCGCGTCGCTACTGGGCTTATAGACTATAAACTGTCTGTTTTCTAATAGCATTTATTTTTATGATTGTCGAGTAATATACACAAGGTAAATAAAAAGATTCAGCTTCAGCTTAACCTTCACCTTTTTGGGAGTCGGTTACAAATCATTTGAAGAGTAGATCATATCATATTTATTGAGACGAGCTAAAAATTATAAAATGTTTCCTTTTAAAATTATATATTTTCATGTAAAAGTTAAAGACAAAGAATTCTATAGAGCATAATAAATATATACACTTACAATACACTTTACAGTTTTACTGGACTCAAAGTTCAAAATACTTCTATTCTTCCAACGTAAATTTTAAGTACCGACTCGGAAACATCACTTTATACTTAGTTCGTATTAAATGCAACAATTTTATTCTACAATTATAAACAACTACAATAAATATTAAAATATCTACTAAAACTAAAATAAAACCATGCTTTTGTACTCTTCAAAGAACATGTCCATATATGGCTAAATGATTTTTACAGAAATATCTACGAGTATTTACATTGTAGAAAAGCTCGTAAAAGGTAGTTACACACAATAAAAGTAAATACCGCAATGGTATGCTGGGAGTATGGGCTTTTCTAACATTGTAACCTTTAATGTTCTTTTAAAATATTTTGTTTGAAGCTTATGCTATAAGGTTTGAAAAATTATTATTAATGGCATGTAATTTTTCTGTAATAAAATTTGTTATTTTGTAATGTACGTTTTGTAATTACTAGAATATTTGGGAAATAGAGTAATTAATAAAACTATTATTTTCGATAATGTAATGGCTTATTTATTGCTCGTCCATTAATCGGTTAAAACTTTGATGTCTGGTGCTTCTGAATGTGAAAAACTGTCGAATCGAATTTAAGATTTGTAATATCAAAATAATAGCTATTAACTAAATGCTATAGCTATATATAGCTTTTTAATTGAAATGATTTTTTAACACTTTACTATCCCTCTGTTTGTTCCGGCAAATCTTCGAAATGACCGGACGAACAAAACTTTTAAACACTGACTTGAGTTTCTCATATAGCTGATATTATAGGGACAAAATTAGGCTACTTTTATATTTGAAAATTAACCCAGGGTGAGTCGTTAGTACTTCACTATACATAATAATATATGTATATAGAATTTTAAAACAAAGCTTTATTTTTAAATAGAAGAAAATTCCTCTCAACTATTAAGCACAAAACTATCGTGTCGTTTGAACAAATAAGTTCTTTTCAATGCAACAAGTATAAGTAAAAACAACAACATTATTACGCTAGCAATAAACCTATACGCTATTTCTATTCCCGAAAGGATTTCTAAATGAGTCACCATCAAATAAATCACTTAAGTCGTAAACGGCGATTACATATGCCACCCGACTTCACACTTAGTCCGAAATCACACGACGTCTTTTTCAAGAATCATGAACTTTTAAGTTAAAGACTTCTAGCAGTTTAAAATCTGTATATTAATAATCTATTAGTACATATTATAAATAAAATTGAAGAGTTTCTTTTTAATTTCATATTAACAGCTTTTCACTAAATGCATATGAAAGTATATATGGTACGTACATAAAAAAATATTTTTTTAAAATTTTTGTCTGTCTGTCTGTTTGTTCCGGCTAATCTCTGGACCGATTTTGAATGATCTTTCACTCGCAGATAGCTAATATTGTAAGGAGTAACTTAGGTTACATTTATTTTATTAAAAAATAATGAAAACCGTTTAAGTTATTTTAACTTACGCCCAGCTAGGCGGGCCGGATTTACGAGTTAGTAATAAAAAATATTAGTCGTAAACCACTTGATTAAGTTCAATTTAATTATCTTGTTGATAAAAAAATCAAAGTTCCTATAGTATATATTATTAGTACACTAATAAAATAAATGCAAAGGCTATACATACTTCATACAATATTAATTATTTACTTATGAAAAAGAGCGACTAACCAACTAACTAACAAGTAATGAGACTTTTACTCAGCTTTTTACATTCATATTATCAAATATTGTTAATACCAATCTGCCTCTTAAATCAATCACTCTATCTATTGATGAAAACCGGATTAAAATGCGTCGCGTAGTTTAAAAGATTTAAACGTACAGATGACGGGAAGCGACTTTGCTTTATACTACGTAGCTAAACCAATATAATAAAGTCGCTCCATCTAATAATTTGCACCAAACTCTAGTTTCCCCTACAGAATTCGTCAGCAAGAACTCATAAAGATAATGCAAGGTGATCTCTCATAACGAAGCTCTGATCTAAGGAAATTCGAGTGGTAATAAAATTGAAGTATGAAATATCACTTAAGCGTTTCGGGATTAAGACGTTTATTGTTTTAGGAGTTTATGAAGGTTGTGAGTACTATGAGGCCATACTTTCAGTGTACTGTCCGAAAGTAACAGAGAAATATAGGTACATGGGATCATAGTTCAAGATTTACTATCGATTTTATTAAAGCAATTTTCACTTAAGTTATTATTATTATTATTTTTTTTTATGTGACAAAGGGGGCAAACGGGCAGGAGGCTCACCTGATGGGAAGTGATCACCTCCGCCCATGGACATCTGCAAGACTGTAGGTCTTGCAGTTTTGCAGATGCGTTGCCGGCCTTTTAGGAAAGGGAGAGAGGGGGAGGGGGAGGAAGAAGGACGGGAGGAGGGATAGGGTGCGGGCCTCCCGGACTCTCACTTACCAGACGAAACGCGACAACATAGCTGCCACTTCACGCCGGTCTTCTGTGAGAGAGTGGTACAATACGGGGCGTGCCGGCCCATTCGGCTGCTACCCGAAGGTAACAAGCATGGCACTACCACTAGAAGAATTATCGATTATTAATCGTTTATAAGTAGATATAGTATGAATAAATATGAATACGAAAGTATGAATGATCTACTTTGTGTAAATTACTTCAAAGTATCTGTAAGTTTAAATACAGTTACAAATTTTATGTTTTTATGTATAAAAATCTTGTGTCACAGTGTTTTTTTTTAAAAAAAATATTTAGTAGGTATAAGAATATGTCGTATACTATTTTTTATTACTCTAGGTAATAAGGTTTCTGCTCATTTTTTTATTTCTAGGCCAATTTTTTAAATTTAATTTTTTTATGATATGTCATCAAAAAATACGTATAGCCGTAATTTTTCAACCTTCTTCCAACGCGGGCAGAGCCGCGGGAATTACTAGTATTGTAAAATATTTGTAAATGTAATTTAACTAATGCTTATATTAAAAATTCCTTATTCTTTAAAGAAAAGCGATTTGTATGGCTAAATAGACACTATACGTGTTTTGGCGACATTTTTACGGACATTTTAGGCGGACTTCTTTATAATTCATTACTCCGAGTACTATATAAGTAAATTATTCTGTTTGTAGAGATTGTGCTAGCAGAAATGCAATTAGAATTTCTGAACAGGTATTAATTTTAGAAATCTAAACCTTACAAATGTATCCCATTTTGTGGCTTACGTTGTATTACCTGTAACAAAAAATATTATATAAATAGTAATTAGGTATAAAAATATGGGCTTATATTAATAATAAATTTAACTCTCACTTGAAAACCACTTTTTCAATGTATTGACTTGATAATTAAGTGGTAGTGCCATGCTTGTTACCTTCGGGTAGCAGCCGAATGGGCCGGCACGCCCCGTATAGTACCACTCTCTCGCAGAAGACCGGCGTGAAGTGGCAGCTATGCTGTCGCGTTTCGTCCGGTAAGTGAGAGTCCGGGAGGCCCACTACCCATCCCTCCTCCCGTCCTTCTCCCTCCCCCCTCTCCCCTCCCTCCCTTTCCTAAAAAGGGCCGGCAACGCATCTGCAAAACTGCAAGACCTGCAGAGTTGCAGATGTCCATGGGCGGAGGTGATCACTTCCCATCAGGTGAGCCTCCTGCCCGTTTGCCCCCTTTGTCACATAAAAAAAAAAAAAATAAACGTAAAAAAGTTTTACTTCAACGGCGCGTAAAAATAACACGCACTTATTTATATTTTAAATCAGTCTATTATTGAAACAAATAGAACTCTATATATTCATGTAGATTTCATTAAAAACAAAACGAAAATTAATCGTAAAACTCATTAAACTCCCTAAACATTTAAAGCTGTATATTAAAAGGTCTTTAGACCGAAATTTTTGAGTAATCTCATGTTTATGCGATATATAGGCTTGGACTCAGAGGGGCGATAAATTAGGGTCATCTGATGTGTTTATACTACGGGGAGGTTTTACGGACCCTATAAAAAGACTTGTGATAAATTTACTATTCGCTTGGGCCAATTGAAATGGGGAAGGTTGGTAAATGGGAGGACGATCTCGGATTGAAATTTCTAATATTTCAGTGATTATAAGAGGTTATATTTTAAATTATGTAGTCTTTTCTATCTATGTTAATATGTTATATTAGGAAAAAATAACGTGCTCACTTCAGAAACTAAGTCAAGCGAATTTAAATCGTAACATTTCTTGTTTAATTACTACTTGTCTTACGGTGGCGGAAAACTGTTAAGTATAATTTAAATTTGTCGCCTTATTGTTTTATATCGGTTGTCTATAGACTAACATTGTCTATGACAAATTATACTCTGCCTTTTTTTTCTCAAGTGTCTGTACTCTGTGGTAGTCTCTGTATAGAACTAAGAACGTGTCTTTTACTGTGAAAAATATTGCAATAATAAAATCATAAATTATCTTTCAAATCTCAGTTTTATTTCAACAGGTTATGGGCCCAGTATGCCCAAATATTGAAAGATTAAATAGAAAGAAAAAAGATTTTATTGCAATTCGGTATAACCTCACTTTGCATATTACCGGTGCATCAATTTTCGGAAGAAAATCATGGGTTCGAACCACAATATGACCCTGATAGAAAAATTGACCGGCAGAGATAATTTTGCAAGCTGGAAGTTTGCAGTAAAGACATATTTACAACATGAGGAACTATGGGAATGTGTATCAGGTGATGAGCACAATCTGAAAAAGGACGTAAAAGCAAAGTCAAAGATTATACTCCTAGTGGATCCGATAAATTACATCCATATTCAGGAGGCCAATAGTGCCAAGGAGGTATGGAATAACCTCTGTAAAGTTTTCGACGACTCGGGCTTAACACGTCGAGTTGGATTGCTACGAGATCTCATCACAACAACACTTGAAAATTGTCAAAGTATCGAAGAATACGTAAATAAAATAATGACTACAGCACACAAGCTTCGCAACATCGGGTTCAAGGTCGACGACGAGTGGCTAGGAACGTTATTACTTGCTGGACTCCCCGATCAGTACAAGCCCATGATTATGGCGATAGAAAGCTCCGGTGTCGGTATAACAGCAGATTTAATTAAAACAAAACTGTTACAAGAAGTCAAAAATAGTGATCCAAGTGTATTCCTTGCAAACAAAAGCAAGTATAAGAAGCAACCTTTCAAACAAAACAAACAAACTAAAGGGCCAAGATGTTTTACATGTAACAAATATGGACATATCAGTAAAGACTGTAAAGTGAAAAATAACAAGAAACAAAGTGACAACTCTTTTGTAGCCGTTTTTTCAGCCTCATATAACTATGATTCTGGATGGTATGTGGACTCAGGTGCGGCAAAGCATATGACCATGAATAAGGAATGGCTTTATGATGAAGTTCCATCTCAAATTAAAACTATCCGTGTAGCCAATAACAAAGAGTTGAAAGTTGAGTCCTGTGGTAAGGTGAATCTGTATGTTAAAAATAAGAATGGATCTACAAATAGAATACAGGTAACAGAGTTTCTTTATGTACCAGATTTATCAACAAATCTTCTCTCAGTCAGTAATATAGTCAAAAATAAATGTAATGTAAAGTTTGACAGCCAAGGTTGTTATTTGTATAACACAGAAAATGTTGAAGTAGCAATGGCAACACTTGTTAATAATATGTACAAGCTGAATGTTGTCTCCGTTCAAGCATTTATGTCAACAAATATTAATGACGATTTTTATCTCTGGCATCAGCGACTAGGTCATTTGAATTACAATGATATGAAGAAGCTAAAAGATCACACGGAAGGAGTGAAAATACCTCAGAGCAGCAAGCTGACCTGCATCCCATGCATTAAAGGAAAACAGGCAAGATCACCATTTCCAAATGAAGGTTCTCGAGCAAGTCAACTGCTAGAAATCGTTCATTCAGATGTGTGTGGACCAATGGAGGTGAAGTCCCTCGGAAATGCAAGGTATTTTCTTACATTTACAGATGATTTTTCTAGAAGGGTGTGTGTCTTTACTATAAAATCAAAGTCAGAATGTTTAGAAAAATTTAAGGAATATAAATCATTGGTTGAAAATAAACTTAATACTAAAATAAAAACACTTAGAACTGATAACGGAACTGAGTACACGAATAGGAACTTTACTGAATATCTAAAGTTACATGGAATTAAACACCAAACATCAACTCCATATACTCCACAACAAAATGGTCTTTCCGAGCGTATGAATAGAACATTACTTGAAAAAGCTAGATGTATGTTAATAAATGCTAACTTACAGAAAAACCTATGGGCAGAAGCAATCAGAACTGCTGCATACATCACCAACCGTTCACCGACGCGAGCACTAAACTACAAGACACCAGAGGAAGTATGGAGTGGCTACAAACCTAACTTAAGTCATATGAGGATATTTGGCTGCGAAGTCATGATGCATATACCTAATGAAAAATTAAAGAAGTGGGATTCCAAGTCGTGTAAGATGATTTTTGTTGGATACTGTGAGGAATCTAAAGGGTATCGACTACTTAATCCTAAAACAAGAACAGTAACAAAAAGCAGGGATGTAGTGTTTCTAGAAAATTCTATCAAAAATGATACAGTACCAGTTTCCTTATCAAACACTGAGGAACAACATGTAAGTACAAGTAGTCTCTCTAAAAGTAGTGATTGTAGCACAGATCTGCCTTCTCATACTTCAGTGGAAATGAGTTACACAGATGATGAGGAATATGTGCCTGAGCGGTCAATTGAAACACCTCCAACATCAAACATCACACTTCGTCCTCGTAACAGACTTAAACCTACAATTAAAACTGAATCCTATCTATGTATGGTTGATGTACCACTGACATATGAAGATGCACTTTCTTCCAAGGACTCTGAGATGTGGGTGAAGTCTATTAAAGAAGAATTAAAGGCGCATGAGGACAATGGCACTTGGGAGATAGTCAACAAACCAGATAATGTAAGGCTATTAGATTGTAAGTGGGTGTTTCGTGTGAAAAATGAACCGACAGGTCCTAGGTACAAATCTAGACTCTGTGCAAAAGGTTATGCACAGAAGAGCGGCATAGATTACACTGAAACATTCTCTCCGACAGTCAGATATGACTCCATTCGCTTATTATTGTCCATTGCTGTAGAAAAATGTATGACTATAATGCAATTTGATATTAAAACTGCCTTCCTGTATGGTGAGTTACAAGAACAAATATATATGAAACCACCTGAAGGGCTTAATGTTAAAAATAATATGGTTTGTAAGTTAGTAAAATCATTGTATGGATTGAAACAAGCACCACGCTGCTGGAATGCTAAGTTCAACTCAGTCTTAAATAAATATGGTTTTGTAAACAGTCATGCAGACAGATGTGTGTATGTTAGTTCTAATAGAGAAGTAAAAGTATATCTCCTACTTTATGTTGATGATGGACTTTTATGTTCTACCAGTCCAACAATCATTACAGAAGTCCTGGATGATCTTCAAAAGGAATTTAATGTTAAGATTTGTAAAACTTCAAATTTTATTGGTATACAGATTGAACAATGTAAGGATTACATTTTCATACACCAAAGAAAATATATTGAAGAATTGTTGTCAAAATTTAACTTAGATAATGCTAACCCAAATAGTATACCAGCTGATCCACATGTTACACTACAGAAAAGCACAGTGCTGGAAAATGAAAAGTATTTTCCTTACAGAGAAGCAGTGGGATCACTTATGTTTGCTGCCATAGTCACTAGACCTGACATAATGTATGCAGTGAGCACTGTTAGTCGCTTCCTAAACAGCCATGATCAAAGTCACTGGAATGCTGTCAAGCGTATCTTAAAATATTTAAAAGGGACAATGTGTTATGGTCTTTGTTTCAGATCAATAGAAAATAACACTCTGGAATCTTACTCGGATGCTGATTATGCCAATGATCCTGTGACAAGGCGATCAACCACTGGTTATGTCTTTATGAAAAACGGAGCTGCTGTCACATGGAGCAGTCAGCGACAAACAACAGTTGCATTATCAACCACCGAAGCAGAATTCATGGCCTCATGTTGTGCAACCAAAGAAGCTCTCTGGGTTAGACAATTACTGTTAGATATAGATGAATATAAACAAAATTGTATAACAATTAACATTGATAATCAAAGTGCCATATGTTTAATTAAAAATTCTGAATATCACAAGAGATGTAAACATATTGACATAAAATATAATTTTGTAAAAGAAAAATATGCTCAAAAAGTAATAGATCTTAAGTACATTAATACTAATGAACAGTTAGCAGATATTTTTACAAAACCTTTACCTAAAGCTAAGTTTGAATATTTTAGAAACAAATTAGGTTTAATTAAAAATCCAAAGGAATGTAAACGTTAAAGTTATCTTTGTACTGTTTGTGTGTTATATTGTCATTCAATTTTTTTTTTTATCAGTAATTTAGTCTTATTTATATAAACTAAGTACAATAAGGCTAGAATTTAGAGGGAGTGTTAAGTATAATTTAAATTTGTCGCCTTATTGTTTTATATCGGTTGTCTATAGACTAACATTGTCTATGACAAATTATACTCTGCCTTTTTTTTCTCAAGTGTCTGTACTCTGTGGTAGTCTCTGTATAGAACTAAGAACGTGTCTTTTACTGTGAAAAATATTGCAATAATAAAATCATAAATTATCTTTCAAATCTCAGTTTTATTTCAACAAAAACATCGTGAGGAAACCTGCAAGTTTGAAAGACAACAGGACGGTGGACCATGGACTGAACCCCCTCATATAGAAGGGAGACCCGAGCTCAGCAGTGGGGTGTAAAAAGGGTTGAATATATAGACTCACCCTCGCTTTGCTCGAGTTCGCCCCTAACTACGTTTTCTTTGGGTTTTCACATTTTTTTATACTCTTATCACCACTGACACACCCCCAATAAAACAAAAAAATATTATGTAAATCAGTATCAGCCATTATTGAACTTTAGTAATACCAACCAACAGCAATTAATTTTTATATACTTAGACAAATCTTAATATAATATAAAAATGAATCGCAAAATGTGTTGGTAAGCGCATAACTCAACAACGCCTGGACCAATTTGGCCAATTCTTTTTTTTGTTATGTTTGTTATTGTTAGGAGAAGGTTCTTATGAAAGAAAAAAAAAAGAAAGTTGTGCGGAAGATAAAAAAATTAAAAAAAAAAACTTTATAAAATTAACGGCGTTTGACGTATCAGTTATGACCGTTGCCATGGTGCGTGTAATGGTAATTCATATTAGAATCAAGTCAAATATATACCGGGCGGTACGAAATAAATATATACAACACGTACGTATATAATAAACGTATTGATGTTGTTGACTTTTAACCTCTCACAATATCACTGTATACGAAATCTAGATCGCTGTTTAATATATTTTTTCGCATTCCTGCATTTGTTTTATTTGCACGCACAAAATACCCTAACAAAACATAACAATGTTTTTTATATGTTGAGAACATGAATTGAACTTTGTATTTTTATATAGAATAGGGTTCACCCAGTGGTACAAATTTATTTAGAACTGTTTTGACTTTGCCTATTTACGAGTACTTACCATTACACTACCAACACTATTACATAACAAAGAGAAATGAAATTTTCAAAAAAAAGTAATATAATTGCTTAAAATCATCTAAATAATAAATCTTTTAGTATGTAACTTTGGCAGAATTGTCTATATGAATTGATAATCATGGCGTACATACATTATATCATGGCATTACAGATTTTGGCAAACCATAACCATATTTTATACATCCTCATATAAACGCTATAATATGTATATCACAAAAACTAATGGAATAGTATAAAGTATTAAAAATATAGATTTAATCTTATAACATCGACTAAAATAACATATTATATTTATTACTTTTATCACATTTTTACTGGGAAAATAAAATATTTAAACCATTTTTGGATGAAACGTACTACGTTTATTTGGCTTGTATAATATAGTATATAGTATCGGATGTATTTGTATCGGATATTTAAGATCTTAAAAATATCATAATTTATGGTATAAGAGATAGTTTATGGATACCAGATAATTTATGGATACCATAGAAAGGCCCTGAAATTGATATTCACACCAGATTTCCCATATTCGACCTTATTGCTCTTTCTATTTAACACATGCACTGCTAAAAAAACATTGTTACTCTGTTAAGAAATCAATCCTCTGTAAAAAGATAGGTATTCAAATTAATTATTTTTCTGTTCTACTAGTCTATACTGCAACGTTGTATAAAAAATCATGAATTATAAATAAAGAGTATAGTATAAAAGCGAAAGTACTAGGTAATCATAAAATAGCATAACAAAACTCGAATAATTATTACCTCTGATTTTCGTATATTATGTATTTAGCCCTTTTTAATGGCCCACTGCTGAGCTCAGGCGTCTCTTCAATACAAGGGGGATCAGGCCATAGTCCACCGCGCTGGCCTAGTGCAGATTGGCGGACTTCACATGCCTTTCGAAAACTTGCTAGGTTCTCCCAGACACACAGGTTTCCTCACGATGTTTTCCTCGTAAGACAAAATCGTGTTAAAATACGCATATGAAAATACCAGGGATGCGAAATCCGGATTTGAACCCGCATTACTCGGATATCCAAGCGAGCGCGTTACTACTGGGCTACCACTATCTTAACCTCACTTCTCAGATTTGTTTAATAAAACAAGTTGTTAAACGGATTTTTTTATCTTAAAGACTCCATAATAGTCTACTTAAGGATCACGATAAACTGCTAATTATAAGCTGATTAATCGACAATCACCATAGGTGTATAGACTAAAGATACGGATACAATGTTATTCGATGGATATGAGACATTTGATTGAAATCGATAACACATTACGTAATTGATCCATTTAATGGGTTATACTCGTAGGTCTTTGACAGAACAGCACTAAAGCTGTGCATATTGTACTCTAGACTCAGCTTATAATAAATGCCTAATTAATTTTGACTTCGCTATAATAATGAATTGTTAATATTAGAGACCGAATCTATGTTTTAAATAACACTTACGCCCGCACTCAAAGTGACTTAATGAACCATTAAGTCGTTCTTTTCTATGGACATCCTCGATTTAATAGTTCATTAAGAGACTATGAGCGTGGCGGTTAGTGTCTTTTTAACTCTGAATATCTAACACAATATCTTTAAAAAGGATCGATGTGAAATACCTTAAAGTTTAAACAATGCAACAGTAAATGTTAGACGGGGGCTAAAAATGACGTCTTGTGAAACATTTTGCTTACATAGTATTCACTCATATGAACTAGCTTTACCATTAATTAGCAAACACAAATTTCTCGCTTCTCAAAGTCGGTTATAATCATAATTCCATAATATCAATGTATGCCAGATTACATAACAGTTAGAATAAATGAGCGGCGTACACAGCTTTTATCAGTTAGTTGGGATTATAGTTTATTATCGGATGATTACGGCTAAGCGTGCTTGACAAGGCATGAAGCGGGCTTAATAAGTAAACGCTATACGTCTGACTATTCAGAACGGTTTCATTGAATTTATAAGTGCATATAATTAAAATACGTTTAACATTAGTTATTTATGAAAATGTAATGGCGGTTAAGTAAAATTTTCTCTGTACAATTTATATATGGCTGTTGCTAGTCGTCCGCTAATCGGATGAATAAAGAAAATATTATTCGTCCCACAATTGTCGGTTTATACGAATATCTATCACTTTTTTGCTTTCTAGTAAATAATAAGTGAGTTTTAGGTGCAGGATATATGCAAAATATAAAAAAAAACCTTAACCTACCGAGCTAAAAATTTATTATTTAAATTCCACCGACTTTTAACATAACACCCTCAAAATTATTTGTATCCTTTATCACACGTTAATAAAACTATTTCAACAAAATATAAGAAACAACAAAAGTCTCAGTCGCAAAAAATTAAACACCAACAGTCAGCTGTCGGACGAATAAATTTTTTTTTATTTATCCGATTAGCGGACGACTAGATAGATATGGTAGGTACATATTAAGCATTGGGATTGTATTATAAAGTAGCTACACTGCGAAGTTCCTTTAATATAAATTTTTCAGAGGTGAAATATTTTTCTGCAGAGAATAAGTGTATATTATGACGACACGTTTGGCTCAGTTGGTAGTGACCCTGCTTTCTGCGCCAGCGGTCGCGGGTTCGAGTCTCTGGGGGCATTCATTTGCTAATCACGAATGTTTGTACTCCAGTCATGGGTGTTGATATTTATAATATGTATGTATTTAAAATTTATATGTGTAGTATATCAACTATCTGGTATCCGTAACACAAGCACGTAAAGTAGCTTACCACGGAACTAGATGGTGCTGTTGTAATAATGTCCTAACATATTTATTTATTTATTATGTTGACCCGGATAACCAGCTATTATCAAAACTAATTCCATTTAAATCTATCCAGTTTTTTACCTGCACTTTCACAATCATGCACACAGACAAACATACAACGAAAACATCACATCTCTGAAAAATCTGTCAACCTTTAAAATGTACGTGGGGAACGAAACGAGCGGGATGAGGGTGAGTCACTCCTCATAAATAAGCTGATAGTAACCGTTGTGGTGAAAATGTGTTAGAAGTTTTTTTTAAATTTTTTATCAGACTAAGAAAAATTAAAAACAAAATCTTATATAGTTTTTTTTTATATAGAACTTTATTTATGACATCTTAAAATTCGGGTTAATATTTTTAGCAAAAAGAACAATTTTGTTGATATCAAATACGTCAAATAAAATTATAATCACTTCTATATTATATGGTAACTTAACCCTACTTATTACTTTCTTAGGTTTACGCAAATATTCGAGATTATAAATGAAACTATCTTTTCGGATTTTGTCGCGAATTTATTTTGCTTTTTGTTCTCGACGTTTCAAATCCTACATCGCTTTCAACACGTATATTTACATCCCATAGTAGTAATTATAAACATAGTACTAGAGAATCAATGAATAATAACTCTTTTAAAAACCTTAAAACAAAAAAATGATACAATTTTACTTTTAATTCATATATAAAAATAATAGAGAAAAATCTTACATTACCTACTTATATTGTTACATTAAAAAGGGATTAATCTGAAGTATTATTCTGTAAGGGCTTTTATGTAATTCGAAGACTGATATCGCGAGTGTTGTGAAGTATAATCAAGGATTAAGCTTTGAATTATTTGTAAGTAGCGATTTTTATATCATCAATATATATCATTAATATATCTTTTGATATCCTCCAGAAATCAGGGGATTCCCTCATTGTATAGGAAGTCACAGCTTTCCTCTTCTCCTCCTTATATCGTTTGAACTAGCCAAATGCTAGAAGGCTTAAGTTGCACATAAATATGTTGGGACATTATTACATACAACACCATCTAGTTCCGTGGTAAGCTACGAGGCTTGTGTTACGGATACTAGATAGTTGATACACTACACATACGAGTATATTTATACTTTAAATACATACTTTTTATAAATAATCACCCATGACTGAAGTACAAACATAATGAATGCCCCCAGCGGAACTCAAACCCGCGACAGCTGGCGCAGCAAGTAGGGTCACTACAGACTGAACCAAACTTGTCGTCAATATAACGTGTGTATGTTTCAATAATGTTAAAAATAAGTTAGGCACATAAAATATCAATGGAGTAAATCCAGGTGCTTGAACTAACTTATCTCTCTTTTCAAGTTAATGTGCCCCAATTACTCAATGCTTTATAAGGGATGTAATAAAATTACATTGATATATCCCATTATTTCACTCATAGTCAACTAAAAGTGTTCTAAGAAACCGTCTCTATTTTACAAAGAATAAAAAAGAACTTTGAAAATCTATTTATCTCTATAGTGTGCGTTAACTCTATATTCTTCTTTATATGACACAATTCAAGCTTTATCTAATTTTAACAAAGTACTTTTGATAAAACCTTAGTCAAATTTTACCCTTTTGACAAGTTTAGTTGAATTACAGTTGATTTCCATAAATTTACATTTTGTTCCCAAAAATTTAATAAATAAATTAAAATGTACCAAATGATTTTCGAATAAGACCATCCTTACTGGTCCATACATAATTGCTTATTATTTATTATTACTGTTATTATACATTTAAATTGGTTTGTCTGTTTGTTTGATTAATTCTTCGTCGTTAAATCTGACCGATAGATAGATATAAAGTTTTGATTGGATTTAATTTTTGCTAGTTGACCACAGGTTATATTGCAAACGTAGTGATGGGTGTGCAAGCGACCCTTCAACGACCCATTGCACTGCGGCGAAGGGTTCCGCTGTGGGTTTAATGTGGTCTCACAGTCCCTGCCGGTTAACAGACTGACAGAACCCCATGATGGGTTTCCCCAACGTAAAAAAAAATGCTATTTATATGGCCAAGGTCATCTAGAATGAAAAAGATAAGAAAGAAATCGGTCGGTATAATTAGTATAGGTACATAATGTGGGTGAAAATGTTTGTATTGAGCTAGTTAAAGGTCATAGAATAGTGGTCAGGTAGAATAGTGACATAAGCTACTTTTTCTGGCATATTTAATTATACAGGAAAATAAATTTTAATATCTATGAGAAGGACTATGCTAGCTAAGTATACTGTAAGCAATGATTATTCATATTATACTACTTAAAATTTGATTTTTATATGCATTTAAGGTTGCTAGTATAGTAGGTACGAGTAAATTAAAACAATGACTATTATTGCACTATTAATTTTCTTTTTATAATATAAACATGATGTTTTTTAGTATGAAACGCTTTATGAAGTGGAGAATCAAATAAAATTTATAATTTTTTAAACCTAATTAATAAATGTTTAACCAATTACGATTAGTTACAGCGTGTCACCGGAAACTTATGTCGTATAATGTTATCGATTCGCGGTTTCCAACATCATTTATTAAATTTAAACTAAAATTGAATTTTGTAACTAATATTGTTTACCTAACCAAATGAACAGCCGTCGAAACAAAAACGTGTTTATTTATTCATTTTGTAACTAGCAAAATTTATATTATTTCATTTACTATTACATTTGTCATCAGCCCTTTTTAACGTCCCACTGCTGAGCATGGGCCTCCCTCAGTACGAGGGGATCAGGCCATAGTCCACCGCGCTGGCCCAGTGCGTGTTGTCGGACTTCACATGTCTTTCGAAAACTTACTAGGTTAACTCAGATATGCAGGTTTCCAGTTTCCTGACGATGTTTTCCTTCACTGTAAGACAAGTGATAATCAGGATAGAAATGATTCGCACATGAAAATATCAGAAGTACAAGACCCGGATTTGAACCCGTATCACAATTGTATTACATTTACAATTTATTCATTTTCAGTCCTTTTTAATACCCCACAATTGGGCGCAGGCCTCATTTTAACACGAGACGGATCAAGCTATAGTCCTAGCCACTACACATGTCTTTCGAAAACTTGCTAAGTTCTCTCAGACATGCAAGATTACTGATTATATTTTCTTTATCGTAAAACAACTGGTAATTGTTAAAAATAATTCGCACAAGAAAATGTAGTGTGAGACCCAATTTGAACCCGCTTCATTCAGTAACCCAAGCGAGCTCGTAACTACTGAGCTATCACTGCCCTAGCACTTAGATAAGAAAATCGACGTTTTTGTATCAACTGACAAAAGGCAACTAAGGATCCACACGAGTGATGTAACTATTAGTCACTAGAATATAATAGAGATGATATCATAGTCACTGTATGAACCATAACATCTTTTCGTGGAAAAATAACTTCGATTCTCATTCTATTAAAACATTTTTATATGATGTATTACTAAAATGTATCGATAAAACTATACAGTATTAATCGTAGAGTATGTAAATCTAATCGCCTAATTTTCATTATTTGTTCCACGTCACGATTACCATGGATCCACCCCGATCCAATCGATCCTGTCTCGGATTACTGGCGCTTTGTATTGCAAATATTTTGAAAGCTAATTACGAAATTAATATACGCTTGTTAATGCTCTACGTAAAGTTCGGTGTACACTATCAATTTACTCATCTTTGAAAATATAATATAACGTCGCTTTAATACTTTCTTAGGTTTACGCGAATATTCGACATTATAAATGAAATTATTTTTTCGCATTTTGTCGCAATTTAGATTTTTGGTTCCCGACATTTCTAATGTTTTACAGCAATCATGGTCACGGGAGAGTTATTCTTCGCGACAAAATCAGAAAAGCTAGTTTCATTTATAATAATGTCGCTTTTCTTAAATAACAGTGTATTAAACAGTATTTTTTTTTGGATTCTTTCGAGAACCACCAGAATGAGAGAGAGATGAAATCAGAAATAAGTCTGAGAAAATATCTAAATATAATTTAAAATGACAAATTTTCATGTAGGTATATCTATGAAAGTATTTTTGCGTTGTGAAACTAAAAAAAATATAATTATACGTCTGAAGCATACTTTATACTCCCAACGACAAGTGTCACATCCAATATAAACGACAAGAACAGTTAATCGTAAATTCCCACGAATATGAAAGAAACAAAACATTTTCAGAAAGAAATTTAAATTACCAGAAAAGTTTCGAATATTCAATATAATAGAATATTCTAAAGCATTTAAAAAGGTCGGCAGTGCGTTAAGAGTTAAGTTGAATTTCGAAGCTAAGGGAACTCTGAAGATAAATGAAGGGTACAGGGACAAAACAAGGAATGTCACAATTTTTTTTTATTAACATTGCAATCTATAATACGTGGCAAAATCTTAATGTTCTCATATTTTCAACTTTTTTTTTATATCATGTAACATTCCTTGTTCTGCGCCTGTACCCTTCAAATACGATAAGTGAAAAAATGGAATGAGATCATATTGTAAGAGTACGAGTATTAAGTATCTAATAGAATAAGGTTTACTCTATAAGAATAACCTTATATATTATATTATAGAGATACTTAGGTATATGTTTTCATAAGTTTATAACATTCAATAATAAATAAAAAAGCCTTTTATTTCTTACTGTATAAGAAATTTGACAAAAGAAACAGTGTGCATGCAAAATTAATTGGAATGTTTGTGGATAGTTTCGTTTATTGTAATTATCAATTAATTGAATATTTTTAGTTATACATTTGGTACTTAGGACTTTTGTAATTGAATTAGATAGTAATTTAATACGAAACATATGAAAAGTTGTAATAAATCATGTTATTAAAAATTCAATTTTATAACATTTATTACACATTAATCGGTTTCTTCATTTTAGTAAATGTAAACAGATATATATAACTTGTACCCAGGAGGCGGAACACACCTATTATGTTTTGGAGTGAAACAAATGAAACAGTAAGTTACGACCTGACCTTTGTAAAGAATTCCACCGCCAATAAAAGGGCGTCGGAAGGAAATAACGATGGATACACATGGACGCCTCTACCTTTAAAAAACCTTATATTTACCGATGAAAAGATTTTTCGAACAATTTCCTTGTTCTCTTTTAAAGCAAAATCTATTGTTTATTTAGAGCACGATTTAATTATATTAAGTAATTAATGTAATGGTTGCTGCGGTTAGCTCTTTTATACTTTTAATTTTGATTTAAATCTCTGACCAAAACAATTTATTATGTCAATAGAAATGAAATGTACTCAATGTAAGTAAAAAGGCTCTCCACTTCTATACGACCTCGTTAATTTAGTTATAGCATATCATAATAACTTTTACAAGCCAGACCTTAAAAGCTAATATTATCTCTTGGTTAAGACCAAATATATTTTTTAAGACTCGTACGAGTACATATAAGAGTTGATTCAGATTATATTAATTTTTTTATAAAATAATTAGATTTAACGCGAGCAAAGCCGCGGGATCTTCTAGTTATACACATAAACATTCCTCTTAAATCACTTTATGTATTAAAGAAAATCTCAATAAAATCCTATGTGTAGTTTTAAAGATCTAAGCATATATAGGGACAGACAGACAGCGAGAAGCGACTTTGTTTTATACTATGTAGTGATTGTATTATTTTGTGGGTTTATGATTTAACTGAACCTTACGTTCGAATTTCTTAAGAATATTATAGTACTTACAACGAAAAAAAGTTAACAATTCCTTAATCCTTCCTTATCCTTCAACAAATATTATTTTTATCCTAATATTTTAATAAAACTATTCGTTCGTATGTCACAATGATTCAACGCGTTCTACATTCTCATAATTCTAGCTCTAAGGTAGAGCTCGGAATTAATCACGTGCGTGTAAGTTGCTTAAAATCACGCGATCACTGATTTCTTTTATCGGCTATAAGTTATTTTTCATGGTAATCGAAATATGAACTAGGGTATATTTTTAAAAACATATTTTTTGGTTACATTATATTTCACTGAATACATTTCACATCATATCCTTGAATGAAAAAATACAAAAATAAGTACCAGCATTTATGTTTTCTTCTGTAACATTCATATCTAATGATGCGTATTAGGTTTCGTTACCATAACACTTTCCGAAGCCGATTATCCCTAGAAGATTTCCCATGTGGAAAATATCGAAAGAGGATCCGTAGATGGGTTTCAATATACAGATGGATATAATTGTTTTTGGTGATTAATGTGGTTGTCTCTTAGGACAATTAAATGTGACCAAAACATTAACAAGCCGTATATTCCTTTTACCGGCCCTTTTATACATTATGCTTATATAATATATATAGGGAATATTTCTCCATGGAGTATTAAACAAAGATATGTGAACAACATGCTGTTTCATTGTCTTTTTTAAATGAATGAAGCAAGCTTTGATTATATCTTGCTGGTACCTCAGAGATTTAGTAGCCACAAACGAAAATGTATTTTTGTAATATGAACATAACACTCGTTTGGCTCAGTCGGTAGTGACCCTACTTTCTGCGCCAGCGGTCGCGGGTTCGAGTCCCGCTGGGGGCATTCATTTGCTAATCACGAATGTTTGTACTCCAGTCATGGGTGTTTATATTTATAATATGTATGTATTTAAAATTTATATGTGTAGTATATCAACTGTCTGGTATCCGCAACACAAGCACGTTAAGTAGCTTACTGCGGAACTCATTTTTACTTATAATATCATTGGCGGAACTAGATGGCGCTGTTGTAATGGTGTCCCAACATATTTTTAAATGCATGGGTAAATTTATAAGAAAAAACCTATTTTAACATTTTTGTCGGTCTGTCCGTCTATCAGTTTATTGCCATCAATCTCTGAAACGGTTCGGCAGATTTTGACATAACTTTCTAGCTGATTTTTAAAAGATTATTAGGATTCCGCTCAAAAAAGTAAAACTTCCTAATGAAACGAGAATGACTCGCTACTTATAGATGTAAAATGTAAAATAACTAAAATAATTTTCATCAAAACTTAATGTACGTGTTTTAAAATGTATATTTCCGTTTCAGGAAATACGAATAGAATGTAAAACTGAAGAAACATGAAACATAATGAGACGGTGTTTACCGCCACATAACTCTAACGAAAGCGTAATTCCTTTTGCACTATTCATCAAACCCCAGCATTAGTGCTACTCGGTTGTCCATTTATTCTTCTTCATTAGACGATGTTAGTCTTTTTAGTTATAGAAGTCATTAAACAGTATAGCATTGTCAGTTATCAGTATGAGAAGGTTGAATCCACTAACCAGTGTCGAGTGAAAGTCCCGTCAGACTTAGCCAGACAGAACAGAACAAACAGAACGGCAGACAAAAAAATTAAAAAAATATGTTTGATGTAAGTACCGTATTGACGACTCGTTTGGCTCAGTTAGTAGTGGCCCTTCTTTCTGCGCCAGTGGTCGCGGGTTCGAGTCCCGCTGGGGGCATTCATTTGCTAATCACGAATGTTTGTACTCCAGTCATGGGTGTTTATATCTATAATATTATGTATGTATTTAAAAATTTATATATGTAGTATATGAACTCTCTGGTATCCGCAACACAAGCACGTAACGTAGCTTACTGCGGAACTAGATGGCGCTGTTGTAATAAAAAATCCCAATATATTTATTTATTTATACTTTCATATGCATTTAGAGAAAAGCTGTTAATTTGAAATTAAAAGCAGACTCTTCAATTTTATTTATATATAAAACTGTATAGACTATAAAATAAACAATCTTCTCTGGAATTGCTACTATTTATTATGCATAAGTTAGTGGATTCAACCTTCTCATAGGAAATATACAGCTATTTCAATAATAATGGAAATTCTAATTAAAATATATTTTTATTTAAAAGAGGTTTTACATTATGTATGCTGACTAATATTTTTGTTTTTTGTGTATTATCTACATGGCTTATGAAAAAAAGTAGGTAATAAATTATATAGAACCTATGAATAAGTACATCTTTCAAGGTACTAGTAGCCCAGTGGTAACGTAACAAAGCTTATTTATAAAATTGAGAAGCTGGATCAAATCCCAGGTCTCGCACCTCTCAAATTTTCAAGTGAAAATAATTTCTAACATGATTACCATTTGTCTTACGATGAAGGAGACTATCGTGAGGAAGCCTGCATATCTAAGAGAACTAAGTAAGTTTTCGATGAACTTGTGAAGTCCAATGCATATTTGACCAGCGCGGTAGACTATGGTTTGATCACCCTCGTATTGAAGGACGTTAAAAATAACCAAATACGTATACAAAAATACTTATAATTTCAACATAACATGTTCTTTATTGTGAACACAAAATATGAAAAATCATTGTCAATTTTTCCAATAAAAATCTTCGGTAACGGTAAATAAAGCCAAGGTTACGATAAATAATATAAGCAAAAATGTTTTTCCATCTATACCTCAAATTCCCATGCGTCGTGTACAGTACGAGTACTTTATTCTGTTGTTCATTTTTTACGCCGCCGTCAAAACATCATACTTCCTCTGCCATCGTAAACATAATAAGACTAATGTTGTGTGATATCGATATTCACAATAAATATAAAAAAAATTAATATGGGCATCGATATTGTCATTTTTTATCTATATAAGTATAATATATTATTATAGTTAGTATAAAATTTCATGAACTGTTAATTCTCAAGATACGTTAAAAACAAAAAAATACGTTAATTGTAACACTTTCGTTGTCGTGTCTGTTCGATGATGTAATAATGCCTCTCTTTCTGAAAAATACTATAGTTTTTCGTCATTGCCTTTTATTTTATTATTTATAGATCTAAAAACGTGAAAATAGATCGACTAAATGAGTATGTAAATGTAATCAGTTATACTGGGAGAAGGAACTGAATTTTTTATTTGTAAATTAACTTTATAGATTACTTTCTATATTTTAAAATAATATAATGTTACCAAATAACAGTACCGATATAAAGATATACCGTATATTCTTCATTCACGGAATAAACAAACAAAGTGTGCGTAATGGACCTAATAGAAACATTAAGTAAATAAACAAAAGAAAAAATCAAAGATAAGCATCACGCGCATTTTCTTTGATTCCTCACTAATTAATAGTAGGTATAAAAATACTTGTTGGATTTATAGAATCAAAAACACACTTGCTTCAATGTAAACACTTGTTCAATTGTAATCCGTTCGATTGTGACTAAAGTACGTTTTTTGTTATATTATAATTACATTGTTACTGTGAATATATATGGTTAAGTTACATAGTTATGCACCACTATAATTTAAATTAAGATTTAAATTGTATATTTGTTATTTAAACTTAAATTCGGGGAAAAAACCACCCAAGATGGTTTATATATAAAAATATATATATTCTACATACATTTTGCTGAAAGGTTTTAACTAATAAAAAAAATTAAAAAATGTTATCGACTAAAATAGGCCCATCCCTAAAAACGTACATTACCCGATTCTGTCATGACTTTATGAAGACGTGACGGAGGTATAACGTAACGTTTGGTTTATTCGGAAAAAGGATATCTTCATTGTATATAGCATTGGTAATTGGCACTTTACAACGTAGGCCATAATATGAAATTGCAAAAGAAATTGCTGTATTCGGAACATACACCTAATATGAACATATATTTTGATATCAAATGTTCATCGTTCTTATACTTTTAAAATGATATATAATGCAGCTATATTATTAGTTATTTTCGCGATATAATTTAGCTCGTATATACACTGTTTCCTTGTGTTATGACATAATAAATTAAAAATAATACAGGGACGAAGCAGTAGCAAGGATGATTGCTTGTAATGGAAACTACATTAAACATTTTCGTGCTTACTTGATTTTGTGTATATGTTTTGACTAGCAACTCACCTTCGCTTCGCTTGGGATCGTTCCTAGTTCATAGATAGAAGTGAGCGAAGCCGCGGGTTCCACTAGTAAATGTATACAAATTATATACTAAAACATTCACCGAGAATCACTCTATCCATCAGTGAAAACAATATGAAAATCTGTATAGTAGTTTTTGAGTTTATTACGAACAGTTAGATAGACAGACGCAGAGGATGACTTTGTTTTATAAGCTGTTAATTGTAAAAATATTTTTGTTCAATGTGAATTTTACGAAACCATTTTTTCATTGCAACCGTATTTTTCCAAAATAAAAATAATGTAAGTTTTTCATTGAACATCAGCTATCTGCCAGTGAAAGTCCTTACAAAATCAGTTCAGCCGTTTCGAAGATTAGACGGAACATACAGACAGACAAACATTAAAAAGAATTTATTTATATTTACAGAAACGTGAATACACTTAAATTGTATGTATATGTAGATATATGGATATAGAAAAGTCCTGAGTGATTTCTTTACTATAATTAGAAATTTCATTACTTTACAAATTTCAAAAGCAAGGTTGTTCACAAAACGATTTCTACGAACTTCTTTTGAAACAAAAAACGAATGTAGGTATAATTAAATTTCATTTACAAATAATTTCTGTTATTATCACAAAACACAAAAAGCCTAATTAATTTTAATATTTCTGTAACTTTCAAAGACCTTCGTCTAAAATAAGACAATAAAAGTAATTAATGAATGATGAGAAAATTAAAAATTAATTAATATTATTCTGCGACGATAAAATAATTAAAATCTACTATATATATTCGACATGGATTAAAGCAATAGGTAATAGGGGATAAGCATTTTGTACTTGCAGGTGTTAGGGATTCGATTCCTGTATAGGATGAATTTTAACTATTTTTCGGTAGTAATCGTGTTTTTTTTTCGTTTGGAATACTAAATATTCCCGTAAATCTAGGAAAGTGTCTTTATAAAGTATCTATCTCCAAGTTACACTCGCGTCGTCATAACTTATATAATATTATATAGGATCAAAAAAATGCAAAGTAAAAGCACTTTTAGAATCACTGAGTTTATTATATTTAAAATTAAAGATAACATCACAGAGTATTTATTATATTTAAAATTAATGATAACAACGCGTTACGTCGTGTCGTCATGATGACTAGACATGACATCCTTCCTTTCTTTTATTCATTTCATGCATTCCATTCTTAAAATCTATCATACGTCTCTGTTTTCTCTTAAATTATCGTTACATACATACTCATCTTGCAATTCTTGCAACTCAATTCCACATATATATTTTAAAACATATTTCAATTTAGTTACAGCAAGTGGTATAGATACCTAAGAAGAATGTATATGAAGTCCTTTACCTTTTAAATTTACTTTCTGTAAGAGCTGCAATTTATCGAAATATAATATTACAATGTCGAATACAAATCTTAATCAAAGACTGAAACGTAAAAGAAAATTTCATTGTTATACTTTCAACAAACATTTCGATATTTCGTCTAAAGAACATCAATAAGCGACTATTATTTTATACATGGCCAGACGTTTGACCCCATCTTGAGGTCTGGCAAGCCTTATTTGTTCAATGTATAGAATTTAAAGTTTCAGTATTCGACCAGTGGTTGAGATTTTTCATAAATTTACTTTATTATATTGTTTAAATTGTGGGTAGGCTCTGTCTGTAACAAGTATATAAACCTCCGTGACGTTAAATACCTTAGTCTCTCCCGTGACCATGATTGCTGTTAAGCATTCGAAACGTTGGGAACTAAAAATCTGAATAAATCTAAAAATATAATATTTGACAAAAACATATATAAAATTCAAATTTTAGAATAATTTTTGGACGATGTAAAGTGAAAAACGAATGTCAAGGGTACTTTTGTTTGTGGTATACCTGAGAATAAACGTATAATTTTACATTATCTACTAACAATACAAAACGTTTTCAATTTAGAATAGCTACTTATTTCTACCTATCTATACAAAAATCTGCCAAAAGAAAAAAATCGTTTAACAAACATGAAACAGAGGAGAAAAGGAAATTGACTGTTTTGTCTTTGAGTTTTATACATAATAGATAAGGAGGTTGTCTTCCAACCTCCTTCGAAGGTTCTCGAAGATGTCGCTCGCATACAAGTTTTCATTATGTTGAATGTTTCATACTTATTGAATCAATTTACTTTTGTCTTATTTCTTTGTTTTATCCAGTATAATATTGTTCCTGGTGCCCCGCTGGTGTAGTGGCTAGCATGAACGGCCTCACAACGAGAGGTCTTGGGTCGAGTTTCGGGTTGGGCCAAAAGTTATTGAGTCTTTGTGTTTAGAAAGCCTCAGTAACAGCTCGAAGTTGGGAAGATGGCGGTGTGTCACCCCCGTGCCTCGAAGAGCACGTTAAGCCGTCTATCCTGCGCCTTATCTCTCACTGGTCGTGTCAAGTAGTCGTCCTACCGTAGTATGAGTGTGATAGGAATAGAGAGTGCACTTGTGTCTGCGCGTACACTTGTGCACTATAATATCTCCTGCTAGTCTAAATGAGATTGGCCGACATAGCCGGAATCGGTCGGAGAACATTATTATATTGTTGCTGGTGTTAATTAATTGCTAATAACATATTTATAGCCAATCCTGAGCTTTAGAAGATGAATATTATAATTGATATAATATCACTTCTATTCTATTATGTTCCTTCTTATACATATTGTATAACACGCTCATTTCTTACGTTAGAAGTAAAAGTAAAGTAAATAGATTCTTGCACTACAACTCATCTCAGTGCTTGCATCCGATCAATTAACCGAAAATGTTTTTTCAATATAGTTTTTAACTTTTATATATCAATTCTTTTGGTATAAAATATATATGTTAATTTTTTGTAGCCTATATATGTATATACTAGTGACTCACTTTACTCGGGTTCGTCCCTAGATTTAGCGCGAGCGAAACCGCGAGTTCCGCTAGTAAATGTATAAAAAAAATTGACAAATTACATAATAAAACTTTCCTCGAGAATCACGCTACCCATCGATGCAAACAGCATAAAAATTGGTGCAGTAGTTTTTGATTTTATCGCGAACAGACCGACAGACAGACGCGGCTGACAACTTTGTTTTATAATATGTAGTGAAGTCGTAGTAAAAAACCTTTTGTTAATACAGGAAATAACTTTATACAGTAACTTTATGCAGTAAAGTACAACAAGTATTAGTTGTTTTAACAAATTCCTAAGTACTAAGGCGGCAACAGTTAAAACAGTGATTTAAACTCTACGTAATGAAACTTTGAAGTCGTTTATATCTGCACTTTACATCTCGCAAGTAATATTCGACACTCCGCGAACGAAGCGCTTTGAAGATGATCGATGACGCAACAAAACAGTGTCTCTACTTTAAGTTGGAAGATGAAGCGATTTAAAGCCTTAATTATTTTTTATATTGAGGTTAATTATTCGTGCTTAAGAAATTATTTATTTTTTATTTATAGTCGTTATGTATTTATTTTCAATAATAGATGGCGCTGTACTACTTTTTTAATTTTATTCAATAATAAAACGATTAATACAGCCACAATTTATGTCGTTATTGAGCAACCTTTTTAATATAATCATTTTATAATTAGCCTTTACATCAATATTTCTCGCATATTGCTTTCCTACCGCTTTTATTGATCATAAGCTTGTTTACATTCATTTATTTATTATATCTATACTAATATTATAAAGAGGAAAGATTTATATTTTTGTATGTAAAGAATAAACTCAAAAAGTACTGGATCGATTTTAATGAAATTTGATACACTTTCATGTAGTTTAGAGCTTGAGAAAGGACATAGAGTACTTTGTAGGGTGAAAAAGGACTGTAAAGGGTTGAAATAGGTGATGAAAGTTTATATGAAAATTACGTCATTTTTAAAGCTAGAAGCTTGAAACTTATTTTTTAGGCTTTTGGTTATATATAAATAAGTAAGACATTCAAAGTTTTTAAGAATGTTGTGCTAAAAAGGGTACCTAGAGACAAAGTGAGTGAGTGAGAGTGAGTCGCTAGTGAGTTATAAGTAGATGCATATTTTTTATTTTCCTTTCTAACTTTCTTATTTCTTGTAAGACACGTTAATATTTTAGATTTCCTATACAGTAAGAAATATATCAAATTCACGTTAATTCGTCCGACATACTGTAAATATTTTATATGTGACAAATAAAATAGTACAACATGAGAGGCTGGCGGTTAAAAACAAGCTTAAGATCATATTATCATGAAAATGGCTTATTTTTCATTTTTCTAGCTGTAGGATTAATACTGCCTGATGATAGCTGTATATCAAAGTTAAGCAAACCACTGAATCCTGCTGCTATAATATAATGTAGGGTTTGCTTAGAGGTACTCTCGATAATTTCATCTGACTCTAGAAAGTGTTTCCATACATTGATACTATTGGTCCACAGTGTCCAAGCAATAATGCTAATAAATATGCTAAGTATTAAAATGTACTATAAATGAAATAATCTTTTCGGATAT